>CM028129.1:118497500-119238750 GCA_016271365.2 Neoceratodus forsteri | reverse complement strand
AAATTATCTCCAGTACTAGGGGATCCAGTACCCATTCGTGATGGCCCTGGGAAATTCTGCTGAGAGCATCCGCTAGGACATTGTCCTTGCCTGGGAGGTGAACTGCTGTAAGGGAGGTGTTCAGAGAATATGCCAGAGACCATAACTTCATTGCTTCAGTGCACAAGGCCGTAGACCGAGTGCCCCATTGCTTGTTGATGTACCACATTGTAGTGGTATTGTCTGTTCTGACCTGAACTACCTTGTTCTGGACAGCTGTGGAGAAAACCTGAAGTGCTAGAAAAACTGCTCTGAGCTCCAGCAAATTGATGTGGAGCAGAGATTCCTGAGGGACCACAGCCCCTTGGGTGGAAAGGTCGCCCATGTGAGCTCCCCACCCCAAGAGGGATGCATCTGTAGTAAGAGTCAAGGATGAGACTGGGGAGTAAAGGAACCCCTGTCTCAGATTGTTCTGATCCTGCCACCACTGGAGGGCCTGGATCAGGGTTCGAGTCACTGGAATCAATTTGGTTAGGGCATCCATCCTTTGAGACCAAAAGGCTCTCAAATGATACTGAATGTCCCTCATCTGAAATCTTGCTCCCTGCACTACTGCTGTAGAAGCAGCTATGTGCCCCAGGAGCTGTAGAAAATGCCTTGCTGGTTGAGAGACCTGCATGGTGAAAGAGGAGGCCAGAGACACCAGGGTCCTTGCTCTCTCCAGAGGAAGGAAGGCTCTGGCTTCTTTTATGTTCAGTTCTGCGCCTATAAAGGTGAGAAGCTGGACAGGCTCCAGAACTGACTTTGGAAGATTGAGAAGGAAACCTAGAGATGTAAGCAGGTGTTGGGTTACTTGTAAATGAAGTTTGACCTGTTCTGGAGACTGGCCTACAATGAGCCAGTCGTCCAGATAAGGAAAGATGGCAATCTTTTGCCTTCTTAAATGAGCAACTGCTACTGCCAGACATTTTGTGAACACCCTTGGAGCCGAGGAGAGGCCGAAGGGCATTGCTCTGAACTGGTAATGGCCTGAGGGCAGTTCGAATCTGAGGTACTTTCGATGGGAGCTTCTGATGAGAACATGGAAGTAGGCATCCTTGAGGTCCAGGGAGGCTAGCCAGTCCCCTGGCCTTAGAGAGGGTAAAATAATTCCCAGGGTCACCATTTTGAACTTTGGTTTTAAAAGGTGCTTGTTTAGATACCTGAGATCCAGAATGGGCCGCCATTCTCCTGTCTTTTTTGGGGTAAGAAAGTACCTGGAGTACAACCCTTGGCCCTGGTGTATGGGTAGAACCCTTTTCATGGCTCTGACAGCCAGGAGGGCAGAAACTTCTGCTTCCAGGGCAAGTGCCTCTGATGGGTTTGCAGGTGGAAAAGATCTGGCTCTCATCTTCGGAAATTTTTTGAAGCTGAGAACCAGTCACTGGCTTACTACTTCCAGAACCCACTTGTCTGATGTTAAAGACTTCCAGTCCTGGACAAAGTAAGCCAGCCTGCCCCCTACCAGTAGTGGAGAATCGGCCCTGGCTACCCCATCAGGGAGCCTGTTTTGCAGGGGCTTTGGGTTGAGGGGTAGAAGCAGGCTTACTAGAGCCCCTTCTGCCCCTTCCTCTAAAGAACCCCCTCTGGGCATAAGCAGAAGAGGAGGCCTGGGCTTGGTAAAATGGCCTATGAAAAGGCCTGCCCCTGCCCCTGACATGCTGCCTTTGAGGAGTGACTTGCCTTTCTTTGGCCTGTGCACTCCTATAGGTGGTCCTATACTCATCCATTTTCTTCATGTAATTCTTTGTCTGCTCCCCAAACAGAGAATTTCCCACAACAGGAAAATCCATAGCCTTAGACTGGGTATCCTGTGACAGGGCAGTACATCTGAGCCAGGCCATTCTGTGAAGAGACACAGATGTAGCCATAACTCTAGATGAAACATCATTAGAGTCTACAGCAGCATGAAATTGCACCTTGGATGCCTCAACAGTCCGCAGCCACCTGCTCCAGCTCCCTGGCAAGCTGTTCAGGGGCCTGTTTTGCTAGGGCCAGGACAGTATCCCACCTGGATTTCTGGTACCTAGCTGCGTAAGCCATATAATTTGCCTGTGAGTCCCAAAGATGCTGCCATGTACTGCTTTTTTGCCATGGCATCCATCCTCCTGGAATTCTTTTCAGGAGGGTAAGAGGCTAGAGGAATATTAGCCTTGTCACAGGCTGCAGCCTGCACTACCCCCACATGGCTGCACTGCTGAGATAGGAACTCTGTATCAGAGCCTGATAAAGCATACCTCTTGTCCATCCTTTTATCCACAGGGAGGATAGAATGAGGAGTTTTCAGAATTTTTACTGTCTGTTTCCTAAAAGATTTATGCAAGGGAATAAACAGCCTCCTAGACTCTGGAATATCCATTATTTCCACAAAATCAGGCTCTTCTCGATCATCAACAGCTTCCTCAACAGGGAGTTGCAGAATGTCAGCAACTTTCTTGTAAAACAAAAAATGAGAAGGGGACTCAGATAGCCTGGGAGGGGATACTCCTGAAGGTCTGTCTGGAGAGATGTCCAGTTCAATGGGCACATCCAGACTGTCAAAATCACACTCACTCTCCTCGTACCCCTCCTCCCCTTCCCCTGGTTCATAAAAATCTTCAAAATCATAATCTTGAACCGAGGAACCGATCGAACCGGCGCTTGCCCAATGGTGCCGGTTCGATGGAACTGGGAAAGAGACTGGAAATTGGACAGCTCTGGCTATTTCCTCAGCAGTTGGAGAAA
The DNA here is from genome assembly GCA_016271365.2 of Neoceratodus forsteri. Taxonomy (NCBI): domain Eukaryota; kingdom Metazoa; phylum Chordata; order Ceratodontiformes; family Ceratodontidae; genus Neoceratodus; species Neoceratodus forsteri. Next base: position 119,236,008 of record CM028129.1, on the reverse strand, counting down.
GAACTTTGGCCCCAAACTAGCTGACCTTCTAGCCCTTTAGTTGGAACTGGCTCCTCAGAGCTGGCTCTTCATTTGCCCGAGGAAGCATCGCCCTGGTCAGAGGGCACTCCCTCAGGTTCGGTTGGAACCGAACCGGCTGGCCATCTGGGTCAGCAGACTTTTGGCCTCCCTTCCCTGAGCCTACCAACTCTTTTTCCATGGTGGCAGCAGGAAAATTTCTTACAAATCTGGCAGTCTGCATTGAGGTGGTCAAAACCCAGACACATAATGGTGTGTGGGTCAGCCTTGGCAAAGGCTTCCCCACAGAGGCCACAGTGCTGAAACCCAGTGGGTCTGTTTTTCTTTTGAGTTTCTCAGACATAGTGCCAGCCTAACCAAAACTTGCCCGTTAATGGCAATCCACCAAGCAAGCCTCTCTTATCGGTTCCCAACCGTGTCACGGGTCGTGGAAAAAACCGTAATAAAATCCGTTTTTTTAGAACCAATAAGAACCAGGAACCGCACTCTAAAGGGCTAGAAAGTAATTTCTAAACCCCTCTGATCGGTTCAAACCAAACCGAAAAAGATGTTTACAAGTTCCACACAGAAGAAAAATAATAAATAAGCCTATCTATTACTTACAATACCACAGACAGAGCTTGAACCGACGACTGCAGTTAAATTTCGTAAAATAAACCGAGAATTACACTTTAAAACCGACAAACAAACCGAGCAGCAGGAGGAATCTCCGGAGCGACTGTTCAGTGAGGCGGAGTAAAGAATCTGACAGTTTAAGTTTGAGCTTCAACAGACAGAGTGTTCAACCGAGCTCACGCTCAAGATTCCATGCTCTGCATGGAAGTTAACTCTTTCACCTCCGGAGCAGTTCTAACCTGGGGTTATACTGCATATGTCATAATATAGCAAGACTTCATGTTGTTTGAAAGAGGGGATATGATCGGGACCTTAAAGTACCTAAAGGGAATTAACAAAGTTAATTCAGAGGGTTTGCTTAAGTTAAAAGGGGGAGGGACACCAGGGGGCATAGTCTGAAATTGGAGGGAGGGAGATTCAAGAGAGAACTGAGGAGCCAGTATTTCACAGAAAGGGTGGTGGCAGGGAGGGATGCACTGCCAGAGGAAGTGATATCACTGTGGATGGTGGGCAGCTTCAAGAGGGGGGTGGGATACAGTCAGAGGGAGGGTCAAAAATGAGGGGAAGCTGGGGAGGGAGAAATCGGAGGTAGAAGGCAATAAATCAGAAGGGTGGGCAAGGGGAGGTGCGGCAGCTGCAGTTTAATAAACTGGGTACTGCGCACTTGAGCAGACTCAATGGACTATAAGGCCTGAATCTGCTTGCAATTTTGTATGTTTGTATGTTCGTACTGAACAGCCCTGCCAGAGGTTCACCCAGTTCTGAGGCAAGTTCCTTGATCACCCTTGGGCGCATCCTATCTGGTCCTGCAACCTTATCTAGTTTCAAGGCTGGAAGCCCTTTTCAGGCCCTTTCTGGGTCCACTATCCTCCACTGTTAATACTGAGCAGAAGCCGTCATCAATAATGACTGCCTTCAACTTGTCCTCCTCTATTACCTGACCCTGTCCATCCCTTTTGCCTTTCTTTTTTCCCCTGTGTGAGCTGGTGTGGGATAAATGAGGCATCAGACAAAATTGGCAGACACTGTAGAATATTTATTATCTCAAAAATAGCAGACTGGGAATGATAAATCAAAGAAAAATAATAAATAAAATCCAGGAAAATAAATTAACTTTTCTTAGAGCTAGAAAGTAGCTAACTCATAAGGGTGCTGGCAAGTACCTGGCCCCTCAGAAGACTGACTGATTTCTACCTGCAGGCTCTCTTTTTATAGAGGACAAAAAACATGTGATTCAATAGCTCCGCCCTAAATATTTTAGTTACAAATCAAATTTAAATACAGTGTGAATTATATTTCTTTAAAGGCATTACATTCATATATGTTGTCAACGATTTATTAAATAACATTCAGTGCTGAAAAAGTACCAAGATTCAATTTATTTTAGGCAGAACTAAATGATAGTAGACTGCCTCATTTCAACCATCCATATATAAGGAGGAGAGCTTCGCCGCCGCCTTTAGGTCCACGCCATTGTTGTGGCAAAGAGCGCCTTTACAAAGCTCAGCCGGACGAATGAACACTCTCCCAGCTAAACAAAAACCACCCGACTTCAACTAAATACTGGTCCTTCAATGCGGCACCCCGGTAAGCTTTCCCCTTTTTATCGTATTACTTTAGTAAGGAGGAGAGTTAAAAATATTAAACTTAAAGAATAAACGCTAGCGGTAACTTTGCGATAGTGCGAGCATTTGAGCGGTAAGCGTACCACGGCTCCGCACTATCACTTTCCTTCGTTTGTTCGAATTAGGCTCATTAGTCTTACCATCACACAAAACGCCCGATTTTGGAGACCGAATAACACTCTGGACTGAGCAGTGTCGACGGACAAGCAAAGAGGTTTCGCAATACAAACACGAACCGAAAGCTAAACCGCGGTTCGCTTTTTTTCACTTATTGAGGTGCTTGCATCTAATTCAGAATATATATCGGGGAAGGAATTTTAGAGGAGGCAAAAGGGAATGGAGGAAGGGGAATAGACGGGTTTTCTCTCTGTCTTTACATTATTACTGGGGTTTCTTCTTCAGGTTGAAATGTTCAGCTCCACAAAGAACACCAAAAGGAGACACAGACAAGAGGACTCAAACAGGATAATAAAACAAAAATAAGACGTGGGTGGTCAGCCCAAAATAATATATTACAACTGACACAATTAACATGTAATATATAAACTTTCCAGACAGTGCAGATAATAGGAGAAAATGGGGGGTCCTCTGCCACATTCCTCCCCGATCAGGATCAAACTTCATTAGTTTGATTAAGGTTTTTTTTTTTTTAACCAAGAAAATTAATATCAACAAATCCTTAATCTGAAGGATGGAGCCATAGCCCACCCTCTCCAAGGCTCCACCTCGGGGTCCCATAAATACACAACTAAATCAATTCAGCTTCATTATTATTTATATATTTTTATCTTTCTTTTTACCCCGAGGTTTGTTGACAGATTAGTATTCCATTCCATACCTAGATAGAAAATCGGCATTACTGTGTGCCGACCCCTTTCTATACTTTTATGTTGAACTTATAAGGCTGCATGGCGAGATACCATCTCATTATTCGAGGGTTTTTCTTCATGACATGAAGCCAACAAAGGGGGTTATGATTGGTCCAAAGCTCAAATTCTCTACCCCACAAATAGAATCGGAGGGCCTCTATTGCCCATTTTATTGCCAAACATTCCTTTTCAATGACAGAATAGTGTCTCTCTCTCTCATGCAGCTTCCGACTAATATACAGAATAGGATGTTCATCATTATTAATTATTTGTGTAAGAACAGCTCCAATACTTTATTTATTTATTTATTTATTTAAGAATCAGTTTACAACCTTTGAGCCAGAGGCTCGTTTCCAAAGGTACTTCATCACATAAAGACATACATTGCGTTTCAGTTACATAGCAAAGATTTGCAAAGAATCAATAGGCATTCACCAGAGGTGCCACGTCACATAGTGGTCAGACAAATACAATTGGGTACAGGGTACATGTAATTGATAACAGGTATTACACAAGTCAGTATCAAGTGAGCATTCTGGTAGATAAACATTGAAAACAGCCGGCACTGGCCAGGTTAAACCTAGGCATGGTGTACAGGGAAGTGGTGGAGGGGATGGTTGGGTGGAGAGCTGCCGGGGGCATTGTCAAGAGAAAGAGGTGGAGGCTATGTTCAGAGACAGGAGCAGTTCACGAGTGCTGAAGATGTGGTTCCGAGCGCTGTTTTGAATGTGGAGATGGTGATGGCATTGGTGATGGTGGCAGGAGACAGTTAAACCAGGTTGGGGCTCTATAGCTGAAGGACCTCTGCCACGGGTTGGTTCTCGCTCTGGGGACCTTTAGAGTGGTCTTGTAGGAAGACCTGTGTTGCAAATGGTGTGAGGGCTCTGGTGGATGGATGCCAGCTACTCCAGGGGGAGAGCCTGAGTAGGGTTTTTGTGTGAGGAGACAGGTCTGGTATTGGAGCCGCTCATCCAGGGTAAGCAGGTTAGCATCGACATATAGCTGACAGGTGTGTGTGAGCCTGGGGCACCAGTAATTAATCTGCATGCTTTATTCAGGTTAGGTGAATTTTGTTGAGTGCAGTGGTGTCAGCAGCACTGTGATACTGGTAGACCATAGTCTATAAGGGACAGAACGGATCGATGTAACAGCTAGCCGGAGAGCATTTGTGGAAGGCAGGTTTTGTGGCAGAATAGGATGCCAAGCCGTGTGTTGGTGGCGGATGTTAGGCGTCGATGTGGTTGTGAAATGAGGGCTGAATCAAGGTAAACCCAAGGTATTTGTAGGAGCAGACTTGTTCCAGTGGTTGGTTGGTGCTTGAAGGATATAGAGGGTGGTTGCTAGCTTTGTTTTGGGGTGTGAAAGAGCATAGTTTTGGTTTTCTTAAGATTGATGATGAGTCTGGCGCCCTAAACCAAGCCTGGCACTGTTGAAAGACTGCTGTAGGAGTCCTGTAGGGAGATGGGATTACGGTGGGTGGCAAAAGGACAGCGTTGTCTGCATACAGCAGTATTTTACCAGAGCATGCACTGGGCAGGTGTTCAGATACAGCGAGAAAGAAGGGGCCCAGGATGGAGCCTTGGGGACCCCAGAGAGAATGGGACGGTAGCCGGAGAGTGTGTTATTAATCTTGACACACTGGGATCGAGTGTCAAGATCAGATAGCACACCATGCCAGGGGCCAGTCGAGAGACCAGTGAGGCAGAGTGCATTCAGCAGCAGTGGATGGGAGACAGTGTCAAAGCCTTGAGAGGTCAATGAACACTGCACCAGCTAGGGAGCTGGTATCCAAAGAGGAGTGTAGGAAGTTGGAGAATTAATAAGGGCAGTGCTGGTACTGTGACCGCATGTGGAAGCCATGTTGCTCTGGGCATAAGATGTTATGTTTAGCCAGATAATCAGTGATTTGAATGGCCACTACTTTCTCCAGGGCTTTAGAGAGGGAGGGAGGATGGAGATTGGCCGTAGTTGTTGGCTGATGTCCTGTCGCCTCCTTTTATGAATAGGTATGATAATGGCTGGTTTTCCAAGCTGTGGGGAATTGTCCCAGGCAGAGTGACTGGTTAATTAGGCTAGTGAGAGGGCAAGGACTTCATCTAGCACCAGCCTGAGGATGCTGGGGTCCAGTGAGTCACTGCCGGGATTGTTGCCATTGAGAGCTTTGATTAGGATGGGTCTGGCTTCCGGGTGAAATCTTCGCAGGAGGAAGCTGGGGTGCTGGAGGACAGGGGAGTTTGGTGGGGAGGGTCAAAGAAATTACTAGGAGGACTGAGCTAAGGTCAGTGAAAGTGGTGTTGAACCAGTTAGCTATGGTGGCAGGCTCGTGGAGGTTGTGCCATTTCTTAGTGAGCTGGGATGGGGCAGGGAGCAAGCTTTACCACTGAGTTGCTTAATATTATCCCAGAAGGTCCGGGCTGAGCCCCAGGAGGAGGTAAGGGAGGCCTGGTAATGGTCTGCCTTGGCTTTCCTGATGGCCCATGAGCATTTATTTCTGGCTGCATTGTATGTTTGCTTATCAGACAGACTGACCTGTTCTTAGTGGCAGAGCTGGTGAGGTTTTCATCCCTGCTCGGTAATTGTAGGAGGGCTTGGCCAACCCAGGGTGCGTTCTGTTTTCTCTGGACTGGGTTTTGGTTAAGGGCAAAGAGATCACAGGCCATGTTGAAGGTGTGGGTGAAAAGGTGAGGGCAGTATCAATGTTGGTTGCCTGCTGAATGGGGACCAGTCTATCTGGGTGAGGAGTGCCTTTGTTTCTTCAGCCCACCAGGGCGGAGGCTTCCGGAGGGTGGTCTGGGCTTTGGGCTTGGGATTGGGGCTACCCAGTGGAATAGGATAGGGAGTGGTCACTCAGGGGAGTCCGGGAGGACCTGGATGTTTTGGATTTTATGGGGTCGGTTAGTTATAATAACATCCAGCAGGGTGCTGGTACCACTCTAGGGTTAAGTCTCGTGGGCTGGGTGACGAGTTGTGTCAGATCTTGGGCGGCAAATGAGTCTCTGGTGGTGGATGAGGAGGTGCTGAGCCAATTTACATTAAGGTCCCCCACTAGGACTTGTTCTGCCTTATGGTGGAGGGTGGCTAGGTAGTCCGTTAAAGATATCAGGGCTGGGTGCTGGTTCTTTGGGGGAACGTAGGCTGTGGTGAGATAGAGAGGGCTCCTAGAGGGGTCTGGGGTGAGTCTGAGGGTAAGGAGGCATCTGTTTGTAGTATAAAGGGGAGAGAAAAATCAGGCATATGTAGTATAGGTGAAGAGCAAATTTGTGCTTTTAAACAATGAAATGCTTTTTCACAATCTGGGGTCCAGATTACTTTATCAGGTTGAGATTTTTTTGTTAGATCCATTAATGGCCCAGCTATCGTGGAACAGTTCGGGATGAACCGACGATAATATCCAATAAGTCCCAGGAACGATCTAACATCTTTTTTTGTAATAGGACGAGGGCTACTAGCTACGGCTTCTATTTTGGAGATTTCTGGTTGTACTAATCCATTTACTATCTGGAACCCTAAATATGTTGTTTCTTGCATAGCCAGAGAGCATTTAGAGGGGTTTACCGTTAGTCCTGCCTTAAATAGGGCAGTAAAAACAGCCTTTAAATGTTGTACATGTTCTTCCCAGGATTGACTAAAAATTACTACATCATCTAAATATGCAGCACTATAAGCTGCATGGGGTCCTAGGATGTTATCCATGACGCGTTGAAAGTAGCAGGAGCACCGTGGAGACCAAAGGGCATCACAGTGAAATGATATAACCTTTATGAAAGGCAGTTTTTCTTTATCTTTTGGGGTCCAAGGAATTTGCCAGTACCCCTTGATTAAGTCTAGGGTACTAATGTATTGTGCTTTACCCAACTGATCTACGATATCGTCTATTCGGGGCATAGGATAGCAATCAAATTTGGACACTACGTTAAGGCGTCTAAAATCAAGGCATGGCCTTATCCCTCCTTCTTTTTTTCCCACTATAACCATGGGGAAGTTCCAGTCACTATGAGAGGGTTCGATTATTCCTAAGTCTTTCATTTTTTTTATCTCAAGTATTACATCCTTTCGTACCCTCTCAGGGATCCTATAAGGTTTTTGTCGTATAGGTAAAGTGTCTGTAACTACAATATGATGGGACGCGTTTTTAACCCTCCCTGGTATCCCAGTGAATAATTCTTTAAAGGATTGTAACAGGGTTTGCAGTATTGTGGTTTGGTCACTGGTTAAATCTGGATTAATACGTACTTCTGTCAAATCCTCAGTATTTTCTAGTGTCTGATAGGCTATGTCCAATTCTGATTCCTGGGTGTCTGGGTGTATGCAACCACAGACAGAAGGACTTCTCTCAATCCAGGGTTTTAACAAGTTGACATGATAGACCCGCTGTTTTAGTTTTTTTTCAGGAAGTTCAATGGCATAAGTTACTGGGCCCATTCATTTTACAACTGTATACGGGCCTTGCCACTTCATAAGGAGTTTATTATCAGAGGAAGGTAATAAGAGTAACACCTTATCCCCAGCTACAAATTCTTTATGTTTTGTTCCGTCATCATACCGTTCTTTTTGTTTGCCCTGATGCAAAAGATTATTTTGATGGTCCTTTTTAACATACTTAATTAATCGACGCCGCAAATTTTGCCAATATTCTACAGGTTCTAACATTTGGGGGTTACCCTTATTTTCCCATTCCTTTTTATAATATCCAATGGACCTCTGGGATTGTGTCCGTACAGTAGTTCAAATGGGGAAAACCCTGTTGAAGACTGTGGAACCTCTCTGAAGGCAAACATAAGATAAGGCAGGTATACATCCCATTTGTTTCCCTCTTCTGCTACATATTTCCGTAACATTTTTTTTAAAGTTTGATTAAACCTTTCCACTAGACCATCAGTCTGTGGGTGATAGGGTGTAGTAAATGTAGCATGTATACCCAAGGCCTGATACAGATGGTGTAGCAGTTTTGAACAGAAATTAGTACCTCTGTCAGTAAGAATAGTTCTAGGGATGCCCATCCGACTAAATATTTTCACTAGTTCTTCTGCTATTCTAGGGGCTGTAATGGTACGAAGGGGAATCGCTTCCGGATACTTCATAGCATAATCTACTACTACTAGTATGAAACGATTCCCTTTCGTTGTCTTAGGTAGGGGGCCCACCACATCCATAGCTATTCTGTCAAACACATTGGACACTAGTGGCATGGGCACCAAGGGTACTTTGTCCTTACGTCCTACAGTGGCTACTTGTTGGCATTCAGGGCAACTTCTGCAGTATTCTGACACCTGCTCATGAATCCCAGGCCAATAAAAGCGATATAACAGGCATTTTAGGGTATGATCCCTACCCAAATGACCTGCTAAAGGTATATCATGGGCAAGAGTCAGTAATTGCTGACGATATTGCTCTGGTACCATCAATTGTTCAACCATTTCACCGCTTTTCGGATTAGTACATACCCTATATAACAAATCACCCTCTAGTTTAAAATGAGGTTGAGCTGGATCTTTTCCCTCCTGAGGGGTACACATTCCTGTCTGGGAAAAAAAAGGTTTTAAAGTTAAATCATGTCTTTGTATATCTTTAAACTTTTTACTAGAAAAGTCATTTTTCTTTGCTAGTATGGTAAGTTCTGGGTCCTTTTTAGTCCACACATATTTGTCCATCCTTTTCATTTGCTTACTTTTCTTGTCTTTACCTGTAGACCCAAAAATCTCTTCTTCAAACGGAAATAAATGTCCCAACTCTTTGTCCTGTTTTCGTTCTTGGGCCCGTGTGGTAACAGCACCCAGATGAGTAGTTAATAGGGTCTCAAAGTAAGGATAGTCATGTCCTATGATTACAGGGACAGGTAGAGTGGGTACTAGTCCTACTTTCATGTTCAGATTTATCCCATTGATCTTGATTTCCAAAGTCACGTAAAGGGTACCAGTGAACATCTCCATGTATACATCTGACACCGGTAATTGGTTCTTTTTGGTCACCTTTGTCGACTAAGGAAGCATGTATTAGTGTCTGTTTACTACCAGAGTCAATAAGTCCACATACCACTGTATCTCCTATTTGTACTGTTGTTAAATATTGACCCCAGTTAGCAAGGGCTAGGTGTATGGTGTCTATTTTCTTCTTTGGGCAAAACCTGGCAATATGCCCCTTAGTTTTGCATTCATGGCAAATAATGTCAGGATTATGTCCCTTATATGTTTTAGAATGTTCCTTGCCCCCAGGGGAGCTACTAGTGTGGCTTGTAGATGTTATGTTAGACAGGGGACTCTTTGTTGTAACTGTAGGGGTCCTTGGGGCTATAAAGGATCGGGGCCTTTGGGGCCTAGCCGTTATATAGTCTTCTGCCTGCTGAATAGCTACCTCAGCTGTTTCAGGACGATGTTCTTCTACCCATAGCTGGACATCCTGTGGTAGGACCCTCACAAACTGTTCCAGGATTATACTTTCTAGAATCTGAACCACTGTCCTGGTATTGGGTTATAGCCATTTATGGCATAAGTCTTTTAACTGGATATACACATCTTGGGGAGTGTCAGTGGACAAATATTTATAGGCTCTAAAGCGTTGTCAATAGGTCTCAGTACATATATCATATCTTTTAAGTATTGCTTGTTTGACATGGTCATAGTCATTAATGTGAGCAAGTTCCGTATGGCTGTAAGCTAATTGAGCCTTCCCTGTTAAGTAGAGGGCCAATCTAACCACCCATTGGTCTCGAGGCCATGCACAAGCAGTAGCCACCCTTTCAAACGTTAATAAATATGCCTCAATATCATCTGTCTCAGACATTTTAACCAACTTTATGTCTTTTTGGCCTACCACAGGTGTTGGTGGAGTCCTGGTTGCTGTACCCAAAGCTTGGATGGCTTGAAGGGTATCGGTCCAATGGGCAGCATTCTCAGCTCGTTCCCTCTCTCTCTCGACCCGCTCCCTTTCTCTTTCTCTCTCAAGTTCCACTTGCCGTAGACATAACCAACGCAGTAGTTCAAGGGGGGCTTCAGGGGGATCCTCTGTCTCAAATGCGGCTGCTTGAGCACCTTTTTCGGTAGGCTTTATATCCTCCATGGGTTCGATGTCCATTCCAATATCAACCTTGGCCACCTTTCTTCGCACCACTGTCTCTAGACCGGGTACCAATGGCAGGTCCAACTTCTGCACTACAGACCTGGTGGCTGGATGTGTCCACTCTCCTGCCTTGTCCTGATGCATACAACCTCTAGGATTTGGGCACAAATCCTGCAGCAATTCTCTCTGCTACATCCCACTTCTGACACCAAATGTGAGCTGGTGTGGGATAAATGAGGCATCAGACAAAATTGGCAGACACTGTAGAATATTTATTATCTCAAAAATAGCGGACTGGGAATGATAAATCAAAGAAAAATAATAAATAAAATCCAGGAAAATAAATTAACTTTTCTTAGAGCTAGAAAGTAGCTAACTCATAAGGGTGCTGGCAAGTACCTGGCCCCTCAGAAGACTGACTGATTTCTACCTGCAGGCTCTCTTTTTATAGAGGACAAAAAACATGTGATTCAATAGCTCCGCCCTAAATATTTTAGTTACAAATCAAATTTAAATACAGTGTGAATTATATTTCTTTAAAGGCATTACATTCATATATGTTGTCAATGATTTATTAAATAACATTCAGTGCTGAAAAAGTACCAAGATTCAATTTATTTTAGGCAGAACTAAATGATAGTAGACTGCCTCATTTCAACCATCCATATATAAGGAGGAGAGCTTCGGCCGGCCGGCCTTTAGGTCCACGTCATTGTTGTGGCAAAGAGCGTCTTTACAAAGCTCAGCCGGACGAATGAACACTCTCCCAGCTAAACAAAAACCACCCGACTTCAACTAAATACTGGTCCTTCATAATGCGGCACTCCGGTAAGCTTTCCCCTTTTTATCGTATTACTTTAGTAAGGAGGAGAGTTAAAAATATTAAACTTAAAGAATAAACGCTAGCGGTAACTTTGCGATAGTGCGAGCATTCGAAAGGGGTAAGCTGCACTGCGTTCAACACTATCGCTTTCCTTCGTTTGTTCGAATTAGGCTCATTAGTCTTACCATCACACAAAATGCCCGATTTTGGAGACCGAATAACACTCTGGACTGAGCAGTGTCGACGGACAAGCAAAGAGGTTTCTCAATACAAACACGAACCGAAAGCTAAACCCGGTTCGCTTTTTTTCTACTTATTGAGGTGCTTGCATCTAATTCAGAATATATATCGGGGAAGGAATTTTAGAGGAGGCAAAAGGGATACGGAGGGAAGGGGGAAATAGAAGGGTTTTCTCTCTTCTGTCTTTACATTATTACTGGGGTTTCTTTCTTCAGGTTGAAATGTTCAGCTCCACAAAGAACACCAAAAGGAGACACAGACAAGAGGACTCAAACAGGATAATAAAACAAAAATAAGACGTGGGTAGCCAGCCCAAAATAATATATTACAACTGACACAATTAACATGTAATATATAAACTTTCCAGACAGTGCAGATAATAGGAGAAAATGGGGGTCTCCTCTGCCACACCCTGGAAAGTCTAAAAACTGTTTTGTCCCCTTCCCTTGACCCCCTCTGCAATATGCAGCTGTGTCTGCTTTGGTGTCCCTGACTGCCTTCTTGGCCTCCCTCATCTTTATTTGGTATTTGTGCTGTTCCCTGTCCCCCTGCTTTTCTTTGTACCTGATTAAGTCCCTTTTTTGGCCCTCACTGCCTCCCTGACCTTCTGAGAGAAACAGATCAGTCTCTTGTGCTTGTTTCTCTTGGTAACCATTTTTAAGCATGACTTTGCTCCCTTGAGAATGGGCAGTTTAATAACACCCCACCTTTCTTCCACCCACCTGATTTTGCCCACTCCGAACAACTTATGCTTGGCTAGTTCCCTCATTTGGTCAAAGTCTGCTGTTTTTTTTTTTTGTTTGTTTTTTTGTGCCCCAGAGTTACCTCTCCTTCAGGCCGCCATGGACCCGGACATTCCCCTACTAGCTCCCCTCAGCCACCTACCTCATATCTGCAGCCTTCCTCGGGCTAGTCCGGTGTAACCCTTGCACTGGATGGGTCCCCCTCCTCCGAGGGGAAAGGCACCAGCGGGGGCGGAACCAGCACACTACTACTTTCTCAGACCCTCGGAGCTGCTGAGGCAATTGTGGCTCTCAGGGAGTCTTCAGGGATGTCCGGGGCCGGCGTCCGTCATCCGGTTAACTTCCGGAGCGGATTTTCTCGTTTTTCTTGTTCCCCTTGTTGCGTCGCTACCTGCAGTGCCTCCAGTCTCCACTGGGGGCCGCTGCATGAGCGAAGATGCTCCCTAACCCACCCAGGACAGGAGAGCAGTCCGTTGGACGCTCGATCCTGCCCTTCCCCTGCCGACCCCCCAAGACCCGAGTCCGTTCCCGAACCCGGGTCGCCGGTGTGGGTCGAGGTAAGGCGCCAGCGCCTCAACCCTCTATGCCACCGGGCCGGCGCAAAGTCTGCTGTTCTGAAATCCAGCACTTCACCTTTGATGAGAATATACCTGTCTGCCAATCAGGTGTTACGATAGGAGGACATCCCCATCATTCATACATACTAGAAAGACAGCCAACTTTGATGAGCGTGGGGCTCACTCCACTGCGGGACCCTAATTATATTAAAGCAGGCAAAATGTATGATGTTTGTTTTGTTTTCAATTGTTTAACCAGGTGAGACACACTAAGCTGAAAGCTTGTTTACAGGTGGGACCTGGGAGCACAGGAAAGTTAAGTGACTTGCTCAGGGTCACACAGTATATGTAAGTGGGGGCTGTGGGATTCAAACCCAGGTCTCCAGATTTGCAGCTCAGAGCCTTAAACCACTGTACTATATTGCCTCCCTATGTGGGGGCTTGGTTGGTGGGGAGGAGGGAGGTGGGGGGGCTAGACATTATGTACAGTGGTGGGTTATTACTAAAACCTGGGGGTCCAGCATGCCAGCAGGGTGGGGTCACGTGGGTGGTTCATTATTTCAGGTGGGTGGGGGGACAGGATGTAGTTATAAATCCACAGCTTGACCTTATAAACACTTTACTGTGCTTCACAGGGGCTTGGGTGTAGGAGGGAGGTAAGGTGCTAAAGGGTGTGTCGTGGGTGGGGTTGGTTGAATGCAGGTTGGGGGAGGCAGGTTAATTGTCATGGGGAGGGAGGGAGGGCTTTTAACATTACAAGATTTTGGATTTTGAATTAGGATATCTTAGGATCATCTCAAACCTGAAATCTGGTTGTCAATTCAGATTTTGTGCTATCTGATCATCCCTAGTACATAGAGTGTTAGTTCATTTTCAAAGTGGCCCTGTGGGCTTCCAAAAAGTTACAATCAAGGAATACAACAACAACAACAACAACAAAAAAAAATAAAGTGAAAAATAAGCATAAAAACAACCAGCTTTGTAAATAACTTAAATACAACTTATATACAAACATATAGTAACTCAGTCAATTACCACACAACACAATTTATGCTTAAGGTCTGTCTCAAGAGTGCCAAGATTGGATTTCTTTAATGAAAGATATCTGAGAGTAATTAATAATGCATTTCACACCTGTGGACCACCAAATCAAAACAAATTTCTCCCAAGCATGGTCCAAACATGAGGAATGCACAATTCAAGATCAGTGGGAACAGAACCACAAAGGGCACAGTCTCAGATTGGAGGGGAGAGGTTTAGGAGAGAGACCAGGTGCCACTTTTTCACAGAGAGGGTGGTGGCAGGTTGGAATGGATTTCTTGAGGAAGTGATAACGTTGGAAACAGTAGGTAGCTTCAAGGCAGGCTAGGATAAAGTTAAAAGGAAAATAAGGGTCTCCTCAGTCAAAAGACTCCTCAGACTTCTCCCCTCACCTTTGTGCGCTCAGTGTTCTGTACACTCCACCACTTCTGAGTGCCCCCCCCCCTCAGCAGTCTGCATTTTCATAATCCCCTCCCATGAGTTTCTCCCTCCCCTAGAAGCAGGAATGAGTGCCCAACCCCTGTCTAAGTTTGCTAGAGTGCATGTGTGAAAATACAATTTATATTTTTCCCAGATGGTCTTGTAATTATTCTTGTACTGCGCTTACTTATCTTGTTTTTCTGATTATATCCTTCTGCAATCTGGAATTGTTTAAATGTGTATTTTTCATTTTGTGTTGCATTTTACTGTTTTATCCTTATGCTACCCTTTTCCGGGACCACCTGGAAAATAGTCTTGGCTCAGTGGTGCCTTTCCCAAATCCAGTTATCAAATTTTAAATAAATAAAATAAACAAGGGGCAGGCGGGGATACTGGTTGGGGAGGAGGCAGAGTCATTAGCTGAGGACTCTGCAACACAAGCAGACTCAGTAGACCATATGGCCTTCTTTCGTTGGCTTGTTGTATGTTTAAGACAGCAAGAAACTGAAACAGAATTTGTCAGCAGATGAGGACTGCTTGCCCACCCAGTTGTCCCATTCTGTCCCTGCCTATACTGTCACCGCAGACCTCCAGCTGCTCCCTCCACTTTCCTATCAAGATTCCTTTATGCCTGCCCATGCAGGCTTGAAGCCCACCACTGTTTTTGCCCCCCCCCCACTTCCACTGGAAGACAGTTTCAGGCATCCCCCACTCCACTGAAGAAGTACTTCCCCACATCCTTCCCAAATTCACCCCTTTCAGCTTCATACCTCTGGAAGTTGTTGGGGGGGGGGATTTAGAAATATTAAATGTAAGAAAACTGTAGACCTGGTCTAGGAATATGCACATACAATCCGAGAGACAGGCAAGACACTTACCCAGAATACAAAGAGCAGAATTGAACAAGATACAATTTTCTTCTGGCAGAAAGATCAAGCCAATTTGTCTACACATTGAACAATGTTGAACTAAATAAGAACGTAGGATAACTAACCTGGCAAGTTTATCACGTAAACTACTAATTTCAGACTTTTCAGAATATAAGCAGACCACGGATAATGCACATATTAGAAATGACATGATACCTTTGAGCTAGTTAGCAGAGGTGTGTGTGTGTGTGTGTGTGTGTGTGTGTGTCTCAGCTTGTTTTTGCACCAAACATTTACTAACTACCATGGGGGATGTCACAGAAATTTGGCAGCGGGAGGGTAGTCTGGAATCCTGGCTGGAAGGGGATAAGCAGGAAAGAAAAACCTATATACTAGAAAAAATGTAATGGCCTCCAGAGGTACAGACATTCTTGTGCACCTATGTGCATCAATGAATGTATAATAGAGAACAGTGATGGATTCATTAGATATTGTCAAATGTGACTCATCTCTTTTTGCATTACAAAAGTGGGTCATTCAGAGCAGATGATGCTTAACACTTCTGCTGTGTCTAATTGAATGCGCAATAATGCCAAGCACAAATGGTTCCCCTGGAGCCTAGATGTCACTGCAAACATGGCAACCATTTTAAAACTAACACAGCATCGAGTGCTTGACTCAGCATGGTCATTAAAAGAGAGGCTGCCTGCATCGACTGACAGAGGGAAGATGGATGGGAACAACCTACAGCACTTCTACCTCCCCTCCTGCCCCCCACTAGCCTGCCCCTTTTTACCACCTCTCTCCTTCCTGCTTCCACCCTTAAGCCTACCCCTGCCCCCTTTCCTCCTGTCTTGCCCCTTTGTTGTTATGAACTACAATTGTTTTCCTGTTTGAGTTTTTATGTTTTCTTGCATGCATGTGCAAGAAACATAGTGCCACCATATGAGAATTCATGGGTGTGCCTCCCCCACTTCCAATGCCCTGTTGCCTTTTGCAGGCGCGGTCGTGCCACGCCAATGAATGTAGGAGCTGTCTATGACAGCCGTTCAGATGCAGTGGAATACAGTTGAAAGCAATAAAACGCTGCAATCAGCGGCGGTAATGTGTAGGCAATTTGTATACTTCCGTCGGCAGTATGCAAAGTGCCTACGCTATAATTGTGACTAAACAGCTGTCAGGACAGCTCCATCCCCCATAACAGGCAGCATGCTGGGAGACCACCCCAGCTTGCTCATGCCCTCCATACACACACACTGTAGGCCAATGGGGTGCCCTAATCTCTGCCAGCTCCGCTGAACTTCCCCCAACAGAGTTCCAGGTGTACCGCTGGGATCCCACCCCAGCATGGCAACAGTCCGTAAGGCTGATGGGGGTGCCCAATCCCCATCAGCTCCACTGCACCCCCCCCCCAACAGACTTCCAGGTTCCACGCTGGGAGCCCACCCCAGCGTGGCAACAGTCTGTATGGCCGACGGGAGTGCCCAATCCCCCATTGGCTCCACTGCCCCCCCAAACAGCCCTTCAGCTGCCATGCTTGGAGCCCACCCCAGCGTGCACAAAGTCCCGCGTCATCTTTTAAAAAAATGCCCTGTAAGACAAAACAGTCCCTCGCTGACTGTCTGGACCTCCCTCCCCCCACCCGCACCAACCGTCTGTGCACCCTGCCTCCCCACACCCCCACCTCACCCCATACTTACCTCTGGAGTCTGGCGCAATGATCTTCGGAGGAGCGGGAACATGTCTGCACTCTTCAAAGCCAACTGCGAACTGAGGCAATGCTGGTAAGCTGTATAATGGAATAAAAAGGGTTTTTTCAACTTTGATGCATATCACAAGCATTTTTTGGAATTGTTCACCAAATTTTCAACATGGGATTCTTGGGACCCCACCTCATGAATTCTGGCACTGTCATTTTGTTATTCCGTCCGGAAAGGTGATTTTGTGGTTACTGCGTGGAACCACCTTTTGGGACCGATTTACAAAACAACAGTGTCACAGTTCATGAGGTAGGCCCCCTAAAACCCTATGTTGAAAATTTGTTGAAAATATTCCCAAAAATGACTGTTTTACGAGCGTGCGTTGCACAGTTCCTATGCATGCTTGTAAGTTCGTGAATTTTTAATATTTTCATTCCAGATTTTCAACATTGCCATTTTACCACACCTCCTTATGAGCAGTACAGCTGTCATTTTTCACATCTCACCCAAAATGTGTTTCTGCGCATGTAGCGCACAATGGCGCAGTCGGTGTGCAAAATCAATGTTCAGGACAGATTAAGAAAATCACAGTGACACTTTTCATGAGCAGAGGTCTTAAAATGGCTATGTTAAAAATTTGGTGACAAAAGTCCATAAAATGACTGTGTTATGAGCGACCTTTGCACAGTTTCCATGCACCCTTGTAAGTTCATGAATTTGTAATATTTTCAGTCCAGATTTTCACCACTGGCGTTTTTCCACACTTCCTTATGAACAGTACAGCTGTCATTTTTTACACCATGGCCGAAATGTGTTTTCGCACTTCCAGTGCAGAAATGCGTGGTCGCTGTGGGAAATCACAGTTCGGGACTGATTAAGAAAATGACAGTGACGCTGTTCATGACAGGAGGTCCGAAAATGCCTGTGTTGACAATCTGCTGTAAAAAATCCCTAAACTAATTATATTACAGATGTGCGTTGTGCAGTTTCTACGCATGCTCGTGACTTCACCAGTTTTTTTAATATTTTCACTGCAGATTTTCAATATTGCCATTTTTTACACCTCCCCATGAACAGTACAGCTGTCATTTTTCACATCCTGTTCGAAATGTGTTTTCGCACCTGTGGTGCCAATTGGTGCAGTCGCTATGCAAAATCAGCTTTCGGCTAATGAACTGATATTGTCACTGTTTATGAGGTGGGGGTCACAAAAAACCCATGTTAAAAATTTGGAGTGAAAATACCAACGAACACCTGAGGCATTAGGGTTTTCGACCATAACGCCCCACCCTGTAGAGACTGACAGGCATCAGGGTGTGACTTGGGATTGTTGCCTGTAATGCTCATACCATTCCACCCCCACCCACACCCTGCAGCCAGTGAGAGGCATCGAGGTGTGCCTTGGACTCTTCAGCCCCAAAGTTCACCACATTCTCCTATACTGCACCCATCTCACCATATTTCCTGATGGAATGGGGTGCGCATAAGGGCTAAAGACCCCAAGGCACACTGTGACACTTGTCGGTGTCTGCAGAGTAGGGTGTGGTGAAATGGTGTGGCCATTCTGCCTGACGACCCAAAGGCACACCCCAATGCCTGTCACTCTCTGCAGGGTGGTGCTGGGGTTGGCTTCAGTTCAATACTTCACTGCCATTCCTATTATGCAGTTCTCTAACTCCTACACTACCAATGCCAATGCCAGCAAGCAAACATTTGGCATTGACAAATGCTTGTTATTACAGACCGAGCAGTGGTTCCTCGACCACAGGCTTGTGATCAACCTAAAAAAAACAAAAACCCTGCTGTTCACCCACAATCAGAACAAACTCAAGGGCTCTGCACTGTCTATTCAGGCCCTATCCCACCACCCTATTGAGCAGCTTACCTCATACAAATACCTAGGTATCATCCTCGACTCCTCCCTCGCCTTCCATGAACACATCCACACCCTCTGCTCTGCCATAAATTCCTGCTTAGGCTTGCTTTATCGGCACAGAGTCTGTCTCCCCCCAGAAGCACTAAGGCTCGCCATTGACTCATCCGTTCTGTCCCTAGTGGACTACGGACTCCTAATATACAGCGCAGTGGACAATACTGCCCTGGGCAAAAATCAAACTCTCAATCAACAAGGCCTGTCAGCTACTCATTGGGGCTAACAGGAAAATACACACCTGCACACTTTATGCCTTGTCTAACATCCTCTCCCTTGAAGAGTGGCTACTCTACCAGACCTGCCTGCTCACCCCAAAAATCCGGGTTGGATTAACCCCCCAGGGTCTGTCTAAACTAATCAACATGGCCACTCCTCCTGTCCACACCTGTAGCTCTACTAAGACCCTGTTAGTAGTCCCCAGGGTTAGGACAACCCTTGCGTAGAGATCTTTTTCCCACAGGGCACCCTCCTGGTTCAACACCCTCCCTCCTGATACCTCATCTGAGCTCAGAATTGGACCGTTCAAGTCATCCCTGCATAGCCACCTTTTAAGCTCCCGTCACTGCAATTGTAAATAACTGCTCCACCACTTGTCCACATCCAACCCACTAATCCCACACCACCCACCCTGTTCATCTACTGTACCAGTGTACATATATTTACAATTGCTGCGCTACAATCATGTATAAGCCTACACCTGCAATGTTGAGCTCAGCACCACACCTCTGCCATATACCACTACTGTCCTCTAAGTATATCTGCCCAATGACCACGCCTTCTTGCTTAGCTACCATCATGTATAGGCCTGTCTCTGGCAAGAAGGGGCCTTTCTCTCGCTGTTATGGACCTCTCCACCTGTATTCAATTTGTGCAAACTGTTATTGTATATAGTCTGCCATGCTACTGCACCTGCACTATTGTCTGTTCACCACTCACTGTATGTTTCTCCTACCCTGTCCTACTCTGTGTTATGATGATGAGCCTTTATAAATGAGTCAACGACTCAAAGGGTTGTAATTCTGATATTGTAATAAATAAATTAAATAAATAAAATAAATTACAGCAACTGTTTTCTCACTTGTACTTGAATTGGACCACGTACCTGTATATCATTGCTGCATGTATCTTACACTGTCTGTATTATTTCGCCTGTGGCAATGCTGATGTACATACTGATATAGCATTACCTGTCTAGTGTCTACTCTGTCTGCATATTGTCATTTCATTACCACTGTTCTCTCTCTCTCTCTCTCTCTCTCTCCACCCTCACCGCCAGCTGTTGGACATGCATGTACTGTATCTTATAATTGACTGTTTGTACCTGTATCTATTTTTTGCCATCTTGTGGCCTGGGTCATGACTGAAAACAGTCTTCTGGATCAGTACACCTACCC
The DNA here is from genome assembly GCA_016271365.2 of Neoceratodus forsteri. Classification (NCBI taxonomy): domain Eukaryota; kingdom Metazoa; phylum Chordata; order Ceratodontiformes; family Ceratodontidae; genus Neoceratodus; species Neoceratodus forsteri. The sequence goes on along the minus strand of CM028129.1, from coordinate 119,216,105 downwards.
AGTCACCAAAGACATACATACATACATAAATAAATAAATAAACAAACTGTGCCGCTGAACACAGGTGGATCACAGAATTTAAGGATTTTAAAGTGCACCTCAGGAGAAAGTCAGGGAGTAAGCCCCAGTAATTGCTGTGCATAACACACCAGCAGAATTTGTGCAGAATGGCAATGCTACTTCAGAACAGATATCAGAAAGGCATTACTATGTAAACAATGGAATAACGTTCTGAAGATTATGTAAATTGTGGAACAATATTCAAGCAGATTGTGGAAAAGAAATCCATGGTTTTTATAAACTACAGCCCATTAATCCAAGAAAAACATTCTGCTTGCAAAACTTTCAGAATTCCACTACCGATGGAATTCTGTGGAATTAGTCAATGTATTTCAAAATCCTGTGGAATTTGGGTCAGCTAGAGGGGCAGGGGAGGATATTATGCTTTCTTTCCTTCTACTTGCATGGTAGGCGGAATCATTATTTTCACTTAACTGGCCAAAAAAAAAAAATTCAGTCCATTTTTATGTCATTCTGTGGTCTAACAATCTAGTGTGGAGAGACTTTTTCTTTGCATCTGAAAGGCAATGCATTGGGCTGAAGAGAAACCAGCTGTTAGTGGCCTGATGACCATGATTACATGGTGTTGGCTGTCAGGCTGTAAGACCTTTTCCACATCTGCTGATAGGATAGCTGCTGTTCTGTCAGACTGTCCCATCACCCCAAAACAGGATAAACAGGACCCGTTCTATATAGTTAAGATAAGGCTTGCTGGGGAGCTGACATCTACCATGGGCAATCTGAGTAAGGACCCCAGATCTTTGCTGTCTACTCCAACAGCAAGAGACTGAGTTAGCCTGGAGTGGTGCTACCTGCTGATACTTTGTATATACTGTATTATTGTAATCTTACTTTATTTTTATTATTATCGTTTTTTGTGTGTGTTGCATCCCATGTATATTGTTCCTTGTTCCTTGTTGACAAACCCAGGTCCACCTCGAAAATGAGCTTGCTCAACGGTGATTGCCTGGTTAAATAAAGACTTTGATTGATTGATTGAATGGACAGTTACAATGGTAGTTAACGCCACCAGAGTTATAATGCAATATCAAACCACCAATGGAATGCTTGATATCACAAAAATCGTATTCCACTAAATGCAGCTTTTGCAAATGGTATCAGAATGCCACATAACAGATGACATATTATAACTCTTGATGGCATTGGTTACCACTGTAAAGAACAGTTACATAAGAACTTACCATAACAGTATATCTTCGAGAGGATCTCAGTCATCTGGTTACACCACAGGAAGCTCACCATTGGTGAAGCAGGATCCATACAGAAGATTTTTGGTAGTGCAATTGGGGCCACCCATGCTGACATCATCTGCCAACATCATCAACCATATAAAGGTGCAAGTGGCTCCGTTCCCTCCTCAGTTCTTCCCCCGGAGACAAAGGGAGCATAGCTCTAGCCATGGGGGGACCAAGGAGAGAGAGAGAGAGAGAGAGAGAAAGAGGTGCCCAGGCCTATATGAAAGGCTAGATACACCAGATAGCCAGTTCCAGTAAAGAACCCCAAGAAGGGGGATGGTGGGAGAGAAGACAGACCTGATGACTAAGATCCCCTTGAAGATCTGCTGTTATGGTAAGTTCTTAAGTAACTGTTCTATCTTTTCGGGGGTATCTCAGTCATCAGGTCACACAGGACCGAGTCCCAAGCAGTTACAGGTGCATTTTAGATGGTCTGGGAGGAAGGCCAATCCTAAAGTTAAGAAATGAGGCCCTGAAGCACAGCCCTGCCAAATCCTACATGGGCTCTTGAGGCAAAGTCCAGACTGTAGTGCTTGGTGAAAGTGTGGACGGTACTCCAGGTGGCATCCATGCAAATGTCAGCAGCTGAGACCCCACAAAAACAAACCACAAAGGTAGCCATGCCTCTTGTGGAATGAGCTTTAACTGCTCCAGGCAACTCTTTGCCATACTTGTAGCAGAACACGATACAATTAGCCAACCATTTAGATAAACATTGTTTAAAAATCCGATCACCTTCTCTACATGAGGTGAAAGAAGGAAAAATTACTCACCTTAGTAATGTTGTTTCTTCTAATGGAGTCTTGCTATATTATGACATATGCAGTATAACCCCAGGTTAGAACTGCTCCAGAGGTGAAAGAGTTAACTTTCCATGCAGGGCATGGAATCTTGAGCGCGAGCTCGGTTGAACACTCTGTCTGTTGTAGCTCAAACTTAAACTGTCAGATCTTTACGAGCAAAAACTCACTAAGGTTCTGTGTGGAAGCCATAAACCTACACTAGCCACTGGCTACTTACTACAAAAACACATTTTTGTTCTTGATCCCAAAACAAAGGATCAAGTAGGGGGATTCAAGAAAGAAAAATTAAGCAACACCTAAGCACCCTAGAAAGAGTGAAAATAAAGTGGGCATCAATGAAGTGCCAACATTGCACTGCCCACCCACATCCCAAAAATAGAGGTTCTGAGAGGGGCAGGCTGGGGGGGAAGTCATAATATAGCAAGACTCCATTAGAAGAAACAACATTACTAAGGTGAGCAATTTTTTCTTCAAACAACATGAAGTCTTGCTATATTATGACATATGCAGACTACACAGCAGTACCTCCATGGAGGGGGGAAAGAACCTATTTGGGAAATAGGTTCTGAAGCACAGCTGTTCCAAATCGAGCATCACTCCTAGCCTGGATATCCAAGGAGTAATGCTTAGTAAAAGTGTGAACTGTTTTCCAGGTAGCTGCTTGACATATCTCTAGGATAGGAATGTCCCTGGCAGCAGCCAGAGGCGCATCTGTACCTCTAGTAGAGTGAGCCCTCAGGCCTGAGGGAGGAACCTTACCCAGTTTTTCATAGCAGAATTGGGTACAAGAGACAATCCACCTGGCAATGGATCTTTTAGTGGCAGGTTTCCCTTTACCAACCTCACCATAAGTGAGGAACAATTGGAGGGATTCAAACCTGTGATCCTTGGTACATTCTATATAGTAACTAAGGGCTGTTTTGACATCTAAACTGTGCAATCTCCTCTCACCAGAGGAGGAATGGTCAGTGAAGTACACAGGAAGAGACATGGATTGATTAAGGTGAAAGTCTGAAACCACCTTAGGCAAAAACTTCCTGTTAGTCCTGAGGACCACCTTATCTCTATGAAAGGAGATAAAATCAGGCTCCACTGACAATGCTTGTAGCTCATTTATGCGCCTGGCAGAGGTGATGGCTACCAGAAACACAGTTTTCTAAGTCAAGTACTTAAGCTCTGCTGAAGACAATGGCTCAAAAGGGTTGTATAAGCTGACGATGCAAATATTAAGATCCTGGCATGAGGCAGGGTCCCTGAGCAGGTGGTGTGAAGCAACCCTTTAAAAAACTTGGAGAAGACAGGGTGAGCTGAAAAAGAAGATGGCTTACCTGCTGATAAGAAGGCAGACACAGCAGCCAATTGCACTTTTAGGGTAGCTGGTCTCAGCCCCAAGGAATTCAAATGCACCAAATAATCCAGGATTGTGGGCATGTCAGCAGATTCTGGGGAAATATGTTTACCAGCACACCATATGGAAAATCTCTTCCATTTTGAAGTATAGGTAGCCCTGGTGGAAGGCTTCCTAGAGGCCTTCAAAATATCCAGTACACCTTGGGAAAGGTGTAGGTCAGCAAACTCTAGCTCTTCAAGAGCCATGCCTTGAGATTGAGAGATTTGAGGTTCGGATACCAAACTCTCCCCTGGGCACAGGTTAACAGGTTGTGATTCCTGGGAAGACACAGGGGAAGGTGGACTGCTAAGGACATGAGGAGTGGGTACCAGGGCTGCCTGGCCCAATCTGGAGCAATCAGGATCATCTTGCAGGATTGAGATCTGATTTTGACTAGCACTTTGAAAAGAAGGGGGAAGGTGGGGGGAAAGCATAGAGAAACTTCCCTTCCCACCTGAGGAGGAAGGCATCCAGAGGGACTGAGTCCAACACTGGGGGCCTGCAGCAAAAAAGGGGAAGTTGGTGATTGTCTGGGGCTGCAAAGAGATCTATTTGCGGGGTGCCCCATCTGGCAAGTACTACCTCCAGTACTAGGGGGTCCAGTGCCCATTTGTGATGGCCCTGGGAAAATCCTGCTGAGAGCATCCGCTAGGACATTGTCCTTGCCTGGGAGGTGAACTGCTGTAAGGGAGGCATTCAGAGAATAGGCCAGAGACCACAACTTCATTGCTGTGGTGCACAAGGCCGTAGACCAAGTGCCCCCTTGCTTGTTGATGTACCACATTGTAGTGGTATTGTCTGTTCTGACCAGATGTGGAAAAAACCTGGAGTGCTAGAAAAACTGCTCTGAGTTCCAGCAAATTGATGTGGAGCAGAGATTCCTGAGGGGACCACAGCCCCTGCGTGGAAAGGTCGCCCATGTGAGCTCCCCACCCCAAGAGGGATGCATCTGTAGTAAGAGTCAAGGAATGAGACTGGGGAGTGAAGGGAACCCCCTGTCTCAGATTGTTCTGATCCTGCCACCACTGAAGGCCTGGATCAGGGTTCGAGTCACTGGAATCAATTTGGTTAGAGGATCTGTCCTTTGAGACCAAAAGGCTCTCAAATGGAACTGTATGTCCCTCATCTGAAATCTCGCTCCCTGCACTACTGCTGTAGAAGCAGCCATGTGCCCCAGGAGCTGTAGAAAATGCCTTGCTGGTCGAGAGACCTGCAGGGTGAAAGAAGAGGCCAGAGACACCAGGGTCCTTGCTCTTTCCAGAGGAAGGAAGGCTCTGGCTTCTTTTGTGTTCAGTTCTGCGCCTATGAAGATGAGAAGCTGGACAGGCTCCAGAACTGACTTTGGAAGATTGAGAAGGAAACTTAGAGATGTAAGCAGTTGCTGGGTTACTTGTAAGTGTGGTGTGACCTGTTCTGGAGACTGGCCTACAATGAGCCAGTCGTCCAGATAAGGAAAGATGGCAATCTTTTGCCTTCTTAAATGAGCAACTGCTACTGCCAGGCATTTTGTGAACACCCTCGGGGCCGAGGGTGAGGCCGAAGGGCATTGCTCTGAACTGGTAATGGCCTGAGGGCAGTTCAATCTGAGGTACTTTCGATGGAAGCTTCTAGATGAGAACATGGAAGTAGGCATCCTTGAGGTCCAGGGAGGCTAGCCAGTCCCCTGGCCTTAGAGAGGGTAAAATAATCCCCAGGGTCACCATTTTGAACTTTGGTTTTAAAAGGTGCTTGTTTAGATACCTGAGATCCAGGATGGGCTGCCATTCTCCTGTCTTTTTTGGGGTAAGGAAGTACCTGGAGTACAACCCTTTGCCCTGGTGTATGGGTGGAACCCTTTCCACAGCTCTGAGAGCCAGGAGGGAAGAAACTTCAGCTTCCAGGGCAAGTGCCTCTGATGGGTTTGCAGGTGGAAAGGACCAGGCTCTCATCTTCGGAAATTTTTGGAAGCTGAGAACCAGTCCCTGGCTTACTACTTCCAGGACCTACTTGTCTGATGTTAAAGACTTCCAGTCCTGGACAAAGTAAGCCAGCCTGCCCCCTACAGTAGTGGAGAATCGGCCCTAGCCACCCCATCAGGGAGCCTGTTTTGCAGGGGCTTTGGGTTGAGGGGTAGAAGCAGGCTTACTAGAACCCCTTCTGCCCTGTCCTCTAAAGAACCCCCCTGGGCATAAGCAGAAGAGGAGGCCTGGCTTGTAAAGGCTCTATGAAAAGGCCTTCCCTGCCCCTGACATGCTGCCTTGAGGAGTGACTTGCCTTTTGGCCTGTGTACTCCTATAGGTGGTCCTATACTCATCCATTTTCTTCATATAATTCTCTGTCTGCTCCCAAACAGAGAATTTCCCACAACAGGAAAATCCATAGCCTTAGACTGAGTATCCTGTGACAGGGCAGTACATCTGAGCCAGGCCATTCTGCGAAGAGACACAGATGTAGCCATGACTCTTGATGAAACATCATTAGAGTCTACTGCAGCATGAAATTGCACCTTGGATGCCTCAATACCATCCGCAGCCACCTGCTCCAGCTCCCTGGCAAGCTGGTCAGGGGCCTGTTCTGCTAGGGCCAGGACAGTATCCCACCTGGATTTCTGGTACCTAGCTGCATAAGCCATATAATTTGCCTGTCTGAGTCCCAAAGATGCTGCCATGTACTGTTTCTTTGCCATGGCATCCATCCTCCTGGAATCCTTTTCAGGAGGGTGAGAGGCTAGAGGAATATTAGCCTTGTCACAGGCTGCAGCCTGCACTACCCCCACATGGCTGCACTGCTGAGAGAGGAACTCCGTATCAGAGCCTGATAAGCATACCTCTTATCCATCCTTTTATCCACAGGGAGGATAGAATGAGGAGTTTTTAGAATTTTTACTGTCTGTTTCCTAAAAGATTTGTGCAAGGGAATAGACAGTCTCCTAGACTCTGGAATATCCATCATTTCCACAAAATCAGGCTCTTCTTGATCGTCAACAGCTTCCTCAACAGGGAGTTGCAGAGTCTCCGCAACTTTCTTGTAAAACAAAAAATGAGAAGGGGACTCAGATAGCCTGGGAGGGGACACTCTCCTCATACCCCTCCTCCCCTTCCTCCGTTCATAAAAATCCTCAAAATCATAATCTTGAACCGGGGGAACTGTCCGAACCGAGTGCTTCCCTAATGGTGTCAGTTCGGACGGAACTGGGGAAAGAGACTGGACAATTTGAATAGCTTTGGCTATTTCCTCAGCGGTTGGAGAAAGAACTTTTGGCCCCAAACTAGCTGACTTTCTAGTCCTTTTAGTTGGAACCGGCTCCTCAGAGCTGGCTCTTCATTTGCCCGAGGAAGTATTGCCCTGGTCAGAGGGCACTTCCTCAGGTTCGGTTGGAACCGAACCGGGCTGGCCATCCGGGTCAGCGGACTTTTTGGCCTCCCTTTCCCTGAGCCTACCAACTCTCTTTTCCACGGTGGCAGCAGGAAAATTCTTACAAATCTGGCAGTCTGCATTGAGGTGGTCAAACCCCAGACAATATACACAGTGGTGTGTGGGTCAGCCTTAGCAAAGGCTTCCCACAGAGGCCACAGTGCTGAAACCCAGTGGGTCCGGTTTTTCTTTTGGGTTTCTCAGACATAGTGCCAGCCTAACCAAAACTTGCCCGTTAATGGCAATCCATAAAGCAAGACTCTCTTATCGGTTCCCAACCGTGTCACGGGTCGTGGAAAAAAACGTAAAAAAATCCGTTTTTTTTAGAACCGATAAGAACTGGGAACCGCACTCTAAAGGACTAGAAAGTAATTTTAAACCCAATCTGATCGGTTCAAACCGAACCGAAAAGACGTTTACAAGTTCCACACAGAAGAAATAAACAAAAGCCTATCTATTACTTACAATACCACAGACAGAGCTTGAACCGACGATTGTGGTTAAATTTCAGTAAAATAAACTGAGAATTACACTTTAAAACCGACAAACGAACCGAGCAGCAGGAGGAATCTCCGGAGCGACTGTTCAGTGAGGTGGAGTAAAGAATCTGACAGTTTAAGTTTGAGCTACAACAGACAGAGTGTTCAACCGAGCTCGCGCTCAAGATTCCATGCCCTGCATGGAAAGTTAACTCTTTCACCTCCGGAGCAGTTCTAACCTGGGGTTATACTGCATATGTCATAATATAGCAAGACTTCATGTTGTTTGAAACAAACAACTGTTCTGACTTTCTGCATTTCTTGGTTCGGAGTAGGTAATACTTCAAAGTTCTGCGCAGCTCTAATGTATGGAGCAGTGCTTCCCCTGAACTGGCACGCTCAGGAAAATAAATGGGGAGTTGGATAGATTGGCTTAGGTTAAACTCAAACACCACCTTGGGGAGAAATTTAGGATTAGTATGCAAAGAGACCCTGTCTTTGTGAAAAATCAAATAAGGCTCCTCGCACCAGAGCGCCTGAAGCTTGGAAATCCTTCGATCAGAAGTAATAGCAAGCAAAAATAATGCTTTCTAGGCAAGAAAGTGGAGCTTGCAAGTCATCGCTGGCTCAAAAGGAGACAGAGTCAATTTCTCCAAAACAAAAATTCAAATCCCAAGCTGGGACAGGGAAATGGATTGAAAGTATCAGATGCAGGATGCCCCTCAAGAAAGTACGGGAAACATCCAGCTGAGCTATGGTGCGATCACCCACTGTTTCATGAAAAATCGAGACAACGGAAAGGTGCACCTTGAGGGAGGAGTACTGGAGACCAGAATCTGACAGCAATAACAGGTAGTCCAGACAAGTGAAAGGGTCCAGATTATGCTTGCCAGCCCAGATGGCAAACCTCTTTCACATCATGGCATATGTGGCTTGAGCGGAGGGCATCTGAGCAGCCACAAGAATATCCGCTACCCTACCAAAAACTTAAAATCTTGCAATGGCTATGTTCTCAGCAGTCAAGCATGCTGATGGAGGGACTTGAGCATGGGATGAACCAGGTTCCCCTGAACCTAGGTCAGCAGGTTCCTGCAGAGAGGAAGGGGGAACAAGGTTCCTCCACTAGCTTCTGAAGTAATGGAAACCATATCTGATGAGGCTAGAATGGGGTTACCAGAATCATGCTGTCCCCCTCCATCTGCAGTTGGATTATCACCCTCTGAATCAGAGGAAATGGAGGGAAGGCATAAAGGAACCTCCTGCTCCAAGAGAGGGACAACACATCTCGCCAGAAAACTACAGGCCCTAGATTGAGTGAGCAAAAACTGAGCAGTTTTGCATTGAGTGGAATTGCAAAAAGGTCCAACTCTGGATGACTTTGTCTGTTGACTAGGTCTACAATGGATGAGAGGAGTTCCCACTCTTGCATGCTGGACTGCATCCAGCAGAGGCTGTCTGCCTGAATGTTTACCACTCCCAGGACATAAACCGCTGAGGGAGTTAGGCTGTGGTCTAATGCCTAGTACCATGCTCTAATGGCTTCGCTGCACAGAGAATAAGAATGTACCCCCCCACCCCCCACTTGTTGATGTAATACACAACACTGGGGTTGTCGGACTGAATCAACAGCTGACCGGAACAAGGTTGTTCTGGAAGGCCTGCATGGCATACAGAACTGTCTGCATTGCCAGAACATTGATAAGCAGGGAGGTTTTGATCTGGGACCAAGAGCCCTGAGTTTGAAAGGGATGTAGATGAGCCTCCCAGCCCAAACCGGAAGCATCCATGGTAAGAATTTGCTGGGGGGAGGAGATCTGGAATGGGATCCCTTGCAACAGGTTCAGTGGATCCACCACTGGAGCACTTTGTGGACTGGGGAGGAGACCAGTAGTAACTGATTTAGTTCATCCATGTGCTGGTCCCATTGCACTCAGAGAGCTCACTGGAGGATGCGCATGTGGAGTCTGGCTAGTGGAACAGTGGGGATGGCTCCCACCATCAGCCCCAATGGCTCAGGTACACCCTGGCAGTGAAATAACAGCTCTGGGTAACATCTTGAACCTGAGCAATAAGGCAATTCACCTTGGTCTGAGGCAGGAAGGTCTTTCTCTGCACGAAGTCTAGAACCACCACTATGTACTTGCAGCCTTTGGGATGGGACTAGAACCAACTTGGACAGATTGACCATAATGCCCAGAGAGAGAAATAAATGAAGAGTTCTCTTCAGAGTCCACAGGAGCTGTTCCCTGAATGGGGCCTTTAGTAGCCAACCGTCCAGATACAGGAAATCATAGAGCCCCTCCCTTCTGAGGGCCCTAGCCGCTGCTGCTAAGCAGTTGGTAAAGACATGTGGTACAGAGGATAAGCCAAAGGGCAACATTTTGAAATGGTAATGCTCGCCCTGGAAAATAAACCGAAGGAACCTCCTCTGAGGAGGAAATACTGAGATGTGCAGGTAAGCATCCTGCTTGTCCACAGAACATAGCCAGTCACGCTGCTTGAGAAGGGGCATTAAATCTGGCAAAGTTGCCATCCAAAACATTTTGTACTGGACATACAGACTGAGGTCCTTGAGGTCTAAGATGGGCCTCAGATCCCCGGTTCTTTTGAGGAACAGGAAGAACCTGGAATAAAACCCTTTGTTTCTTTGACACCTGGACACTGGCTTGATTTGCGCAGAAGTGACGGTATCTCCACTGACGGGTGGGCCGGGCGTAGGTGTATGGCAGAGGAGGAGTCTCTGGGAGTTGCTCGGTGAGTTCCAGAGTGTGACTCCTTTCTACTATTTGAAGAATCTAGGTATCTGACATGATGGTTCTCCATTGATTGAGATGGAGGAAGAACCGAGGGAGGTCTGGCAAGGAGTCAAGCAGAGGTGAATCCAGCCACTGGGGTTGGTTCATCACCTCTAGGATGCTTGGCCATGGCTCCAGCAGTGGAGGGGGCGGACAAGGTGGTGGAGGCTCTGTATTTGCCTTGACACCAAGAGGCTGCTCCTGGCCTATTAGATGCCTTACAAAAGGGAGGACTCTGCCTGCTCTTAGGTTGCATATGATATAGCAAGAGGACAGATTTGATAGCCCTGCCAGATGCCTGCAAGTCCTTAATGATGTCCTGGACATCTGGCCCAAAGAGCTTAGAGCCATTGAAAGGGGCATTTAGCACCTTCTGCTGAATAGCCACAGCAAAGCTGGAGACCCACAGCCAGGAGTGCCTACGAAGGCAAATACAGCAGCCCTGGCAATAGGATCGGAGATATCATAGAGGGCCCGCAAAAGGTGCTTGCTAAAATCCTCAGCGGTTTGCAAACATTTGAGAACCTCCTTCTTCTGGGTGCCATTTGGAAGCACCTGGGCAGCGGCCTTGCCCTTCATCCAGTTGGTATTCTGGAACTTCCCCATGTGGGAAAGGTAGTTGGCAATTCTCAGCCCAAGGGTGGAGGAGGCAAAAACCCTCTGGCACTAAAGATCAGTTCTGAGTGATTATTTGTCGGGGGGGGGGGCCTAAGGTGCTTGGGCACCTTAGACCTGTCATGAGTTGCATTTATGACTGCTGAATCTATTCCAGGTTGGGAAGCATAATGTGAAAACCCTGAGGGGCATGGTAAAGTTCATCAGCTCTGTGGGGCATGGCTGACACCACGTCGGGCCTGTGCCAGGCTGTAGTAGCAGCCTTCCTCAAAGCAGGCAAATTAGGAGGAATGATCTTGGGAGGAGATTCTGGGATCTCCAGAAAATCCACCAAATCTTTCATGGTGGCATCTGCCTCCTCCTAAGCATGAAACCTCCATGGCTGAGGACAACTCTTTCATGATATTGAAGAAGGTAGGATCCTCTAGAGAAGACCTAGGGGTGTATTTGACAGACTCCTCCCTCACTGAGGAAGCTGTAGACATGTTTGAGGAGAGGGGTTCCTCCTCGTCCTTATCCTCAGTGGGAAGAATAGGGTCAAGATGGTATTCCTTCTTGATGTCATCCTGTTCCAGTTCTGACATCCAAGGTACCGACAACGGTCTGCGGGGGGGCAGCCCATGATGGCTGAGGTGGTGTCAACAATGATGCCGTTCACAGCGCAGGCAAAGTGGGCCTAAATGCACCTAACTGGTGAAATATCACAGAAGTTATTTTGGTCAAAATTTAATTGAGGTCGATGACAGTGGAAGACGGTGTCAACGGGGAGGGGGGTCAATGGCACAGGAAGCGATGACCCACCGAAGGGACCTGAGAACCTGAAAAAACCATAATCTGAGGGCCTGGGGAAGCATCAGGCCTAGATGGGAGGGCATTGACGACAACATCATTGTCAACGAAGAAGGGGATGATGACCGAGAGGTCGATGACCAGCAGCCCAGGACATCGGGAAGAGGTGCTGTCAGTATGGGTCTGGTAGGGACAGAGACCTAGACAGAAGAGTTCTGCATTGGCACAGTCACAGTTGATGAAGTACCCCTGGACAAGGAGGAAGAGGCTGTCGGGGAGTGGGACTGCCACCAGGGGGAGTGGTCTCGATTGCTGTCTTTTTTATGACTTTTCCCTAAAGAATTGTCTTGGGTCTTAGCGGCTTGGGACCTCAATGACCCTGCTGGCGACTGGGAAGCAAGGACCCTGGAAGACTCTTCCTGGAACTGGCTACCTGTTGCTCCATAAGGACATTTCTAAGTGCCTTTTTGCATCACCTGAGGGTTGCTTGATTAAACTTCTGGCAGAGCTCATAATCAGAGACTTCGTGGTCAGGCCCAAGACAGCAGACAGAGAGAGAGAGTATTTGTTTGTAGCGACAATCTCCTTTCTGCAGCAGCAATGACAGAAGAGAGAAATTCAAGGATTAACTCTTGACATAAACAAAATAAAGGAATCTCTTTAGAGAAAGAGATTCTAAAATAGTAGGTATGAAAAAGCCATAGGCAAAAAATGGTATGAAACTGCATCACAGCTTTTGCATAGACCCATGCAAACCGAGCTGATGGCAAGAAATAACTGAGGAGGGAGCAGGGCCGTTCACACCTATATAGGGTTGGCGACATCGGCAGATGACGTTAGCAGGGGTGGCCCCAGTAGTGCTGCTGAAAATCTTCCACGTGAACCCTGATGGTGAAGTTCAACTTTATATGGTGTGACCTGATGACTGAGATACCCCTGAAGAAGATCTATTCTGATGCCTGATGCTTCACTCCAATGGAGAATTCTCTGTACAAAGAATAGTATGTGGTGTCTGCCCATCTCCAACTGGAATGGCCTAGACAGCTTAAAGATAATCTGCAATTTATTCAATGGCCTATGCAGCCAGTAAGTATAATGCTTGTGCAACTGTGTACTTAGGTTTTAGCTATTCGCATTCTGTTCTGGAGGAATTACCACCCTGTAGGGGTACCAAAGGCTAGGAACCCTCTAGTGGGTTCCACCCCTAGAGGTGTCACAGGATGCTTCCCTTGGCAAAAGGTACCTTAGGAAGGATCCCGGGAGAGAGGCGCTGCCGCTGGAGGAGAAGGGGAGGATGGCAGGGCAAAGAAAAAGTGCTTCAGAAGAAGGCTGAGGGGAACTGCTTATAGATCAGGAAGTGGGAGTGGCTGCCTGCTCGTCCAATTCAATGGCCTATGTAACCAGTAAGTGTTATGCCTGTGCAGCTGAGTACTTAGGTTTTGGCAACGGTGTACTTAGGTTTTGGCTGTTCGCTCTTTCTATTTCAGAGGAATTACCACTCTGTAGGGGTACCAAAGGCAAGGAACCCTCTAGAGGGTTCCACCCACAGAGGTGCCGTGAGATGCTTCCCTTGGCTAAAGGTACCTTAGGAAGGATTCCCAAAAGGAGTAGTAAGAAGCTTATAAGCAATGAGAAGTTGTGAGCCATGGTAATAGATAAGCATGAAGCAGCTTGATAACATAATGGGATAGCAGGGTAGCCATGGCATGAGTTTGATGGATTGCAAAAGGGGATGAGGGAACTTCTAAGGAGAGAAGGAATGGCAGTAGGGACACCATCTCCCTCCATCCAACAGTGGATCCTGCCTACAGAACTAGGGGACACTATGCTAACTGTTATGACCTGAGACACGAAGGGGAGAAAAAAAAAACCTTTGAAGAGGAAATCTCTAGGGATCCAAGGCCTAGGTCACCTTCCCTCCAGGCTTGGGATATTTTATTTGGTGATGGCTCTGCTGCTACAATTTGGAACCCAATTAAAGGGAAGTGGAAAATATAATCTAATTTGGAGGAAAGATCTCGCTCTATCCTTCTAACAGGAATGCTGTGGAGGGTTGCGAGTCACTGCACTCTGCAACTGACGACCCCCAAGGTGGGAGGAGGAGGAGAGCACTAATCACCGAGGCACTCACCCGGCCTACTCATCCTAAACACAAACCAGGTGAATCAGAGGCAGTCATGGGGAGAATAGCACTGAAGGGTGCTTCCAAACCCGCTTGAGCAGCTAAAGGGGCCCCCGTGAGAGCCCCACCCCTTCACACTGACTTTTAACTTCTACAACTTGGGGTGCCATTGGTACAGTTGATGATTGAAGGTCCACCCAGAGTGAGGAGATTTCCAGCTATGGGCCAGGTGAGAAGGACCCTGCCACAACATTTGCATGCCCAAGCTGCAGACTCTAGGTGCACAGCAAGACCATCGGCTGCAGGGGAGCCCTGTACCAGAATGGTATGGCTGGCTAGCCCCAGGGACTGATGAGGATCTGAATGAGCATTGAATGCTGAGCCCTTGCAAGAGGGCAGATGGCAGGGAGCAGTGAGCAAATGATGGCATTTTTATTTATTTATTGATTTATTTATTTATTAAATTCTCGGATTGCAAATAAGTTTGAGCAGAAACTGCTAGTTTACAAAGATTCCACGTCAAAGGATGAGGGTCAACATACATACAGAGGTAGTAAAAGAATGCACAATAAACAACCAAAACAACTAAAAGAAAAAATAAAGATACTCAGTTATTGCGTACTTTGAGATAATATTCATATAACGAGCAGCTTGAGTAGGCAGCTGGCTGCGGTAACAATAAGAGATAGAGGGCACCATAGGCAGTTAGTATTGCAGGCGTGCGACTGGGAGAGGAAGTTGGCATGCTAATGGGCCACTGTCCGATGGTGGTGGAAAATGTCTTGTACCAGTGGAGATGTGAAGCAGGAAAGCAGTCACAAGGAAGGCCCAGTGCCAGAGGGAATGAGACTGGGAAAGGGCGGCTGTGAGACATGAGTGAGCTGGGAGGTGTTCAGAGAGATCTCTGTTCAGAGAAGCAGTCACATTGAGTGGTAGAGGTGAGGTAAAGTTTGAGATTCATTTTGAAGGGTCCAAGTGTAGTAGAGGAAAGTGCTTCTTTATTGAGGGAATTGAACCATTGAGCGGCTCTATAGATAAAGGACCGCTGACCCATGGAGGTACGACATCTGGGAACCTGAAAAGTTAGAGATTGGGCACCACATGTTTGTTGAGTGCCACTGTAGGTAGTAAGGAGTGAGCTAACACCAGGTGGCATGAGACCAAGGAGAATCTTTTGGGTAAGTAAGCAGTTCTGGTATTGTATTCTGCTGCATAGGGGTAGTCAGCTGGCCTGTGCATAGAGGTCACAGGTGTGAGTTTGTCGGACTGCACCCATTAGTAGTCTACAGGCTTTGTTGAGAGCAACTGAGATCCTGCAGAGGGCACTTGTTGAGGCAGAGCCATAGATGACAAGGCCGTAGTCAATGATAGAGGTGACAGAGCTATAGATGTCTAGTTTAAGGGCATCCGCAGGCATACAGTGCTTGTGTTTGTGTAGTAGTCCAATCCGTATATTAGCGGCCTTGGCAACAGTGTCAATATGCCAAGTGTAGGAGAGGGTACTATCCAGGGTAATACCACGGTACTTGAACTCCTTGACATGTTCGAGTGGGTTCCCAGCATTGTTCTTGATGGTGAGGGACAGAGAGTTGTGCCTGCTCTGTCGGTTGCAGAAGGACATGGCTTTAGTCTTGCTGTGGTTCAGGACAAGTTTATGAGAATTGAACCAGTCTTCGATGCGCTTGAAGTCGAGCTGCAGCTGGGATTCAAGGACTGTAATGTCATGGTGGCTGGAAAACAGGACTGCATCATCTGCGTATAGTAATATTTTTTGGTGGCAGGCACTGGGGAGATTGTTGATGAAGAGGGAGAAGAGTAGAGGGCCCAGAATAGACCCCTGGGGGTCTCCGGAGCAGACCTGTTTCTCACCCGAAGAGATCCCTGCAATCCTTACACGTTGGATCCGATTATCAAGGTAGCTGGTGAACCATGGAAGGGCATTGCTGGAGATCCCAATGGAGGACAGTTGCTTGAGCAGTAGGGGGTGGTTAACTGAGTCGAATGCCTTGGTAAAGTCTATAAATACTGCCCCTCCACAATTCCCTTTGTCAAGCGTGGCATGGATGAAGGTTGCAAATTCCAGTAGTGCAGTGATGGTGTTGTGCCCTTTTCTGAAGCCATGCTGCTCTGGGCACTGTACATTGTACTTATCCAGGAATTCAACTAGTTGGTCCGACACTATTCGCTCCAGCACTTTAGATAGTAGGGGGAGGAGTGAGATAGGTCTGTAATTGGTGTGCAGTGTCCTATCTCCGCTTTTGTGAACCGGTGTGACAGTGGCTTTCTTCCAGAGAGAGAGGGAAAATGGCTCAATCTAAGCGAGAGATTGAAGATCTTTGTAAGTGGTTCTAAGATTTTATCGAGGACTTGTGCTAGCAGTTTCAGATCAAGGGAGTCACCACTGTACCCTTGTTTGCCGATGGCCTTTTGAATGTATTTTCTAGCTACTTGTGGTGGGACCTCCTTAAAAAAAACTTTGGGGTTGTACGTTCTAGTTGGGGGGTAACTTGGGAGGAGCTGAAGGGGAGGTCGTCGAAAAAATTTGGTGGAAGGACACTGTCCAGGTTTGTGAATGCATTATTAAAAGTGCTGGTGATGGTACCTAGGTCAAGTGTAGGAGTGCCATAAAGGTTGAGCATAGTGGGTGGTGCTTTAGGATCCTTGTCTGTGAGTTCTTTCATGTTGTTCCAGAATTTGTTTCCCTGGCCCCAAGAGTTGGTCAGAGCCTCTTTGTAATAGCTGCGTTTAGCATTCCGTATTTTTCGAGTGCAATCATTTCTGGCTGCTTTGTATAATTGTACGTTTACTTGCGACGGAGTTGCACGAGCACAATGCCAGAGGTGGTCTCTGTGCTTGAGCAGAGTTAAAAGGTCAGTAGTAACCCTGGGGTTGGTCTGTCCTTTGATCTTCATCTTTTTCACTGGTGCATAAATGTCACAGGCTTCGTTGAAACGTTTGATAAATAGGTTCAGAGATTTGTTGGTGTCATTGAGGGAGTCAAGCACTGCACAGTTCAGCCTGGTTAGATGGGATTTTAACAGCTGGAGGTGCCCTTGTTTGATAACCCTGGCATAGATAAGCTTGGGAGGGGGCTTGTGGTATTTGTTTGACCAGGAGCAGATGACAGGCGAGTGGTCACTTATTGAATCTGTGAGTACAGAAACACTGGAGATGCATTCAGGGCGGTTAGATAGAATCCAGTCTAGAAGCGTAAGGGAGCCTGTCCTATAGTTACACCTAGTGGGGGCATTGACCAGTTAGTGAGGTGATGTTTCTGCCGCATCCTTATAGGTAGCGGCCTCAGCGGAGAGCCAGTTAATGTTAAAATCACCCATGATTATGGTTTCAGAATTATGTTGCTGGACCCTTAGATATTCCATGATGCTATGGAAGCCAGCAGCCTGGTCTCTTGGGGGTAAGTAAACTGAGATGACAGTGAGTTCCTTGTTATGTGCACCAAGGAGGATGTTGATTGTGAGGACCTGAGAGGGGTTGCTCAGGTTAGGGGATGGGATGATGTGACCCATAAGGGTATCCTTCAGATAGATGGCGCCAGCTCCCACCCCGTTTACCAAATCTGTCTTGCCTGAAAATGCAGTAGCCAGGGACAGAGACTGAGGTATCAGGGATTTTAGGGTTTAGCCATGTTTCCACAACTGAGAGGACATCAGGGTTGTGCTGTAGGATCCATGTTTGGCGGGAATCAAGTTTGTTGAGGATGCTGCAGGCGTTGATGGATACCATGGTGAGTGTCCCTGTCCTTCTGCTTGGTGCCACTGCTGGCTGCCCAGGTGGTCCTGGGTTGGGGTGAACATTTCCTGAGAGCAGGAGCAGCATAAGGAAAATTTGTAGGAGAAAGGATTTCAGCATCTTGTAGATACCTGGTGGTTAAGTCATAAGCCAAAAGAAATTTTTATCAACAGCTGAGGTCCAGAGTCACAGAATGTGTTAAAATTCCTGAAGGTGATGAACTGTGCCTGCGCATATGCAGGATGTGAAATCCTTTTGTCTGCATGCTTCTTTGTCATTCAAAGAGGTTGTTGAAAAGCCCACATACAGATCATGGAGCAGGTCAGATGAAAACGTGGATTCAAGCAGACCTAGAATCACTGAGTTTGTCAGACTTAATTGCTTGACTTATGTTTTGCTTGGGATAGCTTCCAAAAAGTTGATTTTTAAATGAAAAATGCAGATACCTGCTTACCTGGTGATGATGTTTGGCAGAAATCCAGTTCAGGAGACTTTCGCGGATGTAATGAGCAAGAATGGTGTTGTTACTCCAAGCAGAAAACCATGTAAATCCACAAAAACTAAGCTACAGACACAGACAAGCAGCCACTACAAACACTACAACACATGAGCCATGAGGAATTCGATAATCAGGGGTTGTTCTGGACGTAGTTCAGAAGGCACGGTAGCTGTTCAGGAAAGCATAAACAATAATCGGACCTGCACATAGGTCAGTACGTGATAGGAATATTCAGACCAACACATAAGTCTGAAAAACACAGTAGCAATGATGGACATGAATGTAAATGGGGCAGCAGTATGATAGTGGGGCAAGCCAGCCAAGCATTCAAAAGCCAAATTAAGATGACAAATACTCTGAGGATTTTCAGTGGTAAAGGCAGGATTTAGAACAGAAATAATTAACCACATGGGGCCACGACTCCCTAGACACTTCCCAATCCCTGCCATAGGAAAAACAAGAAAGTGATGGAAGGGTTGAGAACCACATGCAGATATAACAAGCATTTGTCAATGCCGAATATCATCTCACTGGCATTGGCATTGGTAGTGCAGGAGTTAGAGATGCATAACAGGAACTGCAGTGAAGTACTGAACTGAAGCCAATGCCACCCCCACCCTGCAGAAACTGACAGGTATTGGGGTGTGCCTTTGTGTCATCAGCTATAATGCTCATGCCATTCTACCTCACCCTATCCTGTAGACACTGACAACTGTCATGGTGTGCTTTGGGGTCCTTGGGCCTTATACTTATGCCATTCCATAAGGAAATATGCTGAGGTGGGTGCAGTATAAGAGAACTGGGTGAACTTTAGGGCCAAACACTCCAAGGCAGACCTCAATGCCTGTCACTGTCTGCAAGGTGGGGGTGGGGGTGGAATGGTGTGAGCATTACAGCTAATGATCCCAAGGGACACCCCTGAAGCCTGTCAGTCTCTACAGGGTGGGCAGTAACAGTTGTAATCCCTAACGCTATAGGCATTTGTTGGTATTTTCACTCAAAATTTTCAACGTAGGCTTTTTG
Source organism: Neoceratodus forsteri (assembly GCA_016271365.2). Classification (NCBI taxonomy): domain Eukaryota; kingdom Metazoa; phylum Chordata; order Ceratodontiformes; family Ceratodontidae; genus Neoceratodus; species Neoceratodus forsteri. The sequence continues at coordinate 119,197,131 of CM028129.1, read as the reverse complement.
TGACCACACCTCATGAAGAGCAGCGCTATCAGTTTGTTAGCTGAAAGGTGGTTTTGCACAGCGGCTATGCCATTTGGCGACATTGGGACAAAAACACATTTTGGGCAGGCTGTGAAAAATGACAGCTGTATTGTTCATGAGGAGGTGTAAAAAAATTGCAACGTTGAAAATCTGGCATGAAAATATGAAAAATTGGTGACGTCATGAGCATGTATAGAAACTGGACAATACACGTCCATAACCCAATTATTTTCTGGATTTTTTTAACCACATTTTCAACATAGGCATTTTGGGACCTCCCCTCATGAACAGTGGCACTGTGATTTTGTTAATTTGTCCCAAAAGTTGATTTCCCACAGCGACCACGCCATTGGGCGCCACAGGTGCGAAAACACATTTTGGGCAGGATGTGAAAATGACAGCTATACTGTTCATAAGGAGGTGTGAAAAAATGTCAGTGCTGAAAATCTGGCATGGAAATATTTCAACTTTGCAAAGTTACAAGGGTGCTTGGGAACTAATAATAATAATAATTTTATTTATATAGCGCCTTTCACTATATCAAGGCACTAAACAGATCAATAAAAACATCAACACACAATACAAACCACAAAACCATAAAAATTATAAAATATGTTCTAGAAGCATAATAAATTACAATAAAATTTCACACACTAAACAGTGCATTTAACTTTCCGAGAAGGCCATTCTCCAGAGAAAGGTTTTCAGTTCCTTCTTAAAAATCTCCACGGAGGAGCATTCCCATAACCGGCATGGTAGAGAATTCCAAAGAGTGGGTGTGGCATGAGAAAATGCTCTACTGCCAGAGGATTTCAAACTCACTCTTGGAATCTCTAACAACCCCATGTTGGCCGAGCGGAGTGATCGGCTAGGGCAGTAAGGAACCAGAAGGTCTTTCAGATAGGACAGACCCTGATCGTGAAGGGCTTTGAAAGTCAATAAAATGACTTTAAAGGTGATCCGCCACCATATTGGGAGCCAGTGCAGCTCATGCAGCACCGGGGTAATGTGACAGGACCTACTTGTCCCAGTCAAAACCCGGGCTGCCGCATTCTGCACAAGCTGTAGGCAGCGGATTTCAACCCCAGAAAGCCCAAAGTAGAGGGCGTTGCAGTAGTCGAGGCACAAGGACACAAAAGCGTGGACCAAAGTTGGCAGAGAGTCAGACGGAACAAGGTGCTTAACCTGGGCAATATTCCTAAGATAGTAAAAGGAAGTCTTGACGACGGCTGACACCTGAGATTGAAAATTCAGCCTATCGTCAAGAATCACCCCAAGGCTGCACACCCGTTCAGAGGCTGGAAGCAACACACCGCCGAGAAAAATTCCAGATGGCGCGCCAGCACACGACCTCTCAATCTGACCACCCGGGTCCACGATCAAAACCTCAGTTTTCTCCGAGTTAAACTTTAGCCAACTAGAATCCATCCAGTCTTGGATCTCCCCCAGACAGTTATTAAATACCGAGAGAGCTCCATCCTGGTCGGGTGCAAAATACAGGTAGAGCTGAGTATCATCTGCGCAGCAGTGAAACCTCAGCCCATACTGTCTTATAATGTTTCCGAGGGGCAGCATGTACACTGCAAATAACATGGGCGACAACACGGAACCCTGAGGCACTCCACACAACAAAGAGACTGGGCCAGAGGAAAAATTCCCCGACACAACTCTTTATGATCTCCCAGTGAGGAATGACTCGAACCATTTAAGAACGGTTTCAGACATTCCACAAATTTGCCCCAGGCATGCTAGCAACACCATGTGATCCACAGTATCAAAAGCTGAAGCGAGATCAAGGAGAACCAGGATAGAACGTCTCCTTTGATCTCTCGCCCTCAGAAGGTCATTTAGCACCTGAACTAGCGCCATCTCTGTACTGTGTCTTTTACGGAAACCAGACTGGAAGGATTCATAGATATTATGGATGGTTAAATGGTCATCCAATTGAGCAGCTACGACCTTTTCAATAACCTTCCCAATAAAGGGAAGGTTAGAGATGGGTCGATAGCTGGAAAAACAATCTGGGTCCAAGGAAGCTTTCTTCAAGAGAGGTGTCACCAGCGCCTCTTTCAGAGAGCTAGGAAACTCACCCAACTCCAAGGAGCACCAGACAATTTGCACCAATACTGGACCTATGATGTCTACACAACCCAGAATTAGGGTAGTAGGTTCAGGATCCAAGCTGCAGCTTTTAGGGCACACACTGTGGATGATCCTCATAATATCCACGAACTCAGGTCAACAAAAGGAACTCCAGGAGAAGCGAGGTCTTGTGCTCTCGCACACTCCCACCACATCACCCTTAGAGGTTGTTGGACACAAGTCCGCTCCTCGCACTCCAAACTGCACAACGCACGCTTGTAACACAGTCATTTTATGGACGTTCATTTCCAAATTTTCAACATAGGCATTTTAGGACCTCTACTCATGAACAGTGTCACCGTCATTTCCTCAAACTGTCCCGAAAACTGATTTTGCACAGCGACCGCGCAAGTGTGCGCCGGATGTGAAACACATTTCGGCCAGGATATGTAAAATGACAGCTATACTGTTAATAAGGAGGTGTGGGAAAATACCAATTTTGAAAATCTGGAGTGAAAATATTATAAATTCATGAAGTTATGAGCATGCGTGGAAATGGCACAACGCACGCTCATAAAGCAGCCATTTTTAGGATTTTTTTCCACTAAATTTGCAACATAGGCTTTTCAAGAGCCCCCCTTATGAACAATTGCACTATTGTTTTGTTAATCAGTCCCGAAAGATGATTCCATGCAGTGGCTGCAAAATCACCTTTCGGCACTGAATAATGCCATGACAGTGACAGTTAAGAAAATCTGACTTTATTATGCTTGACATACCAAGGACGCGGACTTCCTTTGGTAAACGTGCTATTGCATATGCCCTTCCCCCCATTTGGAACCAATTACAAACCGTACTGAAACTAACTAGCGCAGTTTCAATAAACTTCTACAAATCACTAAGTTCAGCCAAAATAAAAGACACCTGTAACTGTCATTAAGTCTCTTCCTTCCCCATGTGTGCCATATTTATCCACTGGTAAGGTATAATTGATTTGTCATATTAACTGCTTTCCCTTCCCCTTCTGCTCCTGGCTTTATCTTTGCTTACGCTCCACTGCTACTCTGTCAAATCACTCCTCCCCATATCAGTTGTAGACTGTTGTTTGTTCTAGCTGCCAAAATACTGTATATGTATTGCGCACACCAGTCATCATGTTTCATTTATCAGTATGCAACCTGAAAGTCGCTTCCCTGTCTCATATCAGTGTTTACCACCTGCGGTCACCCTATGTGGTACCCTTGTATGTATATCCAGCCTGTATCATGTAACGTGCATTTCATGTATATACTGTTATTACCTATCTGTGTTTGTACTTTAAGTGTTTATGTTACAGGACCTCCTTGTGAATGAGCTTGCTCAATGGAGTTTTCCTGCAATAAACTTGAAATTGAACTTGAACTCACGAGGAGGGGTCCCAATAACCCCATGTGGAAAATTTGGTGACAAAATTCCCCAAAATGGCCAAGATATGCACCAAAGTTGAAAAAACCCTATTTATGCCGTTATACAGCTTACCGGCATTTCTTCAGTTCGCGGTCAGCTTTGAAGAGTGCACACATGTTCCCGGTCCACCAAAGATCATCTCGCCATGCTCCAGAGGTAAGTATGGAGTGGGGTTGGTGTGGGGAGGCAGGGCACATAGAGGGTGGGCACGAGTTGGGGAGGGGGCAGGGAGACCACAAGGGACCGTTTTCTTCTTTCGCAGGTTTAAAAAAATAAAAAACACATTGCAGGATGATGTTTGGTTTACAGGGGCATTTGGCACACTGGGGTGGGCTCCCAGCATACCACCTAAGTGTTTTGTGGGGGGGATGCTGTAGCTGATGGGGGATTGGGCACCCCCGTTGGCACATACCGAAGGGGGGGGACAAGAGCCGAGGGGATTGGGCACCCCCCTCGGCACACAACAAAAGCAGGGGAGGGGACATTATGCTGACGGGGAGTGGGCTCCCCCATCAGCAAAATAAACGGGTAAGGGAGACTAAAGCTGATGGGGATTGGGTCCCCCGTTGGCAAAGAAAGACTGTTCATGGAGCGCATGATGCCGAGGGGGATTGGGCACCCCCTTGGCATATATTTTAAATGGGAGGGGGGCATTATGCTGACAGGGAGTGGGATCCTCCATCAGCAAATGAAGTGGGTCGGGGCACTCTGCAGGCAGCTTCACCAGGACAGACACGTCGGTAAGGCGTGTTATGGTGCTGCTGCATGAGTGCAGCAGACCTTTTCTTAGATCTGGTGGCCACTAGATGTATGCCTGGTGTCACCACCTGAAGCTGTCTTATTGGGGAATGAGGGACGCACCTTCTGATGCATGCCCTGCATTTGCCCACAGTGACCGCATCTCCAAATCTGCTACTAATGCAATATGTTGGCTGGCGCGCACTCGCGAGCCAACTTAGAAGCTAGTTAACAGCATCAGCAGTAGCTTTAGCTGACCTCAGAGAAGAACAGCAGTGTACAAACAGGGATAGCATCAGCTATGAGTGGTTGTATTCTATAAGCATTGAAGGGGAAAAGCACAAAGCTGTGAAAATAGCTATGACCACAGGGGAGGTAGATGGAGCAGGGAAAACATGACTGAACTGCATAGCAAGGTTCAGAGTGAGCTTGGATCAGGTGAAAACAATCAGGCTTGATCGCATGGGGAGCAAGTAGGCCTGTAGCATGGGAAGTAGCTTTGGGTTGTGTAAAATCCCAAGTACTGGATACAATAGCAAGGGGGCTGAGAAACCAAGTCCCCCCAAAAAAGAAATAAGAACACAAACACAGAAGAAACATGGAAGAAATAAAAAGAAGCACACAGCCACAGTCAGAGGCAAAATACAAACCAGAATCAGAAGAACAAAACGCAAAGTCCAGCAGAAAGAAGCAGCAAGGCTGGGAGAGGAGTAGGCCTGAGCCTGCCACAGAGCCTCCAGATGACAAAGAAAAAGTGCTTCAGAAGGAGGCTGAGGGGAACTGCTTATTACTCTGGAAGTGAGAGCGACTGCCTGCGTGTCCATCGAACCGTAGGCTGAGCCTTGCAAATATGTTTTGTTATTTATTTATTTAGTTACACTGTTGGTTACCAGTATAGGCACACAGAGCCGAGGTTCATTTCGTTGTGTGATCTTGGGGTACAAGCATAACAGCGAGAGTTAAGCAGGACATATAAGAATTCAGTACTGTTGTTGGTGACTAGCAAGGCATAGATGGTGATTTGATAGTAAACGAGGATAAGAAAGAATTAAGAGTAGAATAAGATTAAACAAATGCATGCTGATTACATGCATGTTTTCCTTTTGCGATAAATGGATATGTGTTGGCTAGGTGTGTGATACAGAATATATCTGAATGAGGAGCAAGTAAGCTCAGGGAATATCTTGAGTGGCGGAGTGTAGCGAAGCCATGAGTGATGGTTCCCTGAGCTCACTTGCCATAACTTCAGATATATTCTATATCACACACCTAGCCATCATGTATGCCTTTTATACAATAGGACTGTGTTTTGTGCTGTGTTTTTTTTTTGGTTGATGATGTCATCACAGTGTGATATCTGGAGTTATCACACTGCAGTGAGAATACCTCTTTTTATCTAATGAGTTATCTGCTCACACCTATTGTATACTGTAATATATTTTAAGATAGCCTCACAGCTGAGCCAGAACATGATGCCGGCGATCTGAATTCGGGAACGAGCCCGGGATGCTGGATAGCCGGTGTGGGAGGATGGTTGAAATGTCTCACTGAAAGCTTGCCTCCTCGGATTCAGTGTTTGTCCAACTTTTGGTGTGCTGGGGGCCCTTAGCTGGTTCATGTAACACCGGGATGGAAGAGTGAGGGGAAGATGCATAGCTTTGCAATGTGCATTCCAGCTGCAAGCAGACATCTTGTATTCATGGCAGCATCTTGGGGGGTAAATGGCATAAGGACCGACCATTCCAATAGGATGTGCTTGGCACACTCAGGCTCTGCACCAACTGTCTGCCCAGCATGACAGACCAACTTACCACTGACTCTGGACTATGGAAGTAGGTGCTATACCTGACAGCTTCGCCATGAGGGGAATTCACAGGGAACAAGGTAAGTGGGTCTCTGGGTTTTGGGTCTAGAGATGGAGCTGGTGGTAGCCGTAAATGTATATGGAGGTCACAGCTGTTAGGAAAAACAGAAATTAGAATATATAAAAACAAATTGCAACAAAATAATCTCTATTATGTATTCTGAAACCAGAGTATTTATCTCTATTAAATAAAATTAACATCAAAATGCCTATGTGCCGGCAAAAGTGGTTTTGGAGTGTGGCTGGACTAGTGAGTACCCATGAATGCAGTGCAAGCCCACCTGGCAAGGACAACATCAGGCTCTACAGGCACAATGACCCCTGTGTGTTAGGCCGGGGTGCCTACTCCTTTGTGAATGGTGCCACGTGGGTAGACGTGCAATACATGATGCAAGGCTATCAGAGAGCTGGTCCAACATTGGGGAGGTGGAAGGAGACAAAAATCAGTGAGAAAACACCAGCTTGTGTCACAGTGATGGTCACCAGTGCAGGTCCCCACACCATAGAGTCTGCTACCCACCTGCAGGACACCAAATCCTGTAACTTGTTCCCCGCCATGATGCAACACCAGTAACTGAGGCAGCATGGTTAGTGGTTGATGGGGGTGTGGTTTCCACCCCTAAGAATGGAGACAATTCATTAGCTTGGGACATAAAAAAATATATAGAGAATAAATGATGGGTAAGTGTGGTATACAAGGCAATATAGGGGCTGGCAGTATAGCCTAGTGGTTAGAGTAACGAGCTGTGAATAAGCCTGGTACATATATCAGACCTTGGTTTCAGTCCCACAACCTCCACTTGAATACTGTGTGATGCCACTGGACCTCCCCAGTGCTCCCAGGTCACACTGAAAATAGGCACTTGTGCCTAGTGAGCCTTACTCAGTTACCAAAGAATAAAAAAAAACCTATATATAAATACAGTATATATATATATGTAAATAAAACCATTGAGGGGCTTAGTCAAATAATAAGATCACAAGCATGAAATGGTGAAGTGTAAAGTTTCTCTTCGTGAAGTGCCCACTTCTTGAAAACTCTTCAAAGCGTGCACCTAGTGAACAAATTTTAAATTCACCTGCCGATCAGTCTGCAAAGAATTATCAAAGATGCAAAACTCCTCCACCCAGCCCTCACCCCCTGCCCACCTCCCCGGGTGTGTTGCCTGCTTCTGCTTAGGAAGGGAGGACGAACAGACTGTCATGGATTTTATTACTACTGCCCCTTCCCACCACAAATCATAATTTGAGGGTCAGGAGGGGGCCAGACTTGTAATAATTTGTCAGTTGGGCCAGGCCAGGGCAGAAAAAAGCACTACAACCATGCAAGAAGCCAAGCAAATGTTTTATTTTTATCCATCTATGTGTGAAAAGAAGGTGAAAGGGTGAGGGATGAGCGGGGGTGATGGTAGACTAGGGAACTAGCCATGGCCAACAGGAAAGTGCTGGTTTTTTTTTTGTATTTGGGCTGAATATATCTTGAGTGTTACTAAGTATGAATACTTGCCAAGTATTCCAGAAATGTACTCCTGCATCTCTACTTGTTATGGCACTCTGTATAAACCTCAGTTTGCACACAAGACATTATAGAAAAATAATACGTATTGTATTTTATTGATGAATATTTACAGAGAATTACCATCAGGTACAAATGCTGTTTGAGTTCAGATTTTTGTGGTATTAGATGTTCCTGAATGTCAGGAACTGAATTTGCTTGTTGCCTCCAAATGTCTCATCTCTCAAGGCCTCTACCAGTCTTCCTTCTCCCTCTCTGAAATTTCATCTTAGAGACAGGTAGGTGAGCATTGACTCTGTTCTGATTCTGATGTTTCTCCTTTTCCAAAAGGCTCTGATTTACTCTTGTTAAAAAACATGTCTCTGTCCTGGAACGGGCCAGAATTGGGTCTGTGGTTGGGTCAGAAGAACTGACATGGTAATTGAAAACCATTTGACAGCACTACACCTCATGGTATAGGCAGCTGTCAAGGCCCAAGACCACACTCTCCAGCAATCCCTGAAATGGGCACATAGCTCTGAGAAGCAGCTTCAACTAGGGGCAGACATGGCGGGCAAAATGTCACAAGCCGCAAATACCTCTTCATTAGATGAGCTGGCCAAGATTACAATGCTTGTCAATAAAATATTATGTGACACTGCAGAACTGAAAGAAATCACAACTGAGACAATCCAGGAATTACAAACCTTAACAGCACGAGTCTTGGGCTTGGAAAGAAAGATACAGCAAGACGAGGAAGCACTACAAACCCATCATGGCCAACTTAGGGAACATCACAATCAAAATACAATATCTCCTGAATAAAATAGATGATACGGAGACTAGAGCAAGAAGAAAGAATGTGCATATAGTGGGTCTTCCTGAAGGAATCAAAGGCAAATACATAATTACCTTTTTTGCAGGGACTGCTGCCCACTCTCCTCAGACTGAACAATAGGGCCCCTCCAGACCTAGAGCATGCCAACAAGTCACTTGCACCAAAGCCCTGATTGAGCGAATGGCTGAGATCAATATTGTGCAGATTCCTTCACTATCCCGAGAAAGGATATAATTGAGCCTAGCAAGGGAATGCAAGGACGTGGTATGGGATGGTAAGATACTTCAACTATTTCAAGACTACTCCCTGGAGCTCGCCAGAAAACAGAGGGCTTATGCAAGAGTAAAGCAGGAACTGTAAAATATACAGACATCACTGAGGTACCCAGCAATGCTGAGGATTAATTATCAGGGAGAATATTATGTGTTTAACAATCCGAATGAGGTACAACATTTCCTCAAAGAACTGCATGAAAAAAGTCGCCCTTCAACTAATACTCCACTGAAGCCATGAGGAGATGGGCCGCAATCCAGAAAAGGTACACATGCACCAATGGAGCTCATGGAAGCCCACCAGACTGTTGAGCCAACTCCAACAGAAGTCTAGCAGCAAGTACAGAGAGTGCAGCAGAAATGGAGGAATAAAGCGGGTCACCAAAAGAAAATGTCTCCCTCAGCAGTTCGGTCCCTAAGCAGGCAGCGGCAGCACCATCCATCTGAGACCAGCAGCAACTCCCCCGGAGACACTCTGTTAAAGACATCCAACAGATTTGAGCCCTTGGGGGAACTGTTATTGACATCGCCAGAAATGGCTGGGGGCAGAGAGGATTCACCGGGTAATGATCAGCAGATGGAAGAGTCTGTCAACGAATGGGCCCCTATCTACAAGAAGTGGGCAAACAGCATAGAGATTCCAGGGGAAAATGAAGTGACAAGTTCACCAAATGCTTTACCGGAACATACAATTTCAAGCCCAAAGAGAAGTGCAGTCAGAAAACCCTAAAATAGTACAGAAAGAAATAAAAGTGATAGAAGTAGGTGTAGCAGGAATGGTCTGTGCAGCAATTTATTAACTTAACAAAGTAGCTCCGATGGGAGAATGCCTGTCACAGACTGAAGAAGAAGGCTTTCATCGTGATTCGAATGCAGAACTCTGACGGCAGCAAAGCGAACCTTCTCTTTCGCCAGATCTCTACAGGGACAACGCTTGAGACAGGAACAGGAAGATATACTTTTCCTGATCCTGAACACTGCTGAATCAGGTACCTGTGACTCCTCAGAAAGGTGGTAGGTAATCTGGCTGATGCCTTTGAACTAGCAATGAATTATGACTGCCGTGGATATAGCGGCGGCTCCCTCGATGTTGTACTGCCCTGTTCAGAGGATTACACCATTCCCAGAAGAAAGCTATGATCACTGTTTCTGTTGACAACTAATAGCATAAAAGCATATTAATCCTTTTCCATTTCAGGATATAGAGATTCAGTGCCTGAAGGGGGGGCAGGAGAGCGGAATGATAAAAGGATGTAATGCATCATAACAAATTGCAGGCAGTAAACTGTCAGGTATGGCAAACACTGGGTCTGATATGAGCTGCCTAAAGGGTGCCTAGTTCTATTGTCAAGCTGGTTGGTTGATGTTAACTCTGGTTAGTTCATTATCAAGATTTGTTTCAGGGATTGGGTGGAAAGTGGATTCTTAGATCAGTCAACCCACAAGAGGGGAGCAGGATTTAAAGTGGTCAGGTGAAGCAGAGAGGCTATCACCCCCCTTTTCTAATTGATGCAGGTCTGATCATACTCGAGAGGGCAGTAGACCCAGCAGGCTGACTGATCTATGACCATCATGATGTCCTCAAATGGATTGGGGGGGGGGTGGGAAGCCAAACAACTTGTAACAATCAGATTACTAATAAACAGGATTGGCAGCACCACAAGAGAATCAGACCAGAAGGAGGGGAAGGTACACAAAATGTGCAGCCAGAACCTTTAAAGGAGATAAATGGTTATGCACCCCCCCCACCACTCTGTGGAGACACACTGAGACATGGCAGTAGACCACTAATTCTCATAGCGGGTTCTGGCTGCCTAGAAGAGCCAACAGCAGGCTAGAGAGACTCTGGTAACACTTGGCTACTGCATAGGCCAACTAATGAAGAGGAAAGGGGAATAAGGACAGAGAGGACAGGGGAGGGAGAGTGGCCACTTTAAAACAGGGAAAGGATGCTCAGCTCCTTATCCATAAGGTGGGCTACCAGATACTGTAGCAAACTTGTGAGAGGCTGTTCTATCCATCTCCCCATTTTACTTACCTTTACCCACTGTACAATAGCGGCCAAGGAAGGCCTTGGGGGAATCTGTAACCACCCAGAATTTTGCTGTTGAATTGTTACGATATAGGAGATAGATACAGATAGGCACTGTTCTTTAACATACCCCAGAGAGGTCCTTTCTGAGTCTTTGGAGACCTGTACTAGTTAGGTCTCCAGAATTCTAAAGGGAGGTTACCTCTTAAGCAAGAAAAGTTAATGTCTATAGTATACTTACACAGTACTGTACAACTGTTATTATGGATTTTTAGGATAAAAGGCCAAATGTTAAGTTTATGTGCCTCTCTGAGAAGAATGTTTAATGCAATATTTTTGTACCATTTTAGTAAAGAGAGACTACCAGCGATAAGAATGGCCCTACTAGTTAGGGAAAAAAAAGGGTAACACGGGCAACGTTAGATAGACAATAATCAGGAGATTTGGATAAAGATACACACATAGCACTGCAAGGGGAGAACATGGGAGGTTGAATTGAGAGGAATGGGGGGAATGCATAAGATGCAAGATTCGGCAGTCTGGGACAATGCCACCCCTTAGGCAGACCATTACATTAGATAATGACAACAGATAGTGATACAACAGTAGTGGCTACCTCCTGGAATGTGAGGGGTCTAAATTCTCCAGTAAAAAGGAAGAAGGTGTTGTCCAGATTGAAAAAATTAAAAACTCGGTTAGGATTCCTACAGAAACCAAGCTGAATAAGCAGGGGGTGGAGAAACTGGCATGGGAATGGGTGGACAGGGAAATACACAGTGGAGTGACTCAAAATAAAAGGGGGGTTTCCATACGAGAGCACAAAAACCTGAAACGGAAACCAATAGAAATTAAAACTGATTGAAGGGGACGATGGGTGTTGGCTAAGATGTCCACGCCTTCTAAGCCAGTTATACTAGCAAACGTATATACGCACCCAACGAGGACTCCCCATCATTTTTTGATGAGTTATCCCAGCAAATGATGGACATGTTTTATGATAATCTGGACAGTCTTATGGGAAGGGACTTTAATCTGGTACTTGACCACTTCATGAACCGCTCCAACTCTAGACCGGAGCCACATGTGAAGGCTTGTTGTACACTGGGAGGATTGGTAGTCTTCCACCAATTGACAGGCAAATAGAGGCTTACACACCCCACCAGAGAGAGACTACAGGGCTACACCTATTTCTCAGCGGCTCGGGCAATGTCCAGAAGACTGGACTATTGGCTAACATCCTCCATGCGTACACCCAGATGCCTCAGAATACAGATTGCACCCCTGTATATCTCTGATCATGCACCCATTGTGTTAGAACTTGGTTGCAATTGAACCCAGCCCAGATCAATGCAGTGGTAGCTGGACCCACTATTACTAAAAGATACAGCCTTCTGAACTTGGCGATGATGGAGGCTGAGCAATACTTTCACAATAATCCAAAAGGCACAGCAGCCTCATCAATGATCTGGGAGGCCTTCAAGGCCACAATGAAGGGCAAAATCATGAGCCATGCATCACATAGGAGACTCCTAAGAGAAAAAGTCTTGAGGCGCGGCTTAAAAAAAAAGAAGCTGAGTATAAAAAAGATCCCAGAAGGTTAAAAGATGCCAAACTGGTGAATGACATTACATCCCTTAGGATCCAACTTAACAGGTTGGCAACCAGACAAGCTGAACTCCAGCTGCAAAAACTAAGAAGTAAGTTCTGGGCCACGGGGGAGAAAGCCAGTAAGTATTTAACCTTAAAAATTGAGAAAACAACAGGATGAAACATATATAGCTCAACTGACCAACCCCATGGAGAGGGTCCACACGCCAACCGCAGATATTAACAAAATCATGGCCAACTACTACAGGAATCTGTGTAAGTTTCATATAAAGTGGGATGAGTGAAAGTTTTCTAATTTTTTGGCAGAACTCCCAACTCCCTATGATTTTGGAGGGCCAAAAAAAGGACATTGATTCTCCCTTTAGTGAAGCAGAGCTCAAACTAGCTATCAAAAGTATGGCTTTGGTTAAAAACCTAGGGAGCAACGGCTTTCCAGCAGACTTTTATCAGATTATAACTGACAAGATACCCCAACCGGTGCTGTATATGTTGCAGGACTTCCATGCTAACCAAGAACTGCCAAGCTCCCTGAAAGAAGATTACGGTGCTCTCAAAAGAAAGGAAAGGAAAGGATGGTGTGCTCCTGGCCAGTTATAGGCCAATCTCCTTAATTAGTGCAGATGCCAAAATTATGGCCAAGGTGCTAGCGTCTAGATTAGAAAAGATCCTACCTTCAATTATCCACCCCTCACAGGTGGGTTTTAGCAAGGGTAGATCCAGTGCAGACTACTTAAGATCCATCATCACATTGTTCCAGGCTACTGTAAAGCTCCCACCACCAGCTGTGGCCATCACAATTGACTTTGAAAAGGCCTCTGACTCGATCAAGTGGGAGTATTTGCATGCAGTGCTGGAGCACTGCAATTTTGGGGAGAGCTTCCTACTTTGAGTTAAAACCTTATGCAAGGGGCCAATGGCAGGCTTCTTACAAATAACACCATATCATATCTGTTTCCACTTTTCAGGGGCACAAGGCAAGGCTGCCCCCTGTTGCAGCTGCAGTTTGTTATAGCCATCAAACCTCTGGTGGCAGCAATATGTAAGCATAGGCAAATCCCAGGAATCAAGATGGGGTAGGTGGAATGCTGCACCAAACTGTACGCTAACGACTGCCTCATACTTACCAGTGAACTAGACAGGAGTAAACTGCACATTGTGGATACACATGGGGCATTTGCAGAAATCTTGGGGATCCACATAAATATGAATAAATCCAAGATACTTCCACTGAATTCGACTGCAAACCTGAGTATGATAGATACTCCGGGTTTCTCATGAGTGAGCTAGAAATCAAATATTTAGGAGTCTGGGTCACCTCAGTATTATCTTGGATCCCCTGTTAGCTAAATTAAGGACTGAAGTAGACAGATGGAAACTAATGAATATGTCGCTGGCCGGCAAGATAGCAGCCATAAAAATGTTGCTGGCACCTGGAGTCTTCTACCTCCTATCACACTACCAATTTACATCCTTGATAGAAGATACCAGATATTAGACTCCATAATGGGAAAATTCTTATGGGAAGGACCCCCCCCCGATATAGTAAAGCCAAACTGAGAGCTTCCTGGGTGTGACAGAGTGAAATAAGACCCTGTCCCAGTTGTTATGGAAAGAGTTTAAATGCAGGGATCTGTTCTGTTCCTTTTCTGTCTCTTCTCTGTCTGGTTGTGCAACCACATTGTCCTGTGAAACCTAGGATTTATCACCCCGACGCTCTCGCAGTTCTTTGCCCCTCACTGTCTCTCAGCCATCCCTTGCTGTCTGTTTTTTCCCTCCCTTGCATATTTGTTGATATAAAAATATATACATATCATTATGTGGAAATATAACTGATATTGGGACCGTTTTGTTTAGAAATTATATAGCGTTACTGTTAAAATGTATATAATTGTGGTTTGAGATGATTGCAAAAAGCTATTGGGAACTCAAGAGGTTACCGGAGTGCAATTTTTTAAGCCTCTTTCAGAAGAGCTGTGGAAAAGGGGGCCTCAGCTCAGGCACACTGTGTTCCTGCCTTGCACATGCCTGACACTTACAAGAAAAGGATGCTTGTCAAGAATGGGGGTTGGAAGGACTTACAAGAGAGCTGAGCTGCAATTGCTTGAAGGAGAAAAGGGACACAGAGACTGAAGGAAAAGTCTGATGGATCTTCTCTATTTTATTTTGCCTTTGTAAATCATTATTCTGGACAAGAATTTTTTTATGCTACTGCTAGTGTGAACAAATATTTCTGGTGAATTCTGCCACTGCTCCTGATTTTTCTATGCTTCCTGTCCTGTGCCTCGATAACACTGGGAAAGAGGGGGATGGAATCTACCACACTTCTTGCACTATGCAAATGCCATTAGAGTAGCAATGTCCTGTCACATGTTTCAGGAAAATGAGACAGAGACTTTAATATGGGCTGTGCTGGAGACATGAGATATTGGAATGCTCCCATCCAGCAGCATTTTACGGACACCTGCTACAAAAAAAAAATACACCAGCTGGCTTGCAGTAAAAACAGAGCATGGAGCCAAGGCTAGGTTGGGGAAGAAAGCTAAACATTGCTTGAAACTAGGAGCACATACGCCTATCTGGAACGACCCCGATCTCTGCAAAGACCAAGCGCCCATTCGCTGGCAAGAGTGGGAAAAGAAAAAGATTAGGGTAGTTAAATATTTACTAGGTCAGGATGATTCAAGAAAGATATAACATCCCAAAAAGGGACTTTTGGAAATTTCCACATACTAGAAGTGAATATAATAAATGGGTGAGGGAAACGTTTACCTGTGTCTCATGTAAATGTACCCCGAAGACACCTCCTATGAGATTCCCCATACAAACATGGCTAAAAACCCCAAAAGGCCTTGTGGGCTAGACACAGGCCATGATGCGAGATGCAGCCCCAGACCCTTCCGACCAGGCAAAGGCAAACTGGGAGAAGATGTTAGGCATAGCCATATCAGAAATGGGGTAGAAGCACTGTTGGAGGCTGGCCCACAGGTCATGCAAAGACCAACGTAGTTTCCCCATACAAAATAAAATCTTGCATCTATGGTATTACACACCAGCAGCCTTAAGAGCCATGGGACTACTACCTCATGACAGATGCTGGAGGTGTGATGCACAAGGTGAAGATTTATTACATATGTAACTCCCCTACAAATGGGGCTTCCCGAAAAGTCTTCTTTGAGCTTGCCTAAATGCTCACTGCCAGGCTGGTGTCCTGCATTTTAGCAGTTTAAATGTGATTGCCAGAGAGTGCCTGTATAGCCTCTGTGTACTGTCTCTTTAAGAGCTGCCTGGATTGCAGTCATAATTAATCTGAGAGGGAGCTCAGTTAGAAGATGTACTTGTTTGCTGATCATTTGTTAGAGTAGTAATAATATTGCAGTTTGTTCTAACCTGCCTTCTTTGCAGCATGGACAGTTCTGTGTGTTTCCATCATCTTGGTCCTGGAACCTGGATTGCAGAATAGGCCAATCAGTACATTTGGGACTCTAAATTGGAGCCTGCCTACAGGGGCTTGGTGGGACCAAAACTTGTAGAAATTGTAGTTTGGGGCTTTTAGTACCTAAAATAACCTAGAGGGAGAGTCCTTGTTGTGACTGACAGACAGATCAGCCAACCAAACCTTTTGGATCTTGGGCAAAATCCCACACTGCTTGCAGTTTCAGTTAGAGCTGAGTTGGGAAGTGAAGAAGAACAGCTCGATATAGTTCGAGCAGCAATCCATAGTGGATTCGTGTGGGAGAACTGTGGAAAGGCCTGAGTTTGGCCTGCATGCCTGCCTGCTCTTTCTGAGAGGGAACTTGTGCTTTTTTTCAGACTGAATCCTAACTTGGAGAGTGAATTAAGCCACTGAATTGGGACCAGGCTTTAACCTGAAGAAGACTGAAGATTTTCTGAATGTGATGGGCCTGTCAGGACTTCCAGCTACCTCTGGACTCCTGGATTGTGCAGAGACTCTGTAATTGTGACCGGAGAGACATTTGCCGGGTACAGTGGAATTTCCTTACGTTATATGCTGTGTGCTTACAGTGGGTCGTGATTTGGTTCCCCGCTATGTGTCTGAACTGTGTTTTGCTTGCTGAAGGCTGTATCCAGCTCCACAGACTGTATCCATATCCATTTCCGTTTGCCTGAGCCCTGCTACACTGGCCCAGCCAGAATACCTGCTGCACAGATGTAACCCCTAGATGGCGCTATCCCAGGGGCTACTACCCCTGCCTGATTTGCCACTAACAGGTTGAGGGGCCTGGATCCGATGGCGGGTGCCTCCACCCAGAGGTCAGGGTTTGCAATAGTTAAACTAACTGGGTCACAGCCCTCTGGGACACTGCAACCCCCCTTTCTTCCCACTAGTCTCAGCACCCAACTAAGGATCTAGGTTCGAGCAGACTCGATAGACCATAAGGCCTAATCTGCTGGCAAATAGTATGTTAGTATGTTAGTATGTTAGTGGCCCACACAATATATCAGAATTACCTTCACAGTATACACTTACCCCCAGGACTGGTTCAGGCACTGGGACCTCCTGTAAAATAAGATACAGTGCAACAATCACAGTACAATACTTTAACATAGACAAATACCTCAGGCAGTATAACTTTGCTGAAACAAGCAGCTCTGATTTATTTAGGGGAATATAACAAGGACAGGGGAAATCAGGTTAATTAGCTTATCACTTTATTCATCATTTTATGTGTTCTGTGCATAGGCCTATCCCTACCAGTTACTGTCCCTGGGTACCAAGCCCTAGTGGCTAGTCCAAACCGTGGCAGCTGGTAGGCCTTTCACACAGAGAAAAGAAAAATTAGTTAAACAGTCAGCAGTACAGTAATTCCATTTGATTTAATGTGGCAATTCAACAGGGAGCGACCCTGAATTAGTACTCATGACCTCCAAACAAGATAGGGTCCTTCAACGTCAGCAGGGCTACTCTTGAGCTCCACGAGACTCTCACACATTTATATGACAAACTGCAACAGGCAAAAGTCCTTTAATGGCAGCAGGATTCACTTGAGCTACACAAGCCTCTTCACACATTTATATGGTAAACAGTAACAGGCAAAGTCCTTTAATGGCAGCAGAATTCACTTGAGGTACACAAGCCTCTTCACACATTTATATGGTAAACAGAAAGTACTATACCAGGCAGGCTGCTTCTCTATCCGATCGCAATTACACAATACCGGGAGAACACACAGCAGATTCAGTTCGCTGACAGACCAAGCGCAATTCAGCAGTTTCTCCAGTCTTCTACAGGGTGAGCCTGGTTTCTACTCTTCAGATATCCTTTGATTCTCTTCACAGGACGGATTCAGTCCTAACAAGCAGTTACACAAGCTGCAGACCGGAACTCAGGGCCTTACACACGTTTCCCCGACTAAAACTGCACACCGAAAAAGCACAGGGCTCCTTCCCTCTTCACTGCCAGAGCTCAACTGAAACTCCTGCAGACAAAACCGGGCACTTCCTTTGAGTTCCTCCCAGTTCTTGGCTGGATTGGCTGTCACTCACAATAGACTGTCCCTGTTGGTCCAAAAAGGCGCCGAAGACCAAACTACATCTCCCAGAGTCACTGCCCATACAATCCTCTTGTGGCTGGCTCAAATTACGAGTCCAAGTTCTGATTCGTCCAAGGCACCATTTTAGAGCTACCTTAACCCACACTGATTGGTCCAGTTCAGCAGGTCAAAACTAGAATGGGGAACTAGGCAAACACAGTTCTGACTGCAAAGAAAGCAGGTTAGACAAACTGTATTTTCATTATTACTCTAAATGATTTCTGGCAAACAGTTACATCTTTCAGATAGGTTCCCTTTGCACTCCTAGTGACTGCAAAAATGGAGTGAATTGGCAGCAGCTCGAGTGGTACTCAAGCAAAGAAACACACAGTCCCCCCATACAAACTAATTATGTCTGCAAGCAGACAGCTCTTAAAGAGACAGTACCAGAGGCTCTAAAAACACTCACTGATAAATGGCTTAAACGCCAAACACCATTCAGGCTTGGAGCATTCAAGCAAGCTCCTGGAAGTCTTTTGGGAACCCCCATTTGCAGGGGTTACACCCTTCCTGGCCTGGGAAAGCTTGACGTCCGTCAAGCAAGTACCCTATAAGTTTTAACTGCAACCATATACATTTGCATTAGGCTCACATGTAATCATCAGTCAATATATAATTTTACCAAGAACACATTTCTGAAACATTGCAGTACGTCACTCTTTACACAGTATTACACACACATTGTACCATAACTCAAGTTATTACCTCTTGTACATGAAACCTGAAGAGAGGGGGCCCTTCCCTATCAGTTACCTTGGGGCTGGACGGGGCAAGGGCACCATACTTAGAGGGCAACACAAGTAACTTGGAGTTAGCACTGACGCTCAGTTTGGGCAATGAGCTCGGGGACACATACATTCCTTTATGGACAACATTGAGAGGCAAGTCCACAGGCCTCCCAAGGAAATCATAACTGAGGTGCACCACAGGCTTTACAGCTCGACCAGTCTTTCTAGGGGGAACTGTTACAGTCTCTGCACTCTGAGCCTCATTTTCAGCATTGTCCTCACTTGTCAGGGGAGTCTCCATGGGGGTAGAGAGGCTAGAACTTGGGGCACTTTCAGCTCCAGGAGTTACAGTTTCTGAGTCCACAACATTTGGCTCACATGGAGAGCTTTGGACACTGGCAGTGGACTGTCAGGGCACTCAAAATACTCTTCTTGTTCTGGTGTATCACCAGTCTGCCCAATCCATCATTTTCTCCCTGAAAGCTCAAACAGTTCAACCATGCACAATGATTCCATTTCATCTGATCTGATGCTTTGCATTTCACTTTCTGGGAGCATTGGCTCCAGGGACGAAGCTGGGGGCTTAGACAGTCCAGAAGGCCCAGCTTCGTCTTCAGTATTGATTAGGGGATTGCCCCGAAACAATTGACTCAGTTCGTAAGAAGGATAGCATTCAAAGTCACTCTCACTTTCTTCTGATATGGACTGACAGTCATGCTCAACTGGGACTTGTGGAGGGGAACACTTTAACTCTGCTTCTGTAGGTGCAGACTTTCTTGATCTTTTCTTAGCAGCACCTCTAGTCACTGGTCCAGAGGGGGCATCTTCTGGGGGCTCAGACTCAATCAAGATTTGTCCAATGGGCAGTAAATGATTTCTATGCATTGTTTTTACATCTTTTGAATTATTCTCAGGCCTTACTCTTGTACACTGGCAGATCATCTAGTTTGCCCACTACAATGTGAGGGAGATGGTGCCATCTGTCAGCAATCTTGTGTTTGCCATGCAGTCCCAGATTTCTTAATACCGATCTCCCTCCTGGAGTTCCTGCTTTCACCTTTTATCATACCTTTTTTGTTGGCCAGATTTCTTTTGGCAGTCATGGTTTGAGCCAGTTAGTACGCATGAGTTAGCTGGGCCTTTAACTTTTGCACATACTGTAAATAGTTGTCAGCTTGAACCCCATCAGGAGAGACCCCAAAACACACATCTACGGTAGTCGAGCTTCTCTTCCAAACATCAGGCGGTAGGGGAGAACCAGTGGCATCACTTTTGGTGCAGTTATAAGCATGTACCAGGTGCTAATTTGTTGGCTCCATCTAGGCTTGTCCTTTGGGTGTAGGTGCCTAGCATATCTAGCAAAGTGCGGTTGAAACGTTCAGGCTGTGGGTCCCCTGGGGTGGTAAGGAGTGGTTCTGGACTTCGCACTCCCCACAGAGAAAGCATCTCTTTGATCAGGCGACTCTCAAAGTCTCTCCCTTGATCAGAATGGATTCTTTGGGAGCCCCATAGTGAACAAAAATTTTCTACAAGTACTTTGCCCACAGTGGATGCTTTCTGGTCTTTGGTGGGGAAAGCTTGGGCATATCTCGTGAAATGGTCAGTGACCACCAGCACATTACTGATATTTCTTTGATCTGACTCCAAACTCAGAAAATCAATACAGACCAGCTCCATGGGTGCACTGGTGGTGATGTTAACAAGGGGCAGCCCTCTGGAACAAAGCTTTCCTCTGTAAGCAGCAACTACAAGTTCGAATGTGTTGCTCCCATCAGCCCCCATCTTAGGCCAATAGAATCTGGATCTCACCAAGTCAAGTGTTCTGTCTATACCAAGGTGCCCCATGTGGTTGTGCAAGGACCTCAGTACTGAGTCTCAAAAGGCAGTGGGCAGCACTAGTTGTTGTTTGTCTACTTGTCCCCTCTGCCTACTGTTTCTCTGTACAACAGTTTATTGATCAGTTTCAACTTGGACCTTCTTTGTATAACAGTGCAGTTCTCAAATCAGTGGAGCGAATTTGGACACATCTTTTCCTGCATAGAGGGCTTCTAAAGCTGATTTGATCATGGGATCGCGAGATTGAGCCCGCTGAATACTGTCATTGTCCAGCTGAGGCAGTGCACCAATGTCTATTGCAGAAAAGTGGCAATAAGCAGCAGGTATGCAATTCTCAGAGGGTCCCAAGCAATCCACCATGCAGTCCACTGCGTCTGTGGACATTTGTTCCTCCCTGTCAAACTTCCAGCAGAGTGCCCGAATGTCAGGTTCTGCCAATCTGACCCAATCATTCTGGGGAACAGGCCTCCGGGAGAGAGCATCAGCATCTATGTGGTTCAGAACTGCTCGGTATTCGAGAGCATAGTCATATGTAGATAATGCAGAAAGCCACCTATGGCTAGTGGCATCCAACTTAGCTGAGGTCTGCACATAGGTCAAAGGATTATTGTCAGTTTACTAGTATTTTAGCCCCATACAAGTACTCATGGAATTGGTCAATAGCCCACTTCAAAGCTAGAACTCTAACTAATGTACAGGATAGTTCTTTTCGGATGGGGTCAGGCTTCTACTGGCAAAGGCCACTGGTCTCAGGCCATTCTCGCTCTTGGTACAACACGCCCCAACCCTTGCAAGCTAGCATCAGTGTGCAGGACGTAAGGTTTTCTTGGATCGGCATAGGCCAGCACTGGAGCATGGGTAAGTTGATATATGATCTCATGAAAGCAGTCTCACAATCAGGAGTCCAGCGGGCCTAAATACTTCACTCGGACGAAAATACACTCTTTCAGTCTTGAGGGATGCTGACTTTTGTATTTTTGTGGATTGGGGATACCTTCAGTAAGGTTAAGTAAAGGGCGGATCACTCTTGAATAGTCCTTGATGAAACGCCGATAATAACCACAGAATCCCAGGAATCTTTGCAGTTCTTTTAGATTTTTGGGCTGTGGCCAGGTGGTCAAGGCCTCAACTTTACTTGGGTCAGTCTCTGTTCCCTCGGTGGATACTATGTGTCCCACATACTTTACTGATGTTTGAAAGAATTGACACTTATCAATGGACAGTTTAAGGCCAAAGTCCTCCAGTCGGTCCAACACCTTAAATAATCTGCTCTCATGTTCCTCCAGTGAGCTGCCAAACACAATAACATCATCTAGGTATACCAGGCACTCTAGTAAGTTCATGTCCCCCACTGCACGCTCCATCAATCGTTGAAAAGTAGCTGGGGCACCTGAAATCCCTTGAGGCATCCTCATGAATTCATAAAGCCAAGCGGACAGATAAAGGCTGTCTTCTCACGGTCCTCTGGGGCCATCGGGATCTGGTAGTACCACCGCGGAGATCCAACACAGAGAACCACTTGCTCCCGCTTAGGCAGTCAAAGCATCCTGAATCGCGGGCATTGTGTACTGATCAGAGATAGTCCGCCGGTTTAAGGTGCGATAATCCATACACATACTCTTACTGTCCCATTCTTTTTCCTCACTACCACAATGGGGAAGCATAAGGGCTTCTGGATTCTGTATTACACCAGCAGCTAACATCTTTGCAGATGCCGTCTCACGTCATCTATGTCAGCAGGTGCCAGGCGTCGAGACCTCTCACCGAAATGGTCTTTCGTCATGCAGCGGATATTGTGCTCAGCTCCTTGCATGCATCCTACATCCCATTCCTTAAGGAAAACACCTGGTCTCTCTGGGCAAGCTTCTCACTGATCCTCACTTTCCATTCAGCTGGCAGCGGAGTTGCCAAAATCAAACAAGTCAGGCGTTACTCTGTCATTCTTCCTGAACTCTTGCTGCTGGGTAGCACTGCAGTGTCTGCACAATGCACATTAGCCAGATGCAACCTCTATTTACTCAAATGTCTCTTCAGACACATTATGAACTTGGACCATTACCCTTCTGGCATAAGCATGGGCTCTAGCGGGCAAAATACTAGGCTTGGCCAGCAGTCCCTCTAGCAATTTTCCATCGCCTGGTGCATCCAACATTAATATTTTATTCTTAACATCCTTTCTGATATGGACCTCTCCTATAAGGTACACTGGGCATTTGGTGCCAGGATCAGAGACTCAGGATCCTTCTTCCATACAATTCCGACCGGTTCCTCTGGTTCTATTTTTTCAGCATCTCTCTGTGCCTCATAGGCCTTCTTAATTAAAGCGGAACTCTTAAAGCTCTACTAGTCTTTGACCCCTGTTTTTCATAACACAACTGTGCCAGCCTTCCGAACATATGAGCATTTGTTCCAATCAACAAAGGGACACCATCATACAGTCCAGTGGGTGGACACACTAAGGCTAGGGTCTCTACTTGTTCGGCCACTCCAGCCACGGAGGTGGGGAAAGACAGCCAAATTCGGATATACCCGGAATAGGGGTAGGCCTTCTCACTTAACCCCCATACATGCAGTCCTTCTAATGGTTGTAAGGGTACGTCTGACAAATGCTTCTGATACCAACCTGGAACATAATTGTCACTTGGGAGCCACTGTCTATACAGCTCTTGTAGACACTCCATTCATCTTTACAGTGGTCTCCATGGAGGGACCCACTATTCTGGACCAGTCTGGAAGGCGATGGCGGGGCTTGGGCAACTGACCTTGCCACAAAAAGGCGTGAGTTAGCATTTTGGTGCCCTCACTGGGATCATTTGTGCACCTCTTAACCACTGATTTGTTCTCTGAAGCTCTCCTGGTAGCCTATATGCAACTTTGTCAGTGTCTTTTGGGGACCGGCATTCCCTTTCATGTGCCCATCTTTCCACAATTATAGCAAAACATACTTTCTGAGTTTGAGCTGGCGAGGCACCACACTGGGAGCCAGGGCGGGTATTACTAACTGGAAACCCAGTGCATCTCTGTCTGCTGGCAGATAAGCATTTGGAGACATCTCATCAGTTTCTCCACTTCCATGGTCAAGGAATTGAGTTTGGAGCCGTTATCAGCAGGAGACACATGGGTGGGTACCCCACCCCATGGCAGATGCAGTCGGATATAGGTCAGGGGCCCTGACTTGCAGGCGTGGCCTTCATAAAGGGACTGTTTTGAATTCCCGGATCTCTCTCAACAGTTCGCCCCCATTGTGGCATATCTTTTCCTTGTCAGAGCACTCATTGACTGCCAACCTCTGCCCCTGAACTTCACTTGATGGGTCACCCTCAGTCACTCGGGTCGTAGCCGCAGCTGTTGGTGCAGGTCCCTCCCGAGGTCACCTTTTCTCAACTCCTCGAATTTCTCTCATTAACTCATCCTAGGAGGGTGGGGATTCCAGTCGATTTGCCAGGCGTAACTGAAGCAACAGCAGTTCTGAGAAGGGGGCAGACTTAAGGATCCTGTCCAGCCTGGTTCGGTCCAGTTCAGTCGCTGGCAAACTACCCTTTCTGAGGCATTCTTGCAACAATTTTTCCAGCCAAGATACATACACAGACAACAACGCCCTTGGTACTGTTGTGCATTTCTTACTCTCCACCATAGGTCCTCATCAGAATCTGGCTCCCATACACATTCTCCAAGGCCTCAAGATAGGCCTGTGCAGTCGCTTCAGGGTTACTGGCCCGTTTAGCATGGATGGTAGCCAGGGCAGGACCTCAGAGGCTCTCACTAACCCCTCTTCGCTGGCTCCTCGAGCATTGCCATTCTAGCACTTGGGGGCAACATAATCTATCCAGGTCTCCCAGTCATCTTCCCCTTGGGGGTGGGAGGTGCCAGAGAAGATCCTCAACCTTCGGTAAGAATCGTGACTACTGGCAGGTGCAGAAATAGGAGTCTGCATTGGTTCAGCCACCATTACGGGTACTGGAGCGGGAGAGGGTGTTGGGGGAGGAACACCCCCAGGTGGCAAGAATAGTTTCTTCAAGTCCTCCACAGTTTTCCCTTCCCCCAGCAGCCATTTAGCAAATTTCTCCTCAAATGTTTCAGATAGTGGTGGGGGCTCATTCCCCCCCGGGTCTTTACTGTCCTTAGTTATCACTCTCCAAGCAGTGAGGGCTCCCTCTGGGGTAATGGTCTGTGGCACTTTGGAGCTATCTATGGGATCCTTAAAATCTACTAGGGCCAGGAAAGTGTGGGTGAGCAGATTAGCATGCCGTCACCACCACAGGGTTTTGTAAACCTTCCACCTTGGAAAGTACTCCTGTACAGTGTCCGTATGGATACCCAGGGGATGTCCAGGATAAGCATAGCATTTTGGGGGTCGATCTCCTCCCCAGTACACCACTCCACCAGCCGGTGCACAGCCACTTCTGTCGGGGTACCATTTATTTTTTTCTTAACAGTGGTTTGTAAATATGGCCACTAGAGGACACACAATCCCAGCGGTGAGCCTCCAAGATGTAACCCCTAGATGGCGCTATCCCAGGGGCTACTACCCCTGCCTGATTTGCCACTAACAGGTTGAGGGGCCTGGATCCGATGGTGGGTGCCTCCACCCAGAGGTCAGGGTTTGCAATAGTTAAACTAACTTGGTCACAGCCCTCTGGGACACTGCAACCCCCCTTTCTTCCCACTAGTGGCCCACACAATATATCAGAATTACCTTCACAGTATACACTTACCCCCAGGACTGGTTCAGGCACTGGGACCTCCTGTAAAATAAGATACAGTGCAACAATCACAGTACAATACTTTAACATAGACAAATACCTCAGGCAGTATAACTTTGCTGAAACAAGCAGCTCTGATTTATTTAGGGGAATATAACAAAGACAGGGGGAAATCAGGTTAATTAGCTTATCACTTTATTCATCTACTCATGGCTCTGTGCATAGGCTATCCCTACCAGTTACTGTCCCTGGGTACCAAGCCCTAGTGGCTAGTCCAAACCGTGCAGCTGGTAGGGCCCTTTCACACAGAGAAAAGAAAATTAGTTAAACAGTCAGCAGTACAGTAATTCCATTTGGATTTAATGTGGCAATTCAACAGGGAGCGACCCTGAATTAGTACTCATGACCTCCAAACAAGATAGGGTCCTTCAACGTCAGCAGGGCTACTCTTGAGCTCCAGAGACTCCTCACACATTTATATGACAAACTGCAACAGGCAAAAGTCCTTTAATGGCAGCAGGATTCACTTGAGCTACACAAGCCTCTTCACACATTTATATGGTAAACAGTAACAGGCAAAGATCCTTAATGGCAGCAGGATTCACTTGAAGTACACAAGCCTCTTCACACATTTATATGGTAAACAGAAAGTACTATACCAGGCAGGCTGCTTCTCTATCCGATCGCAATTACTGCACAATACCCAGGAGAACACACAGCAGATTCAGTTCCTGACAGACCAAGCGCAATTCAGCAATTTCTCCAGTCTTCTACAGGGTGAGCCTGGTTTCTACTCTTCAGATATCCTTTGATTCTCTTAACAGGACGGATTCAGTCCTAACAAGCAGTTACACAAGCTGCAGACCGAACTCAGGGCCTTACACACGCTTCCCGACTAAAACTGCACACGAAAAGCACAGGGCTCCTTCCTCTTCACTGCCAGAGCTCAACTGAAACTCCTGCAGACAAAACCGGCACTTCCTTTGAGTTCCTCCCAGTTCTTGGCTGGATTGGCTGTCACCACAATAGACTGTCCCTGTTGGTCCAAAAGGCCAAGACCAAACTACATCTCCCAGAGTCACTGCCCATACAATCCTCTTGTGGCTGGCTCAAATTACGAGTCCAAGTTCTGATTCGTCCAAGGCACCATTTTAGAGCTACCTTAACCTACACTGATGTTGGTCCAGTTCAGCAGTTCAAAACTAGAATGGGAAACTAGGCAAACACAGTTCTGACTGCAAAGAAAGCAGGTTAGACAAACTGTATTTTCATTATTACTCTAAATGATTTCTGGCAAACAGTTACATCTTTCAGATAGGTTCCCTTTGCACTCCTAGTGACTGCAAAATGGAGTGGAATTGGCAGCAGCTCGAGTGGTACTCAAGCAAAGAAACACACAGTCCCCCATACAAACTAATTATGTCTGCAAGCAGACAGCTCTTAAGAGACAGTACCAGAGGCTCTAAAACACTCACTGATAAATGGCTTAAACGCCAAACACTATTCAGGCTTGGAGCATTCAAGCAAGCTCCTGAAGTCTTTTGGGAACCCCCATTTGCAGGGGTTACACAGAAAAGTCATTGACGAGAGACCGGCCTGGGGATCAGCCTCCTGCTCAATGCCTTGAACAGGAACGACGCCTCGGTGATTTGTGTGGGCCCTGCTTATCCGGGCACTGCAGCTCAACAGCCTGCAGTCTCGATTTCATCCAGCCTACGTCCAATATTGGGTATCGTGAGTAAACATCATGGTAGCTCCCTGCAACAACAGCTAAATCTAAAAGTGTTGTCATCTGATTGTCTTGTTGCCTTTTCTTTCATGAACTGAGCCCTCCGGCTCCGAATTACAAATACAGTAGTAGCCACAGACACTGCCAGCTATTTCCCCAAATTTCTGTGACATTTCCAGAAATATTTGATGCTTTTTGCATTTAAACAGTAGGGGCAGCAGAGAGAAACTCTTCAGAAATTTTGTGAAATATCTAGAAATAGCTGGCAATGTCTGTGGCTACCACTGTAGTGTGTGTTGTGCATGTTGCATTCTTCCATCACAGGGCCCCAACCAGCTACAACGTTCCTGGCTAGCCCACCGTTTTCCTTCCTGGCTACCCAGAGTGTGTGACTATGTAGGGACTCTGAACTGCATGCATAGCTGTCTGATTAACATACTTTTAAGCAAATCAACCTGATTTGCCAGACTGCCACCCGCAGTCCAGGTCTGAAGCCACCAGCCCTTCACAGAAATGCAGGTAGTCTGAGAGCCACAGCCGTGGTTCTCTGATGAACCCGACCTGCCAGACTGCCACCCCACAGTCCAGGTCTGCAGCCACCAGCCCCTCACAGAAACGCAGGTTCAGACTTGCCCTCAGGGACTGATTAACTCCAGGATGGGAGCCCTAGCTGCCAATTTTTGCTTTCTTTACATGAGGACAGTTGTCTCTGGGTTAAAACTGTCTTGTTTGTATTTTATAGTTGAAGTTTTCTGATTTAATGTAAATGCCTGTGTTGTGTTTCTCATAAGACCAGTAGCAATCTCAGCTCAGGCCTTTGAAACCCCCCCCCCCACTTCACCTTTTTACGCTAGTATGGTGTTTTAAATAGCCCTGTTATTGTTCATCAAGAGACTTGAAGAAAATTACCACCTTAGTAATGTTGTTTCTTCTAATGGAGTCTTGCTATATTATGACATATGCAGTTTGTCCCAGCCTTAGAACTGCCCGGAGGTGAAAGAGTTAAAGTCCATGCCAGGCATGGAACTTAGAACTCACAGCTCGGTTGAAAATTCTATCTGTTGTTCTTCAAACTTAAACTGTCAGATCTTTATGAGCAAAAACTCACTAAGACTCTGTGTGGAAGCTGTAAACCTACACTAGCCAACTGGCTACTTAATTAAATAAACACATTTTTGATGTCACAAAGAAGACTCAAGTCAGGAGACCCAAAAAATGACAACACAACAAAGATCACCCAAAAGGAGGTGTGAAAAACAAGGTGGGCATCTAAAAAGTGCCAACGCTGCCCTGCCCACCCACATCCCCAAGAGTAAGGTTCTGAGAGGGGCAGGCAGGGGGGGAGGTCATAATATAGCAAGACTCCATTAGAAGAAACAACATTACTAAGGTGAGTAATTTTTTCTTCAAACAACATGAAGTCTTGCTATATTATGACATATGCAGACTACACAGCAGTACCTCCATGGAGGAGGGACAGAACCTACTTAGGAAATAGGCTCTGAAGCACAGCTGTGCCAAAATGAGCATCACTTCTAGCCTGGATGTCCAGGGAGTAATGCTTAATAAAAGTGTGCACCGTTTTCCAGGTAGCTGCTTGACATATCTCTAGGATAGAGATGTCCCTGGCAGCAGCCAGAGACGCAGCTGTACCTCTGGTGGAGTGAGCCCTCAGGCCTGAGGGAGGAACTTTACCCAGTTTTTCATAGCAGAATTGGACACAAGAGATGATCTACCTGGCAATGGATCTTTTAGTGACAGGTTTCCCTTTGCCAACCTCACCATAAGTGAGGAACAGTTGGAGGGAGTTAAACCTGTGACCTTTAGTACGATCTATGTGGCAGCTAAGTGATCTTTTGACATCTAAACTGGCATACCCTCCTCTCACCAGAAGAGGAATGGCCAGTGAAGTACACAGGAGAGATATAGATTGATTAAGGTGAAATCTAGAGACCACCTTAGGCAAGAACATGGTTAGTCCTGAGGCCTACCTTATCTCTGTGAAAGGAGATAAAGTCAGGCTCCACTGACAATGCTTGTAACTCACTTATGTGCCTGGCAGAGTGATGGCTACCAAAACACAGTTTTCCAAGTCAAGTACTTGAGCTCTGCTGAGACAAAGGGCTCAAAGGGGTTGCATAAGCTGGGCAATGTAAATATTAAGATCCCAGGCAGGGAAGGATCCTAAATGGGGGTTGGTGTGAAGCAACCTTTGAAAACTTGGAGAATACAGGATGAGCTGAAAGAGAAGAGGGCTTACCTGCTGACAAGAAAGCAGACACGCTGCCAAGTGCACTTTTAGGGTAGCTGGTCTCAGCCCTAAAGTATTTAAATGGACCATATAATCCA
Organism: Neoceratodus forsteri; assembly: GCA_016271365.2. NCBI lineage: Eukaryota > Metazoa > Chordata > Ceratodontiformes > Ceratodontidae > Neoceratodus > Neoceratodus forsteri. Next base: position 119,167,838 of record CM028129.1, on the reverse strand, counting down.
GGACTCGTGGTAAGTCAGCAGATTCTGGGAAATATGCTTCCCAGAGCACCATATGGAAAAATCTCTTCCATTTGGAATTATAAGTAGCCCTGGTGGAAGGCTTCCTAGAAGCCTTCAGAATATCCAATACACCTTGGGAAAGGTGTAGGTCAGCAAACTCTAACTCTTCAAGAGCCAGGCCTTGAGATTGAGAGATTTGAGGTTCGGGTACCCAAACCATCTCCTGAGCACAGGATAACAGATTGTGATTCCTGGGAGACACAGGGGACGGTGGACTGCTAAGGACATAAGGAGTGGGTACCAGGGCTGTCTGGCCCAGTCTGGAGCAATGAGAAACATCTTGCAGGATTGAGACTTGATTTTAACTAGCACTTTGAATGGGAGAGGGAAGGGTGGAAAGGCATAGAGAAACTTCCCTTCCCAACTGAGAAGGAAGGCACCCAGGGGGACTGAGCCCAACACTGGGGGTCTGCAACAAAAAAGAGGAAGTTGGTGATTGTCTGGGGCTGCAAAAAGATCTATCTGGGGTGTGCCCCATCTGGCAATACCACCTCCAGATCTAGGGGATCCAGAGCCCATTCGTGATGGCCTTGGGAAATCCTGCTGAGAGCATCTGCCAGGACATTGCCCTTGCCTGAGAGGTGAACTACTACAAGGGAGGTGTTCAGGGAGTAAGCCAGAGACCACAACTTCGTTGCTGCGGTGCACAAGGCCGTAGACCGAGTGCCCCCTTGCTTATTGATGTATCACATTGTGGTGGTATTGTCTGTTCTGACTTGAATAACCTTGTTCTGAACAGACTTGCAAAAAAAAAAACTTGACGTGCTAGAAAAACTGCTCTGAGTTCCAACAGATTGATGTGAAGCAGAGATTCCTGAGAGGACCCCAATCCCTGGGTGGTGAGGTTGCCCATGTGAGCTCCCCACCCCAATAGGGATGCATCTGTAGTAAGGATTAAGGAGTGAGACTGAGGGGTAAGGGGAACCCCCTGTCTCAAATTGCCCTGGTCCTGCCCACACTGAAGGGCCTGGATCAGGGTTCGAGTCACTGGAATTAATTTGGTTAGAGGGTCCTTTCTTTGAGACCAAAAGGCTCTCAAATGGAACTGGATGTCCCTCATCTGAAATCTGGCTCCCTGCACTATTGCTGTCGAAGCAGCCATGTGTCCCAGGAGCTGTAGAAAGTGCCTTGCTGGTTGAGAGACCCGCAGGGAGGTGAAGGAAGCCAGAGAAATCAGGGGTACTTGCCCTTTCCAGAGGAAGGAAGAAAGGCTCTGGCTTCTTTTGTGTTCAGTTCTGCACCTATGAAGGTGAGAAACTGAACAGGCTCTAGGACTGACTTTGGAAGATTGAGAAGGAAACTAGAGAAGTTAGATGTTGCTGAGTTACTTGAAGGTGTAACCTGACTTGGTCTGTGGACTGGCTTTACTATGAGCCAGTCGCTCAATAAGGAAAGATGGCAATTTTTTGCCTTCTTAAGTGGGCAACTGCTACTGCCAGGCATTTTGTGAATACCCTTGGGGCAGATGTAAGGCCGAAGGGCATTGCTCTGAACTGGTAATGACCTGAGGGCAGTTTGAATCTGAGGTACTTTCAATGGGAGCTTCTGATGAGAACATGAAAATAGGCATCCTTGAGGTCCAGGGACACTAGCCAGTCCCCTGGCCTTAAAGAGGGTAAAATAATTCCCAGAGTCACCATTTTGAATTTTGGTTTTAAAAGGTGTTTGTTTAGATACCTGAGATCCAGGATGGACCGCCATTCTCCTGTCTTTTTTGGGGTAAGGAAGTACCTGGAGTACAACCCTTTGCCTTGGTGTAGGGGTGGAACCCTTTCCACAGCTCTGAGAGCCAGGAGGGTAGAGACTTCTGCCTCCAGGGCAAGAGCCTCTGAAGGATTTGCAGGTGGAGAGGATCTGATTCTCATCTTTGGAAATTTTTGAAGCTGAGAACCAGTCCCGGCTACTACTTCAGGACCCACTTGTCTGACGTTAGAGACTCCCAGTCCTGGACAAAGTGACAGCCTGCCCCCTATAGGTAGTGGAGAATCAGCCCTGGGCGCCCCATCAGGGTGCCTGCTTGGCAGAGGCTTTAGGCTGAGGGGTGGAAGCAGGCCTGCCTGCACCCCGTCTGCCTCTCCCTCTAAAGAACCCCTTCTGTGCAAAAGCTGAAGAGGAATCCTGGGCTTGGTAAAAAGGCCTATGAAAAGGCCTACTCCTGCCCCTGGGAGGCTGCCTTTGGAAAGTGACTTGCCTTTCCTTGGCCTGTGCACTCCTATAGGTGGTCCTATATTCATCCATTTTCTTCATGTAATTCTCTGTTTGCTCCCCAAACAGAGAGTTGCCCACAACAGGGAAATCCATGGCCTTAGTCTGGGTATCCTGTGACAGGCTAGTACATCTGAGCCAAGCCATTCTATGGAGAGCCATAGCTGTAGCCATAACTCTGGATGATACATCATTAGAGTCCACTGCAGCATGGAATTGCACCTTGGATGCCTCAATACCATCAGGGGCCACCTGCTCCAGCTCTTCTGCCAGCTGGCCAGGAACCTGCTTTACTGAGAGCTAAAACAGTATCCCATCTGGATTTTGATATTCTAGCAACATAAGCCATATAATTAGCCTGTCTGAGTCCAAGGAAGCTGCCATGTACTGTTTCTTTGCCATGGCATCTATCTTTCTGGAGTCCTTGTAGGGGTGAGAGGCTAGGAACATTGCCTTGTCACAGGCTGTAGCCTGCACCACCCCCACGTGGCTGCATTGTTGTGTAGGAACTCTATATCAGAGCCTGATAATGCATACCTTTTGTCCATTCTTTTATCAACAGGAGGTATGGTGTGAGGAGCTTTTAAAATCTTTACTGTCTGTTTCCAAAAAGATTTATACAGAGGAATAGACAGTCTCCTAGACTCTGGGATATCCATCATTTCTACAAAATCAGGCTCCTCCTGATCATCCACAGCTTCCTCCATAGGGAGCTGGAGGGTTTCAGACACTTTTTTTTTTTTTTTAAAACATGAAGTGAGAAGGGGACTCAGAAAGCCTAGGGGGAGACACTCTGAGGGTCTGTCTGGAGAGATGTCAGTTCAATGGGCACATCCAGACTTTCCAAACACCACATTCACTCTCCTCATACTCCCTTCCCTCCTCTGGTTCATAAAATTCCTTTAAATAATACTCCTGAACCGGAGGAACCGACCGAACCGAGCGCCACCTGATGATGCCGGTTCGGTCGGAACCAGGGAGACTGAACAATTTTTATTGCTTTAGCTATTTCTTCAGCGGTTGGAGAGGGAAGTTTTGACTCCACACCAGCTGATTTTCTAGATTTATTTGTTGGAACCGACTCCTCAGAGTCGGCTCTCCTTTTGCCCGAGGAAGTATCGCCTGGTCAGAGGGCACTCCTCTGGTTCGTTGAAACCGAACCGGCTGGCCATCCGGTCAGCGGACTTTATGGCCTCCCGTTCCCTGAGTCTACCAACTCTCTTATCCAGGGTAGCTGCAGGAAAACCCATGCAAATCTGGCAGTCTGAATTGAGGTGGTCAACCCCAGACAATAAACACATGTGGTGTGGGGGTCAGCCTTGGCAAAGGCTTCCCCACATACAACACAGTGCTGAAACCCAGTGGGCCCGGTTTTTCTTTTGGGTTTCTCAGACATAGTGCCAGCCTAACCAAAAACTTGCCCTTTTACGGCAATCTGCCAAGCAAGACTCCCTTATCGGTTCCCAACCGTGTCACGGGTCGTGGAAAAAAACGTAATAAACCGGTTTTTTTTAGAACCGATAAGAACCGGGAACCGCACTTCTAAAAGACTGTAATGTAATAGAAATAACTTGATCGGTTCAAACCGAACCGATAAAAATGTTTGCAAGTTCCACACAGAAAATAAATGTAAAACCTATCTAGTACTTACAATACCACAGATAGAGCTTGAACCGACCGGTTGCGGTTTAATTCCGGTTAAAAAACCGAAAACTTTTATACTTTAACCGACAAAATGAACCGTGCAGTAGGAGGAATCTCCGGAGCGACTGTTCAGTGAGGCGGAGTAAAGAATCTGACAGTTTAAGTTTGAAGAACAACAGATAGAATTTTCAACCGAGCTTGAGCTCTAAGTTCCATGCCTGGCATGGACTTTAACTCTTTCACCTCCGGAGCAGTTCTAAGGCTGGGACAAACTGCATATGTCATAATATAGCAAGATTTCATGTTGTTTGAAGGCACCTTGCCTAACATTTTGGTCTGCAACACCCCCCCCATTTAAGCCAGCCTGCTTTCTTTTTAGCTCCACGAGCAGCCCTACCCCCTCAGACTTTCTTATTTAATTCTCCTCTGCTGTCTCCTTCCAGGTAGTCTGAGAGCCACAGCCGTGGTTCTCTGATGAACGCGACCTGCCAGACTGCCACCTGCAGTCCAGGTCTGAAGCCACCAGCCCCTCACAAAAACGCAGGTACGGACTTGCCCTCAGGGACTGATTACCTCCAGGAAGGGAGCCCTAGCTGCCAATTTTTGCTTTCTTTACATGAGGACAGTTGTCTCTGGGTTAAAACTGTCTTGTTTGTATTTTATAGCTGAAGTTTTCTGATTTAATGTAAATGCCTGTATTGTGTTCCTCCTAAGACCAGTAGAGATCTCAGCTCAGGCCTTTGAAACCCCCCACTTCACCTTTTTACGCTAGTATTGTGTTTTAAATAGCCCTGTTATTGCTCACTAAGACTTGGAGGCACCTTGCCTAACATTTTGGTCTGCAACACCCCCCCTCCCTGTTTAAGCCAGTCTGCATTTCTTTTTAGCTCCACAAGCAGCCCCAACCCCCTCTGACTTTCTTATTTAATTCTCCTCTGCTTTCTCCTTCCAGGTTGTCTGAGAGACACAGCCGTGTTTCTCTGATGAACCTGACCTGCCAGACTGCCACCCGCAGTCCAGGTCTGAAGCCACCAGCCCCTCACAGAAACGCAGGTACGGACTTGCCCTCAGGGTCTGATTACCTCCAGGAAGGGAGCCCTAGCTGCCAATTGCTTTTGCCCCCGATCCTGACTAAATACATATAAACCCCGGGCCTGCTTTCTAGCTCACTTACTTGCTGTTGCCAGCCACGCCTCATTGGTTAACTAGGTCTTAATTTTCACTGGTCCCCCATCCTCCCACAGGAACTACTCATTTCCCTGGCCCTCTCAAGGAACTGTTGCAAATCCTGTGTTTATTATTGGTAAAATGAAATATCTCCACGTTAAGAATGCCATTTGTGCCTATCCTTCTCTATAGCTGCATTATATTACTGGGTTATGCTCTACCCAAAATTTCGGTTTGCAACTCGGACAAAGGCCAGTTTCCCTCCTCTATCATCTACCAAGATGTAGCCTCCCACATTAGACCATGGCATCCTACATCAGGGACATCTCCTCTATGGTCATGCCCCTCCTCCCACCAGGCCATAACTATAGAACACGTGCAATTCCCAAGGATGGTATCGGCCCCATCAGTTCTCTATGTTTTATCCCTAGCAAATAGCAATCCTGCCCTTAACACAGCCACCGCTAAACCAATGTACGCTAGAAGGAGTAAGAAAAGATTATTTAGCAGGCTAAGACACCACCTTAAAAAACTACTACTGCTTCTCCTACTCTGTTCGGGAAATGTTGAATTAAACCCAGGCCCACCTATTTCTCTGTACGCCCCTGCGGACCTCCCTCAATATAAAGGGATTAGCTTTCTCCATATCAATGTCTGTAGTTTGCTAAAGAAGAGTGACTCTATACAGACCTGGGCTCTACATGCATCTCCGGATTTCTTCATGATAACTGAATCCTGGCTCACACCCTCGAAACCGGACAAATCTATCAACTTACCTGGATATATCATCTACCGCTGTGATAGACCGACTAGAGGGGGAGGGGTTGCAATATATGTCAAAAGCAAATTCACAGTCACAGTCTTTGCCTGTACCTCAAAGGCTAAGGAATTTGAATGCCTGGCTCTAAAATTATCACTTTCCAGCGAGAAATCACTAATTATGGCAGCATGCTACCGACCGCCATCTGGTGGCTGGGCACTTCTGCCACACCTTCAAAACCTTCTTGATTCCATTGTTACTGAGTGTATTCTAATAGAGGATTTAAATCTACTGTAAATTGGAATGATGACAGCTCTAAGAAACTGAAGGATCTATGCAATGTTAATGGTCTGTTACGAATGGCGACTGCTATAACCAGACCTAACAGAAAAAACCCTGAGCGCAGCACCCTCCTGGACCTTACGCTAGTAAACAAACCTCACAATATCTTGCATACTGGAGTATTCTTCAATGATGTAAGCGACCATTGTGCTACTGTCTGCATCAGACATCCTTCCCAAATAAAAACGACCTCCAAATTCAAACTGAAAAGATGCCTGAAAAAGTTCTGCCAGTACACTTTCCTGAAAGATCTAAGCAACATTTGTTGGCAGGATTTCTATCTAGCCTCCACCTTTAACGAGGCATTTAACATCTTTCACAGCCTCTTACTGGGGCTAATAGACAAACATGCCCCACTAAGACTGATCAAATCAAAAAATAAAACTCCTGGCTGGTGCTTTCCCATCCTGAAGAAAGCACTTAGGGATAGGGACTACTGGTGGAAAAACGCAAGGAAATCCCACCTGGAGGCCGATTGGTTAGCATTCCATACCACTAGGAATGCTAGTACCAAGCTAATTAGGTCAGAAAAAGCTAGGTACTTCCAAAAAGAACTAGAAGACAATAAAAACAACTCTGCCAAATTTTGGAACATCCTCAAAGAAGTCGAAGGCCAGTCCACTGCAACACCCCTTCCAAACAAAATTGTCTGATGGTACCACCTATATGGATAAAGCTGATATACTAGAAGTTTAATGATCACTTTGCCACTGTAGGGCTTGCCTTTGACACCTCACCTATCAGCAAACTTAGCCCGGCAAGAGACTACACTGTTGGCTTCACTGATAAACACAACCATAACCAACCGTATCCTGCCCCCTTCAGCTTCCTCACAATTACGTTCAAGCAAATGGAGGACCTCCTCATTTCTCTGGATACAAAAAAGAGAGCAGGTGCAGATAATATTGAACCTTACATCCCAAAACTTGGCCATACCTATCTGACCGCTCCCATTACACACTTATTCAACACCTTTCTGATTCAAGGTGAGCTACCTGTCTCGTGGAAAACTGCTCACATCCTACCATTATTCAAGACTGGGGATCTGAGTGATCTGAACAATTACCGGCCTATTTCTATACTATCCGTCCTCTCTAAATTACTTGAAAAAACTGTCAATATCCAACTTAGACAACATTTGAATTCACAAAAGTTGCTAAACCCAGCTCATTCCGGCTTCAGAGCCAAACACAGTACAGTATCGGCTCTTGCCAAAGTAATTACAGACTGGCAAATGGCCTTGGACTCTAAGAAGCATATATTTGCCCTCTTCCTTGATCTAAGTAAGGCCTTCGATACTGTGGATCATACCATCATGCTTACTGCACTGAGTAACATCGGACTTGATAGTTCTGCCATTAAATGGTTCACCAGCTACCTAACCAATAGGTTACAACAAGTCAAAGCCATAGGAGATCTATCCCCACAAAAATCCTTGTTACGAGGAGTCCCACAAGGCTCCATCCTGGGCCCTATCCTCTTTGCCATATACATCAATAATCTGGACTTGCAGCTGGGCATAGCCAATGTGCACTTATTCACAGATGATACTGTACTCTATACCACAAATTCATCCTTGGATTTGACCCATGAGTACTTACAGAAAGACTTTGTCTCCCTGTAATACAACCTTCTCACTCATAAGCTCCTCCTTAATGCCAAAAAGACTAAAGCAATGATTCTCTCACCAAAGTCTACTTCCAGATGTCCACATATCACACAGATCCGAACACTCTTAGATGAACCCCTTGAAGTAGTTGATACCTTTAAATACCTAGGGTTTTGGCTGGATAAAAAGCTAAACTTTCTGTGTCACTTAAATGAAACCTCTAAGAAACTAAGACAGCGATTAGGTTTATTCAATCGCATTAAACACCTACTTACGTTAGAAGCCAGAATGAGACTAGTACAAACTACATTCCTACCTATAATGGACTACGCTGACTTCCTTTACAGTCATTGCCCATCAATGATGCTAAACAAACTGGACACCCTTTACCACCAGGCTTTAAGATTTATGCTAAATCTACCCCGTAGTGCATATCACTGTCATCTATACCAGGTTTCGGGATGGACCTCACTCTCAACTAGGAGAAAAAGGAATGCTGTCCTCTGTTTTTTTAGGGCATTATTTGATAACCTCCCTGCATACATCTCGAACCTCTTCAAATGGGGCTAAAGGTCCCTATGGCCTGAGACGCTTCTCCATAATCTGCTTCCAGATTCCTAGAGTGAAAACTACCCTTGGCTCAGCAGCAATCAACTTCTTACTTCCATCACTTTGGAACACTATGCAAGACTCATTAAAATTATCCTCACTTCTAAGCATTTTCACATTCAAAGCTCTATTAACGGATTATCTAAAGGAATCATGCAACTGTTTCAGACGCCGATGACCCCTAAGCCCTGGATGCCACTCTCAAACCCTATGCCTAAGTATCTCCTCCACCCCACATTCCTGACAACAGAAACCTAGGACCTACAAGCCTAGTTCCCTTAATCCGAGATGGCCCTGCCTATTCTTTACCTTTTACCTATTCTGGCCTCCCTCTTGGCTGCCTACTCTTTCACCCTAATTTCTACCCTATTCCTTAATACCTCCTTATTTTTTATCATTTAGGTATAAGCTCTTACTTAGCGGAGACTATATGGAATTGTTGTCTCTTCTCATTCCAGTAAAGCTTATCATTATGTACCTTTGCATGTTAATTATGTTGACCGGTATGTATAGGCCCATATTGACCGGCACCTTCACAATTTTTTTTTTTTTTTTGCACTGCTGTCCACCATAATTGTAATCTTATGAAGTGTACTGTATTGTATTAATGCCCAGGACCACCTTGAAAATGAGCTTGCTCAATGGTGTTTATGCCTGGTTAAATAAAGTAATTGATTGATTTATTACACCCCTCCCTTGTTCAAGTCCCCTGAATAAATCAGATTTAACTTTGTTTGCATTTAACCTGACTGTGGTTCCAGTTTGTGCCAAGAGTATTGTACTGTTGTTATTTGGTGTGCTTAACCTTGTTTTACAGGGGGTCCCCAGGGTCAAGCTAGAGCAACCAGCCCTGGTGGTAAGTACAAACAGTGTGGGCAATTGCCTGGGGAATAAGGGTCATTGTGAAAGTGATTATTGCGTACTGTTCAGGCCACTAGAAGGAGAAAAGGGGGGTTACGGTGTCCCGGAGGGATATGCCAGGTCAGCTTGACCACTACCAACCCTGACCTCTGGGTGGAGGCACCCGTATCAGAACCTAGGCCCTTTAACCTGCAACTAGCCAAGCAGGCAGGGATAGTAGCCCTTGGGATAGTGCCACCTAGGGGTTACACATATATTATGGCAGAGTCCAAAAGTGAACCTATGTGGAACAGAATTTTAACTTGCTGCTCAGACGTCCTCCAATTTATTTTTTATTTATTTATTTAAAATCTTGGAATTACAACCTTTGAGTCACAGACTCATTTCCAAAGGCTCCATGTCAATACACAATACAGACACAGGTAAATACAATAGACAGTACGATACAATATACAATGCCAGGGCAGTTTGATGGCAAGGTTACAGCATGAAACAGCACACTGAGATGTCTAGTACAGAGTTGAGGCTGTAGGCTATGGGCAACACAGTAAACAGTATGATACAGGGTACAGTGCCAGGGCACTTTGACTTATGAGCCCCCTGCCTCGCCAGCCCTGATGATACGAGGCATCCCCAATACAGAGTTAGGTATGCGAACCTCACATTTGAACTGGCTAATGCAGGTGACAGTAGAGGTCAAAAGAGTAATTTTAAGGAACTGGAGATCCCCAGAACCTCCATCATTTGAGGAATGGTAACGAGCCTTAGAAACACTTGCTGTGAACATCAGACTGTTTGGCCAATATACCAAGTCAAGTCTTTAGCTTCAATGGTCACTGATGACAGGGCCAGGTAAATGATGTGGTCATCTACCCCCATGCTAGCCTTCCACTTTACCCCTGGTATTGGAAGACCTTCCCCCTTTAGGCCAGCAGCAGCACCAAGGAGGGGAGCTCCTTTTTCAGGGTCGGAGCAGGAATAGGTTCCTTAGGGGCATTCCTCTCTGTAGAGCTCACTCAGCTCTGCGTTATAAAAGATGTCCTGTCCCCCTTTTACCTTAAGGTTTCTCACCATGTTGGGGTCCTTATGTCAGTAACAGTCAGCATCCCACTTGAAGATCCATTAGTGGGAGCAGTCAGTCCACAGCATGGGTCCAGTGTGGTTCCTCCATCACCCTACAGCTTCCAGGGTTTCCTTCCTTTGCTACCCCCCTCCCACTAGGACACCAACATCTCTGCGCCAAACCTGACCAGACAAGGTGTGCTACTGTGGGGCTAGTCTGTGTCCTCCCTCCTGGCCAGCATAAACCACTGACCTGCCCCACGTGATCATCCAGGTGGCAGCAGAACAGCAAAGGGAGGTGGATCAGGGGAGGGCAGTGGACATGGCCTATCTGGACTTCAGCAAGGCCTTTGACACTGTGCCACATAGAAGACTATTACACAAACTGGGGAATATGGGTGTGGGCAAGACAGTAGTGTGGTGGGTAGGTAACTGGCTAGGTGGCAGGACACAGAGGGTGGTGGTAATGGCTGTCACTCCACAGAGGGAAGAGTGACCAGTGGGGTACCGTAGGGATCAGTGCTGGGACCGTCCTATTCAACATCTTCATCAGTGATATTGTGGGATCTAGAAGGCAGAATTTCACTGTTAGCTGATGACACAAAGCTCTGTAACAGAGTAGACACACCAGAGGGTGTAGACAGAATGAGATGCGACCTGCAGAAACTTGAAGAATGGTCAGGGGTTTGGCAGTTGAAATTCAATGCAAAGAAGTGCAAGATAATGCATATGGGGCACAAAAACCCTGGCACAGTATATCAGTTGGGGGTGAGGAATATAGCATGCACCAAGCAGGGAAAGGGATCTTGGGGTTGTCATCTCTGATGACCTCAAGGTAGGGAAACAGTGTGACAAGGCAGCAGGTAAAGCAAATAGGATGCTAGGGATGTATAGTACAGGGAAACACCAGCAGGAAAAGGGAGGTCATAATTCCTATACAAGACACTAGTGAGGTCCCACCTGGAGTACAGTGTACAGTTCTGGAGACCATACCTACGTAAGGACATAGACAGGGTAGAGAAGGTTCAGAGGAGGCAACAAAGATGGTGCATGGATTGCATCACAAGTCCTATGAAGACAGGTTGAAGGAACTGAACATGTACTCCTGGAGGACAGGAGGGAGAGAGGGGATATGATAGAGACATACAAGTATCTTACAGGGAGGAACAGGGTGCAGGAAGACACTATTTTTAAGCGAAAAAGATGTTTCAGGACTAGAGGGCATGGGATGAAGTTGGAGGGAGGACGATTCAGAGGAAACATGAGAAAGAATTTCTTCACAGAACGGGTGGTGGACAAGTGGAACACCCTGCCAGAGGAAGTGGTGGGGGCTGAAACAATCACGGGATTTAAGAATGCATGGGATAGACATAAAGGAATTCTAGAGGTCAGGGGTAAGGGGCAACAGACTTCTAGGAAAACAAACTGAACTTACAAGCTCAAATGGGCAGACTGGGTGGGCCATAGGCCCTTATCTGCCAACACTGTCTATGTATCTATGTATCTCCCTTCCTGGAGGAGGAGAGCATCTGCCTGGGATACTCAATCCTCCTCTCCCAGCTGGCCATCCATCACTCCAGGCTTGTCTCCAGACCCACTCTGCTGGCATCATGAGCAGCAATATTGGTGCTGCGCTGACTGGCCAGCCCATCTTATCATTTTTTTCCCATGCAGATTCCTTATGCCACTGACCTGCCTCCCCAGTCACCCCAGGTACTCACCACCTATCGTGCTATTTCTCATGGTTTTCCTACCATACCAGGTCCATTAGGATTGCCTTTCCCCTACAGAGTTCCAAATCCAGTGGGGGAGGGCGCCTGCTCGGTGGTGCAGAGGCTGGGGTGGGGAACTGTCCATCATCCTGTGTTTCGGGGTTGTCTTTCCTCCTCTTTGTCTCCCTTCCCCTGGGATGTTGCCATCGAGGGCTTTAGGGTGCACGTGCATGCTGTGCTTGTTTGCATGCTCATGGCAGGCAGTGTCCCCCCCTCCCTCCCCTTTTTAACCACTCTTGCTGCACCGCCACCCAAGGACACCCAGGTGGCAGTTGCATTGCGGAGTTCACTCCACTCCCACCCTGAAGGAGGACAGCATTTGCTGCGACACTCAATCCTCCTCCTCCTCCTCCTCCTCCCCTGACCACCCCTCAGCGTCCCAGGCTCATTCCTTTTTTTTTATTATAATTCAAATTTTATTGAAATTTTTCCAAGTACAAACTATAAAGTATACATGAAGTCATTATATATTCCTAATACCTAGAACAATAACTACTGCATAAAAAGATATCCCACAACCTACAATCCTTTATAATGTAATAATAAAATAATAATAAAAGCCACTATGGGGAGGGGGGACTATGGGTAGTCTATGCTTCATACTAAACTAATAGTTATTATGAATTATTAACCAATACCTTATTACTAATATATATAACTCTTTTACAGCAGGCTCATTCCTGAACCATTGGGGCTGGCAGAATAGCCTAGAGGTTAGTGTAATGAGCTATGAATGAGCTTGGTATATCCAGCAGACCAGGGTTTGATTCTCACATTCTCTACTTGCGTACTGTGTGACCCTGAGCAAGTCATTTAACCTCCCCAGTGCTCCCGTGTCACCCCTGTAAACAGGCCTCCTGGCCTAGTGGGCCTTACCCACTTACCAAAAAATAAAACAAACGGAAAAATAACGGATCACCAGAGTTGCAAGGGATAGCCCTACTGCTGTGCTGATGGGACAGCTAACTTTATCATTTTATGACAGAGTTGATACTAATCTCTTCACTGCTTCTTCACTAGCAGCATTTGTTAACTGAAAGCTCCCCCCCCCAAGATCAAAGATCTTTGCCAGGCAGCGGCGTGACTCCTGACATTTCCTTTAGCAGTGCTACCACTGCATTAATCATGTGCTATTCATGTCAGAGCAGCTGTCCAGAACTGACAAGGACTCACCAGCCCAGTCACACAGGCTACAATTTCAGCAATATAATTGGCTCAAAGTAAATAGCAGCAAATTACAGTGCGTAAACAGCGTGGGTAGGAAATAAGGTTAGTGTGGGGTCAGATATGTGCAATAAGCAGAAAAGCTGAAGTTCTGTATACTAAGGAACTAAATATGCATGCATCTGACAGAATTCTGCCTAGCAGAACTTAAAAAAACAAACATATTTCTGCTGACCTTGGCTTTGTGACCTGAGAGAGATTCCAACACAATGTTTCCAGTGTAATGGCTATAAAGTTGGTACTGTGCAACTGTTTTTCCCATATTTGCTTGGGTTTTTAATTTTTCAGCAAAACAAATAATGGCGCACACACTGCTCGGCAATCGACAAAAGGTGCACAGCCCAGGACAGTCAGCATGCAAAACACAATCCTTTATTGTTTATAAAGTGTTATCATATAGGGATGCGAGAACCACAAAAGGTTCTGAGGTTCTAACAGGTTCTGATAAGCCATTCTGATAATTATCCGAACCTGATTAGAAAGAACTTTCAGAACCTTTTAGTTCAAAGTAAACAAACATTTGTCAATGCCGAATGTTTGCTTGCTGGCATTGGCATTGGTAGTGTAGGAGTTACAGAGCTCCATACTAGGAATGGCAGTGAAGTACTGAACTGAAGCCAAGCCTGTCACCACCCTGCAGAGAGTGACAGGCATTGGGATGTGCCTTAGGGTCGTCAGGCATAACGGCCATGCCATTTCACCACACCCTACCCTGCAGACACCAAGTGTCACGGTGTGCATTGGGGTCTTTGGCCCTTATGCAGACCCCATTCCATCAGGAAATACGGTGAGATGGGTGCAGTATAGGAGAATGGGGTGAACTTTGGGGCTGAAGAGTCCAAGGCACACCTTGATGCCTCTCACTGGCTGCAGGGTGTGGGTGGGGGTGGAATGGTATGAGCATTGCAGGCAACAATCCCAAGTCACAGCCCTGATGCCTGTCATTCTGTACAGGGTGGGGCGTTATGGTCGGAAGCCCTAACGCCTGAGGCATTCGTTGGTATTTTCACTCCAAATTTTCAACATGTTTTTTTGTGACCCCCACCTCATGAACAGTGGCAATATCAGTTTGTTAGCCGAAAGCTGCTTTTGCACAGCGACTATGGCATTTGGCACCACAGGTGCAAAAACACATTCCGAACAGGATGTGAAAAATGACAGCGGTACTGTTCATAGGGGGTGTAAAATGGCAATGTTGAAAATCTGCTGAAAAATATTAAAAAACTGGTGAAGTCACAAGTGTAGGTAGAAACTGTGCAAAGCACACCTGTAATGTAACTAGTTTGGGGATTTTACAGCAGATTGTTAACACAGGCATTTTGGGACCTCCAATCATGAACAGTGTCACTGTGATTTTCTTTATCTGTCCCGAACAGTGATTTCCCACAGCGACCATGCATTTCTGCGCTGAAAGTGTGAAAACACATTTCGGCCATGTTGTGAAAAATGACAGCAGTACTGTTCATAAGGAAGTGTGGAAAATGCCACTGGTGAAAATCTAGGCTGAAAATATTACAAATTCATGAACTTACGAGGGTGCGTGGAAACTGCGCAATGCTCACTCGTAACACAGTCATTTTATGGAGTTTTGTCACTGAATTTTCAACATAGCCATTTTAAGACCTCTGCTCATGACCAGTGTCACTGTGATTTTCTTAATCTGTCCCAAACATTGATTTCGCACACTGACTGCACCATTGTACGCTACATGTGCGGAAACACATTTTGGGCGAGATGTGAAAAATGGCAGCTGTACTGCTCATAAGGAAGTGTGGTAAAATGTCAATGTTGAAAATCTGGCATGCAAATATTACAAATTCGCAAACTTGCCAGCATGCGTAGGAACTGCACAACGTGTGCTCCTAAAACAGTCATTTTGGGGAATTTTTTCAACAAATTTTCAACATAGCCATTTTAACATCTCTGCTCATGACCAGTGTCACTGTGATTTTCTTAATTTGTTTCAAACATTGATTGCGCACACCGTCTGCACCATTGTGCGCTACATGCACGGAAACACATTTTGGGTGACATGTGAAAAATGACAGCTGTACTGTTCATAAGGAGGTGTGGTAAAATGGCAATGTAGAAAATCTGGAGTGCAAATATTAAAAAGTCACGAACTTACGAGCATGCGTAGGAAGTGCACAACACACGCTTGTAAAACAGTCATTTTAAGGAATATTTTCACCAAATTTTCAACATAGCCATTTTAAGACCTCTACTAATGAACATTGTCACTGTGATTTTCTTAATGTGTCCCATACATTGATTTCGCACACTGACTGCGCCATTGTGCGCTACATGGGCGGAAATACATTTTGGGTGAGATGTGAAAAATGACAGCTGTACTGCTCATAAGGAGATGTGTTAAGATGGTAATGTTGAAAATTTGGAGCAGATATTAATAAATTGAACTTACGCCGCGGCAAGTAGGAACTGCTACAACGACGTCAGTAAAACAGTCATTTTAATATTGCCATCAAATTTTCAACATAGGTTTTCTGAGAGCCACCTTATGAACACTGGCAGTAATGTTCTAATCGTCCCAAAAGGTGATTCCGCGACAGTGATGGTGAAATCACCTTCAGCCGAGTTAACGCCAAGTGACAGTGATAGAATTCATGAGGAGAGGTCCCAAAACCCCATGTTGAAAATTTGCGCAAAATTCCAAAAGGCCTGAGATATGCATCAAAGTTGAAAAACCCTATCTATTACATTATATAGCTTAACGGCATTTCCTCAGTTCGTGGTCGGCTTTGAAGAGTGCAGACGTGTTCCTGGTCCACCGAAGATCATTGCACCAGAGTCCAGAGGTAAGTATGGGGTGAGGGGTGTGGGGAGACAGGGTGTGCAGTGGGTGGGCGCGGTGGGGAGGGGCCAACAGACTGCGAGGGACTTTTTTCTTTCAGGGACTTTTTTTAAAGAAGAACGACGGTGATGTTTGCCACGCTGGGGTGGGCTCCCAAGCGTGGCATCGGAAAGGCTGCTTGGGGTGCTGGAGCCGACGGAGGATTGGGCACCCCTCGGCCGTCCATACAGGTTTCTGCCACACTGGGGTGGGCCCCGTGGCATCTGGAAACGTTTTGGGGGCCTGAGATGTGGAGCTGATGGGGGATTTGGCACCCCATCGGCCATTACATTGTTACCACACTGGGGTGGAGCTCCCAGTGTGACACCCAGGCTTGTTTTTTGAGGGCCTGGAGCCGGCAGGATTGGGCACCGTCGGCCATACAGTGTGGCATCGGGGAGGTGCACGAGCAGGCAAAATGCAGTGCTTGCGTGCCCGCGTGTGTGTGTGGGGGAGCTCTGCTCACTGAAGCAGAGATCTCCCTTTCAACGATATGCCACTGCATCCGGAATCTCGGATGATGGCACTATGTTTCTTGCACATGCGTGCAAGCAAACATAAAAAGCTGTTTGCTGATAATTGTCCACCCTTAACCTATGGTTAGTGACAGGAAACAAATCTAAAAACAACTTGGAGAAGTACTGTACTACCTCCAGCCTCCTTCTGGGTCTTTCTACCACCACCACCACAACCAGTCTTCTTACTGGATAAAGAAACATGGAAACATTTATTTATTATTTATTTAAAAGTTGATAACCGGGAGAAGCACTCTGAGCTGAGGCTCATTTCCAAGTGCGACCTGTGGGAAAGGGGAAGAAACACTACCACTCAGGTGATGTGGTTACAATGAGGGTGACACAAAGACCATAGGTTGAGTGAGTGCAGTACAGACAAAATGGCAAAACATTGTATATGGATGACAAATGAATTAGCACACAAATCATATGAGCAAACTGGGCAAACTCAAAGTGCATAGTGCCAGAGGGAAAGGAGGCTGAGCTGGTGCTGAGCGCAGGAGTCAAAACAGGTTGATGAACTTCAACGAGGTTGCTGGAGCTATGAGGTTAGGGGAGGGAGGGGTAAGGGGTGGTCAAAAGCCAGTCAAGGTAAGGAAGGGTTCAGGAAGAGAGCTGGCAGGAGCATCCTGGGTCTGTTACTCTTTACTCTTTATCTAAATGCCATGCCCGGCTTCTGTTCAGGCAGGGTTCTTCTTTATGCAGACGATGCGGTTCTCTTCGCCTCCCACTCTGACCCCTCTGCACTCCAGTCCGCCCTCCAGCACTCCTTCAGTCAAATCGAGAACTGGTTCAAGGACTGCCAACTTATCGTAAATTAATAAAAAACAAATCCATGCTTTCGCCCATCGCCAAGCAGAAGCCACGATCTCCTCCAGATCCTCTCCAACTCACTCCACCCACTGGACCAAGTCCTCACCTACAAATACCTGGGCATTACTTTTGACTCACACTTTCATTTCACTCTCACAACAATATGCTCACCTCAGCCACCAATGCACACATTGGCCTGTTATACAAACATAAGGACTGCCTGCTACCCGAAGCCCTCCGCTTGGCAGTCACCTCTTCTGTACAGTCCCTAGTGGACTACAGACTCACTGTAGATGCAGCAGCCAATGCCACCGCTCTAAACAAAATCCAAATTTCCATTAACAAGGCATGCCGACTCCTGTCCGGAGCCAATAAACCATTACAGGGTCAATGAATAACTCGGCACAATGTAGGAAGGCAGCTGCAAAGGCCAACAAAATGCTGGGTTGTATTGCAAGCGGTACATCCACAAGGAGGGAGGAGGTGATTCTGCCACTGTATAGGTCATTAGTTAGACAGCACTGGGAGTACTGCATGCAGTACTGGTGCCCGTATCTGAAGAGGGACATTAAGTTACTGGAGGGGGTGCAGCGCAGGGCGACAAAGATGATCAAGGGGCTGAGGGACTTATCATACGAGAGGAGGCTGAGGGAGTTGAACATGTACTCATTGGAGGAGAGGAGGGACATGATTGTAACCTTTAAGTACATGAAAGGAACAAACAAGACAGGTACATAGGGGCTGTTCAAAGTAAGGGAGGGGAGGGACACCAGGGGCCATGATATGAGACTAGAGGGAGGAAGGTTCAGGAGGGAGATGAGGAAACACTTTTTTACAGGGAGGGTGGTGGCTGGGTGGAATGCGTTACCTGCAGAAGTGGTATCCAGTAGAACAGTGGACTGCTTCAAAAGGGGATGGGACAGGACAAGGGGGAGGGTCAATGAAGGGGAAGGGTGGAAGGGAGGGGCAGTTGCAGAATAAGGGGTGCTAGCTGCACATTCAAGCAGACTTGATAGACCTCTAGGCCTTTATCTGCTGGCAAATTTCATATGTTCGTATGTTCATATAAACGGACACATACCTGCACCCTTTACTCCTTAATCAACATACTCACACTCAAGGAGAGACTTCAATATCAGTCCTGCCTCCTTGCCAAAAAAATACAACTGGGTATGTCCCCCCTGGGGTCTCCATGTCCCTTCTCCCTGCCACCCCTGCTGCTGCCAATCGCAGTGCCTCCAAGACTATATTGTAGATCCCTAGGGTCAGGACTGCACTAGTACAAATATCCTTCCCTTTCAGAGTACCTTCCTGGTACAATGCTCTCCCCCCCGCCATCACCTCTCTCACCAAAATAGGGCCTTTCAAGATCACACTCAAGAATCACATTCTGTACACCTGCAACTGTGAGTGTCCTCTTTCAAAACCACCCTAGGCCTCTGGGTGTCTCTCTTCAGGGGCCAGAGCCTAGCCAGCCTTGACAATGTCTCTCCTGAGACAGCACACTTTGTACCTCATAAGACGTTACTGTGCTTGTACGTTAGCAACTGCCTAGATACTGACTGTATAGGACTACAGCTCATTCTGCTAACGAACATGTTAACAACTGCCTAGCAACTATTTGTACAGGACTGAAGTTCAACTGCTGAATGACACTATCACCCAGCTAATTGTATTCAATGTTCTCCATCGTATGTATTACCTGTTCCTTCAACTTTCATTACTATCTGTATTTTTCTCTTTGTAGCATAACATGGAGCCTTTGGAAATGAGTCTATGACTCAAAGGGTTGTAATTCTGATGTGCTTATAAATAAATAAATAAATAAATAAATAAGGAGGGGGGAGGCGTTTTAGTTGGCATCTAATGGAGGGAAGGGAGGGGGGAGATGGATAGAGGAGGGTAGCTGGCTCCACTGGGAGGATAGGCAGTATGAAAAGCAGATTTCCTGGCTGAGGAGTGTGGGCTGGGAAGGTAGAATGTGCGTGGGTCTCTTGAGTGCAGGGAGCAGGAAGAGGAGGGGATTGGGGAGAGGAAATGGGATAGGAATATGGAGAAGGACCCAAACCACTATATAGAGATGAAGGAAGCACAGTGGGACTGACAACGTGAGGGGACAGGGAGGATTAAGGGGAGCAGTGGTGAGTACGAGAGGGTGAGTTGGTAGCAAAGAGGCAGATGTTGTTGCAGAAGGTGTCCAATCTGGGAAGAGAGGTGGAGGGGAATGCTATAAACCACATCTGCTGTGGGCTTCAGCTAAGTCCATTTTGGGAGTATGTGACTCCAAAAAATAAGGCAAAAACTTCCAAAGTAAAGGGAGAGGAAATCACTGACTTCCAAATATAAAAGAAACAAGCATTTGTCAATGCCGAATGATGGCTTGCTGGCATTGGCAGTGGTAGTGTAGAAGTTACAGAGCTGCGTAATAGGAATGGCAGTGAAGTACTGAACTGAAGCCAACCCCACCACCACCCTGCAAAGAGTGACAGGCATTGGGGTGTGCCTTTGGGTCATCAGGCATAACGACCACGCCATTTCACCACACCCTACCCTGCAGACA
The DNA here is from genome assembly GCA_016271365.2 of Neoceratodus forsteri. Lineage (NCBI taxonomy): Eukaryota > Metazoa > Chordata > Ceratodontiformes > Ceratodontidae > Neoceratodus > Neoceratodus forsteri. Next base: position 119,147,784 of record CM028129.1, on the reverse strand, counting down.
CTGACAAGTGTCACGATGTGCCTTGGGGTCTTTGGCCCTTATGTGCACCCCATTCCATCAGGAAGCACAGTGAGATGGAGATGGTGCGATAGGAGAATGGGGTGAACTTTTGGGTCCAAGAGTCCAAGGCATACCTCGATGCCTCTCACTGGCTGCAGGGTGTGGAATGGTATGAGCATTACAGGCAAGAATCCCAACTCACATCCCTGTTGCCTGTCATTCCTTAGCAGGGTTGGGCGTTATGGTTGGAAACCCTAATACCTCAGGCATTCGTTGGTATTTTCACTCCAAATTTTCAACATGTTTTTGTGACCCCACCTCATGAACAGTGGCAATATCAGTTTGTTAGCCAAAAGCTGCTTATGCACAGCGACTACGGCATTTAGCACCACAGGTGCAAAAACATTCCAACAGGATGTAAAAAATGACAGCTGTACTGTTCATGGAGAATGTAAACAAGCATTTGTCAATGCCGAATGTTTGCTTACTGGCATTGGCAGTGGTAGTGTAGAAGTTACAGAGCTACGTAATAGGAATGACAGTGAAGTATTGAACTGAAGCCAACCCCACCACCACCCTGCAGAGAGTGACAGGCATTGGGGTGTGCATTTGGGTCATCAGGCATAACGACCACGCCATTTCACCACACCCTACCCTGCAGACACTGACAAGTGTCATGTGTTCCTTGGGGTCTTTGGCCCTTATGTGCACCCCATTCCATCAGGAAGTACAGTGAGATGGGTGCGGCATAGGAGAATGGGGTGAACTTTGGGTCCGAAGAGTCCAAGGCATACCTCGATGCCTCTCACTGGCTGCAGGGTGTGGAATGGTATGAGCATTACAGGCAAGAATCCCAACTCACATCCCTGTTGCCTGTCATTCTCTACAGGGTTGGGCGTTATGGTTGGAAACCCTAATACCTCAGGCATTCGTTGGTATTTTCACTCCAAATTTTCAACATGTTTTTTTTTGTGACCCCACCTCATGAACAGTGGCAATATCAGTTTGTTAGCCAAAAGCTGCTTATGCACAGCGACTACGGCATTTAGCACCACAGGTGCAAAAACATTCCGAACAGGATGTAAAAAATGACAGCTGTACTGTTCATGGAGAATGTAAACAAGCATTTGTCAATGCCGAATGTTTGCTTACTGGCATTGGCAGTGGTAGTGTAGAAGTTACAGAGCTACGTAATAGGAATGACAGTGAAGTATTGAACTGAAGCCAACCCCACCACCACCCTGCAGAGAGTGACAGGCATTGGGGTGTGCATTTGGGTCATCAGGCATAACGGCCACGCCATTTCACCACACCCCACTCTGCAGAGACTGACAAGTGTCATGTGTTCCTTGGGGTCTTTGGCCCTTATGCACACCCCATTTCATTAGGAAATATGGTGAGATGGGTGCGATATAGGAGAATGGGGTGGAGTTTGGGGACGAAGAGTCCAAGGCATACCTCGATGCCTCTCAGTGACTGCAGGGTGTGGAATGGTATGAGCATCACAGGCAAGAATCCCAAGTCACACCCCTGAGTCCTGTCATTCTATATAGGATTGGGCGATTTAGTTGAAAAGTCTAATACCTCACGCATTCATTGGTATTTTAACTCCAAATCTTCAACATGTTTGTTTTGTGACCCACCTCACGAACAGGGGAATATCAGTGTGAGTGAAAGCTGCTTATGCACAGTGACTACGGATTTAGCACCACAGATGCAAACATATTCGAACAGGCTGTAAAAATGGCAGCTGTACTCTTTCATGGGGAGGTGTAAAATGGCTATGTTGCAAATGTGTAGTAAAAATATTTAAAAAAATGGTGAAGTCACAAGCGTACATAGAAACTGTGCAACGCACACCCGTTATATAAGTAGGTTGGGGATATTTTATAGCAGATTGTCAACTCAGGCATTTTGGTGCCTCCGATCATGAACAGTGTCACTGTGATTTTCTTTATCTGTGCCGAACAATGATTTCCCATAACGACCACGCATCTCTGCACTGAAAGTGTGAAAACACACTTTGGCCATGTTGTGACAAATGGCAGCTGTACTGTTCATAAGGAAGTGTTGAAAAATGCCACTAGTGAAAATCTGACCGGAAATATTACAAAGTCATGAACTAACGAGGATGCGTGGAAACTGCACAATGCTCACTCGTAACACAGTCATTTTATGGACTTTTGTCACCAAATTTTCAACATAACCATTTTAAGACCTCTGCTCATGAACAGTGTAACTGTGATTTTCTTATTCTGTCCTAAACATTGCTTTCTTACACAACAGCACCATTGTGCGCTACATGTTGCGATAACACATTTGGTGACATATGAAAAATTGCAGCTGTACTGTTCATAAGGAAGTTTAATAAAATGGACATGTTGAAAATCTAGAGTGAAAATATTAAATTTGCAAACTAACGAGCATGCATAGGAACTGTGCAACACACACTCATAAAAGTCATTTTTAGGCATTTTTTCACCAAATTTTCAACACAACCATTTTAAGACCTCTGCTCATGAACAGTGTCACTGTGGTTTTGTTAACGTGTCCCATACATTGAGGTTGCACACCGACTGCGCCATTGTGCGCTACATGGGTGGAAACACATTTTGGGCAGGATGTGAAAAATGACAGCTGTACTGCTCATGAGGAGGTGTGGAAAAATGGCAATGTTGAAAATCTGGAGTGGAAATATTGAAAATTCGCAAACCTACGAGTGTGTGGGAACTGTGCAACGCACACTCGTAAAACAGTCATTTTAAGGAATTCTGTCACCAAATTTTCAACATTGCCATTTTAAGATCTCTGCTCATGAACAGTGACACTGTGATTTTCTTAATGTGTCCCATACACTGAGTTCGCTCAACGACTGCGCCATTGTGCGCTACATGGGCGGAAACATGTTTTGGGTGAGATGTGAAAATTGACAGCTGTACTACTCATAAGAAGGTGTGGAAAAATGGCAATGTTGAAAATCTGGAGTGGAAATATTGAAAATTCGCAAACCTATGAGCGTGCGTAGGAACTGCGCAACGCACGCTCGTAAAACAGTCATTTTTAGGAATTCTTTCACCAAATTTTCAACATAGCCATTTCAAGACCTCTGCTCATGAACAGTGTCACTACGATTTTCTTAATTTGTCCCGTACATTGATTTTGCACACCAACTGCGCCATTCTGAGCTACAAGGGTGGAAACACATTTTGGGTGAGATGTGAAAAATGACAGCTGTACTACTCATAAGACGGTGTGGTGAAATGACAATGTTGAAAATCTGGAGTGAAAATATTGAAATTTCGCGAACTTAGAGCCTACGTGGGAACTGCAGCACGGCTCGTTAAACAGTCATTTTGGAATTTTGGCACCAAATTTTCAACATGGGGTTTGGGCCCCTTCTCATGAATGATGTCACTGTCTGGTGATATTCAGTCCTGAAGGGTGATTTCGCAGTCACTGCACAGTCACTGCGCAAAATCACCTCCGAGCCAAGCTAACGCCATGACAGTGACATCGATCATGAAGAAGACCAAAACCCCATGCTGAAATTTTGATAAAATCCAAAACTCTTCGAGATATGCACAAAGTTGAACCCCTCCTATCTAGCCCATTATACAGCTTACCGGCATTTCCTCAGTTCGCAGTCGGCTTTGAAGAGTGCAGACGTGTTCCGGGTCCACGAAGATCGTCGCGCGGAGTCCGGAGGTAAGTATGGGGTGAGGGTGTGGGAGAGCTGGGTGCGCAGTGGGTGGGTGCGGGATGTGGGAGGGGGCTCGGGAGGCGCGCCATGGGACAGTTTTTTACAGGGTAAAAAACAAAAAACGTCATGGGACCGCTTGCGCTGGGGTGGGCTCCCAGCGTGGCACAAGGACTTTGGGGTGTTCAGCCGACGGGGATTGGGCACCCCCGTCGGCAAAAAAAGAGCGATTGCTTGCCACGCTGGGGTGGGCTCCCAGCGTGGCACAATGACTTTGGGGAGGGCGGCGTTGCCAGCCGACGGGGGATTGGGCAGCCCCGTCGGCAACATAACAGATTGCCACACTGGGGTGGGCTCCCAGCGTGGCAGCAACTATTGGGAGGGGAGGGAGACAAATGGTTCAGCCGACAGGGATTGGGCACCCCGTCGGCTATACGCTGCGTGCGGGGGGCGCGCACGCCTGCGGCTGGGGGGGGCTGCGCGTGAGCAGCTCCTTATCGCTGCTCACTCAAGCGTAGCTCCCCCTTTCAACTGTATGCCACTGCATTTTGGAGCGTGTCATAGACAGCTCCAAAATGCATTGGCTTACAGGTGCCGCGCCTGCCAGCCCAGTGCCTGAATTGGAGGAGGAGGTGACACACCTCCAAAATCTCCGTTCATGGCACTATGTTTCTTGCACATGCGTGCAAGCAAACATAAAAATGGCAATGTTGCAAATCTGCAGTAAAAATATTAAAAAAACTGGTGAAGTCACAAGCATGCATAGAAACTGCAACGCACACCCGTAATGTAATTAGTTTGGGGATTTTTTACAGCAGATTGTCAACACAGGCATTTTGGGACCTCCGATCATGAACAGTGTCACTGTGATTTTCTTTATCTGTTCCAAACAATGATTTCCCACAGCGACCACGCATCTCTGCACTGAAAGTGTGAAAACACATTTCGGCCATGTTGTGAAAAATGACAGCTGTACTGTTCATAAGGAAGTGTGGAAAAATGCCACTGGTGAAAATCTAGACTGAAAATATAACAAAGTCATGAACTTACGAGGGTGCATGGAAACTGCGTAATGCTCACTCATAACACAGTCATTTTATGGACTTTTGTCACCAAATTTTCAACATAGCCATTTTAAGACCTCTGCTCATGAACAGTGTAACTGTGATTTTCTTAATCTGTCCCAAACATTGCTTTAGCACACCAACTGCACCATTGTGCGCTACGTGTGCAACACATTTTGGATGACATGTGAAAAATGGCAGCTGTACTGTTCATAAGGAAGTGTAATAAAATGGCAATGTTGAAAATCTGGAGTGAAAATATTGAAAATTCGCAAACTTACGAGCGTGCATAGGAACTGCTCAACGCACGCTCGTAAAACAGTCATTTTTAGGAATTTTTTCACCAAATTTTCAACATAGCCATTTTAAGACCTCTGCTCATGAACAGTGTCACTGTGATTTTCTTAATTTGTCCTGTACATTGATTTCACACACCAACTACGTCATTGTGCGCTACATGGGCGGAAACATGTTTTGGGTGAGATGTGAAAAATGACAGCTGTACTGTTCATAAGAAGGTGTGGTAAAATTGCAATGTTGAAAATCTGGAGTGAAAATATTGAAAATTCGCAAACTTACGAGACTGCGTAGGAACTGCGCAACGCACGCTCGTAAAACAGTCATTTTTTTGAATTTTTCCACCAAATTTTCAAAATAGGCTTCTTGAGAGCCCACCTTATGAACACTGGCAATGTTGTTTCATTAATCATTCTGGAAAGGTGATTTCGCACAGTGGTTGCGAAATCACCCTTTGGGCCTGAGTAATGCCATGACAGTGACAGCATTCATGAGAAGGGGTCCCAAAAACCCCATGTTAAAAAGTTGGTGCAAAAATTCCAAAAAATGCAATAAAGTTGAAAAAACCCTATCTATCCCATTATACAGCTTACCGGCATTTCCTCAGTTCGCGGTCGGCTTTGAAGAGTGCAGACGTGTTCCCGGTCCACCAAAGATTGTTGCGCCGAGGTCCGGAGGTAAGTATGGGGTGAGGGGGTGGGAAGGCAGGTGCGCAGTGGGTGGGTGCGGTTATGGGAGGGGCAGGGAAGCGCCGAGGGACAGTTGTTTATTTCAGGTTTTTGTTTTAAAATGCCAGCCGGGGACGTTTGCCACGCTGGGAGTGGGCTCCCAGCGTGGACAAGTGACACTGGTTGAGGCGCAGACAGCTGACGGGGATTAGGCACCCATTGGCCATAGCATCAGTTGCCACGCTGGGGTGGGCTCTCAGCGTGGCACCCTGTACTCTCGGGGGAGGACAATGGAGCCGACAGGGATTAGGCACCCCGTTGGCCTATACATGAATTGCCACGCTGAGGTGGGCACCCAGCATGGCATGTGGAAAACTTTAGAGGGCGCAAACTGTCGACCTTAGATTAGGCACCCGGCTGTACAGTGTGTGCATGAGGGCGACGCAGTATGCTCGTGTGTGTGTGTGTGTGTGTGTGTGTGTGTAGGGGAGCGCATGAGCAGGCGATATCTTATCGCTGCTCACTGAAGCATAGCTCCCCTTTCAACAAGTACTCCATTGCATTTTGGAGCTGTCATAGACAGCTCCAGCATGCATTGGAGAACTGGGGCCGCACCTGCCAACACACTGACTGAATTGGAAGAGGGGGTGACACACCTCTGAAAACTCGGATGATGGCACTATGTTTCTTGCACATGCATGCAAGCAAACATAAAAATTGGACAGCTCCAAAACTGAATCCACAGAAGCTAAGAAATGATGGATTTTTTTGAAAGAATGTGTCTTTTACCACTAATGTTTGCACAAACCAACATCCATAAATTGATCCTTCCTATAATATTGGCTTTCAAATTGTAGGATCTGGAAAGTACTATATATTGACTTCCACAAAATTGGAATGACTTCCACATTTTGACTCACGGAAGTATTTCACTCCCTTTAAAAATGAATTGGCTGAACCACTGCATCTGCATAGTCAAAAACCAGGAGAACGGGCTGGCCCAGTGGCGCTGAGGGTTGAGGTGCCAGATGCCACACCTCACGCCACGCCGGCAACCTGGGTTTGGGAATGGACTCAGGTTGGTGGAGTCGACAGGGAGAGGGAGGATTGGGCATCCCAACGCATGCTGTCCTCCCCCTGGGGAGGGATACCATTGGTGCCACCAGCACCTGATGTCCCGAGAGAGCCGGTGGATGCATGGGCTCTCGAGGGCTTAGCGACTGTGCTCGGTGGAGTCGTGGAGGGGGGACATTGTTAGGTACTTGGGAAGAGACTTGCATCAGCATGTCACCTGTCTGGATGTATGTCCTCGCACCGGCGTTCCAGGGGTTGGGACAGGGAATGGTCCACAGAAAAGCGGAAAAACACCCTCGGTTGTCCTAGATGATGACTGCTCCAGACCATCCAGCCACCGACTCAAGAGAGAAACCCCACTGTGCAAGGCCCAAGGAGGAGGGAGCACTTTAGGGGCAGATTCTGTGACCAGTGGCAGGACTGGTATGAGCGACCAGAAGGAGTGGATTGACGAGATAGGTAGGAGGGATAAAAAGAAAGTACAAAAAAACAGGAGAACCATTTTGGTGACCTGCTGCCTGCAGACCTGGGGAGAAAGTTAGTCCTTACTGCAGTACAGGGCACTGAGTTCAGAGGGAGTTTGGCATGGAAGGCATTGTGGACAGAGAAGCCTGCTATCTAACCACACACTGAGGTTCTTAAAAGCTGGGACTACTTCAAATGGTGTGCCATCCAACGTGGAGAATATGGGAAGGGGGGTGAGCCATGCCAGCTTATGGAGGGTACCAAACGTTAGAGACATCATTTTTTATCGTGTTAACCCAAAGTTGGTTGGACTGGAACCGGTGCAGAACACTGTGAAATTCTTGCTGAAGTGAGACTTCTAGAGATGTAGTTGAGGGACCAGAGGTGTACAGAACTTTGTCGTCTGCATAAATGTGAATATGGGAGTTGGCGTAGGTGGAGGGGAGGTCATTTATGTATACAGAGAAGAGGACTGGACCCAGAATTGAGCCCTGTGGTCCTCAGCCTGGACAGAGAGAGGTGGGAATATGACACCTCCTACCTGTACTGTTTGTTGATGGTCTGAGATGTAGGAACAGAACCAGTCAACATCTGAATCTGAGAGGCCAGCAGAGCTCAGCTAATCCAGGAGAAGTGAGTGGGACACTGAATTAAAGGCTTTGGCCAGATCAATGAAAATGGCAGTAGCGATGTTCTCCTGATCCATCGATGAGAGATACCACTTGACTTAACCCAGGGACAGTTTTGATTGATTTGACAAAGGCCATTTACTAAGTTGCCCATGCTTCCTACATAAACTGCAACATCTTGGTCTGTCCTAGTCCATACCTCTCAACTGTCACACATTATGAGGTACGTCATTCATTTTACCTCTTAGAAACCATTTGTCCATCATGTGGAAGGTGATATTCCACATTCCCAACTTAGACTTTAAAGCAGAAATTCATAATAATCTATTATGCTCAGTTATCGAAAAACATTATGAACATTAGTGCACTGATAGCTATAGTGTTCTGAGCTTGCAGTGCCATGTTAGACGATATGTCACACATTTTGCTCATTTGTCACACATCGTGTTACACATTTTGGTGAAGAAAGGTTGAGAGGTATGTCCTAGTCTGCCCTGGATTGGTTCAAGGCTTACATCCTTATGTACAGATTCCAGAAGGTCGAAGTCAGTGGAGAGACTTGTCCTAAAATGCTTTATCCAGCTTGCCTTCAATTCACTCACAAAGGCACCTCGAAGTCCTTTGACTCATTTGAGATGGCGAACCTAAGTGTAGCTGGTGAAAAAGAAGCTGCCTTCCCAGTTTCTGGAGATAGCCTGTGATGATAGCAACCGCATGTGGGCGACCGTCATAATGGCGACCCGTATGATGGTGCTTTCATTGTGGGTGACTGTACTGGGATGGCGAAAGTTTTGACCACGAAGGTATGATGGGCAACAGGAAGGGAGGGAGGGTAGGCGACAGGATGTGGAGGGATGGGGAACAGGGATGTGACCCTAGGGGAACCTTCCTCCACTGAGCCAACTATGTGGTGTGGTAGGTAAGGTGCATGGCTCCGACGGAGCAGGTCCTGGGTTCGGGTGTTCCTTTTTGCGCTTCCCACAGCTGCGGGACTTAGTATTTTTTTGAACCGGGATGTGCCCTCCTCCCTGACATGCACCCCCATGGAGTTATCTATATTTTTTATTTATTTATTGAGGATTCGGAAAATACCTTTCAGTCAAAGACTCCTTTTCAAAGGTTTCACGTCATTACAGGCATACTGTGAGAGAACAGTACAGAAATGGGACAAAACAAACAGGCATGATACAAGAGCTACAGTTACAGGCTAACATTTTGATACTAGAGATACACGGTGTTAGTCACAGTGCATGGATACATTTATAAGCTCCCTTAGGAGCTAGTATAGAGAGTTTTCAGATTGGGGGTTAGTCGGCCAAAGGCCTTAGTCAGGGGAAGGGGGGGTTCAGGGCTGGGTTAAGTGGCAATCGCAGGGATTAGAGGACTGTAGGTGGTTCCTAAGGTAGGCTTTGAAAGGGCCGATTCTATTCAAGTTTGTGAGACCATTAGGCAGGTTATTTATCCAGGAAGGGGCTCAGTACCTGAAGGATCTTTGTGTAACCCCTAGATGGCGCTATCCCAGGGGCTACTACCCCTGCCTGATTTGCCACTAACAGGTTGAGGGGCCTGGATCCAATGGCGGGTGCCTCCACCCAGAGGTCAGGGTTTGCAATAGTTAAACTAACTTGGTCACAGCCCTCTGGGACATTGCAACCCCCCTTTCTTCCCACTAGTGGCCCACACAATATATCAGAATTACCTTCACAGTATACACTTACCCCCAGGTCTGGTTCCGGCACTGGGACCTCCTGTGAAATGAGATACAGTGCAACAATCACAGTACAGTACTTTAACATAGACAAATACCTCAGGCAGTATAACTTTGCTGAAACAAGCAGCTCTGATTTATTTAGGGGATATAACAAGGACAGGGGAAATCAGGTTAATTAGCTTATCACTCTAATAATCTACCTATGGCTCTGTGCACAGGCCTATCCCTATCAGTTACTGTCCCTAGGGTACCCAAGCCTAAGTAGTAGTCAAACCCGTGGCAGCTGGTGGGGCCCTTTCACAGAGAAAAGGAGAATTAAACAGTCAGCAGTACAGTAATTCCATTTGGATTTAATGTGGCAATTCAACAGGGAGCTGACCCTGAATTAGTACTCACGACCTCCAAATAAGATAGGGTCCTTCAATGTCAGCAGGGCTCACTTGAGGTACACAAACCTCTTCACACATTTATATAAAAGAAAGCACTATACCAGGCAGGCTGCATCTGTATCCTGATCGCAATTACTGCACAATACCCGGGAGAACACACAGCAGATTCAGTTCCTGACAGACCGAGTGCAATTTTCAGCAATTCTTCCAGTCTTCTACAGGGTGAGCCTGGTTTCTACTCTTCAGAGATCCTTTGATTCTTTTCACAGGACGATTCAGTCCTAACAAGCTGCAGACGGAACTCTGGGCCTTACACCGTTTTTGACTAAAACTGCACACTGAAAAGCACAGGGCTCCTTCCTTCTTCACTGCCAAAGCTCAACTGAAACTCCAACCGACAAAACCGGGCACTTCCTTTGAGTTCCTCCCAGTTCTTGACTGGATTGGCTGTCACTCACAATAGACTGCTGCTGTTGGTCCAAAAAGGCACTGAAGTCTAAACTACATCTCCCAGAGTCACTGCCCATACAATCCTCTTGTGGCTGGCTCAGATTATGAGTCAAGTTCTGATTCGTCCAAGGCACCATTTTAGAGCTAGCTTACCCACACTGATTGGTCCAGTTCAGCAGTTCAAAACTAGAATGGGAACTAGCAGACACAGTTCTGACTGCAAAGAAAGCAGGTTAGACAAACTGTAATTTCATTATTACTCTAAATAATTTCTGGCAAACAGTTACATCTTTCAGATAGGTTCCCTTTGCACTCCTAGTGACTGCAAAAATGAAGTGAATTGGCAGCAGCTTGAGTGGTACTCAATCAAAGAAACACACAGTCCCCCATACAAACTAATTATGTCTGCAAGCAGACAGCTCTTAAAGAGACAGTACCAGAGGTTCTAAAAACACTCACTGATAAATGGCTTAAATGCCAAACACCATTCAGGCTTGGAGCATTCAAGCAAGCTCCTGGGAAGTCTTTTGGGAACCCCCATTTGCAGGGGGGTTACATTTGGAATTGGGAGGTACGGCATCGGGGAACCTTAAAGAGTTGCTTGCTTGAACTACGAGTGTTTTGGAGTGATGGGGTCGGTTGTATTAGAGGTGAGAGACTGGTGGGGGTGAGACCGAGACTAATCTTTTTGGTCATGAGGCAGGTATGAAACCTAATTCTGTTATCCAGGTTAAGCCAGTTTGCGGACTTATAGAGGGAGCATGTGTGTGGGTTAGACGATTACAGCCTAGGATAAGGTGGCAGGCTTTGTTGAGGGAGAGTCAGAGTCAAGATAAGGCCATGGAACAGGCAGCACCATAGATAAGTATGCCATAGTCGAGGAGGGAGAGGACAGAGGAAGAGACCGCGAGGCGGAGGATATCAGGAGTGAGGCAATGTTTAAACTGATAGAGGATGCCAAGCCGGATATTGAGGGCTGTAGATTGTTGATGAATGTGCAGGTGGAAGTTTAGGGCTGGGTTTAGTGTGACGCCCAGGCATTTGAAGGAGTCCACTTGTTCAAGAGGGATCTGGTTGGTGGTCAGGATTTGTGGGCAGTGGTCTTTCCTGGAGTTACATGTGTGTAAGAAGTACATAACTTTGGTTTTCTTGTAGTTTAGAATAAGATGTTGTGTGGTGAACCACTTTTTCTGTATCATTGAAGGAAGATTGAAGGGTGAGGTGGAGCTGGGTGGGGTCAGGATTGGAGTACAGGACAGCATTGTCCGCATAGAGTAGGATATTTCCAGAACATAACTGGGGGAGGGAGTTGAGGAAGAGACTAAATAATAAAGGTACGAGGATGGACCCCTGTGGGACACCAGAGCGTACTAGCAGCCTGCTGGAAAAGATGGTACCAATTTTGACCTGCTTGAAATGATCTGACAAGTAGTCGTTGAACCAGCATAGGGCATCTCGAGAGATGCCAAGCTCGGATTGGGTAGTTAGCAGAAGGGAGTGATTGACCGTGTCAAACACCTTGGTGCGGTCGATGAAGACCGCACCAGAGAGATGACCACTATCTAGGGCAGTATGAAGGTGTGAGGTGAACTCGAGAAGGACAGTCATAGTGCTATGTCCTTTGCGGAAATCATGTTGCTGGTTGCAAAGTATATTGTGTTTGTTAAGATGGTCAGTGAGCTGGTCAGAGACGATACGTTCTAGTACCTTAGATGGGGGAGGAATAGAGATGGGGCGATACTTGTGGGGGGAGGTACGGTCCCTGCTCTTAAATATAGGAGTAATAGAGGCAGATTTCCAGCGTGTCAGGAATTTCCCAAGACATACAGACTGGTTGATAATGTGGGTGAGGGGGATTAGCACCTCGTGGAGAGTGAGCTGGAGAAGTCTGAAGTCTAAGGAGTCACTGCTGTATTGGGAGTGCCTTATGTTTTTTTGAGGTAGGGTTCAGCAGTTCTGAGGGGGATGCAATGTAGGTGAAATGGGGGGTGTGCTGAGAGGGAGGGACGTTGGAGAGAGGGGGAGGGTTAAAGAAATGGGAAGGGAGGACGTGGCTGAGGTCGGAGAAAGCGTGGTTAAGTGTGGTGACTATTTGAAAGGGGTCAGTGGACAGGCCCCCTTCGACTAAGATTTGCGTGGGGGCAGGGTTTGGGGCAGTGCCACAGATGTCCTTAATATTGCTCCAAAATTTACGCCCTTGGCCCCAGGTGGAGGTTAGGGTAGATTTATAGTACTCGGCCTTGGCTTTCCACAGGGACCAAGTGCATTGGTTTCGGGCTTCTCTGTACTTCTGTCTGTCAGCTGGCAGGCCAGTCTCAATGGAGAGGTGCCACAGAGAATCCCTAGCTCGCATCAAGGCCAGTAGGTGGTCAGAAATCCAGGGTGCCGGGTTGCCTTTGACCATCCTTCTGGCAAGAGGGGCGAACATGTCACAGATAGCACTGAAGGAATGAATGAAGAGGTCAAGGGCTCTGTCAGGGTCAAGGGTGTTTGTTATGAAAGACCAGTCCAACTTACTAAGGTGAGCTTTTAGGAGTGTGAGTTTACCAGGGCCAAGCTTACGTCGTAGGACCATTTTCGGAGGAAACTTGTGGGGTCTTACAAGACCAGAAACAGAGGACAGAGGAGTGGTCACTAATCGTATCTGGGAGGATAATGGTGCTAGTGATTTTGTGAGGGCAGTTAGTGAAAACTAGGTCCAGTGGGGAGGAGGATCCTGTGCGATGGTCCAGGCAGGTGGGGGAGGGGACTATTTGTGTAAGGTCATGGGCGGTGGCTTCGTTGATGAAAGTGGTGGCGGACTTAGATAGCCACTTGATATTGAAATCCCCCAGAACAATTTTTTCATTATGAGATGGTAATGTGGCCAGGTAGGACATCACAGAGTGGAAGGCTACCTTTTGGTCCCTGGGGGGAATGTAAATAGCGATGATGAGAAGAGGGGTACGAGAACGACCAAAGGTAAGTTTGAGTGTGAGGGTCTGTGGACCGGGAATGAGATGGGGAGGGGGAAGGAGCTGTATCTGGAGAGTGTCCTTGATGTAAATGGTGCAGCCTCCACCATGTTTTCCCTGTCGGTTGGCATGGAATATGTTATACCCTGAGAGGGACACCCACGAGTCAGGGATACGGGAGGAGAGCCAGATCTCACCCACGGCAATGATGTCAGACTGTTGCTGCAATACCCATCCCTGGAATGAGTCCCATTTTTTTAGTAAGCTGCATACATTAAGGGTGGCAATATGCAGCCCACCTGCAGGAGATTATGTGGACATGGAGGGTGCGAGAGGTCCTGGGTTGGGGTGTATATTGCCTGACATGAGGAGGAGAAAAAGATACCCGAGGAAAGGCTTCCAGGCAAATTTTTTAGGGCAGTGCGATTTGTGTGCTTGGGCCCCTTTAGAGTTTAGAAATATGGGAATGGGGATGGTAAGTAAGTGGGGGGAGGCCAGGAGCAGGATATTCATTGAGGGAGGAGAGGGGAGTAACAGGGCCGGGTAGTGGGATGTCTGAGAGGCGCAGGGTGCAGAGCTCCCATTCTTGGTGCCGATATGATACTGTGCAAGGTGACAGATACAACAGTAGCATATTTGTAAAGCTATGTGTAACCCCCCTGCAAATGGGGGTTCCCAAAAGTCTTCCAGGAGCTTGCCTGAATGCTCCAAGTCTGGGCGGTGTTCGGTGTTTAAGCTGTTTAAATGTGGTTCCAAGTGAGTACTGTTTGAGCCTCCACATACTGTCTCTTTAAGAGCTGTCTGCTTGCAGACTTAATTAGTTTGTATGGAGGGACTGTGTATTTAATGCTCGAATCCCGCCCAAGCTGCTGTCAACTCGCTCCGTTTCTGCCGTCGCTACATGTGCAGAGAGAACCTTGTTGAAAGATATAACTATTTGCCAGAAATCATTTGGAGTGACTGAGAAAATGTAGTTTGTCTAACCTGTCTTCATTTCAGCATGAACTGTTTCAGTGTAGCTCTTTCATTTTGGTCCTGAACTGCTGAAATGGACCAATCAATGGGAAGGGGTTCCTTAAAATGGAGCCTGTGGATGAATCGGAACTTGGACTCTCACTTTTGAGCCAGCCACAAGGGAATTGTATGGGCAGTGACTCTGGTAAATGTAGTTTTGACCTTGGTGCCTTTTTTCACCAGCAGAGGGAGTCTTATTGTGAGTGACAGCCGAACCAGCCAACAGAATGGTGTGGAGCTAAAGGAAATGCCCTGCTCTGTGACTGGAAAGTTCAGATCAGTTGCGACAGTGAAGAGAGAAGGAGCTCTGTGCTTCTGCGGTGTATAGTTTTGCACAGGAAGCACGTGTGAGGCCCTGAGGTTCGGCCTGCAGCCATTGTAAGTGCTAGTTCAGACTGAATCCGACTTGTGAGGAGAAAGAAGGAAGCCTGAAAGGTAGAAACCAGGCTAACCCTGTAGAAGACTGGAGAAATTGCTGAATTGCGCTTGGTCTGTCAGGAACTGAAGCTGCTGTGTGTATTTTGCAGTAATTGCGATCGGGATTGAGGAGCAGCCTGCCTGGTATAGTACTTTCCGTTAACATATGAATGTGTGTAGTGCTTGTGGGGAATTGCTATTTCCAGTCCCCTGTACTGTGTGCTGTGTGTTGAAGCTGGAAGCAAACCCCAGCACGTCTCGGACTAAATCCGTTTGCTATCAACTGCAGTGGGGTCCAGTCGCAAGGACCTTGTCTCCATGCCCTGTTGTTCTGGCAATCCAGAAGAACATCCACCATCCGGTCCTAAGCTTGGGTATTGTGAGTACAAATCGGGGTATTCCCCTGCAGCCTGTTTTCAATCACAAGTGTGTCATCTAATTCTTGTTGTTTCACTGCTTCATGGACTGAGCCATCCGGCTCCGGATTACAATTGGGTGTTGTGCATATATTTTCTTCTACAGAGCCTTATCCATCTGCACCTGCCTGCCAACTCTGGGAAATGGACCTGGCTAGCCCCCCCCAAAACCTGGGTACCCAGAGTGTGACTTTTCAGACCCTGTATGTGTGCACAGTACTATGATTTAATGCCACTAATTAACCTGATTTCCCCTTCCCGTGTTACTGTCCCCTAAATAAATCAGATTTGTTGTTGTTATACTATATACTGTCTGTGGTGTTGGTACTTATAGAAACAGTATTGTGTTCTGCTGTGTATGTTTAACCTTACTTTACAGGGGGTCCTCAGAGATGTGCTGCAGAATCAGTCTCGAGGGTAAGGGGTATCTATATGAGTGAACAGTGTGTATATGTGGGGTATTGGGGCTGTAACTCCGGTGTACTGTGCGAGCCACTAGAGGGAATAAAAGGGGGTCTCCATGTCCCAGAGGGCTGTGACCAAGCTAGTCTAACCATTACAAACCCTGACCTCTGGGTGGAGGCACCCGCCATAGGACCTAGGACCCTCAACCTGTCCGTAGTCAAACAGGCAGGGGTAGTAGCCCTTGGGGTAGCACCACCTAGGGGTTACATATGGGAAAAGGATCACTATTTGGGGGATGCGGGGGCAAGTCCCCATGTCCCCCGCATGCACAATTCTTAGCCTTTTTCTGCATATTGTCGAAATGTTTTCTGCAATAATGCAGGTCGCAGTAATAGCGATCGCCTTTGTGCAGTCACTATTATCACAAAAAAAATGTTTCTGGACCTTTTCAAAAGTTTAACCCGAACAAGGGTATTATTTCTTATTGTTGGAAACCTGGTTTATTTTTTCTGGCTGAACTTATCGCTTTAGCTGTGACTTGCTTCTGTTTAACTCAGCCGGACTTTTTGCTATCTGGGTTGCTTGGATTGTTTCGGGAGTATTTGTCTACCTCGATGGCTGTCTCTTTGGATTTTTGTGCCTCTATGCTGTACATAAGGAGGCAGTATAGTGCAGTGGTTTAAGGCTCTAAGCTGCAAATCTGGTGACATCCAGCAGACCAGACCTGGGTTTGAATCCCACAGCTTCCACTTGCAGACTGTGTAACCCTGAGCAAGTCACTTAACTTCCCTGTGCTCCCAGGTTGCACCTGTAAAAAAAGCTTTCAGCTTAGTGTGCTACTCCTAGTTAAACAACTACCAAAAAAATAAACCCACTACTTATGGGATAATGATCTCCATTTTTGGACATTCCTAAAGTATTTGGGTTTTGGACTGCTATGTTGGCTCCCTCCTTACCTCACTGACTTCAATGCGGGTCCTTTTATTTTTCTGGGACACTTATAGATGGAACAATTGTTCTTCTGAAGGGGGTTATTTAATTTGTTCTATTATGCCGAAGGCAGCTAATGCTTTTGTTGTGGGATGCTGAGGTGGGATATTGCAGTCTGCTTTTTGTTTTGGGGTGTGCTGGATTGGGACCTCCCCCTCCTGCGAGGTTTTCACTTTCCCTTTTCAGGTAGGCTCTCAGCTAGTACCCTACTTCTTGGTGGTAACCAGGTGTCTCATTGGATGAGCCCGGGGGTACTCACCCAGGACAGACTATAGGTAATAACTCTCCCTAGGGGTTTGTACGGGGTGAAGGTAGTATTCCTTTCCCCCTCCTTCCATTGGGTCTCAGCCCTGCAATTTTCTCTGTTTCCCCATTTTGGTTGCCCGTGTGCGGAAGTCGGTGTGCAGACCCTTCCATTGTCACTTGGGGCGGTGCGATCAGGAACCTCTTCTTTGAATAGCTGCCTACTGTCCAGATTGCCCAACTTAATTATTGGGGGTGCACTTAGAGTTTTATATTAAGGGGCTTAGTACCGTGGAGGGGTATTGGGTAAAGGCTTGTCTGCTTAGTTTGCAGAGTGTGACAGGAGGTCCTGTTTTGAAATCTCTGTTGAGTTTGGACAGAAGGAATGCGCCCACTTGGCTGGGCCCTTCTCTTTGTCCAACTTTGGATAGTGGGGACTCCATTTCCTATCTTATGGTCAACCCTTCCCCTCTCTTTGTCAGGGGAATGAGCACTCAGCATCTCCCCCCCCCCCCGAATGATGCTCTTGAAATATCTGGTGGTAGTGGGTTGGACAGCTTTTCGGGCAGGTTTCCCTTTTTTTATTATATGTCTTTATAGATGGTCTCCCGATCGGACGCGCCGATTTGTGTTGCTGTGAGTGGTCTGTTACTGTCCTTCCCATTGGGGTACGAGCATGGAGAGGGAGTTGCTCTAGAGGCCTATGTCTCCAGGTGGTGGTTTTTTGGGGATTGGGTTCTCATTGCTTTCTGTCCCTTTACAGCCCTAGTTCTGTTGCTTCTGGAACTGTTATGATGTACGTTGTTACCTCACAGGGCAGAGTACTGAAGGTGGAGTATCGATCTTTGGAAGATCCCCTGTCTATCTGCCCCCTGAGGCTGCAGCAAAGGCACCCATCTCTTCAACTATCTTTTACCTTCTGTTTGAATTCTTACTGTCAGAAATGTTCTGATCATGTTGGATAATAATTATGATTCACTGATTAGAAGTTCATAATTCTGGGGTATATGGTCGGGGTGGATGAACACTTTGTTATTAAGTGGGGGGTAATGGCCTTTCACACATTATGTTTAGTTTTGCTTGTTAGTTTATGCGGGGTTAATCTTGTTACTTATCTCTATGATGTAAGGGGGAGATATTGTTAAATGTTGAAGGGGGTCTGGTTCTTTGTTGCTTGTGTATTATTCATTCTTAGTATAGCCCGTTATTCGTTTGTTAGGTATATGTTATTGCGTTTGATCTCTTGTTTCGTTTGTGATCCTTGCTTACTATATTCTGTACTAATTGAAGGGCATGGTGGAGGGCGGGAGTGGGGTTGGAGGAGGGGTTTTTCATTTTCAGCTTGGTGGGATATTCACATCATGGACCAGCTGTTTGGAGAGGAGCAGTCTTTAGGACTGGGGGTTGCTGTGTTTTGTTTGGGGGATTTTTATCTATTATTTTGCTTATGTGTGGGGATTAGTGGGTGGGGAGAGGGGGGATGGGGTTTTAGGATTTATGCTGAATATGGTGTTTATAGCTCTCTATCTTATGTTTTGGGCTTTATTTTTGGGGAATTTATTACGCTGGGAGGGCTTGGGGGGAGGGGTGGGTTCTCGGGTATTTGGGCTTATACGGGATTAAGATGTGGTATTTTTGTTTCATATTCTGGGTTTTATTGCTCAAGAATTTTTCATATGGGGTTTGATTTGAGGGGTCCCACAGCTCGGCGAAATGGGTGATAGTTTTCTTTTTTTGAACGTAATCTGCAAAGATGGTACGATTGGTTACAATTATATTCTATCTTTAGAATGGCTGGACCGTATAAATTAATATCATGGAATGTTAAAGGGGCCAGGGACAGATGTAAGCGCCAAATTATATTACGTCATCTCAGGCACCTGAAATTTAGTATTGCTTGCTTACAAGAGACACATCTGTTGAGGGCTGATGTTAACCACTTCAGACAGTATTGGGTCGGATAGGTATATGGAGCAGGAGTTAGTTCTTGGAAGGGAGGGGTTGCTATACTTATTGCTCACCATGTGTTGTTCCGGCTGACTCAGGAAGTTGCTGATCCCGAGGGATGATATTTCATAGTACAGGGCTGGGTGGGAACCTCCCAGGCAGCCCTGGGTCAATTTATGGCCCAAATCTGGATTCTCCCTCCTTTTTTGCGCAGCTGTCTGCCCTTCTCGCTCCTTTTTCTGAGTGTGGCATGATCTGAGGTGGTGACTGGAATCTGGCCTTTCATTCAGACAGTTGGTGGGAGACATGGGCCTCCTGGATCCTTGGCGTATTTTACATCCAACAGAGAGACAGTATACATTCTGTTCAGCTGTACATTCTACGTCATCCTGGATAGACTTCTTTCTCATCAGCCAGGAACTACTTCAGGGGCTTCTGGCAGCGTAACATCATGAAATGGTGATATCTGATCACATGCTTGTCTCTCTTACTCATACACTTGGGTGTTGTGTCGAGCACGATGTGTTATGGAGGCTCAATTCACAGTTATTGCTATGCTTGAATGCTGTAGAGAAAATTAGGGAGTATATAAAGCTCGTTTTTCAAGAAAATTAGGGTTCCATAGATGTAGTGGACACTCTATGGGGTGCTGCCAAGAGTGCCATTAGGTGTGAGCTAATTCGATTAGCAGCGGGTAGGAAGAAGAAATTCAATCATGCTCTGGAGAGTATTTACCAGGACATCAGGGACTTGGAGAATGTGGCTTCTTCTACTTCTACTGATGAAACATGGATCCTTTTACATGAATGGAGGCCCCAATATTTCGATCTTATGGCCCAAAAAGCGTATCTTGCCCTCCAACGTACGAAGTTTCATTACCTTGAGTCCAGGAATCGGGCCGGTAAATTGTTAGCTTTGTGCTTGCGTAAGGTTGATGCCACTAGGTGGATTTACTGTTATCTTCCATTACTTTTATTTGGCTCTTTATTCAAGTGAACCCTCAGTTACTTCTAGCCCGGAAGCTATTTTGGCTTATTTGGACTCGGTGCTTTTGCCGGTATTGGATCCAGCCTCGGCAGAATCCTTAGCTCAGGCTATATCTCTTGAGGAAGTATGTTCAGCCATAAAGTAGCTTCCTCTTGATAAGGCCCTGGGGCCTGGTGGCTTCAGTAACAGGTTTTTTGTTACCTTCTTGGCTAAGTTAGCTCCCTTCTTAGTAAAGCTCTATAATTTCTGGCACTCTGTGTTTTTTTCTGAAGCTAGTTTTCTGGAAGCTTTAATCACTCTAATTTCCAAACCTGACAAAGACAACTCCTTACCAAGTAGCTATAATCCTATATCCTTAATTAATACTGATATTAAGATTTTATCCAAGATTTTAGCCACTAAGCTCGCAGCAGTTCTTGACACACTTGTTAGCCCAATTCAGGTTGGGTTTATGAAGAACAGATATTTCAGTGATCACCTGAGAAAGATCCATCATATTATGGTTGCGTCCAGGGAGAGCAGGATCCCAGAGGCCCTGGTCTCCCTGGATGCTGAGAAGGCCTTCGATCAGTTTTCTTTGCCTTCTTATTTGCTGTACCGCAGAAGCTGGGGGTTCCCCCTGCATTTATTAAATGGGTTCAACTCTTGTATTCCTGTCCTTCAGTGAAGGTTTGGTGTAACAGGATACTTTCTGATTCTTTCCCCTTCATCGTGGAACATGGCAAGGTTGCCTTCTTTCCCCATTGCTTTTTAATTTATACTTGGAGCCTTTGTTAAGACATTTGCAACATGCTCATGGGGATAGCGTGATACGGGTATCGGGAAGGAAGTATTTATTGTCCACCTATGCGGATGATCTTCTGCTGCACCTGGTGAACCCCAGTCAAGTGCTATCAGCTGTCTTAGCCACCATCACTCAGTTTTTACAGGTTTCGTCTTATAAGCTTAATGTTTCTAAAACAAAGGTTTTCCATTTGAATGGGCTGTTTTTTAAAGACAAGATGGCTGCTCTAGGTTTTCAATGGGAGCCTCAGTGGTTATTACATTTAGGAGTAATTTTAGCGAGATTGGTATCTTCGCTTGTGAAAGACAACCTCTCTGGCTTACTACAATGGATTAAGTTAGATCTGGATAGGTGGTCTTTGCTTCCCTTGTCTCTGTGGGGTCACATAGACATTATTAAGATGAATGTTTTACCGTGTGTATTGTACCTGCAAGGTATGGTGGGACTTTTCTGCCAAAGGCCTGGTTTTCTCGGTTACAATCTTTAATAAACACTTTTCTTTGGCAAGGTAAGAGTGTACGTCGTTCATATTTCAAGATGACCGTTCCTAAGCTAAATAGAGGTCTGTCCCTACCTAACTTTCTCCTTTGTTATTGTGCCTTGCATGCACATAAGTTTCTGTACTGGAAGTTGCCCTCATTACCTCCTGAGACTATACGCTATTACTCTCTGGCTTGAAATAGAGCTTTCGCTTGTTACTCGGGCAGATTTTTCCCTTTCTAGTTTGCTTTGAGCAAAATTTAAACAACTACCTGGGCATTTGCGGTCTACTTCCTTGGGATGGTCCCTTAAGGCTAAAGTGTAGCATGAGCTGTATTTTAATTGGAATTGCTCATGGGGCCTATCTCAGGCAATAGTTGAGAATTTGTACCACAAGGTTGCGGGGCGGCCCATCCCCTCTCTTTTTTCCCCCCAATTAGATGGGTAGTTTTGTCACGGTTATTAGCGAGGGACGTTATTTTGCCATTCCCATTAGCCAAGCAGCATTTTTCTCTGAGTGCTATTCATTTTTTTAAGTTTCTGCAAATTTCCCATGCAGTTATGGCTATGCTCGGCCCTAAACCCTGGGAGTTAGCAGCTCACTCTTCATTGGATAGGCTTCTGCCTGTGGTCACCACGCCTCGTCAGGTTTCAGCTATTTATAAGCAATTTCAAACGCTGGATTCTAAGGCTTCTGCAGGAGTCTGTTATTAATGGACACAGGCACTCGGTATTCCTTCAGATCAGCCATTATGGATTAGAATATGGCAACATTTGTATAAGTTTGTTAAACAAGACAGACTTAGATCAGTACAGTTTCAAGTGTTGCACAATCTTTACTTTTGTCCGGACAGACTATATAGAATGGGAAAAGTGGTCTCCTTGGTATGCAACAGATGTCATCAGGAAGAGAGTACTTTATGCCATATGCCATGGGACTGTGTGAAAATTCAACCTTTCTGTATAGCCATTAAAACCACTCTAGATCCTTTATTGGGACTTGAAGACTTCTTCCTTCCTAACATCTGTCTGGAATTAATTGGTATAAGGAAGGCTGATGTGGCACTTATTTCTGCCGTGGCAAAACTAGTTATACTTCAACATTGGCTAGATGATTCGACTCCTTTAAAAGAATGACACAGTGAAATTATGTGCGCTCTTATTTTAGAGAAGCATACTGCCTAGCGTAGAAAGCGCCCTCAGACTTTCACATCTCGGTGGGAGCCTCTTTTTACCTTTTTGTTGATTAAGTGATTTGTGTTCAGTTTGGGTGCACTTGTTTTGTCAAGCCATTTCCTTTTTCCTATATCACCGATTGGACCAAGCTGCGGGAGAGGGTAAGGTTGGGGTTGGGGGGGGTCGAATGTACCTTCATTGCTTCTAGTTTTAACTCGTTTCCCTCAGGAGGTTGTTTTGCACTGTTGGTTAGTTTGTGTGTTTTTCAATATGCACCTGTACAGAGCACTGTATGATTTGATGGTGGGTTTTTTTTTCTTTGTTTATTACTGTTGTTATTATTGTTGTTAAAAATGTAATAAAGTATATTTAATTAAAGGGGAACAGTCAGCACTAAGAGCCCCACACCCAAGTGGGGGGCTAGTCCCAGTTTGCACTTTTTGTGCAACATCATGCTTTTTCTACTTATTGTTTAATGCTTTATAGTAGACTGCATCAGGTGATTCTACTGACATTTGCTGTAACCAGGAATCCCAGAATACCCTGTAGCTGACATCTGAGCAGTGCTGCAGTTAGGGAAAGAGGGAAAGGGAACATTGTTTAACCAGGAGTAATACACTAAGCTGAGGCTTGTTTCCAGATGCGACCTGGGAGCACAAGGAAGTTAAGTGACTTACTCAGGATCACAGAGTATGCATCTAGGCAGCTGTGGGATTCGAACCCAGGTCTCCAGATCTGTAGCTCAGAGCCTTAAGCCACTGCGCTATACTGCCTCCATGTTGTGTGAGATTTAATAGCCTGCAGTGCATGTTAGAGTTTTATAAGCTCTGATTTATTTGTTTGCTGGTGCTGCTGTTCTCCGGGGCTAAGTACAGTCAAAAAGGGCCATACTTAACCCCAGAAGAACAATGGCACTGATAAAGATCTAATATCTGAGCTTATAAAAGCTCTAACATGCACTTCAGGCTATTGAATCTCCCACAGCTGCAGCTCTGCTTTGATGTCAGCTGCAGGGGGGATTCTGAGATTCCTAGTTACAGCAAATGTCAGCTTGGAAGTCAAAAGAAGGGTGCAATCTACTATACAGCATTAAACAGCAAGTAATGTCACAACCCCTCTCAGCAGGTCAGGCTCTCTGCTCCCACAGTGCCAACCTCCGAGCGCAGTATTGTGAACAGTTAACAGAACAGGGTAACCCTCCTGTCTGTTTGTGGGTTCGAATCACCTTTGGTCTCAGGTTCTGGAGGGATTCAAACTGTGAACCTTATGCTAGTGTACCCAAATGTACAGGCTCAGATAATTCTGCTCTTCAGGGAATACCAGATATCTTTCACCTAAGGGCACCTAAACAGGTATCCAAAATGAACCCTAAAAACTCTATGAAAGACCTTAGGAAAATTCTTACCTTTTCCCAGTTTGGTATTACCATTAAGCTTATGAAAAGTGTCAACTTTAACTATGGGTACTTCACATGTAAAAGAAAGAATTTCAAAAGGCACACCAGGTAGTCTCTTTAAATATCGATTTTCTTAAAAATGGATAAAGAAATATGTAAAATGTAAACACAGAACCATATATCACAAAGCATACAATCACTTAAAAGAAACAAGGTAAAAAAACATACAAACTCCTACCACAATACAATTAGTTTTTCCTGTCTAATGTATTACCTTCTAAACAGTGCTTAAAGTAGATGTTGTTTTCTAAAAGCCCACAAGAGAAGTGTCTAAGATCAGCCACAGAATAGTTTAAAACTGTCTTTGACAACCTCTTCCATGATGTCACCTAGCTCCTCCTTGTTAAATATAAAAATTAATACACACAGGATGACCCATCACTCAGGAGGAATATTATATAAGGTGACATCAGCTAAACTCATTTCCCCATATGACTTCTTAATTAAGTTTTTCCTTTTATCTAGTGTGGTTTCCTGCTTTTCAAAGACATCACAGGACTTTTACAGCTCTGCAGTTTTCTCACCTAGATGTCATATAGCTTTTTTTAGCACCGGTTGAAATTAACTATCCTTCCTCTGAAGACGTCATAAAATGATATTTTAGTTCCTGGCTTCAAAGCAACACAGATCATAAACAAGGTTATAAAATGTGACTTATTGGAAGATAATCACATTACAGAGATCTGTTGTTTAACATATCCTGTCATTTGAACTGAAACCTGCGGGGGGGGGTCATCTCAGAAGCACAGGATGTCTCATGACAATCACACTCTACATTTTTTTATATTACAAAATCATAGAGCAATCAGAACCAGCTGGCCAAGCATCACAATCCTCCCTACCTAGACTGAATTTGGGGGCTGTATCTCCTGCATGGGATGAGCTTCCCAAATCAGTTCACTCCTCATAGATGCGCGATAAGCCATCGCTGTTCTGATTGTCACTCCAGCCCTATGTAGGATTGTCATGTCATACCCGTTGCAAAGCAAGACTCCATCTTAACAGTCTACCATTAGTTTTCCCATTTCGTCAGTCAAACCAAGGGGTTGTGGGGGACTGTACCTAGGAAGTACTGCCCATATAAGTATGGCTCTAGCTTCTTTAGGGCCCACACCATGGCAAGACACTCTTTTTCCATAGTAGAGTATGCCCACTCCCTGGGAAGTAACTTTTTACTCAGGTACGCCACCGGGTGATCTTTCCCTTGGTTGGATGTCTGACTCATTACTGCCTCAATACCCACGTCTGAGGCGTCAGTCTGAACTATAAAGGGTTTGCTATAGTCAGGACTTGTCAATACAGGAGCACTGCACAGTGCCTCCTTCAGTCTGGTAAAGGCTTCTCACAGGCTGGTTCCCAGGTAATTTTCTTTGGCATCCTTTTCTTTACCAGGTCAGATAGGGGAACAGCCAGGGCACTGTAATTTGGTACAAATTTCCTATAGTACACTGCTGTCCCTAGAAAACTCCTGACCTCCTTCTGCATTTCTGGTCTGGGCCACGCCTGGATCACCTCTATTTTTATTTGGTTAGAATTGAGCTGTCCCCAGCCTACCACATGCCCAAGGTATGCCACTTCTCCCATAGCCACCTGGCACCTCTCAGCCTTGACAGTGAGCCCGGCCCTCTGCATACTGCCCAGCACTTCCCTAAGGTGGGACAGGTGTTCCTCCCAGCTGGCACTAAAGATGGCAGTGTCATCCAGGTATGCCATGACGTACTCCTCAGCACCATTTAACACCTGGTTCACCAACCTTGGGAAAATGGCTGGGGCGTTCTTCATTCTGAAAGGCATCACTTTAAATTTGAATAAGCTTATCGAAGTGATGAAGGCCGACCTCTCTCTAGCTCTTTCTGTTAACTCTACCTACCAATACCTCTTGGTCAGGTCAATAGTTGTAAGGTAGGTCGCCCCTCCTAACTTGTCCAGGAGTTCATCCGTCCGGGGCATCGGGTGGGCATCTGACTTTGTGACTGCATTCAGTTCATGATAGTCCACACAGAAATGAGTAGAGCCATCTGGCTTGGGCACAAGGACTATGGGTGAGGCCCAGGGGCTGTGGGATCTCTGGATTGCCCCTAAATCCAGTATCTCCTCCACTTCCCTCCTAATGTACTTTTGGACAGCCTCTGACACCCGATATGCTGTCTGCTGTATGGGCGTCTGCATACCTGTCTCCATATCATGCGTGGCTAAGGGGGTTAGTGCAGGCTTGGTGCTAAACAGGGGGCCAAAGTCTGCTAAAACCTCCCTTACTTCCAGGATCTTGTCCGGGGCCAGCTGGGGAGACAATTTTACTGCCTCCACAGAGGACTCCCGCTTGCTTTCTTCCAGCAAGTCCAGAAGGGGTTCTCCTTCATTCATCCCCTCCCCAGGACTACGCACTGCAAACACCATGTCAGCCCTATTAGCATATGGCTTCATCATGTTGACATGGTGCAGCCTTTCTGTCTGTCTTCTGTCAGGTAATTCTATAATGTAGTTCACATCATTTACTTTCCTAACTACTTTGTACGGTCCTGCCCACTCAGCCTGCAGCTTGTTTTTCCAGACTGGAATAAGGACCATGACTTCCTGACCCACCATGTACGAGAGAGCTCTGGCTCTGCGATCGTACCACACTTTTTGTTTCTGTTGGGCAGCTGCTAGGTTGCTCTGGGCTGTCCCCATAAGCTCCTTCAGCCTTTCCCTAAACTTAAGGACGTAATCCACTATGGGAGTTCCCTGGGTGGTGTGCTTGCCTTCCCAGTCCTCCCGGATCAATTCTAGGGGCCCACATACCCGGCATCCATATAAGAGTTAGAAGGGGGGAAATCCTGTTGACTCTTGGAGCACCTCCCTGTATATTTCTCCCAGTCCCTCCCATGCTGTTCAGCAAATGCCTGGAGCATTGACTTTAGGGTACCATTAAATCTCTCCACAAGCCCATTGGCTTGTCGGTGATACAGTGTTGTGCATCTCTGCACCACCCCACACTTCTCCCACAAACATTTCATCAGGTCCAACATGAAGGAACCCCCTCAATTGGTGATAACCTCCTGCGGAAACCCAACACAGGAGAAAATCCCAAGTAAGGCATTTGCCGCTTTGTCTGTCCTCAGTGAGGATAGGGCGACTGCCTCTGGGTACCTGGTGGCATAATCCACCACAGTCAGGATGAATCTCTTCCCTGAGGAGCTGGGGGTATTTAAAGGCCCCACAATATCTATTCCCACCCTCTGGAATGGCTCCTCCACTATGGACAATGGAATCAAGGCAGCTTGGGTTTTCTTGCCTGCCTTCCCTATTTCTTGTCACCAGTGACAAGACCTGCAATTCTCCTTCACCTGCTGGGTGAAGTTGGCCCAATAGAAATTCTGGGCCAACCACTGCATAGTGCGCGTGATTCCTAGATGACCAGACAAGGGAATACCATGTGCAATCCTGAGCAATTACTCACGATACCCTTGGGGAAGGACAAGCTGCCTGCCTATCACCCCTCCCTCTGTCTGCACAGCCTGAGTATACATCAGTCCAGTTTCCCAACAAACCTTATGTTTACCGTCACCTCCTTGTTCTCCATCAGAGTCTGCCCAAGCCCTCAGCTTCTCTAGACTAGGGTCACTTTTTTGAGTAGCAGCAAACTCCTTACACATTCCCAAGGTATGGGACAGGTCCCCTTCAGTCTCTACACTAGGGTCCCTAGCACTAGCATCAGGGCACTCAGGATCATTGTCATCCCCAACCCTCTGACAGTGGGCCACCCCTCCCTCCTCGGAGTAACCCTCCATAGCTGTGTGGTTAACTGCTACTGGGGAAATTTCTACCCCCTTTTTATTAGTCTCCATATCAGGAGACACAGTCTGGGGAATCAGCCTCCCAGTGGTGTCCACAATGGCTTCTGTGGGGTCCATGGAACTACAATTTTCCCTTGCCGCTTGGCTAATGGTAACTGCACACACCATCCCCTGTTTGAAATTATTGCCAAGGATGATGTCCACTGCTAACGTTTTGGGTACAGCCACCTGTTGCACAGTTCTCCTTGTTTTACCCCAGTCTAAGAGGATACTAGCGAGTGGCAATGTTTTCTCCTCACCAGTAAAGTCCTGTACAGTAACGCATTTATTGGGTATAAGCTGACCAGGCTCTACTAGATCCCCTTTTACCAATGTCAGGGATGCCCCTGTGTTCCTTAACCCTTGTGTCTGTACACCATTCACCATGACTGGGTGCATGTGTTCCCTCATGTTCACAGGCATGCTTCCAGGGACACACAAAAACCCACTTCTTTTCTAGCCCACTGTTGCGTATTGCTCACCCTATTGGGACACTGACTGGCAATATGCCCAGTTTCTTTATACAACCAACATTCATTTCTTTTCCCAGAGACATCTTTTCTCTGAAACCTAGGGCTAAGTGCTTTTGGTGGAGGCAGTAAGGGTTTTAGTTGCCCTGAAGGCGCGCTTTTCCCTTTCTGCACTGCCATGCCCGTCCCATTCGCTCTCAGAGCAAGTCTGCTCATGGCATAGCAGTCCGAGAGTTCAGCAGCCTCTTGCACTGTTTTGGGATCTTGGTCCTCCAGCCAGGTTTTCAGCTCAGCTGGGCATGCCCCAAAAAACTGTTCTAGTAAAATAGCATTTTCAATTTAATCTACAGAGTTTGCTTCAATTCCTTCCCACCAATGTTTTAAAAACGGATGTTATTTCATGACTAGCTCCTCGTAGCTCATATCGGGGCTTCTCCTGAGCTTACGGAATTTAGCTCTGTATGCTTTAGCAGTTAAATCAAATTTTTTTTAAAGTGCAGCTTTAAGTTTGCTGTAATCATTACTGTGCTCATTGTCCATTTGACCCAATGCATTCCGAGCTTTCCCAGTAAGTAGCGGTGATAGCTGGAAACTCCAGGACTCTAGGAATTTTAGCCTGAATAAAACCTTTTTCAAAGTAATTTAAAAAGGCATCCACATCCTCCCCCTCTTTAAATTCAGCTATCAATTTGGAATTCAATTTGTAACCCAGTCCTGTAGTTCAAGTTACACCCAAACCACTTACCTGCTCTGGTGCAGGTGGTTGGAGTTGTAGCTTCTCCAGTTCATGTCGCCTCTGGCACTCACGCTCCTCATGGTCCACCTCTCACTGTTCACAGTCCGCCTCTCACTTTTCTTTCTCCCTCTTCTCCTCTGCAGCTCGCTGGCACTCATGCCCTTCACGGTCCCCCTCTCATTGTTCATGCCCCCTCTTCTCCTCTGCAGCTCACTTCTCTCGCTCAGCGTCTCTCTGGAACTCCAGCTCCATTCTGCGCAACTCAATCTGCAGTCTGAGTACTTCTGGCTCCAGAGTGCTGGTGAACATCCCCTGCTGCTGTGGTCCTTTGCTAGCCCTGCTGTCATCCTCATCAGATCTGGACACTGCACTGGCCGCTAGCCCTTCCACACTCAAGGTTTGGTCTTTTACAGTCACAGTCAGTGACTCGATGCTCTGGGTATCTGCTACCATGAGGGCATCCACGAGGTTCTGCTTGGTGGCTCTCACCTCGTACAGGACTCCTCTGTTCCTGCACAACTGCCTCAAGTAGTCTATGGTGTGCCCGCTGTAGTTAGAAGCCATCTTCTTCCCTAACTATAGCTACTCTAACTTGCACTTTAGAAAAAAAATAAAACAGGTAGGAACTTGACTGTAAGCAAAATTATATAGTTCTGTTTCTGTTTTAAAAATAAATCACTGCCTTTTTTTTTTGCAAGTAAGCTGTATAGTATCAAGCTGACACACTGAACAATTTAAAGCTTGTATTTACCAAATGTATGCACACTGCTGCCAACCAATCTGTCACAACCCCACTCAGCAGGTCAGGCCCTCTGCTCCCACAGTGCCAACCTCCAAGTGCAGTATTCTGAAAAGTTAACAGAACAGGGTAACCCTCCTGTCTGTTTGTGGGTCCGAATCACCTTTGGTCTCAAGTTCTGGAGGGATTCAAACTGTGAACCTTATGCTAGTGTACCCAAATGTACAGGCTCAGATAATTCTGCTCTTCGGGGAATGCTAGATATCTTTCGCCTAAGGGCACCTAACCAGGTATCCAAAATGAACCATAAAACTCTATGAAAGACCTTAGGAAAATTCTTGCCTTTTCTCAGTTTGGTATTACCATTATGCTTATGAACAGTGTCAACTTTAACTATGGGTACTTCACATGTAAAAGAAAGAATTTCGAAAGGCACACCAGGCAGTCTCTTTAAATATCGATTTACTTAAAAATGGATAAAGAAATATGTAAAATGTAAACACAGAACCATATATTACAAAGCATACAATAACTTAAAAGAAACAAGGTAAAAAAACATACAAACTCCTACCACAATACAATTAGTTTTTCCTATCTAATGTATTACCTTCTAAACAGTGCTTAAAGTAGATGTTGTTTTCTAAGAGCCCACAAGAGAAGTGTGTCTAAGATCAGCCACAGAATAGTTTAAAACTGTCTTTGACAACCTCTTCCATGATGTCACCTAGCTCCTCCCTGTTAAATATAAAAATTAATACACACAGGATACCCCATCACTCAGGAGGTATACTACATAAGGTGACATCAGCAAAAACTCATTTCCCCATATGACTTCTTAATTAAGTCTTTCCTTTTATCTAGTATGGTTTCTTGCTTTTCAAAGACATCACAGGACTTTTACAGCTCTGCAGTTTTTTAACCTAGATGTCATATGGCTTTTTTTAGCACCAGTTGAAATTAACTGTCCTTCCTTTGAAGACATCATAAAATGGATATTTTAGTTCCAGGCTTCAAAGCAACACAGCTCATAAACAAGGCCATAAAATGCAACCTCCTGGAAGTTAATCACATTACAGAGATCTGCTATTTAACATATCCTGTCATTTGAACTGAAACCTGGGGGGGGGGGTGTCATCCCAGGAGCACAGGATGTCTCATGACAGACAATCACACTCTACATTTTTTTATATTACAAAATCATAGAGCAATCAGAACCAGCTGGCCAAACGTCACAAGTAAAACAAATGTTTTTGCACACAAAGTGCAAACTGTAACCAGATCCACGCTTGTGTGTGGGGCTCTTAGTGCTGACAGTCCCCGTTAAATCCTTCCTTACTAGTCAATTCCCTGACCAACTAGTTAAGATCATTGGTTGCTGTATTCGTTGCACTTTGCCCCATTCTGCTCAGATCCAATACGTTCTAGCTGTATTTTCACAGTATAAGTTTATTATCTTATGCCATTTCGTGTAATCAATGTATATTTTAGCTTCTGTATTACTGTGCACATATCGCGTATACTTAGGCAAACGTTGTTAGCCAATTCATCTGCTGCTGCTAAGCTGTCCTCCGAGGACCTACTTGAAAATGAGGCACTAGCCTCAATGTACATATCCTGGAGTGCAAACATTCTAAATAAGTAAATAAATACATAAGTGCCTACTGTCTCCACTGATAGGCTGATCCATAGGCCCACCACTCTCTGGGAGGAGTCACACCTCCTAATGTTACCCGAGTTTATCACCTCTGAGCTCCAAGCTATGTCTCTTTGTGCTGCAGGACACCAGATCATAGATCACTGTTGATTTGATCTTGACAATACCCTTGAGTATGTGGCTGCAGTTCAGTGACATTCACAGGCATTGCATTACAAGACCTTAAGAATGTGACTATGGGTTGACCTGTTCATGCAACAGTACTGGTGCTACTGCTAGTGACCCTGACTTGCTAGTGAGCCTGGGATGTCAGGGGCTGGCAAGTGGAGAGAAGGTCTGAGTATCCTAGGGGATGATCTCCTTTTCTGGAGAAGGAGGGCAGGCATGGATGCTCTGTTGCCAACACTGCCACCTGGGTGACCACAGGTGCAGGAATCTTGGAGTGGGAGAAGCAGACGTCTGCCAGGCTCAGCCAAAGCACAGTTGTGCATATGCATGTTCATGGTGCTCCAAGCACATGGATTACTGCGGGGGGCTGCAACAAAAAAAGCACCTTGGGACTGCTACCATGGAGATGTTGTGCCACCCACCCTAGACACTTCTGAACTCCAGGTGCACACCATTCCTGAGTGCTGAATATGGCTGCCCTCGATAACAGGCTGCCCATAGTCTGGATGTGGGGGCCCAGCCTAGCAGGGAGCAACTTAGCTGCTATGTATTACTGTGTACCAGTGCTGATTCTGTGGATTTGTACTTTGTCATGACATAGCTACACATTTATCTGCAGTTTCTGTTTCATGCTGTATTCACTTTAAATGCACTTTATAACATTTTCTGTTTTAAACGGTACTCCCTACTCCTCCTCCTCCTCCCTTCCCAGGACTCATCTGGAAACAAGCTGCTGCCAGTTCAGTATGTCTTTCCTGGTAAAACTTTTGAGCTAGATAGATGGATGGATGGACGTATGTATGGATAGATAGGTAGCTTAACAGACAGACAGAAAGAGTGAGTAAGAAGGAAATAACACCACTTCACTAATTTCACTTAGTACTACCATATTTTAAGAGACAGAGGCCTTCCCTTTACAAAATCAGAATGTTTCTATGTTTACCCTAGTAGCAAAGTTCTGCTATTTCTTACTAAATACTGTACTACACTTGCAGGTTTTCAGAACTCTGGTACTATTACTACTCCAGTGTAACCCCCCATTTAGGGGGAAAACAGTATAGTCCGTAGTGCCCCAATGTGATACTGCAGCTCAGTTAGTATGGTCCCAGTCATCCAGACAAGGGGCCCACAGAGAGCGAAGGTGAGAGAGGCTGCAGTGGGAGTTGATGGCAGATTACTGTTCCTGGCAAGCACCCCGCAGACACCAATCTTGTTTTCACTAAAGGAACTGCCTGGATTTGAACCTAGGTTGCCTGCCCCTGATGTGTGTGATATTAACTCTGCACCAGAGTGCCTAACATTCACCTAATAAGTGCAGCTTAGTGGCACAGTGAAAAATTTACTGTCTTGCAGAAAGACAGCAGCATTAAATGAGGAGCTCCTTGCCCAGACTCCAACAAGTTTACAGAGAAAGGTGCCCAGCTGGCAGGTGGCAAATGTGGCAGAGGTTGCGTCAGAGAGAGGGCCTGATGAGGGAAGGAAAAGAAGATGCAGTTTGGAGTGTAGCCCATAATTGGTGTTTTTTCAGTTGGAGAGTAAAGGAAGCCTTATATTCCTTTGAGATACTGGCCTCTACGCTCACATCTATGGGAGTAGGGTTGCCACCTCAGCTTGTCCATTTTTTTTACCTGAAATCCCAGTTTCCGCTTTTACCTGAAGGACCTTCTTACACCTGCTGTCTCGGTCTACTCCCTCCACTCCTTCTCTAGGGGCCTCCTCGCGATTCCCAGGACGAGGTTAAAAACAGCAGGCGACAGAATATTTAGTGTCGCCGCCCCCGTCCTGTGGAATTCGCTTTTTCCAACTGTTAGAGAGGCCCCTTCTGTTGAGGTATCGAAAGCCTGCCTCAAGGCCTTCTTGTATAATCAGGCCTTCCCAGACTGTGCTTTATAGCCCTATCCTGATTCCAGAATTTTATATTTAAATTAACCCGTGGCTATTTTTGAGTTTAGCAGCTGCTGATGAGGGTAGTATCAAAAAAATGTACTTCAATTGCTGTAATATTGTATAGTTATGTTTAATAGTGTGTTGTTTATGTATTTATAATGATTTTGCATTTTGTATGAAATTTTAATATGTTCGGCGCCCAGAGCCTTGGGGATGGGTGTCTTTTTAAATAAAATTTGCCTTGCCTTTTTTGATAGTCAGGTTTTTGAGCCATTTTCAGTGCTCACATACACTGGTTAAAACAGATTCTGTCATAATATCTCAGTTGCATGTCCAGGAGACCTTTCTTTGTAAAAAGTAGTCAACCTGGAAGGAGTAAACACTATTGGCAGTAACTTAAGCTAATCTTGTCCATTCTGTATCTTAAAGCAGCAGTGCAGCAAAGCTGGGCAAAACGTTTGACCCTACATGTTGTAACAGCAAAATATTTAGTTATCTCCCACTTTTATTTGCTGGTAAACTTTTCTATCTCCACAGGAATGTAAGCCCTCTTAAATGTTTTTTTTTTATTTTTTGTCTTAAGAACAGTGCATGGTCTCTTTTTGGCATTGAACTAGTATTGTGGATCTGAAAAGGAAATGGATCCAGAAAATAAAATAAAATATGTATAGTGCACATTTTTGAAACAATTTATTATATATCCTTGTACACTCATTACAGTATTTGCCTTGTCTCCCCCAGGTCATATCTGTAAATGAGATTTCTTTTATCTCTGTGTATTTACCTGGTGTCATAGGTACAGTTCATTGACATTTTTTGTTGTACTGCTACTTTAAGTATTCTCTTTTACTGCTCCAGTAAAGTCTTCACTGATATATCAAATGACTTTGGAGACTTTGGAGAAGAAGCAATGCACTGAGGCATATAAATGGAAGATACTTCTCCCTGCCCCGTCCTTCATCTTCTGCTGGCAAAGCTGCTTTCCCCCACAGGCTCCCCAGCCTGTGAAACAAACTCTCCCCCCTCATCAAGACCTCCTCCTCCCATTTTGCCTGCAAGCAACAACTGCCCCCAGTCTCTGTCATAACTGAACCAGTCCAGCTCCCCTACTGGCTTTCCTGACTCAGCCTCTATAAGAACTTAACCAAACAAGCTCTCAATGTTATACACTTACATTTGTGAACCTCATTACTCTTGTCTTTGAAATGTATCTTGTACCTTGCATTTCATAATTGTCTTATGTAATGTATTTGCCTGTACTGCTGTTTCTACCTGTTTGTTTACATAATCATGCTGTAATGTTGCTTATTTTAAAACATATATATTGTAATCCCCTCTCCCCTACTCCCAGGCTGCACCTGGAATCAAGCTTTGGTTCAGTGTGCCTTTCCCAGTTACCAAATGTTTAAATAAATAAAAACTAAATAAAAAGGGATGGGTCTATGGGAAGAGCTAGGGATGTGGTTTAGTATCCATTTTTTGCCTCATCCAAAGGTGTGACCCCTATACGAGAGACAAAGAGTGATGATGCCCATTGTGGGAAGAAGCAAATCCCTGGTAGCTGAGTCCCCAATTTTATGACCAACCACAGAGGCAATCAGACCTATGGGAAAGGATCCATGCTCAGGTGACAGACCGAGTCCAGCCTCCAGCATGTCCGCAGAGGAACCCGTGTTTAAAATGATAGCTGTAAGTGGGAGTCAGATAACAGCAAGGCCCCTATGCTGGCCACTGACAAGACTGTTGTAAGTGGGAGTTTCAGGATAGCACAGCAAAGCCCATATGCCTGACACCCAAAAGAGTACTGCAAGTGGGCATTTCAAGATAGCACAGCAGGGACCCTACACTTCCCACACAACTGTTGTTGCCAAGAGTCAGAGGATGGAGAACGTACCAGAGAGCACATTTGGGGCTCAATGTCCGGGTCGCAAGCAGTACTCAGAGAGAGCAGTGAAGAGAGTCCAAAGGGTATGCCGACCGTATGGTGACACCATTACAGTGAACACATTGATGCCGACAACATCGACAGTTCACTGTAATGGTGCTCCCGAGACCCCGGTACTCTGTCTCCCATTCCTGCACCCCTTCCCTGAATCAACTCTGACTCAGAGTTGTAATCCTATAGTTCGGGGTGGAGGTGGGAGCCAGTGCCTCTTGCATGGGGGGGTCTGGGGGCGAAACCCCCCAGTAGAAAAAATACTGAGGTCTCCTGCCAGATTTATGTCGACCGCAACTTGCGGTCAACATAAATCCATTGCTATGATGTCAGTCAACAACATAGTTGTCAAACCTGCATTGTAGAGCCAGTGCAAAGTAGCCTGAACCAAGGGCTGCATGAGGCCTAACCTACGCCCCCCATCAAAAAGGGTGAGACAAGTGGAGGATGGAGTTGGGAGATAAACCCACAAGAAGTCGAGTGATGGTGCTGGGGGAGCCGGTACAAAAGAGGGCCTGGCCAGTGAAGTGGTGAAAAAATGAAGTGTCGAAGGGATTCTATCATGAAAGGTTCAAGATGCAAAAGTGACAAAGTGTTTCAAATACCTGAAAGACTTCCTTTCTTTTACTTTTATTTATGTGTTTGCAATACACATACAGTACTGCATTGCTCAAACCCTCATATCCACGGTGTGAGTCATAGGTTTGCCTGAGACTCTGTACGGTTACATCTCTGGGGACAGTCACCTTGAGCCACTGGTACAAGAGGAGTCACCCTGTGTAGAGCAACCACATGCCAGACACAGGGACTACTAAAGACCATAACCAATCAGAGGTCCAAACTCCCAAAGGGAAAAAGGTAAAGGCTGCACTTTACAACACAAGCTTCACCAGTCCTTGTGGGAGAGGAGTCACACCAACACAGACATCCGCACCCCCGCCTCTGGCATCACTCTACTGAACTGTGTAAAGCATAAACATGCTTAAAAAAAACCTTACAAATCAATATTAGTGTCCTGATCTCATATTACAAAGACGCAGAAACAGGAAGGACTGATTGAATGATCTGTCAATTGGAATTGTAATTAACCTCAAACCCCACCTTCATCTCCATAGAGAGACTGCCGAGTCAGTGCGTATGCTATAATGTGTTGTTGATAATGTCTGGCAAGAAAGCTGTAAGAGTAAATTTGACCCCATGCAGCATTTCAATGTAAAGATACTTATTAAGTATATTTCAGTCTAAGAGTACACTCTAAAAGCATCTAAACTGTGTTCCTAATGGGTTTCCTCAATACACTATGAGCCAGAAATGCAATTCTTAATTCCACTGACCTTTCAGACTGTCTTTGCTACTGGATGAGTACAGTATGTACTGCAAGTAAGTGAATTACCATGAGCTGTTGGCACTAATGAAACAAATCTGATGTCCTCTGGAACCTACAACACCATCATTTGGCCCGCGTTTTACTGATCCCTCCCCAGCAATGAGCTTCACTCTATAAAGTGGAATTATCTTTGTGAAAAAGATTATCTCTGGATGTAAAATTTCCCTTTGTGTTTTTTGTTGCCACTGTTTCATTTTAAAGTCATCTGCTACAGTAAAGGGCTCAATATATTTCACATTTCTTTTCATTTATTTATTCGTAATATATAGATAATGTAAATAACAGCAACAAAAGTCATACAAAAAATTTACTGAAATACCATCGTTGAACCTAAAGCAATAGCAACACTACCATTAGAGCTCCAATGCTGGTATTATGACTAAGAATGTTACTGGGTGCTGCACTTAGTCCTTCAGCTGAGTGTGAGGTTTGTGTTTAGTGAATGAAAATAAAACATACATGATCACTGATGCGAGTGCCAGGAGTGAGTGGCTTTAAGAAAGGGTTTTTCAGCTTGCAAAGCCAGTGGTCACTGAGACGCTCGTTTGCTTGACGGACTACACACAAACTTGCCCTTGGCCACGAAAAGAAACAGGGTACAATAACACTTTTCCAGACTCTGCTAACTGATTGAAAAAAACGACCCCCTCTCAGCAACCCAGGGTGTGTGTGTGTGTGTGTGTGTGTGTGTTGGGGTAGGATGCCAGCATTTTTTAAACTCCTGTGTACCACTAGGTTAAAAATACCATCTCAAGGTTCTGGTGACATGGAACCTCTCACATTTTACTCTTGAGGTTCATGTGTAACCCCCCTATAAATGGGGGTTCCCAAAAGTCTTCCTTGGGTGTGCTTACATGCCCACTGCCAGGCGGGCATTGCAGGTGAAAAAGTGCTTGCATGCGAGTGCCCTATTAGCCTCCGTACCTGTCCCTTTAAAAGACATTATTTTTGTAGTGTATAATTAATCTGGGTTGGGGCCAAGTGTTTCCAGGCTCGAGTCCCGCCCGTGCTGCAATAATATTGCTCTGTTTTGCCATCGCTAATGGTGCAGAGGGAGCTCTGTTAGAACTTATAATTGTTTGCTGACTAGCTGCTCTAATAATAATGGTATTACAGTTTGTCTAACCTGCCTTTCTTTGCAGCATGGACATTTCTGTATTGCACCAATCAGTACCTTTTGGGGACCTTAAAATGGAGTCTGTCCCAAGGGGTCTTGTGGGAGTGAATTT
Source organism: Neoceratodus forsteri (assembly GCA_016271365.2). Classification (NCBI taxonomy): domain Eukaryota; kingdom Metazoa; phylum Chordata; order Ceratodontiformes; family Ceratodontidae; genus Neoceratodus; species Neoceratodus forsteri. Next base: position 119,110,050 of record CM028129.1, on the reverse strand, counting down.
CTGTAGGAATTGTAGTTTTTTCATTTTGGTGCCTAAATGGACCTGAAGGAGGAGCCCTTGCTTTGACAGACAAATGAATCAACCAACCAAACCCTTTTTGGATCAGAAGGAAGTCCCGGTGCTGCCTGCAGCAGAGAGTCAGTCTGAGTTTAGAGTTGAAACAGCGAACTGCTCAAGACATTCTAGCAGCTGCTCCTGCGTAGTAGCACAGGAAACTGGTGGGAAGGCTGTGTCTGGCCTGCCTGCCTGCTTAATTTTCCCTTCTGAGGGATCTGCTAGTGAAATTAATTGGACTGAATCCAAACCGGCTTGTGACCAGAAATACCAAATTGTGACTGCCCTGTTACCTGAAGAAGACCGAAGATTTGCTGTAAGCAATCGGCCTGTCAGGACATCTGAATTACCACAGAGATCATGGTTTTGCTCAGGAAAACTCAAATTGCAACTAGACTGTCATCCGACCTGTGGTATTGCATTTTGCTTTACTATACATGTGCTGTAAGCTGTCAGTGGGTCACAGTTTGGTTCCCCACTATTTAAGTGTGTCACGCTTGCTGGAAGCTGTCTCCAGCACCTATCGAATTGAATCTGAACTGTTCACCCAGCCTGGGCCCTGCCACCTTGACCCAGTCAGCTACTTCAGACGCAGAGATCACCATCGACGAGAGACTCACCCGCAACCCCCTGCTCAACATCTCAAACAGGAACAACACCTTGGTGAATCGTGTGGGCCCTGCTTCTCATGGCAAACCAGCTTGTCGACCTGCAGTCTCCATTTTGTCCCTCCTGTGTTTCGTATTGGATAGCGTGAGTAAACACCAGGGTAGCTCCCTGCAACATCAGTTAAATCAAAAGTGTTGTCATCTGATTCAATTGTTGTTTTCTTGTCACGAACTGAGCCTCCAGGCTTCGGATTACAAATTGTGTGTGGTTGTGCATGCTCCTTATTTCCATCACATGGCCCGGACCTGCTGCAACACCAGCCTACCCTGGGCAATGTGTCAGGCTAGGCCACCTTTTTTTCCAACTGGGTACCCAGAGTGTGTGACTATGAAGGGACTCTAAAGTGCATTCATGACTGCCTGATTGAATCGGTTACAGAACTAATCAGCCAATTTACGCCCCTCCCTTGTTCATTCCCCCTGAATAAATCAGATCTAATTATTTTTACATTTAACTTGACTGTGATTCCATTTTGTACAAGAAGCACTGTACTGTTGTTACGTGCTGTGACTAACCCTATTTTGCAGAGGGTCTCCAGGGTCGAACTGGTGGAATCAGCCCTGGTGGTAAGTGCAAACAGAGTGGGGATTTGTATGCTAATTAGGGGTTATTGTAACTGTGTCTGTTGTTCATTGCTTAGACCACTATGGGAGAAAGAGGGAGGTTACAGTGTCACAGAGGGCTGTACCCAGGTCAGCTACACTACCAATAACCCTGTCTTGTGGGAAGAGGCACCTGTTTTCAGTACCCAGGCTCCTTAACCTGCACCTAGTCACACAGGCAAGTTGAGTAGCCCTTGGGATAGCGCCACCTAGGGATAACATCTTGGAGACTACCACTAGGATTAGTGCCCCCAAGTGGCCAAAATCAAGAATTATTGTTAAAGATTAATGGCTACCCCAGTAGAAATGGCTGTACACCAGTTGGTGGGGTGGTGTATGGGGCAGGAGATTGACCCCCAAAATGCTCTGCTTATTCTGGATATCCACCTGGATACCAGTAAGGACACTGTAGAGAGAGCACTCTCCAAAGTTAAAAGTTTAAAAAATGCTGTGGTGGTGGGTCGACAGGCTGATTTGATCGCCCAAACTTTCATGGCCTTGGTAGAGTGTAGTGACCTCGCGGACAGCTCTGAAGTGCCACAGACTATTGCCTCAGAAGGGGTCCCAGCTGCCCGGAGAGTGATAACAAAAGACAGTAAAGACCCCGGGGAGGATGAGCCCCCACCATTATCTGAGACTTTTGAGGAGACATTTGCTAAGTTGTTGCTGGAGGAAGGGAAGACCGTAGAGGACTTTAAGCAATTATTCCTGCCACCTGGGGGTGTACCTTCCCCCACATCGCCACCCACTCCAGTACCAGCTCCAGTGCCTGCACCTGTGCCGGCACCCACATCGGTGTCTGCAGTTAGTCATGACATGTACCGCAAGTTGAGGATGTTCTTAGGTACCCTCCCCGCCCCACAGGGGGAGGATGACTGGGAGACCTGGAGCAACTATGTTGCCCCCTTGGTACTGGAGTGGCAGTGTGCAGAGGCCAAGAAGCAAAAAAGGATCAAGGAAAATTTGAGGGGTCCGGCCCTGGAACCTATTAGATTTCTGAGGTCCATGAATCCTGAGGCGTCTGCTCAAAAGTACCTGTCTGCACTCGAAGGCAATTTCGGAAGCACTGAGTCAGGGGAGACTTTGATTTGGCAATTCAAAGGTACCAAACAATGGAGAGGGGAAGGTTTGTCTGCGTATGTTACTCACCTAGAGATGGCCCTGCAGAGAGCTTATCGAAATGGTGGGGTAGCCGCCAGTGACTTGAACCATGTGAGACTGTGGCACATACTACAACACGCCAAGCACTCTAATTGCAGATTATCGAGTTAAGGCTCCAGGATAGGAGAGATAACCCACCTAACTACTGCAACCTGATAAAAGAACTCAGGGAGATTGAAGGTGAAGAAAGAGATTGTGATTATGGGGTAGGTACAAGTGACCACGGTACAGGAAGACCTCTCTGAAATGGAAACCACTAAGGATATTCCACCATGGGCTGAGTGGTGGATAGATGAGCTGCTGAATGAAGTCAGAAAAGTACAAACGGGTGCCTTTACAGAGGCCTCCGCTGCAGACAAAGACCCTAGTCCCTCTCAAGACATGACTGCCTTGGGGGTGGGAATGCACCCTCAGGCATCCTCTAACAAGGGTGGCTCCCAGTCTGAGATCAAAGAATTGACTGCCACCCTAAAGGAACTGTTAAGACACATTGCACCACCCTCGCCGCTGCAAGCAGGTATTGGACCCCAATCCCTTGCTACTGCTTCAGTCCCTCATGCAATGTTCTCTCCAAGGTTGACCCAGGAGTCTAGCATTTGTCACAACTGTGGAAAGGATGGACATATGAAGAGAGAATGCTGGTCTCAGAAAGACTTAGAAAAAGTAGTAAACAGACTCCAAGGGGAGCTCCAAAAAGCAAATCAATGGCCGAAGGGTGCCCGAAATGATCGCAGTGAGGGCTCAAGAAATACTAACTCAAACTTCTTTGTGGCTAAATCATCTGTCCAGGTCCCTGCTACCATCCCTCCAGACTGGTCCAAATTGGTGGGCCCTTCGATGGAGACTACTGTGACTGTCAATGGTATCCATACTTGGGCTGTGCTTGACAGCGGGTTGCAAGTGACCATTGTATTCCAGGACTGATATGACAAACACTTATCTGATGTGCCATTACAATCTCTAGAAGGCCTACATGAGTGGGGCCTGAGTGACAAGTCTTATCCCTGCCTAGGATATGTCCGGCTCTGGCTGTCTTTTCCTGCAGCTGTAACTGGTGTAGATGAACAAGTAGAGATGCTGGCCCTTGTGTGCCCTCCTACAGGGAAGTATGATGGGGTCTCCCTACTCATTGGAATAAACGCCCACATGTTTGGGAGGTTAGCGCAGTTTTGCCAAGAGAAACGAGACCAACAGACTGGTCAGGCAATGAGAATTCCAGCTCTGATCAAGAAAGCTTATGACCTGCAGAGGCAGTCTGTGGCAGAAGACCAGGATGAGCCTGTTGGAATTGTCTGGAAGAAGGACCCTGATTCCTTGATATTCCCACTCAATACTCAGTACGTTGTTCATGGAGAAATCCATCTTAGAAGAGACGTGAAAAACAAAATATTAATGCTGGAAGCACCAGGTGAAGAAAAGTTGCCAGAGAGGCTATTGGTTAAACCCAGTATCCTACCTGCCCTTGCCCATGCCTATGTACAACAAATGATGGTACAGATTCGAAATGTGTCAGATCAAGAAGTCCGAGTGAACAGAGGGTGTACACTAGCTACAGTACACTGCGCAGACACTGCAGTATTACTCAGCAACAAATATTCTGGCGAGAAGGAGGAGGTGACCTCAGACCTATTTGACTTTGGTGATTCCACCTTGTCTGCTGAATGGAAGGCTCAGATCAGTAGGAAACTTGCCGAGAGAAACCAAGTGTTTTTGCTAAAACAATGGGATGTGGAGTGTGCCCATGGTGCTGAGCATAATATTTGGCTGCACAATGACAGACCTTTCTGAGAGCGGTCCCGCCACCTTGCTCCAGCTGATATATATATATATATATATATACTGTATATATTTTTCCAATTGTTTAACCAGATGAGACACACTAAGTTGAAAGCTTGTTTACAGGTGCAACCTGGGAGCACAGGGAAGTTAAGTGACTTTCTCAGGATCACACAGTATGCAAGTGGGGGCTGTGGGATTCAAACCCAGGTCTCCAGATTTGCAGCTCAGAGCCTTAAACCACTGTGCTATACTGCCAGATGATGTTTGGCGGCACCTACAGGAGATGCTCACTGCCGGAATTATTCAAGAGTCAAGAAGCCCCTACGCATCATCCATCGTAGTTGTACACAAGAAAAATGGGTCCATGAGAATGTGTGTGGATTATCAGACCCTTAACCGATGGACTGTCCCAGATCAATACACCATGTCCCACATACAGGATGCCCTGGGCTGCCTGAATGGGAGTCAGTGGTGCTCAGTACTTGATCTCCGCAGCGGATATTATCAAATCCCGATGGCCCCGAGGGTCCATGAGAAAACAGCCTTCATCTGTCTTTTGGGGTCCTACAAGTTTCTGAGGATGTCACAGGAGATTTCGGGTGCCCCTGCTACCTACCAGAGATTGATGGAATGTGCAGTAGGAGACATGAATCTGCTAGAATGTTTAGTGTACTTGGATGATGTCATTGTTTTCGGTCGCACGCTAGAAGAACATGAAGCCAGACTGTTCAAAGCCCTCGATCGCATGGAAGAATTCGGCCTCAAGGTATCCATAGACAAGTGCCAGTTCTTTCAAGTATCTGTAAAATATATGGGACATATAGTGTCAGCTGAGTGGATACAGACAGACCCCAGTAAAGTAGAGTCCCAGACCACCTGGCCCCAGCCCACCAACCTGAAACAGCTGCAGCATTTTCTGGGGTTTTGTGGCTACTATCGCCGATTCATTAAGGACTATTCTGGAGTTAAACCTCAGCCATTGCCTGAGGCGTCATTTGAGTCCTCCCTTCTGTCATTGTCCAAATCAAGGTCCCAACATCACGATCTGTCTTTGCTTCAAATATTGGACTTAAACCCCAACCATTGCCTGTGGCATCTGTCGTGTTCTCCCTTCGAACGATCCTTCCTCCCTAGGCCATCATGTCCAACCCTCTCCTGTCTCGATTGTCCTTCCCTTCTCACTCCCTATACCCCCTTCCCCTTCCCACCCCACTTGCCAGGACAAGCCTACAGTACTTATCAAAGGACTCTTACATCTCAATCTTCTTCGCACTTTGACGCTAGAGGAACTGCCACTCCTGCTCACTATGACTCCTCCAATAATGTTTACTGTATAAACTTTAGCGCATTACCTTACGTCCATATATCTGTATCCATGCACTTGTATTTAAATGGCACTACCTCCAGTTGAACCTATTACTGTGTTCTGGTGCAAGTATCTTGTCACATGTGATAGTTATATGTTATTATGTTGTTATTATTGCTATGTAATTGTTATGTACATTCACTCAACCTGTTATGTCTTAACCCTGTTGGCAATTGTTTTGCCCCAGGTCCATCTTGTAAATGAGCTTATCTCAATGATGTTCCGCCAGGCAAAATAAAAATTTTGATTGATTGATTGATTGATATTCGAAGGTAATCCGGCAGCTCTTTAATCTTACCCAAGGCTATCCTCCCACCAACCGCAGATACAAGAAGGGGGTCCCTTAAAGAAGAAGGCAAGGTGTATTTTTAAACAGGTGAACCTTTTGGAACCTGTTGGACCCCCGAGTGCGAGGCGGCATTCTTCGAAGTCATCTATCAGCTTACCCACGCCCCAGTCCTTGCATATGCTGACCCCACCAAACCATACATCCTGCACATGGATGCCAGGCTGAAAGGACTTGGGGCTGCGCAGTATCCGGTCAATATCGCGTAACTGAAATCACGCCAGCGAAAATAGCACATGCATAATCGCGCATGTCACTATAGCGCAGAATCAAATTAGCGTGTGTACTTAATCGCGCGCATAGCATGCACGCGGTCACTTGACAAGGAGCAGCACTGTGCGAAAATGGCAGTCCGATTTGTAAAAAGCCAAAAGGGAGCAGACCTTGCTTGCCTAGATGGTTTTCTTTACAGGAGGGAGAGAGTTACTGAAACAAAGTCATATTACAAATGTTTGGAATATGACAAAGGACATTGTGGGGCTAGACTGCATCTGAATGGTGAAACTGTTTTGCAAAAACTGGTGAACACAACCATGTCCCCGATTCTTCATTGATTGCTGTAAAGGATGCTGTGGCTAGCATGAAAGAGCGTGCCAGCAGTAGTTGTGAAACTACACACCAGATTGTAGTTGGTGGTGTATCGGAATTGTGTCCATCTGTTGCATTGCAGCTCCCTGCCTTGTCACTTCTAAAGCGAACTGTCAGGTGTCAGTGCCGTGCAGCAGCTTGCCTTCCCCCTGAGCCAGCTGATGCAGCTTCTTTAGTAGTTCCTGAAGAATTATGCTTGACACTGAAAATTGAGAAATTTCTTCTCTATGACTCTGGGCCCTGCACCGACCGTTTCCTAATATTCTCAATGTCACAGGACCTACAGCGTTTAAAGAGCAGTGCACATTGGTTCGCGGATGGAACTTTTAAAAGTTGCTCTTCAATATTTCATCAGCTCTATTCTATACATGGTATCCACAACAGCACTGTTGTACCTCTAGTGTATATTCTGATGGCTAACTGAACAGCTGCAACATACAGTAAGATTTTTAGTGAGCTAAACAGAATGTGTGACACTCTACAGCAGCTGTCAATTTTACTAGATTTTGAATTGGCATCAATAAAAGCGTTTACACTGGCATTCCCTACAGCAACAGTCAGAGGTTGCTTTTTTCACATGTGTCAGGCACTGTGGCGCAAGATTCAAGAACTACCTGATGTGTGTTCACTTTATGTGTCAGACCCCAGCTTTATTCTTCAAGTGAGACTTCTGCCAGCACTTGCCTATGTGCCTGTCAATGATGTCATTTCAGCATTTGATGAGTTAATGGTGACAGAGTTCTATCAATCGAATGGCGACTTACTGTCCAACCTTGTTGACTATTTTGAAGATATATGGTTGGGATGTCCATTGGGAAGAGGAGGCCATAGAAGACCTATGTTTGCTATCCAGCTATGGAATTGTTATGATGCCGTCAATCAAGATTTACCACAAACAACAAACTCCGTGGAGGCGTGGCACCGCAAATTTAGTCATTTTATCGGTGCACACCATCCATCAATATGGAAATTTCTACAAGTGCTTAAAGAAGAACAGCACTGCAGCACTGTGTTGATGGAGTAGATAATCGGTACCGCTGTTCCAGGATCCCGAAAGAAATATAAAGATACTGCAAAGCAGATAGCTGCTATAACAGCGGAATACCATCAGGGTACTAAAGTAGAGTATATTCGCGGAATAGCATACAATTTCCAGCTGCAGGCATAAAAATGCTGTTGAAGATATTATATTTAATAGTGTGTCCTTCATGTGCCCTTCAATAAAGATTAAATAAAGTTACATTCTGTAGGCCCTGTACTGCACAAGCACAAGCAAAACACAGCACTAAAGTATTTGAAATGTGAGCCACAAACCACAGCATAATAACATTGCAAATATTTGACACTCACATAGTAAAGACGTGTGAAGGCTTAGATCCCAAAAACCTACATATGCAGGGGGAGTGTGCGTCGGAACTAATGGCTAGGGGAAACAATGTAGGAAGGAAGGTCAAGAGCAAACACTGAAGGGGAAGTACTTGGGGAAACTTAATGGGTTGCACTACAGTGATAACGCAAGTAATTGCAGTCTTACCAACATGCAGCACATGAAAAGGCTGAGTAGAAGTGAGTAAACAATCTAAGCAATTTGCAACGCTATTTTGGGATTCGCTGAAATGCTCACGCTCTAAAGAGGGTGTGCGCGATAAACACCACGCTATATGGGGTAGCGAGATTTCGGATTGGCAGTTTTGACAGTGACCCGGGGCTGTGCTATATCAAGACTATGAGGATGGCCTGAGACCTGTGGCTTTGGCCAGTCGCAGCTTGACACCCTCAAGCGGAATTATCCTGTACACAAGTTGGAGTTCCTCACTCTAAAGTGGGCCATAGTCGATCAGTTCCATGAATACCTCTATGGCACCAAGATATTAGTAAAGACTGATAAGAGTCCTCTAACGTATGTACAGACTTCAGCCAAGTTGGACACCAATGGGCACCGGCGGCTTTCTGCCCTGTCAACTTTCGATTATGCGGTTGAATACTGGCCTGGACTGAACCATATTGATGCTGACACCCTTTCTCAGATGCCAAGTTCCAAAGACAATTGGGTGAGGCTGTCTGAACCTTCTATTAAAGCACTGTGCCAAAAGTTTGACAAAGATGAGCAATTGTCTGCAGACACCGAGACTGCCTGGTGGACTGTTTGGGCCCCCCCCCCCCCCCCCGATATTCGCATACCAGCCGCTTATTGTCATTTTTCTACATTAGATATCAGTGCTTTGCCCCAATTTGATAGTGACAGCATTCAGTGGGCTCAATCCCACAACCCCATGATTGATCTCACACTTGATGCCCTGCGTGCAGGGAAGGATGTGTCTAAATTACGTTCTACTGACTTACGGACTGCACTGTTATTCAAGGAAGGCCCCAGACTAAAGTTACAAAATCAGTTATTATATAGAGAGACAGTAGATTGTCAAGGTCAAGTGGACAAGCAGCAGTTGGTCCTACTCGCAGCCTTCAAACAGCTGGTACTGAGGTCCCCTCCACAACCACATGGGACACCTCGGTATTGACTGGACTCTCGACTTAGTACGATCCTGATTCTATTGGCCAAAAATTGGGGCAGATGTTGAGAATCATGTCAAAACTTGCAGTCGCTGCCTCCAGCGGAAATCTTTGCCCCAGAAAGCTGCCCCACTTGTCAATATCACCACCAGTGACCCATGGAACTGGTTTGTATAGACTTCTTGTGTCTGGAGCCCGATCAAAAGAACATTGGCAATGTCCTGGTAGCAAGTGATCACTTTACCTGATACGCACAAGGTTTCCCGACCAACGATCAGAAGGCCTCTATGGTGACCAAGGTGCTAGTAGGAAAGTTCTTTGTCCACCATGGTGCACCCCAATGTATCCAATCCAACCAAGGAAGAGACTTTGAAAGTAGACGAATCAAAGAAATGCTCTCTCTCTCTCTCTCTATGGGGGGTGTGAAAGTCCAGAACCACTCCCTATCACCCTCAAGGGGACCCCCAGCCAGAACGCTTTAACATAACCCTTCTGGACATATTGGGCACTCTCCATCCTAAAGACAAGTCTAAGTGGAGTCAGCATATTAGCACCTTGGTACATGCTTACAATTGCACCAAAAGTGATGCTACCGGATTCTCTCCCTATCGTCTCATGTTCGGGAGGGAAGCCCGGCTACCCATAGATGTTTGCTTTGGGGTCTCCCTGGATGCGGTCTGAGCTGAGAGCTATTTATAATATGTACAGAAACTGAAAGCTCAATTGAACCATGCGTATCAACTGGCTCAAACAATGGCTGCCAAGAGAAACCTTGCCAACAAAGAGAGGCATGACAAGAAAGTGAAGGCTCAAGAGCTACTGCCTGGAGACCATGTATTGTTGCGCAGTTTCGGACTGCATGGAAAGCAATGCACCCTGAAAACAACTCTAGACCTGTCAAGACCATGTACTGCAATCACCTACTGCCCATCGGTCAAGTGATCATTGATGCTGAACCAACACCCGACACTTTCCCGGGCCAGTGACTTGTGCTGCTGCCAAAAAGAGACAGCGTCAACCTGCCCCTGTTGTTCCAGACCTAAGGTCTTTCCCCCAGCAGGCCCTGAATGATGATGACTGTCAGTCCCTTTCTGATGAAAGTGAATGTGACAATGCCTACTATCCTTCTTATGAACTGATCCAGTTGTTTCAAGTCAATCTTCTGCAGAATCGTGGGGATGAAGCTGGGCATTCACAGCTGCCTAACCCCAGCTTCTTCCCTGGAACCAATGCCCTCTGAAAGTGAGGTGCAGAGCATTACGTCTGAAACAGCAGATTGCTTGTGCCTAGTGGAACTGTTTGAATTACCTGAGGAGGAATCTGCTGTAGAAAATCTCCCTGGTGACACAGCAGAACCTGCAGAGCAACATGACAGTGTTGACAGCACCCCTTCAGTGCCACAAAATTCAATGATCCAAGAGTTCCTTCAGGATGAGCAACCTAGGCCCTCTTCAGGAGAGAATAATGAGCAAAGTATTGTGGAAGCAGAATCTGCCGTGCAAGGAGCCGATAATGTTCTGCCACTGGAGACTTTGCCCAGTGCAGAGGTACTCCTTTCTACTAAAGAAGAGACTGATGCAAATTCGGGTACTCCAGAGACTGTACCTGTTTCCCCAAGGAAGTCTGGGAGAGCGGTTAAACCCGTAATACATCTAAGCTATGACTCCCCTGGAAGACCAGTAGATCTTCCTTTAAATGTTGTCCACAAGGGTATCTATGTTTCAAAGAGCTCACTGCCCAAACTGAGCCTTTCCGCTACGTCCTAGCTGATTGTTCATCCTTCAGGACATGGTGCCCCTGCCCTGTCTAGCCCCAAGTTAGCTGACAGAGATGGGACCCCATCTATGTTGTTTAGAATGCAAGAAACTATAACATGAATGAGTACAATAATATTATTGTGTGAATCATAGTGAAATCATTATTGAATGTATGAAAACTGCATAACTGTTGCATAATATATATATATATATATATATATATATATATATATATATATATATATATCTATATATATATATATATACTATACAACACATATGTATTAGCTATTTTGGATATGTATAGAAATGGTAATGAAGCATATATTTTGTATCAGTATAATGTCTTCAAATAACGTTGTTGTGAGCATGGATTTGACGTGGACACCAAGTTCTTTCCAGGCAGGGAAGGGTGTAACCCCCTATAAATGGGGGTTCCCAAAAGTCTTCCTTGGGTGTGCTTAAATGCCCACTGCCAGGCGGGCATTCTGTGTCTTTACAGGCATAAAAGTGCTTGCATGCGAGTGCCCTGTTAGCCTCCGTGCCTGAGAGACATTATTTTTGTAGTGTATAATTAATCTGGGTAGGGGCCAAGTGTTTCCAGGCTTGAGTCCCGCCCGAGCTGCAATAATATTGCTCTGTTTTGCCATCACTAATGGTGCAGAGGGAGCTCTGTTAGAACTAGTAATTGTTTGCTGATTAGCTGCTCTAATAATAATTGTATTATAGTTTGTCTAACCTGCCTTTCTTTGCAGCATGGACATTTCTGTATTGCACCAATCAGTACCTTTTGGGGACCTTAAAATGGAGTCTGTCCCCAGGGGTCTTGTGGGAGTGAATTTCTGTAGGAATTGTAGTTTTTTTTTCATTTTGGTGCCTAAATGGACCTGGAGGGGGAGCCCTTGCTTTGAAAGATAGATGAATCAACCAACCAAACCCTTTTTGGATCAGAAGGAAGTCCCAGTGCTGCCTACAGCAGAGTCAGTCTGAGTTTGGAGTTGAGAGAGTGAACTGCTCAAGACATTTGAGCAGCTGCTCCTGCGCAGTAGTGCACGAAACTGGTGGGAAGGCTGTGTCTGGCCTGCCTGCTTCATCTTCCCTTCTGAGGGATCTGCTAGTGAAATTAATTGGACTGAATCCGAACCGGCTTGTGACCAGAAATACCGAATTGTGACTGCCCTGTTACCTGAAGAAGACCGAAGATTTGTTGTAAGTGATCAGCCTGTCAGGACGTTTGAATCACCACAGAGATCACAGTTTTTCTCAGGAAAACTTAAATTGCAACTAGACTGTCATCCAACCTGTGCTATTGTGTTTTGCTTTACTATAAATATGCTGTAAGCTGTCAGTGGGTCACGAATTTGGTGCCCCACTATTTAAGTGTGTCACGCTTGCTGGAAGCTGTCTCCAGCACCTATCGAACTGAATCCGAGCTGTTCACCCAGCCTGGCCCTGCCACCTTGGCCCAGTCATCTACTTCAGACACAGAGATCACCATCAACGAGAGACTCACCCAGGGATCAGCCCCCTGGTTAACATCTCGAACAGGAACGACACCTCGGTGGATTGTGTGGGCCCTGCGTCTCCTGGCATACCAGCTTGTCAACCTGCAGTCTGCATTTCGTAACTCCTGTGTTTCATATTGGGTAGTGTAAGTAAACACCAGGGTAGCTCCCTGCAACATCAGCTAAATCAAAAGTGTTGTCATCTGATTTAATTGTTGTTTTTTTGTCATGAACTGAGCCTCCAGGCTCCGGATTACAAATGTGTGCGGTTGTGCATGCTCCTTATTTCTATCATAGGGCCTCAACCAGCTGCAACGCCAGCCTACCCCAGGCAACGTATCAGGCTAGCCCACCTTTTTCTTCAGCTGGGTACCCAGAGTGTGACTGTGAAGGGACTCTAAAGTGCATGCATTTTTTTTTCCAAAACAATTTTTATTTAGTTTCCGAAAAAATATATATAATACAATATATCAAATTAAAATGAGACACAGCATAACTTGTTATACAGTAACATGACCTTAAACTTTTCTTAAAAGGAGTATGTAAATTGCAATACATCAATTTAAAATGCAAACTGAAATATAGTTAGTTGACATACATCTACCAATGAGGGTAACAGATAAGAGTAATATTGTAACAACAGTAATTATTAGGTGTCAATTCATCTCAACCAGTATTAAGCCAATGAAAGAAGGATGCCCATTCTATTTCATATTTATGTAAGGTCTTGTTATTAAGATGGCTGATGCATTCATTAATGGATATCTTTACTATATATTTAATCCATTCATTCAGGGTAGGAGGTTGTGTATCCTTCCAGTGGAATAATATAAGTCTTTTAAAACATAAAAGAGCTACCAGAAGCCATCTGTTTTCGGAGCCCGTCAGGGAGTATAGATTTCCCGCATCCCCTAAAATAAACACCCCCGGGTCAAAAGGAAAGTTAATCTGTAGAATGGCTTTACATGTCTCCCAAATCACTGTCCACCCTGGAATTAATGTGGGGCAATTCCACAACATATGAGGAAGGTTAGCCTCACCATCCCCACATCTCCAGTAACAGCTATCTGAGGATAGACCCCATGAATGTCATTTATCAAGTGTAAAGTACCAGTTGTGTAAAATTTTAAACTGTATCAAGCACCCTTGTAGATCCTTGCTTGATTTGTAAGCATTTTTCCACATCAGACTCCAAGATGATTCTTGTATGGGGCAAGCGAGACATTCCTCCCATCTTTCCCTAGATTCACTTGTTAAATCATGCCCAGATTTGTTTAACAATTGATAAAGTTTTCCGCCTCCCCCCTTAGTGTTTACTAATGTTACTATTCTTTCAAAGTTCACCATAGATGAAGAGACTAAGCTACCTTCCACCAAACTATGTAACGCGCTTCTTATCTGTAAGTAAGAGTAAAATTGTGTGCAGGGAAGGTCCTATTTCTCCCTTAATTCTGAAAAGGACTTTAGAATCCCAGTGAGTGGGTCTACTATATCCCCAAGTAGCAGACTTCCTTTATTTTCCCATAAGGAGTTTGTTAACCATTTCCCTTCCCATTTAAAATTTGGGTTTCTCCATATTGGAAAATATTGGAATGGTAAAGACTCCTCATTTATTTGTTTTACTGCAAAGGATATGGACTTAGCAGAGTTCTTTAAGAAGAGGTGAGTGCTAGTATAATTTGGATAAATTCCTGCAATTAAATGATGAAGTAGATGAGGGACAATGCTATCTTGTTCATACTTTGCCCATAAGGATAATTTATTCTTTGGAAGTAACCATTGGCAAGTTTGTTTAACTAGAAAGGCTTGGTAGTAATTCTTAAAATCATGTAAATCATCACCATACCCCCCTTGTTGCCAATGCTTCTTGATCTTATCTAGACTAGGTCTTGCCTTTTTCCTTTCCCATAAAAAAGAATGTACCAAATTGTCAAATTTCTTAAACCATCTAGGACTGATGTGTATAGGTATCATATTTAATAAATATCATATTTTGGGTGCCAGCATCATTTTGATAGCTTTGAACTTACCCCACAAAGATAGATTTAATTTGTTCCATTTATCTAGGGATAATTTCATTTCCTCTATTAAGGGTCTAATATGTAAGGCTAAAAGGCCATCAAGCTTATTAGAGATAATAATTCCTAGGTATGAGAAGTAATTCTCTTTCCATTTCAAATCATAACGCAAACATAGTTCTATAAGTAAGCTTTTATTCCCTTGTAAGGGGAGTAACTCAGATTTGGACCAATTAATTGATACACCTGAAATAATACTAAATTTGTCTAATAACTTCATAGTTGCTTTTATAGATTTATGAGGTGAGGCGAGAGATAGGAAAAGGTCATCAGCATAAGCTAAAACTTCATGTTCCGTCTTATGGAGCTTAATCCCAGTGATGCCCTTACTTTGTCTAATTGTTCTGAGAAGAGGTTCCAAAGCCAGAATGAACAATAAGGGAGATAATGGGCAACCCTGTTTAGTGTCCCTTTCAAGAATGAACTTCTCAGATAGTATCTTATTTGTGCAAATTCTGGCTGTAAGAGACTTATATAGAGTTTTAATTCTTGAGATGAAAACGTCACCTATTCCAAAACCACTTAGCACATTACCTAAATACCCCCACTCAATAGAGTCAAATGCCTTGTGAGCATCCAATGACAAAAGAACAGAAGTGTCTTGTTTTCTGGATGCCACCCATATTGCAGAGATGATTCTTCAAATATTTTCAAAGCCAGCTCTCCCCTTAATAAAGCCCACTTGGTCTGTATGGATAAGGTCTCCAATAACCTGTTGTCGTCTATTAGCTTGGATCTTAGCCCAGATTTTATAATCAGACTTCAATAAAGAGATTGGACAGTAACTGGCAGGGTCTAAGGGGTCTTTATATTTTTTTAAAAGAACAGTAATAACCACCTCAGCCATCGTAGATGGGAGTTCCTTATTCATTTCCAATTCTATATACACATTATGCAGAATAGGAGCAATCTCATCTTTCAAGATTACATATAACTCAGTAGGCAAACCATCAGAAGCTGGAGCTTTGGCATTAGGTAGCCCGTTAATTGCCTCTTTAATCTCTTGAATAGAAATATTTTTATCCAATAACTGACAATGCTTCTCTGAAATCCTAGGTAGATTGGCATTAGATAAAAATTGGTATATTAGTTTCTTATCATTGTCAGTTCTACTCCTATATAACTCCCTGTAAAAATCTGTAAACCTTGTTAATATCTATCATTTTACTATGAATCTTTTTAGAACCACCTCTAATATTAGGAATATTATTCCTATTCTGTATTTGTTTCAAACTGTAGGCCAATAACATACCTGCCTTTTCTCCCGATTCCCAGTATTTTTGTTGAGTTCTATATAGAGCAAATTCAGCCTTTCCAGTATGTAATTTATTTATTTCATATCAAAGGAGAGTGATTTTCCTAAATATATCATTGTTATTCCCAGTACCTGCTTTATGAGATCTCTCCAAATCCAGGAGACCCCTTTCCTTTTGAGCTAATATTTTTTCTCTTTTCTTTTTCCTGAAGGTGGTATAACTCAGAATTCTGCCCCTTATATAAGCCTTGAAAGCTTCCCATAGTGTGGCTTTTGAGGTTTCCCAGTTATTGTTAATTAGAAAGAATTGCTCCATCTCTTTAATAATCCATGGCCTGAAATTGTCATCATTTAGTAAGGAGCAATTAAATCTCCAATGTAAGGGTTTTGAAGCCTCAATATCCAGATTAAAAATTACCGAAACAGGAGCATGGTCGGATATTATAATCGGGCCAGTATTAGCCATAATCATGCTATTCAATAAACCACTGGGCAATAAAAACATATCAATCCTACTATAGGATCCATGTCTGTGAGAAAAGAAAGAGTAATCTTTTTGAGTGGGGTAAATCACTCTTCATGCATCAAACAAACCCAAGTCCTTCATTCTGTCTCTATTAACCTTACTACTTTTATCATTTATTTTAGATTTTTTTGGGTTGCTTCTATCAATCCACTGGTCTAATACCGTATTAAAGCCCCATCATAATATTCTTATTTGAGATTTGACTGATAATATCAAAAAACTCAGTAAAGAATGAGCAGGTATTCCCATTAGGAGCACAAACGTTGCAGATGGTAATTTCAACTCCATCTAGCCTCCCTTCTAGAATTTGCCATCTGCCCAAGGGGTCCATCTTGTGAGAAGTCATTAAAAAGTTACAGAATTTTTAATAAGAATAGCTAATCCCTTCTGTTTTTTTCTAACTGAATTATGAAACACTTCCCCCACCCACATTCTCTTTTAATTTTTCAGCCTCTTCACATAACAAGTGAGTCTCTTGTAACAGAGCTATGTCTGCCTTCATCCTGTACAATTGTGTTAAAATCTTTTTCCTTTTAACCGGTGTACATAAACCTTTCACATTCCAGGAGATACATTTATAATTAGCATCAGAGACCCCCATGGTGTTTTAAAAATAATAACTGCCATTCATATATATTTTTGAGATTCATCCATTTAATCAGATAATCCAGCTTCTTCCCACTAACAATTTTATATCCTTCCCTGCTTAGAATAAAAAACACCAGATTTAGTGAACAGTAAATATTTCTATACTGTACAAGATCTACCACTGGCTTCATAATTGACAGGCACAGAGCCTTTAAAGGTAAAAGCCACTTAGTATGAAGTTTAAATAAAATAAAATAATTCTACCTCTTACCTGAGAATGAACCCCCTCTAGACATTCTCATATAATGACTAACAGCTACAGGGTTAATAACCTTAGACCTAAGGGGCCAGGGATGAAACCCAACACCTTAAATCTCACACAGTTTTTTGAAATAACTCTTAAGCTGTAACATTTCTAAATCCCCTCAACAAATTCTAACAAACCAGATTGAACAGTATTGATTAAACAAGCATTCTAATTGAATATTGTAGGTAAAAATAGTCCACAGTAAAGATTAAAATAGAAACCTACATGATTAGGAAACGTTCAACATAACCCATGATCCAAATGGCCTGGAAAAGACCAAAGGCTCTGGTTCAAAGGTCCATTTCGCTGTACCAACAAGAATTGAGTAAAGCTAGTGAACTTGGCTATCAGGGATTTGGCCCCTGACAACCACATTGAAGAGGACTTGACAATACGAACATACATTGCAGACTACTTAGTTGTTATATGCAAGAAACATCATACATGTCGAGAAGAGACGGAAAGTAGAATATAATTAAGAGTTAGAGGGGTACACAAACGGAGTTGAAAGTATAGCAATCAATACAAAGAAATTGCCCTGCACCCAGTCCAGTACCAGCAGCATACTTCAAGTGCATAGAGACCCATTTTGCAGGGCTTAGTATAGGCGCACCAAAAGCATAAACTAGCACTTCCCCCAATTACTGGGCATCCGAGGAACTGCAGCAACAGAACCCAGAACATCCAGCATTTTGATAACGGACTAGCCACACTTCAGAGTAGCTCTAACTCTCTTATTATCATGCACTCCTGTCCTAATTCCATATGCCAACTTGTGGCCTGGATCAATGGTACAAATAAGGCACCTTTCTATCCATCAACTGCCTGTAATCGAAAACAGAGTCTATAAAGTAAGAGGCGCACATTTATATCAGTCACACCACTAACAAGCAACAGCAGGGTGTATTCAAAACCCTTAGTAGCTAAGCCCTGGGCTTATTAATTAACCTCCCCCCTTCTATCTCTTTAAAAGAAGAGAAACAAAAATATTAATTTTAGGATCCGGGGTTCTATTCAGTTGCTCAAATCATATGACTCCTTTTAGCCTGGCAGTAACAATTTGCTTTAATAAGCTCTATGTCATACTATATGCCTATAGAACATATAGTATATAAACTATATCTATGACCCATGAGAAAATGTATACACTTCAGACTATATTACCATCATAAATGACATTTATCTCTGTTTTTTTTATTTCTTTTTCCCTTCTAGGTTCCGATAACACCACAATGTGTAGGCCCGAACAAATGACAGGTTAGCTTACCTGATTCAACGGCACCAAGCAGTCATTGAGAGGTCCGATTTGAGAACTGGTAGAAATCCTACCTTCTATTTAGACCCCCCCCCCCCGCATTACTGCCACCTAAAAAACAAGTAATACTTTATGTAAGGTTATTTTAAGGAGCTTTGTTGCCCTCGGAGCCCTCAACCACGGAGAACAAGAAAGTATCAGAGAGTTCTGGGAAATTAGCCATGTCAGCTAGGAAGGAGGGCTCCGATTGGTTGTTTAAGCGGGTAGTCTCGATTGGCTGATCATCTTTGACTTCCTCATCTAGGAACGCTCCATGTTGTTTAGCCCAGCATACTTATTAGATAGTAGGAGCCCCATGGATTTCCTCTTAGCAGCACCTTTCGGTGAGAAAACTGTGGATTTCTGTCTACCTCGCGTAAGTCCATTACACTTCCTATTTACCAGTTTCCATTCCTGCTTCTGAGTTAGCTCCAAAATGTTTGTTCTAGACTTGGCGCTCTCCATAGTAACCGAACATTGTGCTTTTCTCTGCTCTAAGATGGTCTCGTGGGAATTTTCTCGTGGCATTCTCAGTTTAGGATCCTGAGGAGATTCAAATCTGTTTGGACTGTTTTGTTTAGGCCTCACTTTGTTATCAATAAATTTCCAAGCCTCTGAGGGTGTTTTAAATGTGTGTGACAGCCCATTGAAAGTTAAGATTAGTACAGCCGGATAATTGATCCTGTATGGGATATTGTGATGCCTCAGAACCCCCTCTGATTTCTGTATATGCCTTCCTTTGTGTAACCACTTCTGCTGAATAATCCTGAAATATATATATATCCTGCGCCCATTCCAAAATAAAGATTTTTTTCCCCTAGATAGCCGTAGGATCTCTTCTTTGATGGAAAAACGGAGAAAATAAGCCACTGTGGGTCTGGGGGGAGAACCAGGTTTGGGCTTAGGAGATAGAGATCTGTGTGCTCGCTCAGTTTCTAGTGGCCATCTCTAGTTGTGGGCTAGTACATTTGGAAATAGTTCTTGTAAAAAAATAATAATATTAGCACCTTCTGCTCCTTCTGGTATCCCGACTATACGTAAATTGTTTCTTCGACCTCTATTTTCTAGGTCATCGATTTTCTGCCAAATTAGTTGAAACTGGTTATGCATAAATAGAGTCTTCTTCTAAATGGGCAGTTGATTCGTCTAATGCAGCCACTCTAAACTCCGCTTCCACAATTCTTTTAATAGTTTTTTCAGAGTCTTTTTTAATGGATTCAACTACCTGTTTTAGGCTAGCAATGTCTTGTCTTAACTCTAATTGCCCTATAGAAATATTTTGAAGTAGGGAGCAGATGGTTGTAGCATACATATTTTGATTGCCCCCAATAGCTATAGGTCCCCCTCCTTGCAATGTAGTAATTGGCCCCAGTGACATAGCGCTGACTCTCGGAACTGAAAAGTGACTGCCAAAACTCACTGTGTCTTCCGATTGCGAACCGCTCCGTACCAGACTCTCTACAAGGTATATGGATTATACTGAATGTAAAATTACACTGTTGTCAGAGGTTTAACTTTATTTTAAAAGGATCCAAATGCCGCGATTCACTCTGAGCAGCACCTACGCATCCATTTACTCAGGCGTCCGGCATGCGACCCCAAAAGTGCATGCATGATTGCCTGATTGAATCGGTTACAGAACTAATCAGCCAAATTACGCCCCACCCTTGTTCATTCCCCCTGAATAAATTAGATCTAATTCTTTTTGCATTTAACTTGACTGTGGTTCCATTTTGTACAAGAAGCGCTATACTGTTGTTACCTGCTGTGACAAACCTTATTTTGCAGGGGGTCTCCAGGGTCGAACTGTTGGAATCAACCCTGGTGGTAAGTGCAAACAGAGTGGGGACTTGTATGCTGATTAGGGGTGATTGTAACTGTGGCTGTTGTTCATTGCTTAGGCCACTAGAGGGAAAGAGGGGGTTACAGTGTCCTGGAGGGCTGTACCCAGGTCAGCTACGCTACCAATAACCCTGTCCTCCGGGTGGAGGCACCTGTTTTCAGTACCCAGGCCCCTTAACCTGCACCTAGTCATGCAGGCAGGGGGAGTAGCCCTTGGGATTGCACCACCTAGGGGTTACACATGTCTCGCCAGAACTAGCTGGTATTAAAGCCTCATGATACACAGTCCCCTATCTATAATTGTATTTATAGTTTGTTGAGCGAGGAAAGCACATTAAGTTAAGGCTCGTTTCTTGGTGAGACCTCTGGGAAGAGCAATTATAGAGAGGGAATACATAGAGAATAATACCTGTGCAGGTGTGTGTTATGAGGATTTTTCACACACACGAGGTGTGTGATAATCCATAAAGTATGAGATTATCACATACCAAGGGTGTGTGAAAAATCCTAATAACACAAACCTTGCACAGACATTATTTTTTATAATAACTGGTGCATGGTTTCTATACAGAAAACCCATAAGCCGCATTTGTTCAAAGCAGGCATGTCCCTGAGTACCCATCGCAGTGAGTGGCTTTTGCTTCAGGGTTTTTTTTACTAACAAATGTGTTTTCAGTGGCTTCTGTGACATAGATTGTTTCCCTGAATGCAGAAATGTAAATTATACAATGGCAAGAAAAAATCCTGGACTCTGATTGGTCAGTTTTGGGCTGGCCCTGTGCTGTTATCGCAGTACAACATCATGGGTCTAGTCTCAGCCTCACTGTGAACCTGCAGATGAGCATTTTATGGAGCTTTTGATTGATTGTTTCATCTTCTCTTAAAAAACAAAAATATTTTTCCACACAAAAACATCTTTACAATTATTTTTTTTATTCTGTATAACAACGAGCCATTGTATAATAGCAATAATGCCCTCCAGGATGTGTGTCATTTGGGATAACATCACGCCTCAGTCGTTGGGCGCCTTTCGGCCTGCGACCTTGTGCTTAACCACCTGAGGGCGTGACGTTATCCCAGCACGACACATACTCTGTTGGGCATTATTGCTTAAATGTAAGTCTGGTAGTGGGTTTTGTTGTGGGGACAGAGTGAAAAACTGGTCTCCGGCTTCTATGCATTCTTCTGTGCTTCAGTGAAGCGAAAGCGTGAGGAGGAAAATGCCGTAATAACCCACTATCAAGTTATTATGGAACTCAGCAGGTTATTACGGTGTTTTTATCAGAAGTGTATATCCCTTCATTATTGGGGGTCACCAGTTATTATAATAAAAATAATAACCACAGAGTATCCATGAGAAATAATAGTGCAATATAATAACAAAAAGAGGCAGACATTATATGCATGGTACCATGGGTATTGGTGAAATTACAAAACCTAAGTAAAGGGAAGAATGCAAAAATTAAAACCCCCAACATACTGTTGGTGCTGCACACTGAGCATGGGACATCTGGTGCCAACCAGAAGGTGGAGTTCTAGTGTCTGTCTCAGAAGCTTCCTACCTTGGGGGGGAGGGTACCTCCTTCCGCTGCATGACTGTGTCCCAAGGGAGGGCAAGTCATGCAGGAAGGAATAAGCGGCCCCTTTGGGAAGCACCCACTCACATAATGTGTGATACAGAAGGGTCACATGCCCAGAGTGGGGCTGGCCAGGGAGCTCCAAATGTAAGCTGAGGCTCACCCACTCTTCTGACAGCTCTGATAGGTGTTCTGTCAGGTTGCTCTGCAGGACTATGCCTCAGGGGGGATAAGGGAGAGCTAAGTGGGTAAAGAAAATACTCCAGCTGCTCCAGGCAGATAAAGCCACCTCATCTCCATGCCATAGTAGGACCATTCTGAATCCAACACCTGGCTGGCTCCTCCTCCTCCCGGACCTCTACTATTAAGTAAAGCACCCTCTTCCTGGCATGAGGAACCAGGGTCCCACCCATATGGAACAAGCTGTGGGTTACAGTTGGGATGCTGGGGTGGCTGTCAAGTAGAGGCTGGTGGTAATTTGGACCACTGAAGGTTTTCTATGGTGAGCACAAGGGCGTGGGCAGGTGGAAGAAAGAGCTGGCAGCTGGTGAGGAGACATGAAGAACAAAAAATAAAAAATAGGAAAAAAAAATGCTGCTAGTGCCTCAAAGTAGGGTAGTAGAGAAAAAGGGGGTGGATAAAAGGAAATATTGACTTGAGCTGTGGGGGACATAATGAGTGTAAGAGGGAGGTTTAACAGAATGTGCACTGGAGGCAGAGTGGCTGCTAAGCTGCGGCAAAAGTGGAGGGTATGTACGGGTGGTAGGGAAGTGTGGAGGCAAATGAAATAGACATAGGCTGACAGAGATTGGGGTGTCTAGTTGCAGGAGCAGGTGTGTGGGGTATGCATCTCAGCTGTACACATTTCACATAGTACTGTGTATTTTACATTCAAAATAAACTATGAAACAAATTAAATTAACTTGGTAGAAACATTCCTTAACACTAAACATAGGGGGGCAGGATTTTCAAAGCGTGGTGCAGGGTTTATATCCAGCCCTGTGCTACAACACTTAGGTTCTGGTGGTGTGCCAAACCCTTTCCTGCAACTGTGCCCTATTTTACAATCTTGGGTGCAGTTCCGACAGTTTCTGTGACTTACAGCATCTTGCGCTGAATATCTGGTGCAAGCTCCATAAAAACAGCCCCCAGGATCACCTCAAGTTAGACCAGAAAAAGTTGGTCTTACTTTCAGCAACTGCCGCATGGGATGGAAAATCCTGTTAGATGTCCGCAAGCATCATGAGCCATATCATCTGTTCACCAGGGGCTTGCGGTGAGCTAAGACTTTTGAAAATCTTGTTCATGGTGTCCAGTATTCTAAGACTTTTTTCAAATGACTCAGTTTTATTCAAGAGCATGACTATGTTAGAGAACTTAGTGTTCTTAAAAATGAGAAAGTGCTTCTCATATTGGCCATTTGCTCCGTATTTTGAAGGCTGGCGCATGCATTTCAATGCTGGCAGGTTGAGAGGTAAGGTGAGACGACAGGTCATGGAGACAGGCTTTGAAGGAAGAGGAGAAACAGACAGCAGGTCAGGGACATTATTCCAGAGGAGGGGGAGGCAGAAGGTGGGAGAGGGAGAGGGAGATGGAATGCAGGAGAAACTGGATCCAGAAGAGTGGAGGGAGCAAGGGAATAGGAAGGAAGGAACAAGCAGTAAGGATATTTCTTTGTGTGATCTCTAGAATCGGGCTGTGAGGATACTACTGGTCAGTTGCAACCTGTTCAGACAGTGTGATCTATCTGCAGATGCAAAGGGGATGGTTCACTATCAGAGCCCACTACAGTACATGGAATAAGCTGATTGGATACATTTGGACAGTGCCCTGTCCAAGGTTTTAGATAGCACTGTAGATCAGACAGTGCACAGTCTATAGAGCCCTGCTCCTGAATAGCCCTCAGACAAGCAGAGATTTGGAGACACTGGACACTGGAACCTCCAGGAGGCTGCTTAAGTTCCCTGATGACCCTAAGTTGGCCAGGGGTTGGGTGGTCTCCCTAGAGGATGAGTACAAACCACAGGAGGACCTGAACAAGCTGGAGAATTGGTCAGACTCCTGGAGCTGAAGATCCAGTGCAGCCAACTGCTGTATGCTACACTTGGGGAAGAAAAATAGAGGTAGGAGCTTCACACTGTTTGGAGTTCATCCTGTTACAGTGGAGGAGGACAAGGACAGGGGGATTATAATATACGAGGGGTGAAAGTATGATTAGCAGTGTATTGCCTCTGTCAAAAGGATGGCAGAAGGCTGGGGTGCCTCAAAGGGGGTGATCAACAGGGCAGGGAGAAGTACTCTTTCTGCTTTACAAGGCTCTGGTTAGGCCCTATCCTTCATCTGTTTATCTGCCTTCTCTCACCGTGCTCTTGGACCCCTCTCAAGATCCTGCTGCACCCCAGCCCCTTTACCACACCTTCTCACGGGACTTACCTTGATCCTCATGTTACCCTCATGGCATGCAACTCATGATGGGGCCCTCAAGCTGGGGCAGGTCCTTTGGAGTTAACAGCGAGTCATCAGGGCAGAGCACAGGTTGGTGGGTGCAGGGTCTACGGGCATGACACAGCCATTATGGTGTGCAGCTAAGGGTATTTCATTCCTTTTTCATCCTTTCCCCACCCCAAAATGATATCTACCATTGGGACTTCATAACGGACATCCTGAAATAAGGGCAGCAGCAGCAGCAGTTCTTATGTTACCTTCAGTAGTAGGACTGGATGTCTATTTGTTTGGCAGTTTATGTTGACTTTACACTAGAATACTTTATCACCACTTTTAGTTCAGCCTGTGATATCTTTGCCCCTCTCAGAAAAAAGAAATCCAAAGATGCCTGTAACCCCTGCATCTCCACCTCTCTCCTTAATCAGATAGCTGCTCAACATCATCACTGGCATAAAGCCCATGCCACTGGGAACCCCTCTGACTGGGAGAGGTACAAGGCGACTAGGAATAACTGCACTCGTGAAATTTGCCTTGCTAAATCTGATTATTACAAAACTGTGTTTACTGACACATGGGGTAACAGTAGGAATTCTGGGGAGAACATCAAGGAACTGACTGGCAAGCTCAACAAAATTCCACCCTCACTTATCAACATTAACAGGGTTTCCACCCAGGATCCACAACAAATTGCTGACAGCTTTAATAATGTCTTCTCAGACCTGAGTGGAGTCCTTCCCCATGACTTCTCTAATACCCCCTCTACACCTGGAACCCCTAACAGCTCCCTAGAGTTATGGCCACTCCCAACTCCCCCCTTCTACTTTAGGACAGTCTCAGCCAAAGAGACAAAAAAGTACCTCCTTCGGGTCCTTAACTAATTGTTCTACAGCAGTGATTCCCTCGATCTAAAACTGCTCCGCCTTGCCCTAGATGCAGTACTGCTACTCCTCACCAAGAGTTTCAATCTGTCCCTCTGCCTAGGTCAATTCCCTCTCTTGTGTAAGGTAGCCATAGTTACCCCTGTCTACAACAGCGGAGACAAGACCTTGCACTCTAACTATCATCCCATCTCTATACTCCCCCCTTCCAAAGTGCTTGAACATATAATTTCCAATCAGCTCTCTGATTACCAGTTCAAATACAACAATCAATATCCACAGCAACACGGGTTTATAAAAAATCATAGCACCACTACCACACTTCTTGAATATACTACATTTATTCACAGAGCATTCTACCGTAGCGATCTAGTTGGGTCCATCTACACTGACCTAACAAAAGCATTCAGCACGATTAACCATTCCCTACTTATTGAGTCTCTTCCTGTCCTTCGTCTTTCACATGCAGCTACCGCCTGGTTTCAGAACTACCTTGCTGGCAGAACGCAACGGGTAAAAATTAGGGTACCCTCTCCACCTCCCATCCTGTGCTCTCCATTGTACCATAAGGTTCCATTCTTAGATACATACATAGACAGTGTCGGCAGATAAGGGCCTATGGCCCACCCAGTCTGCCCATTTGAGCTTGTAAGTTCAGTTTGTTTTCCTAGAAGTCTGTTGCCCCTTACCCCTGACCTCTAGAATTCCTTTATGTCTATCCCATGCATTCTTAAATCCCGTGATTGTTTCAGCCCCCACCACTTCCTCTGGCAGGGTGTTCCACTTGTCCACCACCCGTTCTGTGAAGAAATTCTTTCTCATGTTTCCTCTGAATCGTCCTCCCTCCAACTTCATCCCATGACCTCTAGTCCTGGAACATATTTTTCGCTTAAAAATAGTGTTTTCCTGCACTCTGTTTCTCCCTGTAAGATACTTGTATGTGTCTCTATCATATCCCCTCTCTCCCTCCTCTCCTCCAGGGAGTACATGTTCAGTTCCTTCAACCTGTCTTCATAGGACTTGTGATGCAATCCATGCACCATCTTTGTTGCCCTCCTCTGAACCTTCTCTACCCTGTCTATGTCCTTACGTAGGTATGGTCTCCAGAACTGTACACTGTACTCCAGGTGGGGCCTCACTGAGTGTCTTGTATAGCGGAATTATGACCTCCTTTCCTGCTGGTGATGCCCCTGCCTATGCATCCCAGCATCCTATTTGCTTTACCTGATGCCTTGTCACACTGTTTCCCTACCTTGAGGTCATCAGAGATGACAACCCACAAGATCCCTTTCCTGCTTGGTGCGTACTATATCCTCCACCCCCAACTGATATATATTGTGCCAGGGTTTTTGTGCCCCTATATGCATTATCTTGCACTTCTTTGCATTGAATTTCAACTGCCAAACCCTTGACCATTCTTCAAGTTTCTGCAGGTCCCTTCTCATTCTGTCTACACCCTCTGGTGTGTCTACTCTGTTACAGAGCTTTGTGTCATCAGCGAACAGTGAAATTCTGCCTTCTAGATCCTGTGCAATGTCACTGATGAAGATGTTGAATAGGACCAGTCCCAGCACTGATCCCTGTGGTACCCCACTGGTCACTCTTCCCTCTGTGGAGTGACAGCCATTTACCACCACCCTCTGTGTCCTGCCACCCAGCCAGTTACCTACCCACCACACTACTGTCCTGCCCACACCCACACACACACTCTTGGCCCCCTTCTTTTTAGTCTCTTCCTCAGTTCCTTCCCCCAGGCCTGCCCCAGTCACCTCTTCCTCTACGCAAATGATACCATCTTATTCATGAGTCAGCCAGACTCTTCTCTCCTTACTAGAGAGTTGCAGCACAGCTTTGCCCTGGTCAAGTCCTGGCTTACAGAACACATGTTAATCATGAACTATAAAAAGACCAAGGTGATGTTATTTGCAACTTCTCACAAGCATAAGTCAGCTCAACTCACCACCCTTAACAACTGTCATGATCCTCTGCAGCAAGTACACAACTTCAGGTAACTAGGCATTATGCTTGACAGCACCTTATCCTTTGACGACCATATAAACATAATTTCTAAAGCAGTTCATACTCGAATAGGGCTCCTCTACAGACAGCGTCACAGTCTTATCCCTGATGCACTCCGTCCTGCGGTCAACAGCTCTGTCCTCTCTCTTGTAGATTACGGGCTAGTTATTTTTGGAGCAGCTACTGACATTTCACTTAAACATATTAAGGTTGCCCTCAATAAGGCCCAACAATTAGTTTCTGGGGCTCACAGGTACAGCCACACCTGCAGTCTGTACACCCAAACCTACTGGCTGAATCTTAGTGGCAGGATTGTGTACCAGACCAGTCTACTAGGTAAGAAAACCTGTCTGGGTCTAACCCCTCCAACAACACACCTCCTTACCCCAGTAACCAATCCTTGAAGGATTAGAAGTGCTACTAAACCTCTCAGGCCATATTCTGTAAGACTAATCAAGAGCAGCTGGCCTTTCTCTACAGAGCTCCCACCTGGTTATCTGAGCTCCCTCTCAATGTACAAACTGCCACTAAGTTATGGCAGTTTAAATGCAACCTCAGACAGTACCATCTTTCTCTCAGCCACTGGGACTGCCCAGCTTAAGCAACTTTACCCTCATGTATCCCCTCATTTCCTGGCTAAACAGCTGCCACTCTCCCCACCCTTCCCCTCCTCCACCCACACCTCCCATAGATACCTCTCTCTTGACTTGTTTCCTCTCTACTTCACCTCATTCTGTAGCTCCTAAACCCTGATTTCCACCTATTCCCACTCCTCCCCTTTTCCCCTTTTTCACTGCTGCTTTTTATTTGCCTTGGCTGACCCATGTTAATCTATTGACTTCAACAAAGTTATTTTTGACTGCGTATTATCACATACTGATACATTATTTGTATTTTATCTTAGCTTTTACCTTGGTATCTATTTTTGGTTCTTATTTGCCAACTTTCACAAAGTCTGATATAATGACGGCTCTGGATTTATGTGATAAGGACGAGTCCCTTATGTTGCCGCACACAAAGATCGATGGAAATATCACCCGAAGCAAAAGGGTGACCAAAACAAACAGAGCCGCTGCAAACAGCGATGGTCCTCACCTGGCAAAAAAATAAATAAAATAAAATTGCTTCTTTTTTGGTGGGGGCCATTCCCACGCACCCCCCAAAAATAATATAATCAGCTCGGGGGGGGGGGACTAAAAAAAAATAGAAAATTTTGTTTCCTACTGTAGAACCCCAACCCAGGATTCACTAGCTCTGTAGACAGTGGCTCTAGCGACTATGCCAAATGGCCGGCTCGGCAGGATTCAGCCACACACCTGTCTATATGCCGTCATAGCGAGTGTAGTTCACTGCTGCATTCGTTATACAGGATCCTTCTCTCTGTTAGAATGGTCGCCCTATACACGAGCGCTATTATTGAGTCACTCATATTGAGTCGCTCAATAATACTCGCCCACATAGGTTGCCACCTTGGTGCTAATTGTTTTGGTTTTTTTTGTTATATCCATGTCATCTTATTGTTACATTGTTGTATTTAGCTAATTGTTATGATTTCTTTTGGACGTGGAACCTTTGTAAATGAGTCTCTGACTTAAAGTTATGGCAAATTCTGAGACTGTAATAAGTAAACATACATACACCTGTTGACGACAGAGACATTCTCCCCAGTCTGCAGTAACCACTTCACCTCCCCTTGTGATCATCCAGGAAGCAATGTAGTAGTAGGGAACTAAAACCCTCCCCCCCGAGGAAAGGAGCATTCACGCAACTCCCCCCACTACCACCGGCAGACTCCCAACAACCCAAGCCCACTCCCAAACCTAATACAAAAAGGACAGCGAGGCACTCATAAGGGGATAACAAAGAGTCACCAAAATGATCAGGGGAATGGGGGATAAAAGCTGTAAGGAGAGGCTGGTGGCCCTGTGTTCATCTTGAAGACAAAGAGGTTTGCAGGAAACATAGAAACATAGACTTTGATGGCAGATAAGGACCACTTGGCCCAACCAGTCTGCCCATTCCCTACCTATTGGATAAGTGCTAGATCCTAGTTAGCCAACAGCCTACTTCCTCCTACCCCCACTATAACTGCCTTATATCCGTCCCATGCCTTCTTGCATTCCCCCACTGTTTCTGACCCCATGACCTCCTCAGGAAGGCCATTCCATACATCCACCACCCTCTCTTTGAAAAAATACTTCCTCACTTTGCCCCTGAGCTGTCCCCCCCACCTTCAAACTGTGCCCCCTTGTTCTTGCACATCTCTTTTTCTGAAAGATGCTACCCTCTTGGACTTTGTTGATTCCCGTGAGGTACTAGAAGGTTTCTTTTATGTCCCCCTTCCCCCTCTTTTCCTTGAGGGTATACATATTAAGCTTCTTTAGTCTCTGTTCATATGGTTTCTGATGCAGACCCTGCACCATTTTAGTTGGTCTCCTCTGGACTGCCTCCGTCCTGTCTATGTCCCTGTGGAGATGGGTTCTCCAGAACTGCCCGCAGTACTCCAGGTGGGGTCTTACCAAGTGTCTGTACAGAGGGATCACAACTTCCTGTTTTCTACTGGTGATGCCTCTCCCTATGCATCCCAGTATCCCTCCAGCCCTCCTTACTGCCTTCTTACATTGCCTGCCCACCTTTAGGTCATCTGATATGACCACCCCAGGTTGATTTCCAATTTTGTTGTTGTTAGTACCTCCCCCCACCCCCATTGTGTACTCTTCCCCTGGGTTTTTGTTTCCAAGGTACATTACTTTGCACTTCTCTGTATTGCATCTAAGCTGCCATACTTTTTGACCATTCCTCCAACCTTGCAAAGTCCTTTCTCATCCTTTCCACCTCACCTTGTGTATCAACCCTATTGCAGATCTTTAGGTCATCTGCAAAGAGGCATACTTTTCCTTCCAGTCTCTCTGCAATGTCACCTATAAAGACATTAAAGAGGACCGTCCCCTGTACTGAACTCTGCGGTACCCCAGTAGTAACCCTCCTTTCTTTGGAGTGGACTCCGTTTACTATTACCTTCTGCATTCTGTTGTCCAGCCAATTTTTTACACAGGCTACCAGCCTGGGACCCACTCCCAGACTGGCTTACTTCTTTATTAATCTTTTGTGTGGGACTGTGTCAAATGCCTTGCTAAAGTCTAGGTAGGCCAAGTCCACAGCCCCTCCCTGGTCTACTACTTTGGTCACCCATTCAAAGGAATCTATTAGATTTGTCTGACATGACATTCCTACTGTAAATCCATGCTGCCTTGGGTCTTGTGCCCTGCTGGCCTCTAGGTACTCAACAGTTATTTCTTCCAGAAGTGATTCCATAATTTTCCCTACCACTGAAGTCAAACTAACAGGTCTGTAGTTTCCTGCCTCTGCCTTGACTTGCTCCCACTTTTGTAAAGGGGACTCACATCCTCCTTCCTCCAGTCCTCTTGTACCACACCATCCTCCCATGATTTGTTAAAAATGGTAGTCAGTGGTGTCACTATTTATCCCCTTAGTTCTTTTAGAATTCTGGGGTGAATCCCATCAGGCTCCATTGCCTTGTCCACCTTGAGTTTTAGGAGTTATTTCAGGACCCTTTCTTCTGTGAATGGACTGGTATCAACTCCCCTATCCAGAGTGCTTCTATAGTTTGGTTTAGGTATGTCCCCACCTCCTCTTCTTCTGTGAATACTAAACAAATGTATTCATTTAGTATCTCTGCCTTTTCACTGTCACCCTCTGCCAACTCCCTCCCCTTTATTAAGCCTCACTATACCTCCCTTGGTCTTTCTGCGCTCACTAATGTACCTATAAAGGTTTTATTCCCCTTCTTAATTGAGTTGGCTATCTTTTCCTCAGTTTGGGAATTTACTATTCTGACTGCTTTCCCCGCTTCCTTCTGCTTTAACTGATGGAGTTTTCTGTCGTGCTCCTTCTATGATTCCTTATACTTTCTGAATGCTATCTTTTTCTCCCTAACCTTCCTGCCATCTCTTCTGAGATCCATAGTGTTTTTTTCCTTCATTTTGTTTTAATCGCTTCACACAAAGGCTTGTTGCCTCTGTGATGGCAGTTTTGATTTTTCCCCATTGTTCCTCCACCCTCCTTCTTGCCCTTTTGCTAGTGCATTCCTTAAGGCACACTCCCATTTTGCCAAATTCAGCCCTCCTAAAGTCCGGTACCTTTGCCTTTGTATGGCTTGACACTACCGCTGTGTTTAATGTGAACCACACTGTCTGGTGGTCGCTTTCCCAGATGGCTACCCACTTCTAAATCCAAGATTCTCTTACCGTCCCCATTTGAGAGAACCAGGTCTAAGACTGCTCCCTCCCGAGTGGGTTCCAAGACTAGCTGCCTGAGGCACGCCCCCTGTAGGGCATTGAGAATGACTCTGTTCTTGGATGTGGCAGCAGCAAATGTACTCAGGTGATCAGGTGACACTGACTGATTGATTTATTGTCTGATTGATTTCAGAGGTTTTACCAGGAAAGACATATTGAGCTGGGTTCCATGTCATAATAGCGATCAAGCAACAGCAATCTATATTATGGTGAATGTACATCACCGGAAAATAATTTCAGTGATGCATACTGGCAGCGCACAGAAATATGGCGCCTGAGACCTACAGGTCCCATTTTTAAAGCAGAGAGCTGCACCTCTGCACCCTCCTACTTATGGATTCTGAATTCCAAGAGGGTGCATGTCGGGGGGGGGGGGGACTTGATGAAATACATGTCGCCAGGTGGCAAAAAACCAAAACAACCCGCACCACACTGGACCAGAACCCGGTACCTCACGCCTCCCAGCCGACCACCCTCCCCATGACGCCAGTGATCCAGCTCGAAAGCTGCTTGCTGCAACCTTTCCCACATGCCATCCTTCCCCCGTGTCCCCCCCATGGGCGTGTGCTCGCGTGTATACATGCAAATTCCTGTCAGTTTTCATCGACCGCAGTATCCAGTCACCCTCCTCCCTAGGTAGCTGTGATCACAGTCGATGAGATTGACTCGCCGTGTTTCTAGGCACTCAATCTCGGTCGCTATGGTCACGGACTACCATTGAGCTGGTAACAGCTCATTTTCAGACACATCCTGGGGGAAGGTGTAAAAGGGAAAAAGATAACACAACAGTACAGAATGTAAAATACAGAGAATGGAATAAATATAATAAGTAATAAGTATAAGGTGACATGATCTCAGCCTTCTGCTTACTCGAGGATATTGACAAGATGGAGTACATATGTTTGATCTGGTCTCCTCCAGCAGGAATCAGGGACACACCCTGCAGGACAAAGGTGATAAATTCAGGAGTGACATTAAGTGGCATTTCTCCCTGATGGTGGTGAAGTATGGAACAGCCTACCAGTGGAGACAGTTGACATGAAGACAGTACTGGCCTTTAAGGTAAGCCTGGACAATGCTTTGCTTACCAAGGGAATAACAGGGTATCTTGGGCAGTAGAGTGGATAGGAATCCTTATAAATGAGTATATGTCTGCACAGCATACTTGTTCATTGCTGATTATTTTATTTTTTTATGTATGTGTATGTATATATATATATATGTATATATATACATATATATGTATTTATAAAATGGGTAGAGAAAGTACTTTCTGCTGGTTGGCTGAAACACATCACATGACTGTGCGTATATCAAAGCACGACCGCACACTTGCACTTTTACCCCCTCCAAAACAATTTTGACATTTTATAAGATATATAAACCACTCTGAGGTGTGCAGTTGCGCTCTGATGTACGCACGCCTTGGGTGGTGGATACACTCGGCCTGCAGCCTCGTGCATAACGCACACCAAAGCATGTGTATATCAGAGTGCAACCGCACAACTCAGAGTGGTTTATCTATTACATATGTATGTATATATATATTTATGTATGTATATAATGTATGTATCTACGTATGTATTTATGCATGCATGTACAGTATGTATACTGTTTATGTATGTATATAAGTATATATGTTGTATTTGAAAATTGGTAATGGGGAAATGCACACTGAGCCGAGGCTCTTTTCCATGTGTGATCCAAAATGAAGTGAAGGGGGTTGGACATGATGGAACTAAAGTTCTGTTTTACCTTAAATTACTATATAGTAAATATGGTTAGCCCCCTTTGTGTATGGATGTCTATAAACACAGTTTTCTTATTGTAGGAAAATTCAAAGGTCACCAATAATTGTAGTACAGTTCAAAGGTCATGACAATTTGCTGTAGTGCAGTAGTGACTGCACTGCTATACTAAAACAACTTTTCACTTTGAAGTTTGTCCCAATAGTCTCTCCTCGTGATGCTCCCCAGGCCCCACCTCACCTGAAACTAAAGTAGTTATTTTCCCTGTCTTTACTAAGAACAGAAATACTGAGGCCTGCTCCATTTTATTTACTGATATACTATAAAACCCATACACTATAAAAATACTGTAATATATAGGCAACCAAAACACGACTCGGCATGTGTTTCTATCTTGGGATTGAGATAACATCAGGGACCACTCGACCTTCGCTCTTGCTGTCCTTATGATGTCATCTCAACCCCAAGATGGAGACAAAGTATTATGTATGGCTGCCCATACATTATTCTATATGTTAATAAGCTAAGATCATCTCTTTAGGGGGATGGACAGTTGTTTAAAAATGATGTCCTCCATCTAAACAGAGAGGGGGCTAGCTCAGAAGTTAGATGTCTTCAGCTCTTGAATTTTAAACTAGTGGAGGGGGAGTCTGAAACATAGACACACAGAAATTGACAGCAGAAGAGGACTGTAAGATCCATCAAGTCTACCCGATATGGGTGACTATCCCACCTTCTGGCCTTTCTGTGAAATTATACTGTACCTTTGTGCCTGTCCCAGGCATTTTTGAACCCTTTTACCATTCTGGCCTCCACCACTTCCTAGATCAGGCAATTCCATGGGTCGGCCACCCTCTTAGAGAAGAACTTTCTAACATTGCTCCTGAATTGCCCACCCTTGAGCCTCATATCGTGTCCTCTAGTTCTGACGCTTTCTTCTCCTGAAGGAGCTCCTGTACCCCTACCTTATTTATGCCCTTGATATACCTGAATATCTCAATCATGTCCTCCTCTATCTCCTCTGCTCTGGAGAGTACATGTTGAGCTTCCTCAGCCTATCCTTATATGCCATTTGATGCAGATCCTGAATAATTGTTGTGGCTCGTCTTTGATCTGTCTCAATCCTATTGATGTCTTTCCTAAGCTGTGGCCTCCAGAACTGTATGCAGTACTCCAGGTGGGGGCACACCAGTGCCCTGTAAAGTGGCAGTATCACCTCCCTTCTGCGACTTGTGATTCCCTTCCCTATGCAGCTCAGCCTACCACTGGCCTTTAGCACTGCCTTTTTGCACTGCTTCCCCACCTTTAAGTCATCTAATGACACCTAGGTCTCATGCCTGGTTGGTGCATCTGGTGTTGAGATAAACCAGGACTCTTCTATAGATATGGGAGACCTAACTGGCTCTCCCCCAAATGCTCAAGATAGACAGGGCAGACAAAATAGATGGTGGAGCCAGCCCGTTGGTACAGTAGTGGAGCCACCATTTACAGCACCAGTGACCTGGGTTCAGGAATGAGCCCAGGAAGCTGGAGGCTGTTGGGTAATGGTTCCCAGTATCTGAAACCTTGTGAGCAATAAAAGTTGGAACCTGTTTTGGAACTTGAACCATCTTTTGCGTCTTAATTTTGACTGACTTGGATCTAATAAACCTCCAGAGGTGCTGGACAGTGAGTGTTTTTTTTTTTCCTTGGTTGATTTGGAGGTGTGCCACACCTCGTCCATGCACTCCGTTCATCTGAGAGTGCTGTGGAAACCATTGTGTAGTTTTGAAGCTGGAGGGTTGGCTGGGGGGGGAGATGGATTAAGTGGCAGTTGCACACTCTCCATCTCCATGGAAGGGAGGGGAGCTCCGTGCCTCCCAGTGTAGTGCCCCTGGGTGACCAGAGGGGTGGCTTGCTGGGGGGCTGAGGTTGAGGCTAGGAAGCATGCAGATGCTAGGCGGGGGCTCCACCATTGCATCATTGCATGCCACACCTCCCAATCCCAGAAACTGGAAAAATGCAGAGCCCCGACTGGTCTTCTTGCCACCGCCACCTAAGGCCCACCTGATGCTTGGATGTGTCGGGGCGGCATAGCCAGCTGCCCCTTGCCCCTACCCGGAGGGTAAACCTTGGCTCCATGAGGGAGGGCAGTGGCAGTGGGCTGAAGGGCCGGCCAGTGTCTTAGGGGGCTTGTGCAAAAAGCATAAATAAAAAAAATAGGTGGTGAAATATGGTGGTAGAAGGAAAGAGGAGTGGAGGGAAGGGCCAACATGCAGTCAGGAAAAGGGTAGTAAAAAAGACTTGTGAATGCCTGCAGGGTACTCACCATGCTCAGCGGCAACATGGAAGACTTGCTGGCTATAGCAGCAGATAGTAAACCTGATATCATGACCACAACTGAAACATGAATGACACTAAAGCCTGATTGGGAACTAGCTAGGCCTGGTTACACCATTTAAAGGTAGGCTAGACTGTATGACAGAGGTAGTGTGGTGGCTGTGTACTTAAAAAACAAACAGACAAACAAACAGCATATAGGCTACCCAGGATAGGGCTGTGGGAGAAGAAAATGGAACAGAATCAGGCAGGGTATAACTGACAAGAGCATGGGGAGGAATAACAGATTATGGGTAGTATATAGACTGCCAAACCAAAAGGAGGACATGAACAGGGCACTGTGAGAAGAAATCAAGAAAACAGCCACAAAAAGGGAGATGGTGTTAAAGGGCAGCCTAAACCTGCCTGATACAGACTGGGAAATACCAGTGACCAAATGTACTAGGAGTCAGGTTTTGGTGGAGGTGATGCAAGAGAGCTTAAATGTACAGTGGGTTAAGGAACCTAGTGTAGTGGGGGCTATTCTTGATTTAGCACTCTCAAACAGAGACATCACTGGGGATGTCAGGATGGAGGATCCCTTAGGGACCAACAACTTGGTGTGGTTTAGTATGGCTCTGGAAAGTCATTGACCAACTCCAGGACAATAGCCTTGGACTGCCACTGGGCAGATTTTGGGAAGATGGGCAAATGCTTAGCAAACAGCTAGTAGGGGTAGGTGAAGCAGTAGTAGAAAATGCTAGCTTGGACATCCTCAAGGAGTTAACCAAAGTAACTAATTTCTATATGAGGTAGGTGAAAATGCACAATGCATAAAAATCCAGTCTGGTTTGCAAGAGATGTGGAAGAGGCAATATAGATGAAAAAGGTAGCATTTAGAAAGAACAAGCGGGAAACAGCAGGAGGAATACAAGGAGGTCTATATAGAGAAATTGAAAGAGGCTAATAAAAGGGTGAGGAATGCTTAGGTAGATACAGAGCTCTGAATAGCAGAGGGGTTCAAGGGAAAGGACAAAACCTTCTTTTGTTATATAAGGAAAAAGTCAAAGACAAAGGAATAGTTAGACTGAGAAAAGGAGGAATGTGGGAGGAAGAAGATGGAAAGCAGACATATCCCAAATGAATACTTTTGTTCAGTCTTCATGGTAGAGGAGTGCGGACTTCTCCCAGAATGTGGGATACACACCAAAGCAGAGAGGACACAGGGACAGAAGATGGGACTGGTCATAGCAGAGTGGTCACTCAAGGGACTTGGGTACCTGAAAGTGGACGCACTGATGGGCCCAAATAGGCTGCACCCTCGAGTGCGCAAAGAGGTTGTGCAATCCTTTGCAGTTCCACTCAGCTGACCTCTATAACTGCTCCCTTGAAATGGGGTGGTTTCTGTGGACTGGAGGATGGTCAATGTGGCACTCATGAGTGGGGATAGGGATGAACCAGGAAATAACAGAATAGTTAGCCTAATTTCAATTATTGTGAAACTTCTGGAGACCACTACTGAAGAGAATATAGTGGAATTCTTGGAGACCAAAAGACACCAGAATAAGAGGCAACATGGGTTTGTGGCAGGCAGACCATGTCAGACTAACCTGACTGCATTTTTTGAATTAGGTTACAAAAGCAGTGAACAGGGGCCAAGCCGTAGGTATCTTACCACTAGACTTCAGAAAAGTCTTTGACTCTGTACTACACAGAAGGTTCATAAAAAAAGCTTGGCAATTTGGGAATAGGAAATCAGCTGGGAGGGAAGGAATCAGAGGGTGGTGGTGAAAAGGAATCACTCAGGTCAGGGAGGTAACAAGTAGGGTACCACAAGGATTGGTCTTGGGACCATTCTATTTGACACAGTCACCTGTGGTACAGTATATATCGGAGGGAATAATGAGTCAGATCTGTCTCTTTGCAGATGCCACTAAGATCAGGAAGGGATAAGGGACATGAAAAGGTTAAAGAGGTGATCCAGTTCATAACTTAAGTTTATTGCCAAAAAGTGCAAAGTTATGTACATTGGCAATGAATCCCCAAAACAGAGTATTGTACCGGTGGGTTAACATAGAAACAGAATTTGTCATCAGACAAGGACTGCTTGACCCACCCAGTCAGCCCAGAAGGTCTCTCTCTCTGTCTATTCTGTCTCTGCAGACCCTAACTGGTCTCCAGCGACCCTTCCTCCTCACTGCCTATTTACTAATATTCCCCTCTATCAAGCCCACACATGTTTGAAGCCTTCTATGTTTTTTTTTTGCCTTCACCACTTCCACTGGCAGTCTGCTCCAGGCCTCCATGATTCTTTCAGTAAAGTAGTACTTCTCGCGTCCCTCTTAAACTCCCTACTCACTCGTCCCCCCAGCTTCATCACATGCCCTCTGTTCTGGTACTCTCTCATTTAAAAGAGACTCTCCTCCTGTACTCTATTCACCTCCTACACTCTATTCACCTTTGTGAGGTACCTGTAGGTCTCCATCATGCCCCCTCTCGCTATCCTCTCTTCCAGGATGTATATGTTGAGATCCCTCAGTCTCTTCTCACAGGGCTTTTGATGCACCCCCTGCACCATTTTTTGTTGCCCTCCAGTGGACTGCCTCCACCCTATCTATGTCCTTTCTGAGGTGTGGTCTCCAGAAGTGGACACAACACTCCAGGTGGAGTCTCGCATGAGCAAAACAGTGGCAACACCACCTCCATCCTCCTGCTGTAGATACCTCTCCGTATGCATCCCAGCATCCCACTGGCTATTCCCACTGCTTTGTCACTCTGTCCTGCCACTTTGAGGTCATTAGATGTGATAACCTCAAGATTCCTTTCCTGCTTATTGACTGTCAGTACCTCCCCACTCCCTGTCCTATACTCAGCTAGTGCGTTCCTATGTTCTAAGTGCATGATTTTCCCTCACAGAAGTGGAATACTAAATTTAGTCTTAAAGCAGTAATTAATTACTCTTTTAAGACTAAGTTTAGCAATTTTTAATCTTCTGTAATCATCAGAAGAATACTGCCTGTAGGTTTACTAATTCAAGGAAGTGTTCAATTGTGATTGCTTTTTAAGAGTAAATTATTACTAAATGAATATTATACACAGATTTTAGAAGTACAAATTGTTGAATACTTTTGAATGATAAATGAAGACTTTTCAATACTTCTGTTTGTTTTATATGCAAGCTTGTTAATTTTCATTCTGATCACTACTTTTACAGTATAAGATTTGCTCTATCAAGAATGTTAAGAAAGACATGAATACAGCACTGTCAAATACATAGGTACACACATGCATACATACACCCTCAGTTGATGAGTTTTATACAGTTACTTCTTGAGCCCGTTATGTGCTTTTAACTTCTCAGATAATTAGCTATTCAGGGGCCATTCCTTCAATGGGAGCGACAGGAGTATCTCTCATGGTTGAAAAGAATCTCAAACAGAAAATTACAAAACATGTCCCTGTACTGTGTCAGGTACACAATCGGCTAGTCTAACTGATTGAATAGAATATGGGCCTCATTTTTATAATGGTTGCATCGCATAATGACATTGCTAGATTCAAAAGAGAGGTTGGATGGGCAGAAAAAGGAGAACAGGCAGAGGCACTAAACAAGTACTTCTGCTCGGTGTTCATGAAAGAAAGGAACGGCCCAATACCACAAGGGAAAAGAGGCAGGGGTGGAGGGGGCTCAGAGATAACAGATGGGTTAATCCAGGACAATAGCATTCTGAAGGGCCTTAAAACCTTGTGGGTGGACAAAGCACCAGGACCGGAAGGTGTACACCTACGGGTCCTGAAGGAACTGGCAGAGGTGATGGCAGGCCCTCTGACAGTGCTATTTAACACCTCTCTGGAGATAAAGAATGTACCCAGAGACTTGAGGATGGCTCATGTGGTGCTCCTCCACAAGAGTGGACCCAAGGATGAACCAGGCAATTAATTACAGACTGGTGAGCTAGATCTCTGTAATGGGGAAGTTGATGGAGACCATTCTGAAAGAGAGATTGATAACCTTTCTTGTGTGTCATGGTCTACAGGATGAGAGAAAGCATGGGTTTGTCTTTGGAAAATCATGTCAAACTAACTTAAAAGACTTCTTTGACTGGGTCCTTAGGACAATTGACAAAGGCCATGCTGTAAATGTCCTGTATCCAGACTTCAGCAAGGCCTTCGACTCGTTGCCGCATGGAAGGTTACTGAGCAAGCTGAGGTTCTTGGGGGCATGATAGAAACTGATGGGGTGGGTTGAGAGCTGTCTACATGGCAGACAATAGATGGTGGTTATATGGGAGGAAGTCATCCAAGTCAAGGCCAGTAGCTAGTGGGGGTATCCTGTGACTTCGGCAACCGCGATTGGGCACCTACAGAAATGGTGACTCAGTCGTGGCACCTGTCATGGGCTACCAGGAAGGAGGGCACCGGATGGGGGAGGTCACGAAAATAGCGACATCCTGTCGCTATATATCTATGTGTGTGTTGGGGGTGAGCATGCTGAGTGAGGGGTGGGAGGGATTGTGAGGGTGGTGCTGCAGTGAGCTGTTGATCTGCTCCCGTGGCATGGTGGGTGGGCACAGGGCTGGGCTGCATAGGGTACCAGGTTGTTTGCCCGCCCCCAATTTTCTTTTACTTTCCCCCCAACATGCACCCCTGGGTTGAGAATCCTTAACTCCTTAGCGCCCTGGCCCCACTTTTTTCTACTTTTTCACCCCTGACATGCACCCCTGGAGTTGAGAATCTTAAGTAGGGAGGTGCGGGGGCCACAGCCCCTGCATTTATATGTAAATCTAAGTCCCGCACCCTTTTGCTGTGCACCGGGGAGTACATCACCAAAAATATTTTTCAGCGATGTGCAGTTTGCCGTAATGGCGATTGCTATTCTGTGATCTCCATTATCACATAAATCCATTAGTGGGGTGCTGCAGGGTTCAGTGCTGGGCCTTGTTTTGTTCAATGTCTTCACTGGACACATTGCAGAGGGGATCAAGAGTAAGATCAGCCTGTTCACCGATGACACTAAGATTTGTGCAAAAGTGGACAGTGAAGTAGGGAGGCAGGCCCTTGTGGAGGATCTAATTAAACTCAAACACTGGTCTAAGGAGTGACAGATGGGGTTTAATGCAAAGAAGTGCAAGGTCATGTGCCTCAGAGCCAGAAATCCAAGAACCAGCTACTGGCTGGGGGAAGTGCAGCTAGCAGTTACAGAGGAGGAAAAGGACCTGGGGGCAATAGTCACAGGGGACATGAAGGTATCAGCACAGTGCAGGAGGGTGGCAGCAAGGGCAAACAGGATGCTGGTGTGCATTGCCAGAGGGATCACCTTTAGAAAGAAGGTCATCCTACCCTTGTATAGATCACTGGTAAGGCCGCACTTGGAGTACTGTGTACTGTACTGGTGCCTGTACCTCCAGAGAGATGTGAGATTACTGCATGGAGTGCAGCGTAGGGCCACAAAAATGATCATGGGACTTGGGGAGTTGCCTTATGAGGAAAGATTGAGGGAGCTCAATATGCACTCACTGGAGGAGAGAAGGGAAAGGGGGGACATGATAGAGACCTTTAAGTACTTGCAGGGCATAAACAAAGTCAGGGAGGGGGAATTTTTCTACTTAAAGGGAAGGGGAGGGTCACTAGGGGCCACAGTCGGAAGTTGGAAGGGGGAAGATTCAGGAGGGAAATGAGGAGGCACTACTTCACAGAGAGAGTGGTTGCAAAATGTAATGCTCTGCTGGAGGAGTTAATCGAACTGAGAACAGTGGATAGCTTTAACCAGAGTTGGGATAAAGTCAGGGGCAGAGTTAGTACAGACAAGAACACAGTGGGGGTAAGGACTGGGACAGGGGATGGAGGGCGGGGAATGGAACGGGCAGCTGCAGTGGTATTAAACTGATAGTGGCACAATCAGGCAGAGTTGATAGACCTGTGGGCCTTTTTCCATCGGCAATTTTGTATGTTCTTAACACCTGCTGCTATTGTTTAAAAATATGAATATTGCCATCCTGCCAGTGCAGTGGTAGCACTACTGCTGGCAATGCTGGTGACCTGAGTTCGAGAATAGGCGCAGGTCATCTGAGGGTCAGTCTGGGAGGAGGCTTGAGAGTCCCAGGATCACTTATCTCTGGGGGGTTGCCATGGCTTAGTGCATGACTTGCTTCTAGTGTTGGCTGGAGGATTGGCATGCCATGCCACTTGCATGGGGTGGGGGTGGAGCATGATAGATGCTGGCTTTGCCTTGGCATTAGTGCACATCACGTGTCTGGGGTGTATAAAAGAAAATACTAGCCCAGTTTGACACAACATGGAGGTTGGAATTGGCCTCACCCCTGACCAGCAACTGGGGATGGACCCTGCCTAGGACACAAGGTATAACCATGGAAGGGTCTAATCTGGGTGCCCCCACTTCGTCCCTGCCTGGGGGAGGTAAGCCAAGGCTCCGTGCAGGGTCCTTCTCTGGGTTATGGGGTTGGTGGATTCGGTCGGGTGACGGTGCAGGACCACAGGGGGGAAAAATTATGAATATTATACCTGTGCAGAGTGTGAACAGGCCACCCCAGAGACTTAGGGGAATATAAAAATGAATATAGAGATCTTACTCTGTGGCAATGCAAATTTGTACATATTTAGCTGCTTCACTTTGTGTCAGTTAACTACAGTAGAAGCCACTTAAAGGGGACACAGTTTAAGGAGACGTCCACTTACCTGGGACAATCCCCAGGGCACTGATTTTTGGCTAATGTTATTCATTGGGACCAATATCTGTTTAATTGGGATGGTCCTGTCGGATGATTTTGGGATGATTTTCTAGTCACAGATGTAGGAGAAGGTGCTGAAAATTTAATCGCACCTCGTTAAGTGCTCATTAAGTGCCCTGCATTTAAATTGTTTCACATTCCTACCTGTTTAGCATCTCTCTGGAGTGTGTTTGGTTTGCAGGATAGCATCTACAAGCAGCAACGAAAGAGTCGACCTCCCACTGAGTGAGAAAATAAAACATATCGAGGTTTTACAGCTGCCCAAACTCCTCTCTCTCAAAAGTAGCTAAGCTAAGTGATTTTAGTTAATGTTCAGTGTGTTGCTTTCACCAATTAAATAAAGATTAAATCAAGAACAAAACCAAACACACTTTTACAAAAAGGAGCTGTAATCATAAAAAGCATTGGTATCCAGTACTTCTTGATGTTTTGTTTTATCTGTTTGTTACTGTAATGTGTGTGTGTGTGTGTGTGTGTGTGTGTGTGTCTCATGAGCAGTCTTTATTCTGGTTGCGATGGAAAAAAGTCTGCTTCTGATAAACAGGACAGCCGCTTAATGGGGATGATAAGGTGTTCACAGAAGTGTTCCCTTTAAGAGACTTCTACTGTATATGTAGTCAGCCTTAAAAAAAATGGGTATCTGTGTCTTGAAATTCTAGAAGGAGACCCCCCCCCATGACCTGCTCATGAATACACTAGCAGAATATGCCTTATAAGAAAAAATAAGCTACTAAATATTGGGGCCGTGTGGGAGGATCTGAAAACGCTTGGTAATGAACCATTTGAAAAACATGACAGCAGAGTGTACTGTGCTTTTATTGCCAGATGGAAACCAGTGTTGATCTAAAGTCCCAGAAACACTTTTTAAACTGCATATTTAGGGATCACATGTAAACTGAGAAAACAATGCTTTTTAAATTGGTCACTTTTTTTACTCAATATTTGCTCCAAGACAAATTTTTTTAACTGCCTTATGTGAGGATCACGTGTAAACTGAGTGCAGTCACTTGTAAATAAAATGTTCATTTGAATGTTGCCTGTTAGATTCTGGAGGTTTTGGAATCATGTAGAGTTTTTACTCACTCCTTGTTCTTTTAACTCCACTGTCAATCATTCGTCTTGCTAAGGGAAGAGCTTCCTGTGTTTGCTGTGCAGGATCTGGCTGGCCATTACAGCCCATACAGAAAAAGAAGGGTACATTTCCAGTTGTTTTATTCTCAAAGTCAATTCATTTCTTAGTATGTATACCATTCAGCCATTCATTTTCCAATTTTTTAATTTTTGCCCTTCATTTTTTGTTTTGCCGGGGACTTAGATTTTACATGTAAACAGAAGATAAGGTATTAAGAAAAAGACTAAACAAATGGGTACGCAGAATAGAATCTTGGGGAACACCAAGTGAAACCTTAGAAGAAGAAGAAAGTTTACCACTAACCCTTGTGACCTGTGTGCGATCAGCCAGGTAATTACTAACCAATCCCAACATCCTTAGAAATTCCCCAATTAACTAAAGAAGACAGCAAAAGAGGGTGATCAACCAAATCAAATGCCTTGCTGAGGTCCACGAACATGGCCCCAGTAAAATGGCCCTTATCAAGGGCTTCGTGAACCGTGCTCGTGAACCCCACCAAGGCAGTCGTGGTACTATGTCCTGGCCTAAAGCCATGCTGTGCAGGTGTTAAGACATTGTATTTAG
This sequence comes from Neoceratodus forsteri, assembly GCA_016271365.2. Taxonomy (NCBI): domain Eukaryota; kingdom Metazoa; phylum Chordata; order Ceratodontiformes; family Ceratodontidae; genus Neoceratodus; species Neoceratodus forsteri. The sequence goes on along the minus strand of CM028129.1, from coordinate 119,066,093 downwards.
ACAAGTACTCCATGATTTGGTCAAAAATATCCCTTCAAATACTTTTCAAATTACTCATATTTTTGTGATTATTCGGAATCAATCATTTTCCATTTGTTATTATTCTGAACCATTTATTTTCCATTTCATATCTTTTATTGTCAAAACTGCCCTGAATATCCCTTCAAATGACCCATCCTGAAGCAGTAATTATTCTGAACCTTTCGTTTTACTTTTTTTTTGGGGTTGTTCAGTTTTTCTGTTACTACTGTTTTCTCATTTACTGTTAATAATATCGAAACCAATAGTTGGGTGAAAAAAAAAAAAACAAAATCCAGGGCAGGACTGAGAATAGCTGAGGCAAAGGGATAAGGCATTCTTTCATTATATAGGGGGAAGCATAAAACTTAAGAGATTAGGCTGAGGTAGGCAGAGGGAGGAAGGGGATAAAGTTAGGCCAATGTGCAGAACCAATATTTCAATGTGCTTACAAAACTTAGTACAGTGTTGTGTTTATGCAGCTTGTTGCATGAACATCTCTGCTTATGAAACTTATTGAACAAACCTTTGTGGCTGCACGGCTATCTGTTCCTCAAGCAATATGCCCTGTAGGAATGCCGAAGTCAAGGAACCCTGGAGGATGGTTCTATCCTTAGAGGTGCCAATGGAAAGATTCCCTTAGTCTAAAGGTACCTTTGAAAGGAGCCCCGAGGAGAGTGGTGAGGCCACTGGAGGAGGAGGGGATGATGGTGGGACAAGGAAAAAATGCTTCTGAATGAAGCAGGAAGGATGGTGTTAGCTTAGGCAGGGGGTGTGGCTGGTTGCTTCAGCCCATTGAACCACAGCCATTCAGTTTTGCTGAGTTTTCCCATGGGAGAAGGAGGCCCCATTGCCGTACTATGCAATCAATCTTACAGGAGAAAAAAACTATGTCAGGAGAAGGTATCCAAATTTTTTATACAGTAGGCAAAAATGCTAATCAAGGAGTGCCCCCACACTGAGGTGTGGGGCTTACTGACATGGATGTTTCCCTTTAATGTATGTCCCTAGGTTGAAAGGCTGCATGCTGAGTAATGAACAGCCAAGTATCTGGGGTGCTGAAGATGAATAGCATTCTCAAAAATAAATGTTGAACACCCCTAGGGAGAGTAGGGAGGGGGGTGTCACAGAAGGGATGGAGGGGAGACAACAAGATGGGGGCAGGTGATAGGAGCAGGGAAGACATGAAGCTTGTGTGGAGAAACAGGCACAACAGAGGCCAATATGAGCCTTAAGAAGAGGTTTCAGAAATGAGGGGGCGGTGGAGATAAATGGGGAGCAGGGGTTTGTTCCAGAGGATACGAAAGTAGATGGAAAAGGCAGGTTGTTAAGTTTTACGTAGTAGAGAAAGAAGGCGAGAACATATAATTAGTATGGAATGAAAGAGAGAGGAAGGGAAGGCAGAAGGCAACAATTTAATAACAAAACAAGAATAGTAGGAGAAATGAAGAACATAGTGGGAGAGGTTTGTCTAAAAGGAAGAACATTGTGGCCCACTGAGGTGGGGTGGGGCATGACAGCAGCAAGAGCAGACACAGCAGTATACTCAGGATAGTGCAGCAGGGATGCAATACCTTGTTTACGGTGATGTCTATTTTTTTATGCTTTAGGTACCAGTCCTCTGAGGGCTCAACTCCCAAATCCCCAACCTCTGCCCACCCTTGGGACTGATGCAAAGCAGTGACACACCCAGGTGTTCCCCCTCTGGGTGGGGCTGTCAGGCAGGCATGCCCCCAGAGCAGACTGAAGAAGGGTCCCAGCAGGAAGGACCACCAGGAGGCCTCCCCGACTTACCCCCAAGGCAGGGCTATGGGATCGGGCTGCACCAACAGAGACTCTCACTCAGTTACCAGTCAGAGCATACCGGAGGTCAGCCGGCAGCAGTTTTTGTTGTAATGGGCTCCCCAGGACATGTGGCATGCAATTACATAGGTCATTATGTGCTACTTCCAGTATGCCTCCCTGACAGCTTGGCACCAGCAGCTGTATTCCCCCCTGTCACCACCAGAAGCGCAAGTACCGCTGCCCACCTCCCCCCCGCCGGAGGAGTGTAGTCCAAAGGATGCTCAGTCCACCTCCCCATGGCAGACCCTCTGATGTCCCAAGTCCGTTCCAGAATCTGGGGCATTGGTGTCACAGATGGAAATCCAATCTCTGTGTGGAAGGCCAGCTTCAGTGACATTTTACCTTCTACTCTTGGGAGACCTGAAACATTGAGAGGGACTTGCTAAGGATCATTCAGTGAGAAACTGATTCTGGTGGGATTAGAACCTAGGTCTCCCCAGGCTAGTGTGCATTTAGAGGAAGGAAATTGTTTAACCAGGAAAGGTACATTTAGTTGAAGCTTGTTGCCAGGTGTGACCTGGGAGCATAATGAAGTTCAGGGTCACACAAGTGGCGGCTGGGATTCAAACTCAGGTCTCCAGGTTTGCAGTCTGTGGTGCCTTATAACCAGTATGCTATATGCAACAACTTAAAATAATATAAAAAAAACACTAGAAAATTCTGCTAAGGATATAAAATACAACCCACACTGCAATATCTATCCCTTTATCAGCTGTGCCACGGACTGATCTATCAATCCAGAAATCCTATATGTTCAATTCTGAAGGAAGCTTAAGGGTTAACACCCACCCTCATCCCTTATTCTCACTGCTGGTTAGCCTGCTTCCCTGCTGACATCATGATGTCCCTATGTCAACATCCATTGTAGCATGCTGCTAGCTGTCCTGCCTCCTGTTACTTCAGGGACTGTTTGTTCTCCCCGCAGGTAAATATATTTATAGCCCATCAATGCTTCTTCTATTTGCTGCTGTATGGTGCGTTTTGAATTAGGGGCTCTCCATGCGGCCCTTACGCTGCTTTTTTTCTGCTCCAGTCCTTTATAGCCACTGGTGTTCTGAAATCAGCCCGGTAATTAGCCGCTGTGCTCTGTTGCCATGTGCTTGCATCTATGCTCCCCTTGGGGAGCCAGCTGATTCTCTGAGTCTGCCTGGCACAGCTACTTTAATGCCCATTTCGGGCATGGCCTGGCGTCAGCACTGTGCGACTTTTCTTTTCCCCATCCTGCACGGTTGCTCGCAGTCTCTTACAGGCTAATATACTCAGCCACCATGCGGCATAGCTGGCAAGCTGCCGCCTATCGGCCCACCCTTTGGACCCTCTTAAGCCCCTCAGGAGCTCTTCACAAAACCGCTGTATGGCTGATCGTGGAGGGAGGCATGGTTGCCCTAGACTCCTCTCCTTGCTGAAATGTCCATCTTTCGCCCACCCACAAGGAGCAGGCCACAGCCTGAACTCCATGCAGGCTGGGAGTTGAAAACACCGACCAGCACTGTCACTTTAGTCGGTAGCGCTAAACCCGAGAACCAAGATGGCACCGTTGATGGTGGTAATTAGTGTAGTCGTGCAAATGGTGAGTTAGTTTTGTATTTCAGTTAGAGATTGCACTGTGGAGGCAGCACGGTTTTAAACAAGTTTCAGTTGTATTTGAACATTGTTTCTGTCCCTCCTTCCTCCACCACAGAGCAATATGCAGCTTGAGCTCCATATGGTCTGGGAGCAAAAAAACAGCCTAGGACTTTCACCTTTGTGTGGTCACTTGCACTATTGTTCTTTCTGCATGCACAATCTAACTCCCTGCCTGGCAAAGCAATATTGGGGCCCAGGACCCCGATCCCAGGGAAATTATTCCAACTCCAAAGATCTCAGGGACATTTTTAATACAGTGGTCACCAGGGAAATCAGCCCACCAGGGATATAATTACTGGCCCCCACATGGAACAACTTTAGCACCCTGGACCACCAGTGCTGATATTTACTTTTGTTCAACAACTAGACCAAAAGAGTCCCCACTAGCTCACCTCGGTTACTACTTTTAATTACTGGCCACTAGGCCATCTAGGGGCAATAAGTGATTTTTGATGCTCCCCCCCAACCAGCAACATGTTTTTCCTCTGTTTTTGGTTTTTTATTTTTTATTCACTGTTGTTTCAAATATTCTTTATGCTCCACTGGCCATGGGCTATGGTCTTCTTGCTGCCTCTAAGCAAATTGCCCTTTCTACTAAGACCTCCACAGCTAATCCTGGTGCGGTCCCCAGCTAACACCCTGTTGCTGGGTACACATCAGCCTTTGCAGTCATCTGGCCACCCAGGGAAGATGAAGGTGTGGATTCGATCCAGGAGTGTTGCATCTAGGTCTGATGCTGGAGTGGGCCGCTGCAGGGACTTCATCTGCCTGGCCCTCACGTGCCATTGCCATGTTCTTATCGCCCTCCCTCCCTCCACCAGGATAGTACATTGGGATTGGCTGCCAGTGAGGCCTGATGCAGCCAACCTATGGGTGTGCGCCAACAGACCCTGCCTGTCATTCGCAGATCCTGTGCACAGCCATCTGTGGTCACTCAGGTGGTGATAGAGCAGTGGGAAGCTCAACCCTCCCTCCCCCGAAAGCATCCAGTGAGACGCTCAGTCCTCCTGCCCTTGGCTGGACCTCTGACAGTCCTGGCTCACTTCCAGAACCAGGGTCGTTGGCGAAGCAGTAGTGCTACCACAGTGCCAGCCAAGCTGGCTCTTATCTGTCTTTTTCTCTATATTTCTGTCTTTCTGCTTTGTTTTGTCTGTCACTTTTTATCTAAAGCTCCCTTTTGTTTACTCCTGTGCTGTCATGTGCCCCTTTCATATCTCTCCACTCTCTATTTACCTTCGCTAATGTATTTTCTCCATATTAACTTATTTTCCATTTAACAGGTCTGAGAATGCCAACTCCTTCCCTACCAGATAAGTATTACTCTATGGCTACTTTTCTTATCCTTCCTGTTTGCTCTCTAAGAACTAAAGATTCTTTGTGACCCCTTTCATATATTTTATGTTACAGGTCTATCAAAATCATCTCTTCAAGGTTCCTATCTCATGGTCCTTAGTACACAGGTAAGAGATACTCAAAGTATTACTACATGGTAGGTTGACTTTAAAGAGTGTGGCCACACCGATTCGTTAGTGTTTGTTTTAGGTGATGCATACTGCTATCTGTTAGGTGGAATGTTTGCTGTGCTCAACAGTTAACACAGCTGGTCCAGTGTGTGTGTGTGTGTGTGTGTGTGTGTGTGTGTGTGTGTCAGGGGGCCTTGTAGAGAGAGGGTTAATATTGTGGCTGTGTAGAGAACGGGGCAGTTTTGGGGACTGTGGAGGTAGAAATATTTGTCATGGAGGGAGGATGCTGTCTGGGGCAGTGGAGGAAGGGGGCTAGTTTAGGGTGCTTTGAAGGGTGGGGGCTAGTGTCTAGGCTGTGAGGGGTAACTGTCTTGTGCTGTGGAGGAAGGGGGCTAGTGTTTGGGTGTGGTGAGAGGCAGGCTAAGGTCAAGAGTTGTGGAGGAGAAGCATTTGTATTGGGGCTGTGGAGGGAGGGGACTAGTATCGGGGCAATTGAGGGAGGTGACTGGTGGATGGAAGTAGCTGGTGTTGGGTGCTGCGGATGGAATTGGCTGTCGGGTGCTGTGGACAGAGGTGGGCTGTTGTAGGGTTCTGTGGATGGGGGTGGGCTGCTGTAGGGTACTACAGAGGAGAGGGGCTAGTGTCTGGAGCTGTGTCGAAAAGGCTAGTGTTGGCTGCTCTGGAGGCAGATGTAACACTTTTGAGTAATTAGATACATACAATAGATGCTGTCAGTAGATAAGGACCGTTAGGCCCATCTAGTCTAGTGTACAGTGACAACCCCATCTGGTCACTGGCTTTAGCTTTTTCTTCCTATCTCTATTATTCCTTTGTTTCTGTCCCACTCATGTTTGAAGCCCACCACTGTATGGGCTGCCACCACCTCCTGGAGAAGGCTATTCCATGCATCCACCATCACCCTTTCCATAAAAAGGAACTTCCTGACATTTCCCCTTATGTGGTCACCCCTCAGTCTCATGTCGTTACCTCTTGTCCTAGCACCATTAATCTGGAATATGTTGTCCCCTTCCACCTTGTTAATGCCCTTGAGGTACTTGAATGTTTCTACCAGGTTATCTTTCTTCCTCTTTTGTTCCAATGTGTACAAACTGAGGTCCCTCACTTTCTCCTCATAATGCTTGTGATGTAATCCATTCACCATTTTGGTCACCCTACTCCACATGGTCTCTATTTTGTCAATGTCCTTTCAAGGTGTGGTCTTCAGAACAGCACATCATATTCAGATCACCAGGGTCTTGTATAGTAGTCTGTTACCTCTCTTCTTCAGCTTGTGATTCCCCTTCAATGCACCCCAACATCCATGGCCTTTCCACCTCCTTTGCTGTCTGCCTAGCAGCCATCAAGTCATCTGTGATTATGACCCCAAGTCCCTCTCCTCCTTAGCTACCATCAACACTCCCCCAGCCTGTAGCTCGCCCCAGGGTTCCTGCTCCCCACATGCATGATTTTGCACTTCTTTGCATTATACCTTAGCTGCCATGCCCCTGCCCATCTCTCCAAACAGTTCAGGTCTTTTCTCATCCATTCTACCTCTCCGGAGTATTCACCCTATGACAGATATTGGTGTCATCCACAAACAGGCAAACATTCCCTCCAGCCCATCTGCAGTGTCACTGATGAAGACATTGAAGAGGACTGGCCCTAAACTGACCCCTGAGGTACTCACTGGTCATCTTCCTCTAGTCTGATTGGGTTCCATTAACCACTACCCTCTTGTTTTCTGTCCCTTAACCAGTTTCCAACCCAGTTCAACACCTTGCATCCCAACCCCAGGCTGTCTGGCTTGTTCACCAGTCTCCTATGTGGGACTGTAACAAAAGCTTTGCTGAAATCGAGGTAGGCAATATCCACCCCCCCCAACCAATTGGTCTACTGCCTTTTTCACCCAGTCAACGAAATCTGTCAGATTAGTTTGATAGGATCGTCCTGCAGAGAAGCCATGTTGCCTGGGATCCACCAGTCCATTGGCTTCCAGTTGCTACACTATTCTTTCCTTAAGGAGTGCCTCCATTATCTTTCCCACTACAGAGGTTAGACTAACTGGCCTGCAGTTCCCCGCTTCTTCTTTATTTCCACTCTTGTGAAGAGGGACAACGTTTGCTCTTCTCCAGTCCTCTGGGACCACTCCAGTTTCTAAGGACTCACTAAACAGGGCTGCCAGAGGGGCTGCCAGTTCAGTCCTCAGTTCCATTAGGAGTACTGTGCAAGGGGGGGAGCTATTGTTAATTGCTTTGGAGGAGGTGGACTGGTGTTGGGGGCAGTGAAGAGAGTGATTACTATCAAGGGTGGGAGAGGCCTGGTGGGGAAGGGGCTAGTGTTCAGGGGTGGTTCGAAGAAGGAGATGGGTCTAGTGTCTGGGGGCAGGGGCTAGTATCTGTAGGCTGTAGAAAGATGGGGTAGCTGGTATGGGGACTGTGGTATAAGAGTTAGTGTCTAGGTCCCATGGTGGTGGCAGTAGTGGTTTATAGTATTGTTGTATATTATTTGTGACTTTATTTTATGTGGAGCTGTTCCTTGGAGGTTCAGGGCACCATTTCAAATATCAAACAGTAGCAAAATAAAATTTTTAATTAGTACTTAAAAAACTGGCATGACATAACTGTGGGAAGATCAAACCCCAAAAGTATGAGTCAATAAGGGTGGGCAAAAACGAGGGGGAACAAACTGAATAATAAAAATATATATATAATGAACCCTGGAGCAAGCTACAGGTTGGGGGGGAGCTGTTGACGGTAGCTAAGGAGGAGAGGGACTTGGGGGTCATAATCACAGATGACTTGATGGCCGCTAGGTAGACAGCAATAGAGGTAGGAAAGGCCAATGGGATGTTGGGGTGCATTGGAAGGGGAATCACAAGCTGAAGGACAGAGGTAGCAGACCACTATACAAGACCCTGGTGATCCAGAATATGATGTGCTGTTCCGAAGACCACACCTTCGAAAGGACATTGACAAAATAGAAACCATGCTGTCCTCCTTATCCTCACTATCTCTCCTCCTGCTTTACTCTTTTTATTTACGTACCTGAAGAAAGTCTTTTCCTCATTTGCTACCCCTTTCGCTGTCCTTTTCTCTGTCTGGGCCTTTGCTCCCCTCACTGCCTTTCCTGCTTTCCTCTGTTTTGCTTGGTATACCTGCATGTCTTGCTACCTCTGCATTTCCTTATACCTCCTGAATGCCATCCTTTATTCCTTCACCATGTTGACCACCTCCCTAGAGAACCATAGCAGTCTCTTTTTCCTTCTACTTTTACTCACTTCATTCATGCAGAGGTTGATTGCCTTAAGTATGCCTGCCCTTATTTTTCCACATTGTGCTTTTACCTTTCTCTGGCAATCCCCACTCCATGAGGCAGTTTCTGAGGCAGTCTCCCATTTCTTTAAAATCTGCCTTCCTATAGTCCAGGACCATTGTCCTTATGAGGGTTTGCCTCTGTTCCTGTGTTAAGGTTAAACCACATGGTATGGTGATCACTGGTATCGTCTTGATCCCTCCTCTGTCACTGTCATTTTAACAAATTTTTCCCTGCATGTGCATTACCATCGATCCTCCATCTGCCCCAGCTGTCCCAACCCCTCCCCTTCATTTGGAGGATACCATCCCTCTCCCCCATCTCCTCTCAGGAAGTTTACTGGGCTCTAATGTCTCTCACCCCTGCCAAGTCCAGCCCAGATGGCCTTGACCCCAAGCTTCTCCATATCTCCACTCCTGATATTGTCCTCCCACCCTCACACCCTCTTAACCTCTCTTTCTCCTCCAGCATGGTCCCTCTGGCCTGAAAGGCTGCAAATGTTCTGCCCCTTCACAAAGGTGGGGATCCCTCTTTCCCTGGAAACTACTGGCCCATTTTTCTCCTCCCCTCCCCCTCCCTAGCTAATCTTCAGGAGTCCATCGTCTACTTCAGACTTGCTGAGTTTTACCTCACTCCAACACTGTCTTCCTTCCAATCCAGATTCAGAAAATAGCACTCCACCACTTCTTCCTTATCACAGATCACCGACTTCCTCTTTTCTGGGATGGATTGGGGTCATATCACCGCCACCATTTTCATAAACCTGGCCAAGGCCTTTGATTCCATATCCCACTCTGTCTCTTCCTAAACAAGCTGCACTCTGAAGGCTTAGCTGCTTCTGCTGTAAAATGGTTTGATTCCTACCTTACGGGCAGGCTACAGTCTGTATACAGTTGGGAAACGTCCTATCACCCATTCTCCCTATCCTTGTTGGGGTTCTGCAAGGATCAATCCTTGGCCTGATCCCCTTCTCTCTTTTCGTTAATGACCTTCCTTCCATCTGCTCAAACTCTTGCATACACATATATCACGGATGATACTGTCATGCACCTCGGTCCTTCCATCTCTGATATATTGGCCCATCTCTAGCAAGACCTCCACAATGTTAACTGGTTCATGCTTACCAACTCCATGAACTGTAAATACGCTTACTACACTGCCAGTGTTCACCAATCCGGATGGCACCCCACCAATCCAGATGGCACCCCCACCCCAATGTGCTCCCTAAGTTCAAATACCTTGGATTTTAGCATGACTCAAATCTTGACTTCTTGTCCAATATTGATGCTATTCCTCAATGCTTCACCCCAAGCTTGGAGCATCATATCAAAATAAAGACTGCTTCTCCTTCCCCATTTGGCAAGATTTGATAATGAAAACAATTCTTCTGGTATTTAATTGCACTGACATTGTCTATGGTTCCGCTCCTGTTACATCCCTTCATAGACTTGACATGGTCTTAAATGTTTTTTATCAGTTTGCCACAAACTCTCCCTTTCGCACACACCATTGCCACCTCTACTCCTCCGTCATATTTCTCCCCTTCCTCTAAGATGCCCAGCCCACAGTCTAGCCTTTATCTCAGAACACTGGTTTGGGACCCTTCCATCCTATCTCTCCTCGCTTCCTTCCTCTGCCACCATTTGATTTATTGGCTCTGGAGATAAATGGTTTGAGCCAATTTAATTGCTCTCGCAGTTAGTACATGGTACTTTAATTTTGCACATTTGGGCACAAATGGTTATCCTTTATATATTTTAGGATCAAATAATAACTCTAGATGAATTTCTGGTTATTTATGTAACTAGAAAGCTGCAATGCAATACTTGGACACCAATGGCAACTCTGTTGTATTTTAGAACTATATAATTTGTCTTAAACAAAATGTTTAGTATTTTGTCTTTTGTAGCTTATGTCTTGTATGATGTAATGTATTTCTACTCTGTTTGTATAGCATACATGTATAGGTAACTTAGATGCAAACAGGGCTGTCTTGAAAACTGGGCTGCATAACCTAAATGACATGTCTTCCTGTATAAAAATAAAGTTTTTACTACTACTACTTTTACTACTGCCATTCCTACATCTTACTTTATGCACTCCAGTTATTCCCACTCCTTCACCCTTTCCCATCACCACTTGTCTGCTGGCCATCCAGCTTTCTCCTATCATCTCCTCTCCCACTGAAATCAACTCTCCTCTTCGTCTCAACACTCCATTCCTCATCCTTAAGAGGCTACTCAGATCCACACACAGTGCTACATGCTGCTGCCCCTCAACCCCCTAGCCTCTTCTTCCTGCCCCTGGTCCTTTACTAGTGTGTCAATGGCCCCTACTAGCCAGGCTGGCTGCGTATGTGCCCTATTTTAGTTTTGCTGCTTTGTTTACCTAGCTTACAATATGTAATACTGTATCATCAGTTTTGCTGCATTTGCTTATCTGTTTTCTCACACATTGTGTTATGTTTCAGTGGCATTATGTTCATTTTATTTGCCTCCCTTTGTATCGGTCTTCCTTCTCACCGGTTCACACTTGGAAATGAGCCTCGGCCCAGTAAGCCTTTCCCAGTTCCCTCTTATTAAATAAATAAAAAAACAAGGGACTGCCCATTGTGATGTCTGCAGTGCTGTTCCTGTTTGTAAGCACCAGGTCCAGGGTAAAGGTGATCTGATTTCTTAAGGAAAGAGGTTCTGAAGTCATCATCGGTGATCGCCTCAAAACTACTGCCTATTGCAACAAAGTAATTGGGAAGGCTAACAAGACACTGGAAAGGGGGTTTCCAGTAGATGGAAGGTGGTGATATTGTCCCTGCACAGATTCTTGGTAAGGCCACTATTTCAAATACTGTGTGCAATCCTGGAATCCTCACGAAAGGACCTATTGTCTTTCCAGAGGACAGCTACAAAACTGATCCAGGGAAAGGAGGGGAAATCATATAAGTAGAGGCTGAAGGAGAGACTTAAGGGAGAAAGCAGAAGACAGAGTGGATTGACAGGAGAAGAGAAGCCATTCATATACAGGCCATACATACATACATAGGTCATTCATACATACTGTACATAGGCCATTCATATATAGACCATATATACATACATACACAGGCCATACATACATACATTGGTCATAAATACATAGGTCATTCGTACATACATACATACATACACAGGCCATATATACATATGCTGTACATACACAGGCCATTCATACATGGGCCACTGGGCTTTTCTGCTTGCAGAGTCTATACTAAAGATTTTCAAAGGATCCATCCAGATGCATCCGTTGCTTTTTACAAAACAGAACTGCATCTGTCTATACTGTAAGACCATGTATTTGATGGTTACCAGCATTCACAATCCATGTCCAAGAAAAGCCAAAAGTGCCTCGAACTGTTGCAAACCACCACTGCAGTCATTGTTTACAGCAAACTGTGACATATTTGTTGTAAATGGACTCAGCTTGTGCAAACAGCAGCAGAACTGCCTGGAAACAATCAAGCAGATACAGCTGCAAGCGTAGGCTGTATTGGAGTATGCGTCCATCTTCCTCAGTGTATCTATTGTTTATATCTTTGTAGCCTAAGTGGAAGAGCAGTGTGGCCTACTGATTACAGCACTGAAGTGAGTCACTGATCCCCAGCTTGAATCCCATCACAACCACTGATTACTGTGAGCCTTTGAGTAAGTCATAGTAACATAGTAATTTAAGGTCAGAAAGGATGATAGGGCCATCATGTCAACCCTTGCTTCATAAGCTGGTATGAATAAGTATAAAATCACACATGCCCCCATAATGCAAAGCATCATGGGCTGCATATGCAAATCACCACAGACTATTACGCTGGTTCAACTTTAAGCAGAAATGCATGGTGCCGAAAGGCCTCTCACACAGTTTGCAAAGGTTGCCAACAGAAGACAGACACATGTTTCATCATACCAGGGCTCATCAGTGTGCCTCGTCTGTTTGACACCCCAATGGAATGAACCAGCTACCCTAAGATGGTCTATCTGGGTTATGTTGTGATGAACCCAATTAAAACAGAAAACAAGTTAAAAGACAAAGAACCACAGCGCGCAAGCACTGAGGCAATGGTTACCCAAGCAACCCAGTAACCCAGGCAATGATTACTGAGGCAATGAATAAGTATGCTGTGCAAAACATGTACTAATTGAAATGTGTTCCCTTGACTGTCCTGGGTTTCAGTACCTCCTGGTTATAACATAAGGTAGAACCTGGAGCCTACTGTAAATGAACTGCTGCATGTCAGGAAGGCTATGCTAGGTACATAACTTAAGAAAAAAAATTGGGAAAGTCTACTAGAATCCTAAACCATACTCAAATCAGCTTCAAGTTAGATAGAGCTGATGGTGCATGTCGGCGTTGGATACTACTAGGTAATACCTTTTTAGTTGGATTCTTTAACATGGGTATATTTATTGTAACCACCATAATCCCAACATTTGCCCAATAAAGCAGACAGTTTTACTGGATAAGTACCGACTGGCCCAGACACTGACGGATGCATATAGTTTTATGATGAAGCAGATACAGAGTGACTTGTTATTCATATTCACAATAATTTTATTTTATTCGACCATAGGCCATTACAAATCCATACAACTCACTGCAAACAGTAAAAAAAAGAGAAGGAGAAGGAACAACAATAACAAAAAATTATATATATAAATAATATACAGTGACACAACAAAACTGCTGTGCAAGACTTGAAACATGAAGAGTTAAGAAGCAGCAATTCTGTTTCTACGTCCAAGAACAGTTTTCATGAAACTGATTAACATTTTGTATCCTTTACATTGGTGGGTTTCAATAGTATTTCCAAACAATCTTCTTGTGCTGACTTTATATGGATTTATGAAAGCATCCAGATATTTCAATCTCCATTCAAATAGAGAGGGCAGCTGAAAACTATATGAAATAGATCATCTCCATCCTCACCATTACTACAGAAACATTCAGTGTCTGATTTAGTGTGCTGTTTGCACCTTATTTCCAGCTTTTTTACAGGGATCATATCAAACCTGCACAGCGTTAAAATTCTACTGTCTTTGGCTGCGAGTGGAAGTGTTAAATAAAATTCACACCCATAGCAATATTTAAACTTAAGATAGCAATGTGCTGATTTTAACTTAGCCAAATTGGAACTGCCTATATCCAGAGCAATTTCCATAGATGTAGTTTACATTAAATTTGTATAAGAATTGGAAATTGTTATCCCCTTAAGAGAATCTTGTCAGACGTGCCACAAAGCCATTTGTTTTAAAATCTCCTGTAAGTTACACAGCCATAGTGATTCCTTCTGAGCTGGTGCCCAACTTTTTCTCTTCTAGGCACAATTTGAGCCAGGGTTATTATAACTATTGAAAATGACTGGCCTGTTGACCACATGGTCACCCTCTGAGCAGTACAGTAATTATCCCAACCAAAGTGCTCTATAGTTTAGCTGGGGAGTTCTTTCATAAGCCTCCCAATCTTGGGAGACAGGTCTCTCTAGCCCGAGTTGGTCACCCTCCTGTACACAAACTCTGTTCCCACCAGTTCCTTAAAAGGGCCTCCATGTATCCTAAGTTTTACCTGTTGTTTAAATTTTTGGTATTCTGCCTTAACATATTTGTAGCCTACCTGTGTATATATTGTGCCCATACCACATTATACCATTTGTATTTACTGTGCCAAAACCTTATACCTTGTGTATATACTGTACCTGTACCACTTTATATCTTTTGTATACACTATGCCTATACCTTACATAGAAACATAGAAACATAGACTTTGACGGCAGATAAGGACCGCTAGGCCCATCTAGTCTGCCCATTTCCCTACCTACAGGATAGGCCGCAGATCCTAGTTAACCAACAGCCTATATCTTCCTGCCCCCCACAAGAATTGCCTTATGTCTGTCCCATGCATTCTTGAATTCTCCCACAGTTTTAGACCCCACAACTTCCTCAGGAAGGCTGTTCCATGCATCCACTACCCTCTCTGTGAAATAATACTTCCTCACATTGCCTCTGAACCGCCCTCCTTCTATCTTTAAATTGTGTCCCCTTGTTCTTGCAAGTCTCTTTTTCTGAAAGATGCTACCCTCTTGGACTTTGTTGATTCCCTTGAGGTACTTGAAAGTTTCTATCATGTCCCCCTCTCCTTCTTTCCTCAAGGGTATACATATTAAGCTCCTTTAGTCTCTCCTCATATGGCTTCTCTTGCAGACCCTGCACCATTTTAGTTGCCCTCCTCTGGACTGCCTCTATCCTGTCTATGTCCTTGCGAGATGGGGTCTCCAGAACTGGACACAGTATTCCAGATGGGGTCTCACCAACTGTCTGTACAGAGGGATAACAACTTCCTGTTTTATGCTGCTGATGCCTCTCCCTATACATCCCAGTATACCCCCGGCCCTCCCTACTGCCTTCTCACATTGCTTGCTAACCTTAAGGTCATCTGATATGATTACCCCAGGTCCCTTTCCTGTTTTGTTGTTGTTATTACCTCCCACCCATTGTGTATTCTTCCCTGGGTTCTTGTTTCCAGGTGCATTATTTTGCACTTTTTGCATTGAATCCTAGCTGCCATCGTCTGACCATTCCTCCAACCTTGCCAAGTCCCTTTTCATCCTTTCCGCCTCCTTGTGTATCAACCCTGTTGCAGATCTTTGTGTCATCTGCAAAAGGCATACTTTCCTTCAGTCCCTCTGAAATGTCACTGATGAAGACATTAAAAGGACTGGACCCAATACTGAACCTCTCGGTGCCCACTAGTAACCACCCTTTCTTCAGAGTGGACTCCATTTACAATTACCTTCTGTGTCCTGTTGTCCAGCCAATGTTTTACCCAGGCTACCACCCTGGGACCCACTCCCAGGCTGGTTAATTTGACTAATAATCTTTTGTGGGGACTGTGTCAAATGCCTTGCTAAAAGTCTAGGTAGGCCATGTCCACAGCCCCTCCCTGGTCTACTACTTTGGTCACCCAGTCAAAGAAGTCTATTAGATTCGTCTGACATGACCTTCCCACTGTGAACCCATGCTGCCTTGGATCCTGTGCTCACTGACCTCTAGGTACTCAACTATTCTTTCCTTCAAGTGACTCCATCACTTTCCCTACCACAGAGGTCAGACTGACAGGTCTGTAGTTTCCTGCCTCTGTCTTGGTCCCACTTTTGTGAAGGAGAATCACATCCGCCTTCCTCCAGTCCTCGGGTACCACACCATCCTCCCATGATTTATTAAAAAGAGTAGCCAGTGGTTTCACTAGTTCCTTCCTTAATTCTTTTAGAATTCTGGGGTGAATTCCATCAGGACCCATTGCTTTGTCCACCTTCAGTTTTAGGAGTTCTTGCAGAACCCTTTCTTCTGTGAAAGGACTGGGATCGACTCCCCTATCAAAGTGCTTCTGTTAATTGGATTAGGCACTTCCCCTCCTCTTTTGTGAATACTGAGCAGAAATATTGTTCAGTATTCCTGCTTTCACTGTCCCCTCTGCCCACCCACCGTTCATTCTATTTAGCCTCACTATCCTCCCTTTGTCTTTCTCATGCTTGATGTACCTATAAAGGTTTTATCCCCTTCTTAACTGAGTTGGCTATATTTTCCTCAGTTTGGGCCTTTGCTATTCTGACTTCCCTCCTGCTTCTCTGCCTTAACTGGTACAGCTCTCTGTCCTGCTCCTTCTGTGTTTCCTTATACTTCGGAATGCTATCTTTTTCTTCCTGACTTTCACAGCCACCTCTCTTGAGAACCATAGTGGCTTTTCTTTCGTTTGATTTGTTTATTTGCTTCACACCAAAGGCTTGTTGCCTCTGTGATGGCAGTTTGATAATTCCCATTGTTGCTCCACACCTCCTTCTAGCCTGTTTGCTAGTGCGTTTCTGAGGCACTCTCCCATCTTGCCAAAGTCAGCCCTCCTAAAGTCCAGTACCCTCACTTTTGTATGGCTTGACTCTGTAGCTGAGTTTAACGTGAACCACACTGTTTGATGGTCACTTGTCCCCAGATGGCAACCCACTTCTAGATCTGAGATCCTCTCACTGGCCCGTTTGAGAGTCAGAGGTCTAAGATTGTTCCCTCACGAGTGGGTTCGAAACTAGCTGTCTAATGCCCTGCCACCTGTAGGGCGTCGAGAATGGCCTGCTCTTGGATGTGGCTGCAGCAAATGTGCTCAGTTAACATCTGGCATATTCAGGTCTCCCATCAACAGTATCTCCCCTTTCTCTGCCATTCTAGAATGCCTTCCATCATATCCTTGTCCATTCCTTCCCCTGACATGGGGGTCTGTACACAACCCTGTGCGGATTGTGGTGCCCTTTCCAGTCTCCAAGGTGACCCACAGTGCCTCCTCTCCTCCCTGTTTACTCTTTTGTTCAGTTGCTTTTATCCCTTCCTTTACATAGAGGCTACTCCTCCCCCTCTTCTCCCCTGCCTGTCTCTCCTGTAGGTTATGTACCCTGGTATGTTAACATCCCAGTCATGGTTCTCTGTGTACCATGTTTCTGTGACTGCTACGATATCCAGGCATCCCTCTTCCATTAAGGCCACCAGCTCAGGGAGCTTGTTGCCCAGACTACGGGCATTGGTACTCATTACCCTCCATTTCCTGATGGCCTTACCCCCTTTTGCCCCATCCCTGTCCTTGCCTTTGTCACTTTCTCCATTTACCACTGCCCTTCTCCCTATCGACACCTCCATGTTGGTGTTTGCCACACTTACTACCGTGATTGTTTGGGGGGGGCTAGGATTTTCCTGCTCCTTTCCAGTGCCTCCCCCCTTGGCTAGTTTAAAAGCTTGCCAATGAAGCATTTAAACCTATCACCTAGGATCCTGGTTCCCCTCCCGGACAGATGCAGCCCATCATGCCAGTATAGGCTTGCATCACTCCAGGTGGACCCCCAGTCCCCAATGAAGCCAAATCCCTGAGCTCCACACCAGTTTTTCAACCACTGATTGAATCCCATGGTACAGAACACCCTAGCCTCTCCTATGCCATAGATGGGTAGCACCTCCGAGAAGGTTATCGTGCGTGCTACTTGACTAAGGCCCCTCCCCAATTTCACAAACTCTTCCTGCACTTCTCTAATCACTTTCTTAGCCAGGTCATTTGTCCCTAGGTGGACAATGACATCCAGCTCCCTCCCCTGTGCAGCTGCTCCGGCAATCCTGAGGATTTGCTCCCTGTCCCTCCAAGCCATGGCGCCAGGCAGGCACCTTACCTCCCTCTCCCCTTCCTTGCCCAGTTCTACCTTCCTAACAATGGAGCCCCCACCAGGAGTTGTTTCCTTCCCCTGCAGGGTCCCCTGCCACCCTCCTGTGGGTCTCCTTTGTGGAGGTTCCTAGCATCCTCCTTGGTCTCCACTGCAGGTGCCTCCACAGAGGAACCACACTTTGCCAGAATGGCATAGGAATTGTGGAGAGGTACAACTGGAGGGATGCGCCTCTGTTCCACCACCCTCACCCTCCCTGAGCCCTGTGGTCCAACCGCTCCTCTTTCTTGGCAACCTCTGAGGCAGACGGCAGTGGCACTGGTGGTCCCTGGATGGAAGAGGAGGTCCCACAAATCCTGGCCAACTCAGCCTGGAGATGAGCAACTTCCTCCCTCAGCCCAGAGGTGCCTTCAGATGGGACAACACCGCATCCTCCAGAACATCTCCCGGAAGACTGCTGCTCCACAGCCACTGCACTGCACCACTCAATCATGTCTTATTTCTGGCCCTTAACTGTTTGCAATCCTTACTCTTTCCTCTGTTTTTTCTCTCTCTTACTTTCTGCCTGTGTTCCTTTAAGCTCCTGATTGTCCTGTTCTGAGACAAGAATATCCTATATTTCTCAGTAGACCACTTACTTGTTCAGAGGCAGACCTCCAGCAGCTAGAGGGGGCGGAGAGCTACTCTTGCCCTTCTAGGATGGTGGGTCCTTGGTGGTTCTGTGATCACTCACTTCCTGCCCCTAAACAGGAAGTTCCTGTTGTCAGTCAAATCCTGTGCCTATAAAAATAGAACTAGCTTTGGGTGGAGGGGAGGGAAGGAGGGCAATATGGTCCCAGTAGAAAAGTTCAGTCACACAGCAGTCCTTTCTCCTGGTGTCTTCTGCCAAGCTACCTTTTGTATATACTGTGCGTATTTCCACATTATATTCTTGTATATTTTTGTCAAGTACCTTATAAAGTACTCTTACTGTAACAATGTTAAATCTGCTGTGTAACCTTGCACCCAGGTCGCACCTGGAAATGAGCCTCGACTCAGTGTACCTTTCCCTGTCATCAATTTTAAATAAATAAAAAATAATGGAGTGGACTGTCCACTCTCTGTTCAAGTTGAGAATATCCACAACTTAAATGCAAAGGACAGTCCAGTTTTTGTTTATGCTGATGGGCCCCACTCCCTCGGGAGAGGAGGTGAGTAGCATTCCTGGGAGGGGGTCCTCCAAGGTATGCATCAATGGAAGGATGCAGGAGCAGTGTATTAGGGGGACTGTGGCATGGAAGGTCCTAGGCAGCTGTCATCTGATAGGCTGGGACAGGTGCTAGTTTTTGTTTTCTGGGTCCCCCCCCTCACACCTCAGTGGTGTGCACCGTGGTGATGTTCTAGAGGCGGAGCCAGATAATGTGTGGTCAACCACACTGGCAAGGCGCCGCACACTACCAGGTGTCACTCTTTGAGTGGTGCTCCACAGCCCCCCCAGGAGTGCCATGAGAAGTGCATGAACAGAACTGTGGGCCTTGAACTTCAGCCTGACTAAAACTGGTGCAGTCACATGCCTTGCTGTCCTGCTGTTCCGAATTCAGGGAACTCTGCATTGTTTTCTGCCACATGTGCTGTCTGTTTCCTGGATTCACCCTTGCTATTCTGTGGTCTGGGCACCATGTGGGTTGCCTGGTGTGGGATCAGAGTGACAGTGAACTGCAGTGAGCCACAGTGCAGGGCTATTCTTACATGTTCAGAACTGAAATTGTGCCATCTCTGCCGGTAAGAGATGACACAGCCGGCTTGAAGTCTCACACTCACCCTGTCCCTGAAGTCTTGAAGTCTCACACTCACACTGTAAAGTCAGATATGACTCAAGATCAACATATTGTAAAGTAAAAAAGCTTTGTGTTACTCACAGTGCTACTGAACAGGACATATTGCCTAAAGGTGCTTACAGTCCCACAGTTGCCACAGAACCTGACACAATGGTGTTTCATATCCCAAATGGAACTTATTCAAGGGACTCTAGCTCCACTGCCCCTCACCCCCAGGACACATCTGAAAATGAGCTGTTAGCAGCTCAGTGTATCTTTCCTGATGAAACTTTTGAAATAAAATAAAATAAATAATATAAATATATAAAGTTTGCCATATGCCTACCTGAAGCCAATCCCAACCTACACTGGAAAAAGTTATTAGTTGATAGTTACAGTAGTTTTTCAACATGCCCTTCCCTTGACACTCTCTGTCCTGTTTTCCTTAATACATACTATTCACTTGTGTTTGTGCCACATGTCAGTATTGAGTCATTCTTGACATCCAGTCGACATTCTTGTGTACCATGTTTCTGTGCTGACAGTCACAGAAACATAGTACCTAGATAACATAACTGGGATGTCCAATACCAGGATACACAATCTACAGGAGGGACAGGGAGGGTAAATGAGGGGAGGTAGCTCTCCAGGTAAAGGAAGGGATCAAAGCAACAGAACTAAAGAGTAAACAGGGGAGCAGATGAGACATTCTGGGTCACCCTGGAGACAGGAAATGGCACCACAATCCACATGGGGTTGTATACAGACCCCCATCTCAGGGAGAGAATGGACAAGGAAATGATAGAAGGCATCCTTAGAAAGGCAGAAAAGGGGAGATATTGTTGATGGGGACCTAAATATGCAGATGTTAACTGGAGCACCTTTGCTGCATTCAAGAGCAGGGTCATTCTTGATGCCCTACAAGGGGCATGCCTCAGACAGCTAGTATTGGAACCCATTGGGAGGGAACAATCTTAGACCTGGTACTCTCAAATGGGGACGGGGAAAGAATCTCAGATTTAGAAGTGGGTGGCCATCTGGGAACAAGCGACCACCAAACAGTGTGGCTCACAATAAACACAGCCATACAAAACCAAGAGTATTGGACTTTAGGAGGGCTGACTTTGGGAAAAAGAGAGAGTGCCTCAGAAAAGCACTAGCAAACAGGCAAGAAGGGGTGGAGGAACAATGGGGAGTAATCAAAACAGCCATCACAGAGGCAACAAGCCTTTGTGTAAAGCAAATCAGCAAAACACAACGAAGGAAAAAAAAATGTTATGGTTCTCAAAAGAGGTGGCAGGGAAGGTTAAGGAGAAAAGGATGGCATTCAGGAAATATAAGGAAACACAGAAGGAGCAGGACAGAGAACTTTATCAGTTAAAGCAGAAAGAGGCAGGGAAGGCAGTCAGAATAGCAAAGGCCCAAACCAAGGAAAGGATAGCCAACTCTATTAAGAAGGGGGATAAGACCTTTTATAGGTACATTAGGGAGCGAAGAAAGACCAAGGGAGGGATACTGAGGAGCTAATAAAGGTGAGGAATGTGGGCAGAGGGTGACAGTGAAAAAGCAGTAATACTGAATGAATATTTCTGCTCAGTATTCACAATGGAAGAGAGGGGAGATACCTAAACCAAACAAGAAAAACACTCTGAAGACGGGGGTCGATACCAGCCCATTTACAGAAGAAAGGGTTCTGAAAGCAATGAGGCCTGATGGGATTCACCCAAGAATTCTAAAAGAACTAAAGATAGAACTAGTGACACCACTGACTACTCTCTTTAACAAATCATGGGAGGATGGGGTGGTACCTGAGGACTAGAGGAGGGTGCATGTGATTCCTCTTCACAAAAGTGGGAGGAGGACAGAGGCAGGAACTACAGACCAGTTAGTTTGACCTCAGTGGTAGGGAAATGATGGAATTACTTCTGAAGGAAAGAATTGTTGAGTACCTAGAGGCCAGTGGGGCACAAGACCCAAGGCAGCATGGATTCACGATGGGAAGGTAGTGCCAGATGAATCTAATAGATTTCTTTGACTGGGTGACCAAAGTAGTAGACCAGGGAAGGGCTGTGGACATGGCCTTCCTAGATTTTAGCAAGGCATTTGGTACAGTCCCACACAAAAGATTAATACACAAGTTAGCCAGCCTTGGAGTGGGTCCCAAGGTAGTAGCCTGGATAAAAAATTAGCTAGACAACAGGACGCAAAGGGTAGTGGTAAACGGAGTCTACAGTGAAGAAAGGAGGATTACTAGCGGGGTACTGCAGGGTTCAGTACTGGGGTGGGTACTTTTTAATGTCTTTATATGTGATATTGCAGAGAACTGGAAGGAAAAGTATGTCTCTTTGCAGACGACACAAAGATCTGCAACAGGGTTGATACACAAGATGGAGTGGAAAGGATGAGAAGGGACTTGGCAAGGTTAGAGGAATGGTCAAATGTATGGCAGCTCAGATTCAATGCAAAGAAGTGCAAGGTGATGCACCTGGGAAACAAAAACCCAGGAGAAGAGTACACAATGGGGGGTGAGATACTGACAACAGTAAAAATGGAAAAGGACCTGGGGGTAATTATATCAGATGACCTAAAGGTGGGCAATCAATGTGAGAAGGCAGTAAGGAAAGCTGGGGGGACATGGGATATATAGGGAGAGGCACCAATAGTAGAAAACAGGAAGTTGTTATCCTCTGTACAGACAGTTGGTGAGACCCCATCTGTAGTACTGTGTGCAGTTCTGGAGACCCCATCTCCGCAAAGACATAGACAGAGTGGAGGCTGTCCAGAGGAGGGCAACAAAAATGGGGCAGGGTCTGCACCAGAAGACATACAAAGAAAGACTAAAGGAGCTTACTATGTATATCCTTGAGGAAAGAAGGGAGAGAGGGGACATGACAGAATCAACAAAGTCCAAGAGGGTAGCATCTTTCAGAAAAAGAGATGTGCAAGAACAAGCGGGTACAATTTGAAGATAGAGGGGGGATGTCTCAGAGGTAATGCGAGGAAGTATTTTTTCACGGAGAGGGTTGTGGATGCATGGAACAGCCTCCCTGAGGAGGTCGTGGAGTCAAGAACAGTGGGGGAATTCAAGAATGCATGGGACAGACATAAGGCAGTCCTAGTGGGGGAGGTAGGAGGAAGTAAGCTGTTGGTTAACTAGGATCTGCAGCTTATCCGTTAGGTAGGAAAATGGTGGGCCAAGCGGTCCTTATCTGCCGTCAAATTCTATGTTTCTATGTTTCTATCCTACTAGGTCAATACGTTGCATGAAAAACAGTGTAGTCAATACTGCACAGTGCATACAGCGCTGGCAAGCATAGCAACAGGGCACAAAACCTCACATGTCGGAAACAGAGTACATGCGTTTTTTTTGTACTCTGTCGCAGATCGATGGAAGGGAGGAGTGATGCAGAGGTGAAGACATCTGCTGGGAGGCAGTTCACACAGCAGCAGCTGTGGCTCAGAGGATAAACTGGCAGTGCAGGTAGCTGTGTGTCTGTGGACCTGGGTCTGAATCCCAGTCCCAGACTTTTGTAGACCACATTTGTGCGGTAATTTGTTTTTTGCCTTGTGCAGCTATTCCATCATACCCCCATGTTGTACCCCCAGGGTTGATTATATTATTTAGGGGGGTTGGAGGCACAGCTCCCTGTAATGAGGGGTGCAGGTGGCAGAGCCCCTGTGAAAATAGATTCTGCCTTGCATTTTGTGCCAACATTCCTGTCAGCATCGTGTTTTGCGCGAGCAGCGTATCCACTGTCTTTACAGTGTGGTACATTGCTACGCTATTATCTGACATTGGTATTGTGTGAGTGCAAGGTTTTCCTGTGCGCTTACTTGACTGTTTTTACCTAACGCAGCACTACATCTGTGAGTGACCCCTATCCTGCTCTTGCCTTCGGCTTGAAATCTCCCTATGGCTAGGGGAGTAAAGATTTATATCCAGGGAGCCACTGCTTGTGAAGGAGTGTGAGCACTGAGAGTAAGCTAGGGAGAGGCCCTACCCTGGTGCTGGGACATGGAGCGCCATATGAGGAGGCTGCAGAGCTGTGGAGAGTGGGCATCATAAAGACAGGACAGGGAGTTGAAGCAGCTGCTTTTCTGACTGGTAAGTAAGCTATATCTATGCAATTTCTTTTTACATACTGTTCTCCTGACTGCATAGTAGCCTCTAACTAATAGTTCCTCCCCTCCCCATGGCAAAGACTGGAGTGAGGAGCTCCCATGTGTCTGCTGGGCTATTTGGGTGAGAGCCGAAGAGTCAGCATTTAAAACTGACTTTAAGCTGATGGAAAAAACTGTTTAGAAATGTTATCTCTAAAAACTGGCTTTTCCTGTCTATTATTGGACTCATCAGTACTGGACTCTGTTTTGCTAGACCGAGTTTTGAATAGCCTTTTATACACCACTGTCTGATTCATTTATGTATTTAATATTGTGTTTATATTACTGTTTACCAGAGCAACTGGGAGTGTATGAAGTGTGATTGTTTCTCTGTAAGGTGTGAGTAAAGTGTGTGCGTGTTGCTAGATGTGTGTGGTGTTTATTCAGGGTATTGAGGAGAGTGTTGGTGTGGTTTTGGGAATCATTAGGCTTTATTGTTTAGTTTTAGCGTAGCATATCTGAGATGTGTGTTCAGCAGCAGGCTCTGAGGCAAAGCTACTTCCACGCCCTGCTCCAG
Source organism: Neoceratodus forsteri (assembly GCA_016271365.2). Taxonomy (NCBI): domain Eukaryota; kingdom Metazoa; phylum Chordata; order Ceratodontiformes; family Ceratodontidae; genus Neoceratodus; species Neoceratodus forsteri. Next base: position 119,042,144 of record CM028129.1, on the reverse strand, counting down.
AATTTGTCCCTTCACACCCCCACCACCAGTCAAGGGTAGCCTATCATCTGTGCAGGGAGGTGGAGATTGAGAGAAGGTGTAGATGGTTAAGTGGGTCTTGGGGGAAGAGTTAATGGGGATCCTATTGGGATAGTTAGGACCAGGAGACACCCGTGATGACATGGGAACTGAGAGAGCCCAGACATGTTTAGATCCCATATCCAGGGATTCTACTGGACCAGAGTGGGCAGGCAGTTGAAGGGTCCACGGCCTCTACTTGTCCTCTGTGGGCAGTGCTATACAATGTCATATCAGTGAGTGGACTTTATTTCTCATTCTTCTGTCAATTTGACTTGCATTACAGAAACTTGGCTTGGTGACAACTTTCCTGATACTTTAACCTTTCCTAGTCAGCTTGCAAATGGCTGTAATGCTATATGCTAGCAGTGCACGGTTCAGAACATGAAGCAGTGCATGTGTGTTAGTGTGTATGGAAGTGTGAGGTCCCATCCCCAAACTGAACTCTGGAGACCCCCCTTGCCTCCAGGATACCCATCTATCTTTCCCACTCCTTCTTAAATTCTGTGACTGTTTTAGCTCAAACCACACCCTCTGGTAAGCTATTCCAGGTGTCCATCACCCTCGCTGTGAAAATATATTTGCTCGCATTTCCCCTGAGCCTTTCCCCCTCTAACTTCATTTTGAGCCCCCTTGACTTGGAGCACCTCTTGCTTTGGAAGATGCTTCCTTCCTGTACTCTGTTTATACCAGTGATGTATTTGTATGTCTCAGTCATGTCCTCCCTCCCTCCTTTCCTCCAGAGAATACATATTTAACTCCTTTAGTCTTTTCTTAGAGGTCTTATCCCGCAGGCCCTGCAACATTTTAATTGCTTTCCACTGCCTCCATCCTGTCTATGTTCTTTCTTGGGATGTGGGATCCCCAGAACTGGATGCAGTATTCCAGGTGCAGTCTCACGAGTGTCTTATACAGGGGCAAGATGAACTTCCTCTTTATACTCATGATACCCCTCCCTATGCATTCAAACATCTGGCTAACCTTTCCAGCTGCCTTATCGCACTGCCTAGTTTCTCTTAGGTCTTCTGAGATGATAACTCCTGGGTCCCTTTCCTGCTTCATGACTGTCAGTACCTCCCCACCTAGTTCATACTTTGCCCCTGGGTTCTTGTGCCCTATGAACATGATCCTGCACTTCTTTGCATTGAATCTCAGCTGCCATTCTTTCGACCATTTCACCAGTTTTTTAAGGTCTTCCCTCATTCTTTCAACACCCCTTGGAGTTTCTACCCTATTGCATACCTTTGTATTGTTTTTAAACTTTTCTTTATGCCCCCTACTCACTGGACTCCTGACCTCTCTCAAGTGTGGTCTCTCAGGTACTGCCTTCTCCTGCACTCCTGAAGCCCTCCAGCCCGACTCTTGGCTAGGCCCATCTCCTCTCCATCTCCTCTGGCCACCCAACCCCTGGCTGAGCCCCCGGGGCAGGACCACTGACTCCTACTGGCACTCAATCTAGAATCTAGTAGAGTGACCAGGGAGCAGAGGGAGAGCCAATCATTGGCCAGCAGGATCTGAAACCGTGCATGGGGGCCATCCCACTGGACCCACCTTTGACTACCAGGCAACTGGGGTTTTTCTGCTTTTCTGTCCCCCCGTTGGCTCGGCTGTGCAATGCAGTCCAACACAAGACATGCGCGCTCCCGAGCATGTTCACAGGAATGCTGCTGCAGCCAATCCCCTTACTGGAGATCCTGACTGCTGCTGCAACCCCAGTCTTCACTGGGGGTCACCAGACAGTGGGATGTGCTACCCCCTCCCTCCCAGGAAAGGAGAGCTGTCCATCGGACACTCGATCCTTTCCTTCCCGGCCAACCCCCGATGACCCAAGTCCGTTTCCAAATGCAGGTCACCAGCATGGCTCGAGGTAAGGCATCCAGCACCTCAGCCATCTGCACCTTCATGTTGGCCTTGGATAGCTTTGTGTTGTCCGTGAAGAGGCATACCTTCCCCTCCAGTCCATCTGCAATGTCTCTAATAAAGGCATTGAAGAAGACAAGCCCCAGTGCCAATCCCTGTGGCACTCTGCTCTTCACATCTCCCTCTCCAGAGTATTCCCTGTTTACCACAACCCTCTGACTCCTGCCATTCAGCCAGTTCTCCACCCACAGAACTGTTTTAGGATCCACCCCTAGGTTGCATAGTTTGTTAATCAGCCTTCTATGGGGGGTGGTGTTGAAGGCCTTTCTGAAGTCCAGATAGGCCACATCCACTGCACCTCCCTGGTCTTCTATCATAGTTACCCAGTCATGCCTTAGATTACTACAATGAGTTAGTGCAAAACACAGTGCTTATCCTAAACCAGATGTTTACAACCCAAGGTGTGAGATGCTACATAAACCTCAAGAGGAAGCTTGAGGGGCTTATAAAAGCATCCCACACTGAGGGTGTGTGTAATATTCTTGTTGTTTTATATAATTACTAGTAAGCATTGTTAACTACTGTGGCAGTTGTTCTGATCAGTGCTCGCACCACTCACAGCACAAGCTGGATTGACAGGAAGCGGTTACAACCACCCGGTTATAATACATATATTTACAAATGGGCAGCTGTAACACAGTTTTAAAAACCAGTTATCTGAGTACTAAAATACTAACTAGTAACTACAAAAGTTTCATCTTCAGTGTTTCTGACAGTCAGTAGCAAGAGGACAGTTTCTGTTTGCTTTGCACTTTGTGATTTCACTGTGAGCTCTCCAGGTTCCGGAGAAGTCATTTTGTTTTTATAGTATCTCTTATATGGAGCAGCCTGTCCACTCTCTGCCCATGATTAGAATATCCACTATTTTGGCATGGACAGTCAGGTCTAGGGAGGCAGTATAGCGCAGTGGTTTAAGGCTCTGAGCTGCAAATCTGGTGACATTCAGTAGACCGGGCCTGGGTTTGAATCCCACAGCTTCCACTTACATACTGTGTGACCCTGAGCAAGTCACTTAACTTCCCTGTGCTCCCAGGTCGCGCCTGTAAAAAAAAAGCTTTCAGCTTAGTGTGCTAATCCTGGTTAAACACAACCAAAAAAAAAAAAACCTCTCCGTTCATATCCTTATCTGAGAAACAGCAACACGATCAGAATGCTTGGACATGTTTTCAGCGAAATCGTAATGTCACCACTACAACAACTCCTTGAAAGCAAGACTGATTCTTTTCTCTCAACGACTTTGAATCAGATTCCCCTCCAATGCACTCGATAGCCCTAATAAAGTCACATAAAAGGGTTGCCACATTTTCTAGCCTTCAGTGGTTTAATCTAAAGGTTACAGAAACTTAGAAGTGAACATAATAAATGATATTCCTTCTATAAATTCAGCATCGCACAATGTGATTTACTATGGACTTCAGAGCGAACACTTCACTGAATGTTAACGTGCCTGAGTTATAGCCTTTATTAAAAAAATGAAGACCTCCATGATTTCCACAGAGCTGATGTTTCTCTTGCCTCCGAACTCGATTAGGTCAGGAACAATATTTCATACCCCTTTCCAATTATCTCAGTCTTGATGTAGATGCCCGTGTCTGGAAAAGCTCTTTGAAGCAACACAATTCAGAAAGGACAGATTGGCAGACCAGATACCAGAAAAGTTCTACAATCATGGGCTCCCAGTCACACTGCAAATTTCATATGTAAAATGTGTCCTGCAATGAAGCAATGAAGGCCAAAGGTCAAGGTCATGTCTGGTTTCATAATATTGGGTTCTTTTTACAAAGGCTTACCAGCCTCCAGAAACTGCAGAGGGAGGGATTCAGGAGAACACTGTTGCATGCACCATCCCTCCTCCCAGCTGTGTGAGGGTGTCCTCAGCCTCCAGAACTGTGAAGGCAGCTAGGTCAGCCTTGCAAAGGGTGGAAAGTACATTCCTAATGCCAATTATGACTTGCATTGGGCACAGAGGAGGTGCCTAGGTCACCCAATAATATGGGGATTGTTCAAAGTTAGTATCTTATTGGCAGGAGGTATCCAGAGCTAAGTGTCTCCCCCCCATCATGTACTTGTGCTCCTTACACAAACTACCCCTCACAACAAGGAAGTATAATGCAAAACATAATAATTAAGCAATAATGCAAGACAGAAGTGTGTGTGTCGTGCTGGGATAATCCGCCCCTTGTGACTGGGCATGAGGCCGTAGGCCAAAACCTGAGACGTGATGTCATCCTCACAACAGACACCCTGAAGTGCATTACTGCTATTATACATTGGCTCATTTTTATGCAGAATAAACAATAATTGTAAAGACTTATCCAGTACAGAGTGACACTGAGCCATGATCACCTTCATACAGAGATACTGGGCTGGGATAACATCACTATTTAAGGAGGCCACTGACCAATCAGAACACATGACCTTTTTTTTTTTGCCTGATAGATTGATAGGCAGACACATAGACAGACAGACAGACAGATAGATGCAGTACCGAAGTAACATTTAAAGTGCACATATTAATGATTTTTCGTGTGCTATGGACTTTGAAAATAAACTGGTACACACAGGGTGCCCAAAATAGCCTCCCAGTGAAACATCTATAAACAATGAAATATATCTACCTTCCCCAAATCACTTATAAAGCCCCCAAATTGCTGTGTATAACTTTGTTTATCAGGCAAATCCTGCCAGTTGAACATTTTTTCAGACAGCTACCGTCTTGCTTCTCCGGTTTAAATTTGACATTCAGCAGTCACTGTAGCGTGACTGAGCAGGGTTTATTGTGGTGAAAAGAAGTTGTAAAAAGTTTTAAATTGTCATGGTTTTGGAATACTAGCAGTAATCCCTGTGAGTTTTAGTTACTATATTCACTGAAAATAGTGCCAGCTCTACAGGAAAGAGAGTGATGAACCTCGCTCGGTCACACTACAGTGAAAGCCGGATGTGAAAGTTAAACTAGAGAAGCAAGCTGGTAACTGTCTGAGGGAGTGTTCAAATGACAGAATCAGCCAGGTAAGAGTTTTTTCAGCACTGTTAAACTTTAAGAATTATGGCAGGATCAACCAGATCACTGTGGCACATGGACTTCTATTGTAACCCCAAAAAAAAAAATCTGGCCATTTTATAAGATAGATAATCCACTACAGGGCTTACGGTTGTTCTTTGATATACATACTGTATGCCATGGTGGTTGAAAGCACTCAGCTTGCAGCCTCATGCCACACAGTGTACACCAAAGTGTGCTGTATCAGCGTATGACCACAAATGTGGTTCAATACAATGACAGCTATGGAATCAACCCACACAAGGGTGAGAGTCCTGGACTTCAGGAGGCCAGGTTTTATAAAGATAGGTGAATGGCGTACCTCAGGGATGACCTGGTGGGAGGGATTACCTGAGAGGCGGAGGAAAAATGGGCAGGGCTAAAACACGGCATAGTCAAGGAAGAAGAGACTGCTGTGGTTCTTGAAAGAGGTGGCAGAAAAGGTAAAAGCTAAAAGGGTAGCATTCAGAAGGTACAGTAAAGGAGATGGAGAGTGACAAGGGAGGAGGAGGAAGAAGGTGTTATCAGGGGAAACAGAGAGAAGCAGGGAAGGCAGTAAGGACCGTAAAGATATAAATTGAGCGAGAATAGCCCAAATGGTAACAAAGAGAACAGGATATTTTTAGGTATGTAAGTAAATATGGGAAGACCAGGGAGAGACTGTAGAGTTAAAAAGGGAAGAAGGACTGTGCAGAGGGACCAGGAAAAGGAAGACATCCTGAACAAATACTTCTGCTCATTGTTCACAGAGGAAGGGAAAGGTAAGGGGCCACAAAAAAAGTAACAGGAATTTTGAAAGAGGGAAGGTGGACACTAGTCCTTTTTTGGAGGAGATAGTTCTGAAGAAACTCTCTAACTGAAGATGAACAAAGCAATTGGGCCAGACAGGGTGCATCCAACGGTACTGAAGGAGTTCAGGGAGGTTCTGGCCGCGCCTCTGACAATTCTGTTTAACAGCTCACTGGAAGCAGGAGTAGTTCAGGAGGAGTGGTGGAGGGCAGGAGTAGTCCCACTTCACAAAAGTGGTAGCAGGGAGAAGGCTGGCAATTATAGGCCATTCAGCCTGACAGCTGGGGGCACAGGACCCAAGGCAGCATGGATTCATGATGGGAAGATCTTGTCAGAAGAATCTAATAGATTTCTTTGACTGGGTGACCAAAGTAGTAGACCAGGGAGGGGTGTGGACATGGCTTACCTAGATTTTAGCTAGGCATTTGATACAGTCCACACAAAGATTAATACACAAGTTAGCCAGCCTTGGAGTGGGCCCAAGGGTGGTAGCCTGGACAAAAAATTGGCTAGACAACAGGGCGCAAAGGGTAGTAGTAAATGGAGTACACAGTGAAGAAAGGAGGTTACTAGCGGGCACATGAGGGTTCTATACTGGGACTGGTCCTTTTTAATGTCTTTATAAGTGACATTGCAGAGGAACTGGAAGGAAAAGTATGTCTCTTTGCAGATGACACAAAGATCTGCAACAGGGTTGATACACAAGATGGAGTGGAAAGGATGAGAAGGGACAAGGTTGGAGGAATGGTCAAATGTATGGCAGCTCAGATTCAATGCAAAGAAGTGCAAGATAATGCACATGGGAAACAAAAACCCAGGGGAAGAGTACACATTGGGGGGTGAGATACTGACAACAGTAGAAATGGAAAGGGACCTGGGGGTAATTATATCAGATGACCTAAAGGTGGGCAAGCAATGTGAGAAGGCAGTAAGGAAGGCTGGGGGGATACTGGGATGCATAGGAAGAGGCATCAATAGTAGAAAACAGGAAGTTGTTATCCCTCTGTACAGACAGTTGGTGAGACCCCATCTGGAGTACTGTGTGCAGTTCTGGAGACCCAATCTCCACTAAAGACATAGACAAGTGGAGGCTGTCCAGAGGAGTGCACCAAAATGGTGCAGGTATCTGCACCAGAAGACATACAAAGAAATATTAAAGGAGCTTAATATGTATACCATGAAGAGAAGGAGAGAGGGACATGATAGAAACTTTCAAGTACCCTCAAGGGAATCAACAAAGTCCAAGAGGGTAGCATCTTTCAGAAAAAGAGATGTGCAAGAACAAGGGGCAAAATTTGAAGATAGAGGGGCGGCTCAGAGGTAATGTGAGAGATATTTTTCACGGAGAGGGTTGTAGATGCATGGAACAGCCTCCTGAGGAGGTCGTGGAGTCAAGAACAGTGGGGGAATTCAAAAATGCATGGGACAGACATAAGGCAGTCCTAGTGGGGGGCAGGAGAAGTAAGCTGTTGGTTAATTAGGATCTGCAGCTTATCTGTTAGGAAGGAAAATGGGCAGACTAGGTGGGCCAAGCGGTCCTTATCTGCTGTCAAATTCTATGTTTCTATGTTTCTACATCGGTGGTGGGAAATTAATGGAATCATTACTGAAAGAAAGGATTATGGAATATCTTGAATCCAGTGGGTTACAAGAACCGAGGCAGCAGGGATTTATGGGGGGCATGTCAAATGAATTTAATAGATTTCTCTGACTGCATGTCTAAGGAATTAGATTGTGCAGGAGTGGTGGATGTGGTCTAACTGGATTTCAGAAAGGCTTTCAACTATATTCTACACAGAAACAAATAAGCAAGCTGGGTAGCTTAAAAGTGAGTCAAAGGTGGTAAACTGGATAAGAAATTGTTTGGGGGTGCAGCAGAGGGTTATGGTAAATGGAGGTTACTCTGAGGAAGGGAGGGAGGGTGACCAGTGGGGTGCCTCAGGGATCGGTGCTGGAATCAGTCCTCTTTATTGTCTTTATAAGTGACATTACAGAGGAGCTGGAAGGGATGGTCTGCTTCTTTGCAGATAACACCAAAATCTGCAATAGGTGGACAATAAAAAAGGATGAGCACAAACCTGAGAAAACTAAAGCAGTAGTCAGGGGTATGGTAGCTGGGTTTCAATGTGAAAAAGTGCAAAATAATGCACTTAGGGCACAGAAACCCAGAGGTGGAGCAAAAACTGTGTGGAGTGGTATTATCAACAACCAAGCAAAAATGAGACATGGGGTTCATCATATTGGATGACCTAAAGGTGGCCAGACAGTGCAACAAGGCAGTTGAGAGGGCTGGTGAGATGCTGGGTTGCATAGGGAAGGGTAACACCAACAGAAAGAGGGAAGTGGTGTTGCCTCTACATAGATTGCTAGTAAGACCCCACTTGGAGTACTGTGACCAGTTCTGGAGACCGTCTTTCAGGAAGGACATGGACAGAGTGGAGGCACTTCAGAGGTGGGCAACTAAAATGGTGCAGGGTTTGCACCAAAAGCCTATAACGATACACTAAGGACCTCAATAAGTACCCCTGGAAGGGAGGAAGGATATGATAGAGACCTTAAATACTTCACAGAGTCAAATAAGGTACAGGAGGAAGTATTTTCAGATAAAACGCCAAGAACAAGGCGACATGCTATGAAGCTGGAGGAGGGTAGATTCAGGAGAGATGTTAGGAAGTACTTCTACAGAAAGAATGAAGGATTCCTGGAACTGCCTCCCAGCAGAGGTAGCTGAGGGTGAAAAAACAGTGGTGGGGTTCAAGAATGCATGGGATAGGCATAAGGGAATCTTAGTGGAAAGGAAGGGTGCAGGGAGAAAGAGCCGAAGATCTGCTGTGATACTGTAGGTAGGGAAAATGGGCAGACTGCAAGGACCAAGCAATCTCTTCCTCAAAACTGCTAACAACATGCACCTGTTCATATCCTTGAAGGCACAGCACACTGAATAGGGCATAGAGACACTCACAAGCTTGCACACACTAAAACAAGAACAAAAACCAAAAAAACATCTGTAACTGGAAGGGACACAAACATGTGGGGAGTGGTGCAATGCACTGACTGTGGAGCAGCAGTCGTCCGGGAGACATTCTGGAAATTGCATTGCTGCCCTATTTACAGGGACCTCTCTGGTCTGAGGGAGGAGGCTGTTCGTCTCCATGCTGACCTGGCAAGGATTCGGGAAACCTGCTCCCCCACCCAGAGACCACCCAGACCACCGCCACTACCTCAGAGGTTGCCAAGAATGAGGAGTGGTTGGACCACGGTGGGCTCAGGGAGAGTGAGGGTGGTGGAACAGAGGTGCATCCCTTCAGTTGTGCCTCTCCACATTTCATTCACCACTCTGGTGAAGCATGATTCCTCTATGGAGGCACCTGCAGTGGAGACCAAGGAGGATGCTGGGAACCTCCACAATGGAGACCCACAGGAGGGTAGCCCAGGACCCCACAGGGGAAGGAAACCACTCCTGGTGGGGGACTCAATTGTTAGGGGGTTAGAACTGGGGGAGGGAGGAAAAAGGGAGGTAAGGTGCCTGCCCGGCGCCAAGGCTTGGAGGGACAGGAAACGAATCCTCAGGATCTTGGGAGCAGCAGCAAGGGGAGGGAGCTGGATGTCATTATCCACCTAGGGACGAATGACCTGGCTGAGAATGGGATCACAGTGCAACAGAAGTTTGTGGAGTTGGGGAGGGGCCTTAGACAAGTAGCGCACACTGTAACTTTCACGGAAGTGCTACCTGTCTATGGCATGGATGAGGCTAGGGCACTCCACACCATGGGATTCAATGACTGGTTGAAAAGCTGGTGCAGAGCTCAGGGATTTGGCTTCACTACTGGGGCTCCAGCTGGAGGGATGCAAGCCTATACAGGCGTGATGGTCTGCATCTATCCTGGAGGGGAACCAGGATCCTAGATGATAGGTTTAAATGCTTCAGTGGCAAGCATTTAAACTAGCCAAGGGGGGAGGCACTGAAGAGGAGTAGGGAAATCCTAGCCCCGCAGAAAAATCAGGGTAATTAGTGAGGTAAACACCAAAATAGAGCAGTCAATACGGAGAAAGGCAGGGGTAAATGGAAAAAATACAAAGGCAGTAGGGACAGGGATGGGCCAAAAAGAAATAAAGCCATAAAAAATGGAGGGTAATGAGTACCAATGTCCATAGACTAGGTAAAAGGCTCCCTGAAATGGTGGCATTCATGGAAGAGGGATGCCTGGATATTGTGACAGTCACAGAAACATGGTACACAGAGAATCATGACTGGGATGTCAACATACCAGGGTACACAATCTACAGGAGGGACAGGGAGGGAAGAAGAGGAGGAGGAGGAGTAGCTCTCTATCTAAGGGAAGGGATCAAAGCAACAGCACTAAAGGGTAAACAAGGAGGAGAGGAGGCACTGTGGGTCACCCTGGAGACTGGAAATGGCTCCACAATCCACACAGGGGTTGTATATAGACACCCATCTCAGAGGGAGGAAATGGACAAGGAAATGATAGAAGGCATCCTTGGGATGGCAGAGAAAGGGGAGATATTACTGATGGGGGACCTGAATATGCCAGATGTTGACTGGAGCACCTCTGCTGCAGCCACATCCAAGAGCAAGGCCATTCTCGATGCCCTACAGGGGGCATGCCTCCGACAGCTAGTTTTGGAACCCACTCAGGAGAGAGTAATTTTAGTCCTGGTACTCTCAAGTGGGGATGGAGAGAGGATCTCTGATCTTGAAGTGGGTAGCCATCTGGGAACAAGCGACCACCAAACAGTGTGGTTCACAATAAACTTAGCTGTAGAGTGAAGCCACACAAAAGTGAAGGTACTGGACTTCAAGAGGGCTGATTTTGTCAAAATGGGAGAGTGCCTCAGAAAAGCACTAGCAAACAGGCAAGAAGGTGGGGTGAAGCAACAACGGGGAAACATCAAAACCACCATCACAGAGGCAACAAGTCTTTGTGTGAAGCAAATAAACAAATCAAAATGAAAGAAAAAAACACTATAGTTCTCAAAGTAAGTGGTGGGGAAGGTAAGGGAAAGAAAGATAGCATTCAGGAAGTATAAGGAAACACAGAAGGAGCAGGACAGAGAACTATACCAGTTAAAGCAGAAGGAAACGGGTAAGGCAGTCAGAATAGCAAAGGCCCAAACTGAAGGAAAGATAGCCAACTCGCTTATGAAGGAGGATAAAACCTTTTATAGGTACATTAGGGAGCAAAGAAAGACTAAGGCAGGGATGTGTGGCTGAACAAAGGGGAAGGTGGTTGGACAGAAAGCGACAGTGAAAAAGCAGGGATACTGAACAAATACTTCTGCTCAGTATTCACAATAGAAAAGCAGGGGGGAAATACCTAATCTGGTCAATAGAAGCACTCTGAATAGGGGGGTTGATATTAGTCCTTTCACAGAAGAAAGGGTTCTGAAAGAACTCTTAAAACTGAAGATGGATAAAGCAATGGGGCCTGATGGAATTCGCCCCAGGATTTTAAAAGAACTAAGGGAAGAACTAGTAACACCACTGACTACCCTTTTTAATAAATCATGGGAGGATGAGGTGGTACCTGAGGACTGGAGGAGGGTGGATGTGATTCCCCTTCATAAAAGTGGGAGCAAGACAGAGGCAGAAAACTACAGACCTGTCAGTTTGACCTCAGTGGTAGGGAAAATGATGGAATCACTTCTGAAAGAAAGAATTGTTGAGTACCTAGAGGCCAGTGGCACACAGCACCCAAGGTAGCATGGATTCACAGCGAGAAGGTCATGTCAGACAAATCTAATTGATTTCTTTGACTGAGTGACCAAAGCAGTAGACCAGGGAGGGGCTGTGGACATGGCCTACCTAGATTTTAACAAGGCATTTCACACAGTCCAGCACAAAAGATTAATAAACAAATTATCCAGCCTGGGAGTGGGTCCCAGGGTGGTAGCCTGGGTAAAACATTGGTTGGACAACAGAACACAGTGGGTAATAGTAAATGGAGTCCACAGTGAAGAAAGGAGGGTTACTCCTAAACACAGGGTATAGTAAGGGGTGTGAAGTAGGAGGGGCATAAGGGGGAAGAAGCCCACCCTCAGCACGACAAGTGTTTTGACTCATTTATTTATTTATTGGTTTCTTTTTCTTTAAAAAAAAATGATCTGAGGATCAGTGGCAGGATTTTTAGTACAGTAAATTAATAAAAAGGGAACTAGGAGAGCTTCAGTAGCAGACAAGTAGTGGAATTGCAGTATAATGTGGGGAGTGGTACAATGCAGTGGCTGTGGGCAACCATATTCAGGCAGACCTTCTGGACACTGAGGTGCTGCCCTATCTGCATGCATCTCTCGGACTGCGGATGAGGTAGCCAGACTCCAGAGCGAAGTAAACTGGGTCAGAGTACCATCACCCCTATCCAGGGACCACCCAGTCCAATGCAACTCCCTCAAAGGATGCCAAGAACGAGGAGCACTTGGTTGACAGTGGGCTCAGGGAGGGTTAGAGACAGTCAGGCAGAGGCCATCCCAGATCCTATTCCACTCAAGAACTCATATGCCACACTGGCAAATGAGGACAACCAAATAGAGGTACCCAGAGAAGTGGAAGGAAAGGATGTGGAGGTTAGCCAAGAAGGTGACCTCAGCGGGGAAAGCAGTGGACCCCAGAGGAGGAGGAAGCAAATCCTGGTGGGGGACTCCATCATAAGAGGGATCCAGCTAGGAACACAGGAGGGGGAGGACAGGGAGGTGAGGTGCCTACCAGGTGCCACGGCATGGAGGGATGGAAGGAAGATCCTGGGATCACTGGGAAGGCAAGACGGGAGGGTGAGCTGGATGTCATTATCCACCTAGGTACTAATGACCTGGCAAATGGGGATCCAAAGAAGTTCAGGAAGAGTTTAGGAAACTGGGAGGGTCTCAAGCAAGTAGCTACTTCTGTCACTTTCTCGAAGTACTACCTGTGAGAGGCAAGGGAGATCATAGGAGTGCATGCACCAGGAACTTTAACTCATAGTTGAAGAACTGGTGCTGTGAGGAAGGTTTGGATTCATTGGTGACTGGGGACCCACCTGGAGGGATGGAGGTTTGTTCAAGCCTGACGGCCTGAATCCATCCTGGAGGGGAATCCAAGCACTCAATGATAAGTTTAAATGCTACATTGATAAGCATTTAAACTAGCAAAGGGGGGAGGCAGGCCAGCAAGATGGTACCTACTGCTCACCCCCACAGCTAGCAGTGGAACCAGTGAACCAGAGGAGTGGCTATCTCTGCAAAGCAGTGTGCAAAAGATGGAGATTAGTGCCCAAGAGGTGGATAAGCAGAAAAGGGCAAAATTCAGCAGAAGGGCAGACAGCAAGGAGAACCAGGACAAATGACAACCAAGGAAGGGGCTGGAGTAGAACAGTGAAACAGTCTAGGAGGTCAAATCATGGAAAGCCATATGTGCAAATGCCAGGAGCCTTAGCAACAAGATGGAAGATCTGGAGGCTGTCATGGTACAGTCAGACCTGGACATTGTGGCCATCACTGAAACCTGGTGTAATGATAACCATGACTGGGAGATGGCTATACCCGCTACAACATATTCAGAAGAGACAGAGCAGGCAGGAAGGGAGGAGGAGGGCACTGTATGTGAAAATGACATAAAGGCCACAGAGATCCAGGAGGAACAAAATGGGGAGAGATACTGTGGGTTAAGCTGGAAAGGAAAATGGGGACAGCCATCCGCACAGGTGTGGTCTATAGACCACCAGCCCAGGAGGAAGAAACAGATAGAGGAGCTGATGCTAGCCATCCAAAGGATGGCAGACAAAGTGAGAGTAGTACTGGTTGGAGACTTCAATATTCCAGACGTGGACTGGAGCAGCCCAGCAGCAGCATCAACTAGGAGCAGATTTATCCTGGACTCCTTCAAGTGCCTTCCTCAAGCAACTGGTCATGGAACCAACTCAGCAGAAGCAATACTGGACCTTGTGCTCACAAACAGGGACAGTGTGATGGGGTAACAGTGGGGAGCACCTGAAACAGTGACCACCAGTTATTGTGGTTTGAAATCACAGAAAGAGCAGAACCAAACCACACAAAACACGTATCCTGGATTTTAGGGTGCAGACTTTGGGAAAATGGGGAGATACTTGAAAGAAGCATTAAGGAATGGGACAGGAATCAGGGGTTGAGGAACAGTGGGCAGTATTTAAAATGGGGATTACAAGAACAACAGAATTATGCATAAGCAGGTTAGCAAGAGGAAAGGAAGAGGAGACCATTATAGTTTTCCAAAGAGATAGCAAAGAAAGTGAAAGCCAAAAAGACTGCATTCAGGCAATACAAAAAGACATAGGCAGAAGGGGATAGGGAGAAGTACTAGGAGAAGCAAAGGGAGGCAGGAGGTCAGTAAGGAAGACAAAGCTCAGACAGAAGAACACATTGCAAAATCAGTGGGTAGAGGGACAAAACCTTTACAGGTACATAAGTGAAAAAAGAAAGACAAAGGGAGGGATAGTGAGACTGAAGGGGAGGATGGGGGCCGCGTGGAGGATGACACAGTAAAGCTGACATATTGAACAGGTATTTCTGCTCAGTCTTTACTGAGGAAGAGGAGGATAATGGGTCTGAAGGGAGTACAAGGGGTGAGAATGGTGCAGAAATGGACACAAGTCCCTTTACACCAGAAAGGATCCTGAAGGAACTGGAAGTAATGAGTTGATAAAGCAATGGGGCCAGATGGGGTGCACCCCAAGGTCCTTAAAGAACTAAGAGATGTGGTGGCTGAACCTCTGGCTATCCTGTTTAGCCAATCACTGGAAACAGGGGAGGTACCCAAAGACTGGAGGACAGCAGATGTAGTCCCCTTATACAAAAGTGGGAACAAAGAGGAAGCAGGGAACTACAGACCAGTCAGCCTCACCTCGGTGTGGGAAGATCATGGAAGCACTACTGAAGAGAGATTGGTGGAACATCTAGTTGTCAATGGACTACAGGACCCAAGGCAGCATGGTTTCACCAGGGGGAGGTCATGTCAGACCAACCTCATTGAATTTTTTGACTGGGTGACTAGGGAGGTGGATCAGGGGAGGGCAGTGGACATGGCCTATCTGGACTTCAGCAAGGCCTTTGACACGGTGCCACATAGAAGACTATTACACAAACTGGGGAATATGGGTGTGGGCAGGACAGTAGTGTGGTGGGTAGGTAACTGGCTGGGTGGCAGGACACAGAGGGTGGTGGTAAATGGCTGTCACTCCACAGAGGGAAGAGTGACCAGTGGGGTACCACAGGGATCAGTGCTGGGACCGGTTCTATTCAACATCTTCATCAGTGACATTGCACAGGACCTAGAAGGCAGAATTTCACTGTTTGCTGATGACACAAAGCTCTGTAACAGAGTAGACACACCAGAGGGTGTAGACAGAATGAGAAGTGACCTGCAGAAACCTGAAGAATGGTCGGGGTTTGGCAGTTGAAATTCAATGCAAAGAAGTGCAAGATAATGCATATGGGAGCACAAAACCCTGGCACAATATATCAGTTGGGGTGAGGATATAGCATGCACCAAGCAGGAAAGGGATCTTGGGGTTGTCATCTCTGATGACCTCAAGGTAGGAAACAGTGTTACAAGGCAGCAGGTAAAGCAAATAGGATGCTGGGATGTATAGGCAGGGCATCACCAGCAGGAAAAGGAGGTCATAATTCCGCTATACAAGACACTAGTGAGGCCCCACCTGGATTACAGTGTACAGTTCTGGAGACCATACCTACGTAAGGACATAGACAGGGTAGAGAAGGTTCAGAGGAGGGCAACAAAGATGGTGCATGGATTGCATCACAAGTCCTATGAAGACAGGTTGAAGGAACTGAACATGTACTCCCTGGAGGAGAGGAGGGAGAGAGGGGATATGATAGATACATACAAGTATCTTACAGGGAGGAACAGGGTGCAGGAAAACACTATTTTTAAGCGAAAAAGATGTTCCAGGACTAGAGGGCATGGGATGAAGTTGGAGGGAGGACGATTCAGAGGAAACATGAGAAAGGGAAGGTCATGCCAGATGAATCTGATAGATTTCTTTGACTGGGTGACCAAAGTAGTAGATCAGGGAGGGGCTGTGGACATGGCCTACCTAGACTTGCAAGGCATTTGACACAGTCCCACACAAAAGATTAATATATAAGTTAGCCAGCCTGGGAGTGGGTCCCAAGATGACAGCCTGGGTAAAGAATTGGCTGGAGAATAGGACACAGAGAGTAATAGTAAATGGAGTCCACTCAGAAGAAAGGAGGGTTAGCGAGTGCGCACTGAGGGTTCAATATTAGGACCAGTCCTCTTCAATGTCTTTATAAGCGACATTGCAGAAGGACTGGAAGGAAAAAATATGTCTCTTTGCAGATGACACTAAGATCTGCAACAGAGTTGATGCACAGGGTGGGGTGGAAAGGATGAGAAGGGACTTGGCAAGGTTAGAGGAATGGTCAAATGTATGGCAGCTTAGATTCAATGCTAAGAAGTGCAAGGTAATGCACCTGGGAAACAAAAACCCAGGGGAAGAGTACACAATGGGGGGTGAGATACTAACAACAACAAAAATGGAAAGGGACCTGGGGGTAGTCATATCAGATGACCTAAAGGTGGGCAAGCAATGTGAGAGGGCAGCAAGGAGGGCTGGGGGGATACTGGGATGCATAGGGAGAGGCATCACCAGTAGAAAACAAGAAGTTATTATCCCTCTGTACAGACAGCTGGTGAGACCCCATCTGGAGTACTGTGTGCAGTTCTGGAGACCCAATCTCCGCAAAGACATAGACAGGATGGAAGCTGTCCAGAGGAGGCAACTAAAATGGTGCAGGGTCTGCACGGAGGACATATGAAGAGAGACTTAGGAGCTTAATATGTATAGCCTCGAGGAAAGGAGGAGGGGGGACATGATAGAAACTTTCAAGTACCTCAAGGAATCAACAAAGTCAAAGAGGTAGCATCTTTCAAAAGAAGTTGTACAAGAACAAGAGGGCACAATTTGAAGATGGGCGGCTCAGAGGTAATTTAAGGAAGTATTTTTTTCTCAGAGAGGGTTGTGGATGCATGGAATGGCCTTCGGAGGAGGTTGTGGAGTCAAAATCAGTGGTGGAATTCAAGCATGCATGGGATAGTCATAAGGCAATTCTGGGGGTTGGGGGTAGAAAGAAGTAGGCTGCTGGTTAACTAGGATCTGCAGCTTATCCAGTAGGTAGGGAAATGGGCAGACTGGGTGGGCCAAGCGGTCCTTATCTGCCGTCAAATTCTATGTTTCTATGTTTCACAGAACGGGTGGTGGACAAGTGGAACACCCTGCCAGAGGAAGTGGTGGGGGCTGAAACAATCACGAGATTTAAGAATGCATGGGATAGACATAAAGGAATTCTGGAGGTCAGGGGTAAGGGGCAACAGACTTCTAGGAAAACAAACTGAACTTACAAGCTCAAATGGGCAGACTGGGTGGGCCATAGGCCCTTATCTGTCGACACTGTCTATGTATCTATGTACTAGTGGGGTACCACAGGGTTCAGTACTGGGGACAGTCCTTTTTAATGTCTTTATAAGTGACATTGCAGAGGGACTGGAAGGGAAAGTATGTCTCTTTGCAGATGACACAAAGATCTGCAACAGGGTTGATACGCAAGGTGGGGTGGAAAGGATGAAAAGAGTCTTGGCAAGGTTGGAGGAATGGTCAAATGTATGGCAGCTTAGATTCAATGCAAAGAAGTGCAAAGTAATGCACCTGGGAAACAAAAACCCAGGGGAAGAGTACCCAATGGGGTAGAAATACAAACAGAAATGGAAAGGGACCTGAGGGTAGTCATATCAGATGACCTAAAGGTGGGCCAGCAATGTGAGAAGGCAGTAAGGAGGGCTGGGGGGATACTGGGATGCATAGGGAGAGGCATCACCAGTAGAAAACAGGAAGTTGTTGGCCCTCTGCACAGACAGTTGGTAAGACCACATCTGGAGTACTGTGTACAGTTCTGGAGACCCCATCTCCACAAAGACATAGACAGGGTGGAGGCTGTCCAGAGGAGGGCAACCAAAATGATGCAGGGTCTACATCAGAAGACATATGAAGAAAGACTGAAGGAACTAAAGATATATAGCCTCGAGGAAAGGAGGGAGAGGGGGGACATGATCGAAACTTTCAAGTACCTCAAGGGAATCAACAAAGTCCAAGAGGGCAGCAACTTTCAGAAAAAGAGATGTGCAAAAACAAGGGGGCACAATTTGAAGATAGAGGGGGGACAGCTCAGAGGTAATGTGAGGAAGTATTTCTTCACAGAGAGGGTTTTGGATACATGGAACAGCCTTCCTGAGGAGGTTGTAGAGTCAAAAACAGTGTGGGAATTCAATTATGCATGGGACAGACATAAGGCAATTCTAGTGGAAGGTAGGAGGAAGTAGGCTGTTGGTTAACTAGGATCTGCAGCTTATCCGTTTAGGCAGGGAAATGGGCAGACTAGGTGGGCCAAGCGGTCCTTATCTGCCGTCAAATTCTATGTTTCTATGTTTCTATATGTCATTAAATTCTATGTTTCATTAAATATGTAATATTAATTGCAAAAAACTATGTAAATGCAGACATTAGAGTAGAGGAACCCAACGTGCACAAAGTAGAGAAATGAAAAACAGTAGGGTTTTGGTTCTCCAGTACTGGCAAATCAGTGGTGGGATCTTCCTTGGGCTTGTTGACTGGAATGCCCAGCCCCTGTACCCTCCTGTCTGAAGCACAAGGTACAGCTCCAAACCAGTGCTTCCTAGAGATACACTCTTCGAAGATAGAAAAGTATGGCTCACTACATGTTGCCACCAGAATCTGTCACAGCGTTCTGCATGCAGAGTCCTGTGTAAAGAAAGCTATCACATCTGACCTCATGTGCTCAGGGAGGTGGTGGGTATTAGGCTGACAACCCCAGTGAAGATCCCACCACTGATTCACCAATACCATTCACCGTAAGGTAAAAAGCCAGCACTTCAAAACAGAACTAGTAAATTCCTGGGGAAATAGCCGTAGGTTCTGGGATTGCATAAAAACCTTGACAGGAAAACCCAGTAAAGCCCCTCCTACTATGTTAAACATCCAGGGTACCCCTACAGTGGATCCTAAAATGACTGCAGACACATTCAACAACGCTTTCATCGACCTCAGTGGAATCCTGCCCCCCAACCACCCAACACCTCCGGATGACGTCACCCACATATGCAGCCCCAACCAACACGCTCTCTCTCCTTACCCCCCTTCTACTTGAAAGTTATCTCCCCTGCTAAAGCAAAAAAATGCCTCTCCAAAGCATTAGGCAAGTCCAGGGCTAGCAGTGACGGTCTTGACCTCAAACTCATTGAACCCACTCTTGATACCATCCTAACCCCCCTTACCAAAATTTTAAATCTATCCCTAATCACTGGCAAATTCATCAGCTATGGAAAGCTGCAGTGGTCACACCTGTTCACAAAAGTGGCGACAAGCTCAACCACTCAAACTACAGTCCAATATCCATACTTCCTCCCCTCTCAAGAGCATGTGAGCGCATAGTCGCTGATCAACTTGTGGAATACCTGGAGAAGTACCAGTTACTGTGTCCGCAACAACACGGCTTTCAAAAACAGCATAGCACCACTACTGCTCTAGTTAATTTTACTGGCTATATCCACAATGCTTTAGACCAAGGGCAATTGGTGCGGGCAACATACATTGACCTCACCAAAGCCTTCGACACTGTCAATCATGAGCTCCTGCTAAGCCAACTTACCGCCACGGGACTCTCTCCAGAGTCCATTGCCTGGTTCAGAAGCTACTTCTTCAAAAGGTAACAAAAAGTTAAAATCCAAAACATTCTCTCAGATAGTCGGATGGTTACAACAGGTGTGCCACAAGGATCCATTCTTGGCCCTCTTCTCTTTGGCCTATTCCTTAATACCCTCCCTCTTTCTGTAAAAGACAACATTTTACTACATGCAGATGATGCAGTACTGTACACAAGCCATGCTAATCCCATTGTGCTGGAAGGGCAAATGCAGGCAAACTTCTCAGCAGCTGAGAAATGGTTTATCAATTCAAAGCTGCTATTGAACTATAACAAAACGAAAACTATGCTTTTCGCTTCTGCCCAAAACAAACACAAGTCCTACCAACTACATATACTCAACAACCTTAGTTCTCCCATCGAAATAGTACCGCATTTCAAATATCTCGGTATCACTTTAGACAGCACCCTGTCCTATAACCAGCACATCGACCTAGTTGCCAAAAATGCCAATGCCAAACTGGGCCTGCTCTACAAAAATAAATCCTACCTCACCAAAGAGGCCATAAAAGCTGCTATCACTAGCTCTGTTCTGTCAACTATAGATTATGGCCTGGTGATATATGGTGCTGCAGCCCCCATGACTCTAAAACAAATCGAAACCACCCTTAACAAGGCCTGCAGGCTTTTACTAAGTGCTGATCAGAGGACCCACACAAATTACCTTTACTCCCTTTCGGGCCGGCTAAATCTCAGCAATAGAGTATAATATCAAGTCTGCCTGCTAGCTAAAAAGTCCATCCTCAGACTAACCCCACCCTGCTTACAGAACCTCCTAAGACTGCATGACTCCACCAGACTCACCAGGGGCTTAAACACCCGCTCCCTAAAAGTTCCCTACCGTCACACCTCCCAGGGCAATGTTCCTTTGAATACTGGGCTCCTCTCAGGTTAAATACCTTAGGCAAAGATATCCTTAAGGAAGCCAAGCTCAGTCTGTTTAAATCTAAACTTTGTGCTCACCTAAGTATGGCCAGCCACAAAGGGCATGTGACCTAACATAGTCTCGTCCTACCAATCAACCCTGGGAGCACCCAATCCAACACAGACCTCCCGGTTGAATTCAGCAACTCCAACCTTACTATTCCTAAAAAAAAAAATGCCTACCCGGACAACAGAGCTATTCTATAGCAGATCTTGCATTACCGTTCACCCTCCGCTTCTTCCTACCTCCCATCTTGCTATCACTACCCCTTCTCTCCCTACCGCTCTAATGCTTAAATTTTGTTTGTGTCATTTAGTTTAGTCTTTTGTACAAATTGTTACTTGACGTGGAACCTCTGTAAATGAGCCTTTGGCTCAAAGGTATTTTCCGAAGAATAATAAATAAATACTCCAGCGTCCCAAAACCCTAATGTTTTTAATTTCCCTACTTTGTGAGTTCTGCATTCTTTAACCCTAATGTCTGTATTAACATCATTTTTTTGCAATCAATGTTACATATATGATGAAACATAAAATCTGATGGCAAATAAGGACTGCTTGGCTCACCCAGTCTGCCCATTTTCCCCTACCTACAGTATCATAACAGCCCCATCTATGCTGAGCGAAAACAGCAGCAGGGCATACGCAGACAGGGAACTGGTCTTGCTAGCTGATAAACAAAAGCAGCTTTGTAATATGGAAAAATTCAGTTATCTTTAGAACACTGATGTTTTAAACTGCACATGCTCACAAATGGAACTGTTTTTCCCTTACTTAAGTTTGGGAAATAAAAAACACAAAAGCACACACCTTGGGCCAAACTCTATGAAACCTACAAGTTTCAGTTTTCAAATCCTCCTAGTTTTTAGTTATAAGTGATCATTTTGGGGGGTTTTGCCCAGCTGTAACATTATCCATAGTGAACCGATTGCCACAAAACTTTCAGGATCCACAGATCCTGGCACCAACACTATGCATTCCAAATTCCATGTAAATCAGTTGAACGGGGGTAAAGTTATTATGATACATAAATTGGGGTTTAACATCAAAGTTATTACTCAGTGCCAATATACTGGCACTACTGTGTCTAGTATAATAATAATGCAAAAGCATAATAATATAATTGTTTATTAATATTAGTGGTGGCCATTCGAATACGCTGGAGCATAGAATGTCTTGACTCGTATATACTCTACGCTCTGGTTGTCCATGTTTTCATGGATAGATATAGTTGTCAATGGACATCCATTGTCGTCTCTGCTCCGTCAGTGAGTTTTCCCCATGATAAGTCCATCCATGATTCATGGACAATCATATCCCAGTTTGATGAACACGTGCAAATGCCTGAAAAAACACACAAACATGAGAAACTGAATCCACTTTCAGTTTCGTAATAAAAAAAGACAGGCTGCTAAAATAACAATTTAAATTATTTCTGGAAGTAGCCATGTCCATGATCTCATTGTGGTTTTTCAGTGTCCTTTCTTGATAATGGTTTTCATGGCTTGCTTTTTAATTATGAAAGCAATCAAATGTATTCTTGTTTTCTGGTTATGATTATATTATGGATAGCATCCTGGTTAAAGTAGAAACTTCATATTTATAATTTTGGTAGTTCCATCACTTAAACTGACTATTTTTATTTTTTAGTTATTTGGTATTCAGCAAATAACCTTTGAGCCAAGGCGCTTTTACAAGGTTCCACATCATGTGAACAGAGTATAGACATTCAGTCAAGAAGGTTACAGAGTTTTAGGACATTTGAGACACTGAACAGCATAACAATCAGGAAAAGGTTACAGAGTTTTCTAGACATTTAAAACACTATACAGCATATGGACATCAACTTTAGTTGACTACAAGAGCAGGTAAGGTGCAGAGGCACTAGAGGTTAGGTTAAGTTGGGCAGAGGGTTAGTAAGGACAGGATTTTGATAGGGAAGGAGAGGGGGCCTCTAGTAAAAGTGGTCAAGGAGGCAGGGCTGAGGTCAGTGAGGCAAGACCCATCCTAGCGTGGAAGCGGGGAGAGAGGGGGCAGGGTGTACAGGAGCAGCCCCTTACAGTGATTCAGAGGCATTGTCAAGGGCGTGTGGGAGGTGGCTTCTGGCTTGTGCTGAGAATAGTTGCAGTTAGCAGAGCCAGGCCTGGTTATCCAGCCTATCAGCTGTTGGAGAAGCAGGTGCACACAGAGCTTATGGTACTGTAGAGATTCCAAAACCAGTAAAACAGTTCCATTTGCCACTTTAGCCTAATTTTAATACGGGTCCACTTAAGCCATTTACAGGGGTCTAGAAAATCTGATACAGTGTTAAAGGTATCAACTCAAAGAGCGAAGATTAGATTGAACACTTTTTTAGTTTTATTTATTTATTTATTTATTTCTCCTCTGTCTCTCCTTACCCTACCCCCCATACCCCATAACCCAAGCCTACCCTTGACCCTCCTCAATCCTCCTCATATCCCTAATGATACAATGAAGGTGTCTGATCTGTTTGAATTTGCACCGTTATTGTTAATGCAACTGTATTGACCTGGACCATATAATTTACACAATGGCATTGTATGTATCTTGCACCATCTGTGTTAGTTGCTTGTGTTTTGCTTAAGTATATTGTCATAGTATAACCTAGATTATCCACTGTACATTCTCCTTCCCCACCACCACATGATGGGTGTGCAAGTATTGTACCTTGTATGTACTATTGTATCTGTGGTATTTCTGCCACCTTGGCCCAGGTTGTGACTGAGACAGTCCTCTAGATCAGTGCACCTACCCGGTTACCAAACACATAAATAAATAAGTAAATAAATATTTCAATGTTTTACCAAGAAAGGCATACTAAGCTAGTAACAGCTTGTTTCCAGATCTGCCGGGGAGGGGGGACAGAGGTACACTAAGAACAATAAAAATATACAATTAATACAAATAAGTAAGTAAGCATTATAAATAACAGCTGTGCAAGGACACAGGTATGCCAGCTTTTATTCCAGGATCTTATAGCAAATGACAGCTACCTTGCATATTGTGTTTCTCAGCATGTACCAGCTCCTCAAAATATAGATAAATCACCATGTTAATTAACAAATTGTTGTGTTTCCATTGGGCTGCTGTTTTTGGTTAAAGTTGCTATAGAGTTCTTTAAGCATAATCTTGGTGAATTATGGTCTTTCCCAGTATGCTTTCTAAATGCAGTATGTTTCCTGAATGTAATGGACATACCATGGTCAACCATGATTCATCCATGTTTGGATGAATCCTGCATAACGAAACTCATCCTGCATAGCGAAACTCATCCTGTGTAGTGAAACAATCTTTCTTGGTTTTCTGTACAACCATTTACATCCTAAAACCATGTCTGAATCTCATTATCACGCTTGAACCTACTATGTGACTTGTGGTGTAACTATAATGGTACAGTAACTTGTATGTACCAAGTGTTTACCTGAATCTCATATTCATGTTTGTACCACCAATGAAACTTGTTATGTAACCCTTGTATGTAACCTGTATGTACCTGTTGATCATTTAATGTTTGATGTGAAACCTTCGCAAATGAGATCCCAGCTCAAAGATCTGTAATCCAAGACGTGAATAAATAAATAAATAAATGTTTGACCATAGTTTGTTGATGGGCATAAGAGCACAGGATAGCAACCAAATTTGCATAACGTATTTGCATATCAGAATGCAGGATTTGTCGCTTTATATAAATAATCAGAATAATAAAATTGTTTTGTTACTTATGAAGAGAAAATAAGATTTCTACAAGGAAATTAATTCCTTGAGCATAACAAAATAAAATGTGAACTCCAAACATCTTGACAGAATTTCATTTTACGATGGTATAAATAGAAATTAGACCATTATGTTAGTTATGACTGAAAAATTACTCCATTAGAAGTAATCACTAGAGGAACAACAGTGGCAATGAGTAAGTGAAAGAAAGCTTTTGGATAATATTCATTATAGAAGTTAAGGTTGTTGGAGAAACTTAAATTACCTGAGTAGCACAGAAATGTGTTTTATAACACAGGGCACTTACAAAAGTAACAATCTGTATTGTGACTCAACAGAACCCTTTCAGTCAGGCAAGGGAATCGCTAGTTGCAGATGGTCTGGAGTCACTCATTGAGGAAGTCTCCTGGGGCAAAACTCACCCAGTTCCACTCAAATGCCCTGTTCTCCAGACTTGACAAAAACTGGACCACTGGAACTTAACTGGACCAGATTGGTAAAAGCCAGACCAGCTGGTCCAGCCAGACTGGGCATAAATTGTGTGGTTTTGTTGGTCTGGACAGTCTGGTTAGATGGCCAATCTGACTTTTATGGATCTCACTGGGTCTGGTTCTGGCAGTCTGGTTTTCACCCATGCCCAGAACTTGGGGAAAACCAAACAGTCAGAATCGAACTAGTCAAGATCAGTAAAAGCTGTAGTCATCCAACCAGAGTGACTGAACCAGAACAATTTGTGAAACTTGTGCCCAGTCCACCTTTTGTGGATCTGGTCTGGTCCAGTTCCAGTGGTCCAGTTTTCACCCATAAACCTTGTTCTCCTGCCCAGGTAGAAATAGAAACTGCTTCCTTCACAAATTCAATGTGCACACATGAGTGGCCTACCAGGACTGCAGTTCCTTGACAGATAGTCTTTCCTAGGCTAACAGTATCCCTGGTCATGCAGGCTAAAGATACTGAGCCCAGATTCATGGTTTCACTCCCAATAGAGTTCTGAACTCGACATCTAACTGGACAAAATGTTCTCCGGTGAAACATGCTTTAGAATCCTGAGCCAGCTGAGCCAGGTTGCATGCACGCTCCTTTGCAAACCTAAGCTCAGGATTGGTCCCACACTGACTCTGAGCAAAACTTCATGAGCCTCTGAAACCTTTGCATCAGTCTCTGTGGGGTCAAAGAGGTTGCTGGTGCATGGTAGCAACCATGTCACAGCACGCCCTCTGACAGTGCAGCAGCCATGCCACAGCATGCCCTCTGACTGTGCAGCAGCCATGCCACAGCACGCCCTGACAGTGCAATAGCCATGACATAGCATGCCCTCTAACAATGCAGCAGCCATGCCACAGCACGCCCTCTGACAGTGCGGCAGCCATGCCACAGCACGCCCTCTGACAGTCCAGCAGCCATGCCACTGCAGCGCCCTCTGACAGTGCGGCAGCCATGCCGCAGCATGCCTCTCTGACAGTGCAGCCGCTATGCCACAACATGCCCTCTAACAGTGCAGTAGCCATGCCACAGCACACACCCTCTGACAGTGCAGCAGCCATGCCACAGCACGCCCTCTGACTGTGCAGCAGCCATGCCACAGCATGCCCTCTGACAGTGCAGCCGCTATGCCACAACATGCCCTCTAACAGTGCAGTAGCCATGCCACAGCACACACCCTCTGACAGTGCAGCAGCCATGCCGCAGCATGCCCTCTGACAGTGCAGTAGCCATGACATAGTGTGCCCCTCTAACAGTGCAGCAGCCATGCCACAGCACGCCCTCTGACAGTGTGGCAGCCACCGTACCTGGCAACCGCCCTCTGACAGTGCAGCAGCCATGCCGCAGCACGCCCTCTGACAGTGCAGCAGCCATGCCACAGCACGCCCTCTGACAGTGCAGCAGCCATGCCACAGCACGCCCTCTGACAGTGCAGCAACCATGCCACAGCACACCCTCTGACAGTGCAGCAGCCATGTTTGTTTACGTTGTGCAGCTGTTCTCTACAGTCCTTCAGCCTCCTGTTGCTTTACCTTATGTGCAGAGGGGCTGTACTTCACAGATCCTGGCTCATGTCTTATCCTGGAGCCAAGGTAGCATACAAGATGTGCGGCAACAGCTGCAATGACTTTGGAAGCTATAGTACAACTTGCACCATGAACCCCTGATGTGATGGACACTGTACCCGGCCAGTCCCCAGCTGAATCCCTCAGGATAAAGGAATCAGAGGGTGTCTACACTAGACAACAGGACTCCAATTGCAAAAGTAAGCCACAATTTGGGGCCTAGCTTCTGTATCACCGCTGTGAGTGTAGAAGGCTTATTTTGAGAAAATACTATTACAGAAAATGGATATATTGTTAAAGACCTAATCGGAAAAAGTGAACACCTTTGGGAGTTCTCTGAGTTAAGACTGACTATAAATAACTAGAACTATACTTAGATTTGTATGTGGTGGAGAATATGGGGCAACTGTTATTTGGGACAGACTAGTTACAAACAATACAGCTAGGCTGGTATAGAATAATACATGGTGTACAGCTGGTGTCAGAGAAACAGCAACAAAGCTCAGAGGGCTGCTGGACCAGTGTTTCAGAAG
This sequence comes from Neoceratodus forsteri, assembly GCA_016271365.2. Lineage (NCBI taxonomy): Eukaryota > Metazoa > Chordata > Ceratodontiformes > Ceratodontidae > Neoceratodus > Neoceratodus forsteri. The sequence goes on along the minus strand of CM028129.1, from coordinate 119,015,313 downwards.
GACCTAGGAATGATAAGAGGGATGAAAACCAAACATATAATTAAAAAAGACATGCATAGAAATTCATCAGGGCTAGGCACATGCTAATGCACTGAGACTCAAAGTGGAAAGTACACCAGAAGAGATGCTTGAGGCAGGAATATTATCTCACGCTGATTGAAGTGAGTGGAGCAATTAGCAAATGGATCATACTTGTTGAGATGACCAAACTTCCTCTCTGTGTAAGCGTGTATGCCAAGAGAATCTTAACAGGTGCTTAAACCTTTGTTGTATAAGGCCTCAGGAAGGGGGGAGGGTCATTATAGTGTTAAATGGGTTGGAGACATCCTGTCTTGACCAAGCCCAGCCAAAGTCTTCTAGATGCTAAATAATCTTCAAAAGGAAGTCGTTTCCTGAGACCCAGGGTGTCAGATAATATCACAAGGTAGAGCGTCACTCAAATTCCAGGTCCAACTCAGCTTCAGTCATTTGGATGAATCTGGGTACAGGAAAGTGATGTCACAACCTCAGAGAAACAGAAAGAGAGGGGTTGGGGGCATAAATCCTACAGACCAGCTCTGCTCTCTCTTTTTGCTGGGGTTTCATGTGAGCTTGTTTCAAGAGAGTCAGGCGATGTGCATGTATAGACTTGAGGTAACAAAGAGAAGTGTGGACATTGGGTCAAGAAGACACTAACTTGTAGGGAAGGTACTGTAGAAGCATTTACCTAAACGAGAGTGCAAGCTTTCTTTTCTAATCCTGTATGTGTACTTTTATTTGACTATGTGTAAGTGTATATCTCAATTTATTTATTCAAATCTCAGAATTACAACCTTTGAGCCAGTGGCTCGTTTACAAAGGCTCCATGTCATACAGGAGTAAGACAAGGAAAATAACAGGGTTCAGTAAAACAACGTGAGCATTGGCTACCGAGTACAACACTGAGGGCAAGAAAAATATTAAACAAGTGCTACAAGGTTATGTCAAATTGTAAGGTCAAAGATCAAAATAACAAGCTCAAATGATTCAGAAATACACATTGTTACCATATTTCCATACAAAGAATATGCAGCCAAGGGATGACCTTGTCAAGAGTAATGGCAAAGACCTGGGGGAGGACCAATAAGTGAGATGAGATGGTAAGAACAACACAAGGGGGGCATTGACATGGAAAGGTTGTATGACTAAGAAATCAGAAGAAGGTTCAGAGGGGAACAGGTGGAAGGATTGAGTGGGGAAAGCAGCAGAAGGAACTGCCAAGAGGCAGGAGATGCAGAAGGAAAGGAGGAAAATCAGTGCAGGAGACAAGGAGGGTGGGAGGTAGGTGGAAATAAGAAGGAAAAGTAGGGGAAAAGGGAAGGGAGGGGCAGGAGAGGAGGGCGAGGTCACGTAACAACAAAGGAAAAGCCAGAGATGGTAGCCGAAAACCATAATGGGAGTGTAGGGAGCTGGGGGGACAAAAGGCTAGGAGAGGGAAGAGGGTGACAGGAAGAGGGTGGAAGAGGAGAGGAGATGGTTGGGGGCGTTAGGTAATTAGTAAGGTAGCAGAGAGTCTGGTAACTTAGGGCAGACAGTCACAACTACTCTGTTTTACTACTGTATTTGGACAACTAGTCCTTAATAATAATAAATTTGTTTTCTTGCTAAAGACTGGAGTAGCTGGTGGTTTGTGACTGCATATCTAAGGGTAGGTTATTTGCATAGTAAAAGGTTTCCTAGAGAGCAGCATGTGTCCTACCCAGAGCAGAGACCCTCACTATGGGGAGTCCAAAGGGTAGTTGGTGGGGGGAAAGGGGCACCAGGGTCTGTGCTCTAAAGAGGGGACCATGACAGCATCAACACTGGTCCTGATGGTCTCAGTGGCAAAAGCCTGAGAGAGATAAAGAGGCCCACTGGGGACTGTATGGTGCTTTGATCATCACATATGGTGGCAGTAGTGAGCATGGAAAAGCGGGACTGACTTTCACAAAGCACAGTTTGGATATTCAGTACCCAAGAGGGACAGTCACAAACTTTAAGCAGTATTAACAGGTATGCAAAAGTAAACACTACATACAACTTTGTCTTATTTTCTTTCATTTCCAACTTTTTATTTTTATTTTCTAGACAAGTTTTCAAATATTTAGTGATAGCAATGCCAGGCAATTTGATGCAGTGCGGTTGCCAGAGCTCCAACAGCTGTGTGAGGAGACAGGCATACTGCATGAAGGCTTGAACGGAGTCAAGATGATTCAGGCTCTGGAAATAGTTGACCAAGGGGCCCTTGGTGACTTTAGTGGCTTAAGTGAGAAGTCTGAGACAGCCTTGCAGCGTGAGTTGGAATTAGCTCACATTGCAGAAAGTCAGAAGGGCAGGGAAACAGAGCTTGCCTGGTTGAAAATGTAAGCAGCTAAGCTAGACAAAGAGGAGGGAGGGAAAGAGACCCACTAGGAACTGCGGTGCATTTTGACCATTATGCCCTCTCTCAATCTCTCCCTGGTGCCTTGGTTGAATGAAGCTATGACATCCCTTCCTCGTACCCAAATTGGCTGAAGCTGAGTTGGACCTAAAATTTAGGTGATGCCTACCTTGCAATATTATCTAACACTCTGGGGTTGAGGAAATAACTTTCTCTCAAAGATTATTTAGCATCTGAAAGACTTTGGCTGGGCTGAGTCAAGACAGGATGTCTCTGACCCATTCACGACTAATGACCCCATCCCCCAGTAAGTGCCAGTCATCCCCACGTCTAGGTGTTTATAGTGGCATCTCTCATCAGAAGAGCAACTGCCCTATGCTGCAAAACAGTACCTTCACCATTACCTTGCCACCTCAGGTCTGAGGCGATGAGGCCAGGGGCACCTTAACCATAGACTGTGGCACCATGAACATGAGGCCACACACAAAATGAGATCCAAACTGGAGCTGGGATCAAGTTAAATGTATGTATTATGCTGTCTGATGCTACACTGACATAAGGGCATCTCCCTTGCCACTTCTGATCACCATGTAATTTCACCAAATCACAGGTGCTCACTGCATTACACCATACCATAGGATTTACACTGGGGTCCTGGTCACCACCACCACCACCGGTCCTCCTGGGGCCTATTAACCCACCATTAATTCCCGTAGTGAATGCCAGGTTATCTCCCTTGATCTAAGTGTGGGGGCTGCTGCTACAGTTTCAGTAGATCCATGTCCATGTTCATATTCCAGTTTTCCCATACCATCCCTAACCTACCTGCTGGGGTTCCTGCAGCCCTGGTGCTCCAAAGACCACAAATGCAGTGGCACTCTCACAGCCAGGGTGAACACTCCCCTGGGGGTAAAACTGTGGCAGCACTTGTCTTACGGTGCCCAAAGGGACAACATTAGACAGCAAGTCAGATTCTGATATACTCCTAACTGTGAACTATACAGTTGATCCAGCCATGCGTGCCTCCTTTCAGCTACTACACTGATAGTGCTAGTGGCCCAATGATCAAGCTTATTTCCCTGGCCCCATCCCGGGACTTATCGACCTCAACTCCTGCCAGTTCCCCTCCTTCTGGTGACCCATTCATTCGGCGACCATGCCAGGGGATTCTACACTTTTGTAACTAGGATTTTTAATGTTTTTCCCAGAGCATCCTTAATGCAAGGCATTCTTACAACTGTTCCCTCTTTCAGACTGTGCTTTTTTTCAAGCTGTTTCATGGTGGGACCAGATCCTTATGGTATCCCATGAAATGAGTGACTCAGTTTGAGCGCCTGTCATCCAGTGAGTGGTGAATAATTGCGCAAGTTACTCAGTGAATCAGTGCTGTGAGGGCGACTTGTGCTGGGGTAGTTCCAGATATTGTCGTGGTAAGTGCGGCCTCAGAGTTAGATATTTATAGTGAGGGGCTGTGTGTGGTGGGCTTTGCCCCCACATGTAAAATATACTGTAGTTTCATGCCCACAAATGTGTTCTGTCCTTTCTCAGAATGTGCGCTTTTTTTGACTGGGTTGGAATCATGGTCCTGTCGTGGCATTGTGGGTAGAGCAGGGTGTTAGGTAGGCAGGGTGTTTGTGCAAGTTTGTGTCATGTGGTGTTGCGGGTTCAAGTCTACCAGTCACTGTCTCTGTTGAGTTTGTGCATGAGGTGGGTGTTGTTCTCCACAGTTGAGAGAATATGAGTCTGTTGTGTGGATTTTTTTTTTATGCTGGAGGTTTGGACAGGCGTATTCAGTTTACTGTGCTATATTTAGTTCTTGTCAGGTGTGGGTTGTTTGGAATTATGGGATGGTTTTGTGTAGTGTTACTAAGTGGCTGTTTTGATGTTTGCTGTTATTGATATAGGCTGTATGTGTGGTAGCTGATGTGTCCCCGCTCATATGATCGGCACTGTTGTGTTCTCGCTGTTTTGACATGGAACCGATCCTCATGGACCCCGGTGACCTCCCTTGAGGGGTGGTCCTCCACAACTCCCCATGATACCATGCTTGTCTCGAGCTTGGGGCCCTCAAGGAAGACATCTTGGGACACTCCATCCTCCTGGTTGTGCTTAGTATTGCTTCAGAGACCTTGTCAGGGGCCCGGGGCTCCTGACCCGGGGATTCCTGCCACATCCCCTGCCTCAGTCACAGCTGGAGAGCTGGGCTCTCACTGATGATCTTTCTCTCACTGGGGCCACACTCTTTTCTCCTCTGTATATGATGACCCCAAGCTTCCTGTTAAATTAATATGTGAGGCTTCCTAATGTGGGTTGGTTGCAATGCTGTCACACATCATTCCCAATGGAAGATACCCTTTGTGCCTATCCTATGCATACTTGAAGCCCACCATTGTTTTTGCCCCCACCACCTCCACTTGAAGACTGTTCCAGGCATCCACCACTCTTTCAGTGAAGAAGTACTTCCTCACATCTCTTGTAAATGTTTTCCTTCCCGCTTCATTGCATGTCCCCTTGTTCTCATGCATCTTTTCTCTGAAATACACGCCCTCCTGTACCTCATTGAACCCTGTGAGGTATTTATAGGTCTCTATCATGTCCTGCCTCCTCTCTCTTCCCGGGTGTACATACTGAGGTCTTTCAGTCTCTCCTTGCAGGGTTTCTGATGCAGCCCTGCACTATTTTAGTTGCTCTCCTCTGGACAGCCTCCACAATATCTAATTAGTTGCCCTCCTCTGGACGCCTCCACACTATCAATGTCCCATCTGAGATGTGGTGTCCAGAACCAGACACATATTCCAGGTAGAATTTCACTCCAGATCTATACAGTGGAATCACCACCTTCCTCCTTCTGCTGGTGATGCCCCTCCTATGCACCCCAGCATTTCACTGGCCCTACCTACTGCCTTGTCACTGGCTCACCACCTTAAAGTCATCAGATATGATTACTCCTAGGTCCCTTTCCTGTTTGGTGACCATGAATACCTTCTCCTATTTTGTACCCTACCTTGGGTTTCTGTGCCCTAGGTGCATGATTTTGCACTTTTCCACATTGAACCCTAGTGTCATGCCCTCGACACTCCTCAAGTTTTCCCAGGTCTCTGCACATTCTTTCAAACCCCTCTGGATCATCTACCCTATTGGAGATTTTGGTGTCACCTGAAAAAGGGCATATCTTCACTTTCAGCTCATCTGCAATGTAATGAGCTGGATGATTTAATTACAGCTTTCTTGCATGACAGAACTATAAGCATCCCTACCCTCATATCTGCACAATGACTTGTAAGTGGTGCTGCCTAAGAGATGTAGGCTGGTGCCTGGGTTTGTGGTTAGAACTGGATTTGTAAATGGTGTGGTGCCTCCACCTATGGGGATCCTTATAACAGCAAACTGAATACAGCCTCCTCCCTTGGTGACAGGTAGAGTAGTGACTCAGTCCCCGCCCCACTTATCACTCTAAACATGCAAATATTACACTACGCAATAATGGAGAATACTTCAACAGTTGCAGATAAATAACCAAAGGGGGTTATTTTGGGGTCTGGAAAATAAGGTAGGGGACAAGGGAAACAAAGGGAGTAAAATATTTACCAATCAGATATGAATAAACACAGTAACCAATCAGATAGGAATACACACAGTAACAAATCACAACACGGTATTCCCTCTGTCCCAGTCCCTCTCCCCCACTGGTGCACCAGATAAGCCCACATTCCCAGTGGGAACTCCCAAATACCTTAGTGTGCACACAAGGAGTTGCAGGCCTGTGGCAAGTGAACACCGGATGCAGCACTGTTGCAGTGGGTGGATGCTGCAGTTGCAAAATACAAATTACACCAGTGGATCATGTAAACACACAGATGATCCTGGCTGTAACTATTGCTGTGGGCTTATTTTAAGGTCATGCAGGAAGCCCAGGAGATAGAATAACTAGTTAGCTAGCTGGTAAGTTAGTTCAAGTTTGGTTTATTTGTTCGACTGATCGGGTCATTACAAATTAAGAACAAAAACACAATAAAAGCAAACATCTCTGTCAGAACAGTACATAGCACCAAACACAGCCATAAATATGTAACAACAAATAAATCTATTCATCCCTTAGTCTTAAAACATTTTCCTGCAGGCATCCATTATCAACTATATATTCCTTCATCAGCGTTATTATTGTTGTATACTCATCACCCTAAATTCACATTATGATTTCTAAAAGAGTCTGGAATCCCATAATTCAATATTTAAGCTGTCTTATCTCCATCATCTCAATTATAAAAGAGCATAATGTGTGTTAGCACATAATAACCCAGTAATTTGATGGCTAATTAAAACAGTTATTCCCTTTACTGGGTATTCATACCACTTCTATTAATAATACTTAATCACATCCTAACAATAGTAATAATAATAAATAAATGTAATGCTAAACATGCCACTTAGTGGTACTGCTTTAGAAATGTTAGCTAGATAAAATAATAACTTTTGCTTTAAGTTACATTTCTTCTGTGACCAGCTCTATTTAGATTTTGAAACTCTAGTCCCCATATCTTGTTTGTGTCCCAGTACATATTAATGGGTAACACTTAACTCACATTTGTGTAATTTTCCACAATATAGGCAGATATGCAATGGTTATTAGGCCTATTTACTCTTTTAACATAAAATGTACCTTATGAAACTTTAACTTTTAAAACTTAAAATAATATAAAAGGAGCAGTCAGACAGGAATCAAAGGCTCCTTTAAACTCAAGAGTCCTTCTACTTGTGTGACAATGTTATCCAAACTTGGGCATCCATACTCAATAAAGGCTGTTGCATTTCTTACTTCTTTTCAGACTAAAATTATATTACTGAGGACTTGAAATTACAGAAATCATCAAACTAGAGACTGACAGCGTCTAGTCCATCTGCTGATAAGGTTTGTCCTTTATTTTCCCCATGCGGATCATGGCTCAGGGTCAGATGTTGACCGTCGGGTAAGTGCCATGTTCAACTGGCAATCTTGGCTGCAGCCATACTGGCTCTGGCCAGAGTCTGTTTTGTAATGCTGCCAATTACTATTTATTTTTCTCCTCTTGTACTATCTCCTATACCCTCCTCTCAGATGCATCTGAAATGAGCATTTATCAGCTCAGAATGTTTTTCCTGATAAGATTTCTGAAATAAATTAATAAAATACATTTTATTGCAGAACTCATAAGCATGCTGTTTAAAACTGCCATATATCATTAAAGACACACACACATATATGTGTGTGTGTATATATATATATATATATATATATATATATACAGTATATATATAATTCTAAAAATTCAAGGCAATACATGACCTCAACAGTACTACTAATTTTTGAAAATAGTGATGTTAAATATTAACCAATGTTTCTGTAGAATGCAACTAGTAATTTGCTAGTTCTTCAAGGTAATTGCTATTTGACTATTTTTTTCTCTTGCTTCAAACTTTTTTCATTTTGTAATTTGATTTCACTATTTGTCATTTTTTCAAGAAGGTTTTTATGATTAAGTACCTATTGCATGTTTTATAACTACATTTAATTATGAACATAGTTTAAGCCTTACACTTTATCAAGCTAGAAAATATTTTGCACAACATGGCTGGCTGTAGGTAGTACTGAGATACCTGTACACCCAGGGGCATAGTGAGGTACAAGGCTACAGGCTAAGTGCCTTCAGATCATGGGTGTGTGGGTATCTCAGTACTACCAACACCCAGTCATGTCTTATTGTGCTTATAAAATGGGCTTCTATTTTTAAAATATGCATTATTATAGTATATATTTTAATATTAAGTAAATTATAATTTATCTGTGATTCTTAGCTAAAGTAGTCCTACCACTACTGGGACTACATTTAATTAACTGATTTGCTTTAGGTTTTTTGACCCAATGTACATGCCATAGTTGTAGTTCAGTAGTTCCACCCACCAGCCAATACACAACACAACACACACAATTGTATATTTGTTTTAGAAACAAAAAAAATGAAAGTATACAGTAGTATCTTTATCCATGTTTGCTTCTAAAGAAAGAGCTATGAGAGAGAGAGAAAGGGTACGAGAGGGAGAGAACCTGTTTTTGCTTAAAGATGTTGTATGGTGCACTTTTCATTCTGTAGCATTGACCTCCTGTCCAACCCCCAGCTGCAAGCATGAAAAATCGCCACCTGCAGGCACTCTCGCACACTCTCTCTGAACAGCACAGTGCCAGTATGGAGATTTTTTGTCACTTCATTCAGAGAGAGAGAGAGAGCTGTGAGAGGAGAAAGTCAGGAACTTCAGTTGTGCGTTCAAAAGATGGAAGCCATGAGAAAGAGGGGCTTCAAGCAACTGTCATTGAGGATACTGACTTCCCTTCTGTTTATATTCTTGACTGCGGCACGGAGACACAGACAGGGAAGGAGGGCACTCAGAGACAGTCACTGTGGTAAGGATGTTTATTTTTTTTTAAAGGAATGGTGTATGGGGGTTTAAAAAAGAACTTTTAACTGAGAGGCATTCCACTTCTGGGTGCGAATGGTGGGCAATGATCATGAAGTTCAAGTGCTGTCAGTGGGCACAGACTAGTTTAAGTATGCTCTGGGAGTCCCGCTATAAGCAGGGCTGGAACTGTTGCCTGCAGTTGAAGTTTATTTTGAGCCTTTGGGAATTGCCTTTGAGTGCTAGTCACCAGGATGTCACCTGAGTCAGCTTCAAACCCCACCCCTCCACATTCAACTGCCACACTTCTGAGGACACCTTTGTACTTCAAAATTCCAACTAAGGGCTCAAGGTAGACTTTTAGCCTCAGAGTTCTGAGTGTAGGTTTTTATGTACACTTTCCTTTTATTTTCAATATCCTGTAACCAGTCTCCAAATTATTTTGTCTGTATGTTATTTACTGTTTTCTAATTAATTTAATTAGTAAAGCCTTTGGCTTTTTTTTAAAATAATCCTGCCTATGTCATTTGTGTGTGCTGCCTGGGTAAGAATTGTTTAGACTATACTATGCCTGTGTGATGGCTTAAGGGCCAAGACACTACCAAAAGTGAAGTATCACTAGGGACTTTGTGACAAAAAGAAGGGGAGGAAATATGAAGGGTCTCAAGAGGAGCATGTGGGGGTTTGAACCAAGCACTGCATTTCTGGGGAAAGACACAGTAACTGGGTGTATAGCCCCGAAGCCTATACATGCCTGTGGCTTTTCTGGTTTGTGGTGCAGTGGTTAAAAGGCTTCTACTCCAGGAACACAGCCTCGAGACTGTATTTATTCCCCTCACATGGAGAAAGGGTATCTCTGGCCCCATTCTCCCCCATCACAAGAGGATTCACTGTGATGAAGAGAATCCCACCCAAGGAGTGGATTGGTGACAATGATCATGACAGTGTTGTACTCTGTGGCTATCATCTATGGTACTGCTCCTAAATCTTCATTAGTCAGACTGGACCCTCGTTTTCACTTATTTTGTCACTTTGCCACTAACTACCTTCCCCTTGCACTTCAGTGCCACCTGTATCAGCAACTCTGTGCCCCCCCAGACTCCCGACTAGGGTTGTCAGAACCAGTTCTAAAAATATATGAACCCTTTTAGAATGTAGGAATTCATGTCCTAATTTAGAACTAGAACACTTATGGGTTTTAAGTGGGGGTTAGTGTTGAGTAACAGCAGCCATCTCCCAGAGAGAGGCTGGACTGTTCCCCAGAAAATCTGACTTGAGCCGGCTAACCTCATGTTTTTTTTCTGTGTTCAGAAAACTGCATATCCATGTCATTGTAATAAAATACCAAACTTTGATTGATTGGGTAACTATATAGAAAGTGAAATGCTAGCCAGTTGCAGGGCCAGCCGCATTGACTAGACCTGCCCTCTTGAACCCCTTTAAAACCAGGATGCAGAGGGGTATCTGGGCCTTTTTGTTGCCTTTTTGCTGAAGCCTCTGTTCTGCCATTTTGCATTTGGGACCTTCTCTACCTATCTGTCTTGAGCAGAGACAATTTCTTCTGGATCTCTGAGAGCCAAGACTTCAACTACCACACTTCTAAGGACAATTTTGCACTTCAAAATTCCAATTAAGGACTCAAGATAGACTTCTAACCTCAGAGTTTTAAGTATAGGTCTTTATGTACACTTTGCTTTTATTTTCAATATCCTGTAACCAGTCTCCAAATCATTTTGTCTTTATGTTATTTACTGTTTTCTAATTAATTTAATTAGTAAAGCCTTTGCCTTTTTTTTAAATAATCCTACCTATGTCATTTGAACTAAAACACTCATGGGTTTTAAGTTTTGTGAGTTCTAAATAAAATATTTCTCCCCCCCCCGACATTTCAAGAACAGAAAATGCCAGTCTGGAAAACCAACTATTTGCTGAACGCATGGAACTGTGATGCCTGGCATATACATTCTAAAAAGCACACATGCTTCTCTATACTGCACATGCAGTGAAACAATATTATTACTGGGCTTGAAGGGCTGGACTTCTATTTGTAAAGTTCTAGACCAGAAACAGTACCCAAAACTTGAATGGGTTCTGACAGCCCTACTCCTGACAATTCTCACGCTGTGGCTCCTTCCTGTCAAAGTACTGGGTTTCCTCTCTATCCTCCTCAGTGTTTCCCCTCTCTGCTCCCCATTGCTCCTCTCTTACTCATTCTGTACCTCTCACTCTTGTACCTTTTGTGCCCCCCACTGCTGAACCTCAGCCTAAGGAACCACATTCTCTGTACACCTACCCTACATCTGGAATAACCTTCCTGCTCCTGCAGTATATGTTCCCCCCTCTTAATGTTCTCTGAACTCCATCCTGAGCAACCGTTGTCCTTACCCACACTGGCACCTGTCCCTTACCACTTCCACGTCTGCCTCTGTTTATTCAGAGCTCTGCAAACCATTTACATTGTTCTTTTAACTTCTCATTAGTACTGCAGTATTTTATACCACTTGTAAATATTTTGGATTTTCATATTATTATCATTGTAAGTATTTCCACTCTGCTCTAGCACTCCCTATTGTACCTCTTCCCAGGACACCCCTGAAAATGAACCTCAGCTCAATGCTACTCCTGGTCATCCATTTTCAAATAAATACAATAACAATTGGCACAAACTAATGAATGAGGTGCAATAAAGTATTAAGAATACTTCACATGGACCCTATGAAACTTACACTATATACAGTAATGACCTATGTGTAGTGGGGGTGGGAGGACAGGTTTGAGACCATGAAAGGAGGAGAAAGAGCAGAAAAAAAGTGGGAAGGCTGTCATCTCTATGCAGTAATAGGCAAGGGGTGCTAGATACATGAGCAAATGTGAGTACAGAGGTCGTAGAAGTGAGCTATGAAACCGAGGGAGGAAGGGGCTGAACGAACAGTAAGAAACAGAAATGGACTTTCTGATGAGGTTGTTGTGATGGTGTTTTTAGTATATGTAAACAAAAGGTGTGGGAGAGCTAGTCTTGTCTACATTTGAAATGCTGCAATGGGGGATTTCTGTAGCATTGATAAGTTGTGACAGAAGTGACCTCTCGGTGTGAGAGGCTGAACTGATGGGTAGGTTAAAAATAGTTCTGAGCCAACTATGTGGCGCCAAGTGGAATAGGACTACTTGGCATGCTGACAACATGAATAGGGCACTCTTCTGCGTGGGGAGAGAGGGAGGGAGGCTCATACATTCCATTCCACTCCTGATTCCTGGCTCCAGGCAGAGGCAATGCATGGTGCATTCTTGTAGATGAGGTACAATGTGAAGGATACACTGTGATCAGAGGAGCAGTATAGCACAGAGGTTAAGAGCACTGAGCTGCAAATCTGGAAAACTGGGTTTGAATCCCACAGCCATCACTTGCATACTGTGTGACCATGAGCAAGTCACTCAACTTCTCTGTGCTACCAGGAAACAAGCCTCAGATTTGTATATCTTTCCTTACCAAAAAATGTAAAAGAAAATAAATGAAAACATTATCTGTCCTCTTTTGATGTCTGGGACCATCTTAGCCATTAAAACTGCTTTCATTCATCTAATTCCCTTGAGAGCTTACACTTAGATGTGGGGGGTGCAAGATAGAGACAGAAATGGAGCATACAGCAGTCTGAACATCTCAGGGATCCAGAGAGACAGTGACCAGGAGATAGCACTCCCAGTGAGAGATAGGACAAAGACAAGACCAGAAGGTTTGCTACAGAGGACGAAAGCTAAGGGGTGCACACACACACACACACACACACACACACACACACAGACACACCCACACGCTCAGTTCAAGTTACTAGGATTTCTCTTAGAGCTGAATGGTTACAGCTGCTGCATACAACAAAGCACGTTGGCTTACAGCATCAGCAGAGAGCTACATTATAAATCTGGAGATCCGGGTTTGAATCCTACATCCATCACTTATTCACTTGTGTGAATGATCCTAAACATGGCACCAAAAGCCTCCCTGTGCCTTATCCTCTCTAATCTCTCTACCTTTGTACTCCCTGAATTTGCCTGGGCACTGAACATGGCACCAGGGTTATCTTCCCATCCTCTTCTGGATTGTAAAGTACTTTGGTATACAGCTTGTATAAAAGGTGCTCAATAAAAGCCCCTTCCTCTTTCTTTTCTACCTGCATCATTCCCAGGAGAGTCCCCATATTCAGAAAAAAGATGTAAAAACAGGGTCTGTTCAGTATCCCACACATACTGCATCCACACAGCAACAGCCCTAATACTTCAGACAGATATGCCATACACTGCCCCCCCATCATATTATAAGCCCTTACCTCTCCACCCAGGATTGAATGTTCTGGGCAGTTATCCAAAACTACAAGCTTTCTAAACAAAACAAAAGAGGAAAGATCAAACATTCTATGTTTTGCAGGCCTCCCACTGAGATGCCTACAGGATGTGATCCCAGCTGTCAAAGGCATCAAAGCGTGAGCTTCCTCACGCCAGCAGATCTCTGCTGCACTCTACCAAAAGCTGTGCACATCGGTAGCATGAGGCCTTGCCTGCAGCCAGGCTCAGAGCCTACACTTCTGTCTCCACTCGCTTCAGCTCCCTGATCCTGTTTGTTGTGTAGTTGGGGGGGTCAGGGCCTGTGATGAGAGCACTTCATTAGCTGCTCAAAAAAGAACGATGGTACAGGGATACCATAAAACAGCTGCGCCAAAATGAAAGCAGGACCATCTGCTTTTCTTTTTTTTTTTCCTACCAGATTTATTGAGCAAGTCCCGTAGGAAAAGGCAGAGCAAGACTGCAGAAACCTGGAGCAGTGTCGACAGTGATTCTGTGCCACAGTTTGGCAGCTGTTCTGTTCCACTCAGGACTCAGGTGACTGCACGCTGATCACAGTAAAGTAATGAGCCGACTGTCTGGATATTTTAACATGAAGTTGGCACTTGGCATATATCATCACTCTGTTCCAAGACTCACATTCAGCATTTGAGGAAATACTGAGAAACACTAAGTGGTAATGAAAAATACATATACACGTTACAAGATCAGGGGCCACATTCACAAAACTTTGTCGAGCACAAACCCAGTTTGCCCAGGACAAACTGGGTTTTGACCAGAACTGGTATTCACAAAACCAATTTGCTCAGACAAACTGTGTTTTCCTAAACAAAGTAGTGAGAACATAATGCAGATGAAGGAAGGGACCTGCATATCCCTGCAATCCCATTCACAAAGGTTTTGCTCCATGTAAGGGCCTTCATGAAGACCCTTGTGTGGAGCAAAGTACTGCTGACCAAAACCTGGAGATAATCCACGCAACCTAAATGGTTGGTGAAGGTACCGCGGCCCCCTCCCTGTCCCTGATCTCCCAATTGATATGTTTCATAATATTTTCCATAGTGCAGTGCCCCCTCCCCGGCACCTGTCTGATATTAAAATACATGTTTCCATGGTGTAGTGGTCTCTCTCCCACTCCCTGATCACCCACCTGATGTTTAAAAATCTTTTCCATAGTGTAGAGGACGCCCCTCCCTGATCACTGATCCAATATTAAAATGCATGTTTCCATAGTGTAAGGGTCCTTCCCACCTCCCCAATCGCTCACACAATGTTTAACAATTTTTCCATAGTGTCGTGGTCCCTTCCTCCTCCCTGGAACTGATCGACACCCGTAGGTAGACACATATATTCTCTGGTAGTCTAGTGGTCCCTCCCCATCCCCAAACTCCACCCATTGCAATATGCAACACTGTACATTGGTGTTCTAGTGGACACCCCCACCCTGTCTGGTACTAGATAAAGAGTAATGCGTGCTCTGGGATGGCTCGGGTAGCAGTTGCCTTGGTTGTGCAACCAGAATGGTATTCTGGGTGGCCTGGGTTCAAGTCTGAGCTGAGCCACTTACTTCTTTCTCTCCTCTGTCTCTATAGCTTACTCCCTACTTTAGGTCATAATCCTGTGTTGTGACATCACAATCTCTTGCCATGGGAGTAACTGTGATGTCACAAGCAAAACATTATAACCTCAGGTAGGGAGAAGGCAACAGGAATAGATAAACTCTTCTGGAGCAAAGATCCTGTTTTCATGTAAATTACATCAGTAATAAATAATGGGGAGCATCGGCTGCTCTTTAACTTCAGTATTTTCTAGGTTTTTTTTCTACTTTTTGTTCTTGGTCTACCAAATATTTCAGAAAATATAGTGTATATGTCACTGAGTGTTTCAAAAAGCATTTGACTACTTCCAGCTGACTTCACAATTGCTGTCTGTGACATCACAGTCTGCTGCCATGGTGAGCATTATGATGTTATAAACAAAGGTGCTAGGAGATCTAGACGGGATAGGCTAATGTTTTTCATACAAGTCTTTTGGATAGGCGGTCAAATGTGTTATAGATATATGCTGGGAAGGAAATTTTCAAATAAAAAATGTATTTTCTAGTAAATTTTTATAGCTGAAACATCAAGTTTATATGAGTACATGCAGAAAAGTGCAGGGTTGCGCTTTAACAATCTCCCAGAGCCGCTCATCTGAGAAATGGTAGCACTACACTCACAATGCCTGTGACCAGGGTTCATCAGCAAGCCTCATGTACCAGGGGCTAGCTGGAGGAGAAAGATCCAGCTCCCAGAGGGTGCTCTCTTCCTCCAGTGTAGGAGGGTGGCTGCACTTCCATGAGAACACTGCCACCTGAGAGCCCATGGGTGGCAGCTCAAGCGAGGTACAGATGGGAAGGGGATGCAGAGTGGATCCACTCAAGCATGCATGCATCGAGCATGGATTCCTTCACATGCTGACAACCCACGGTAGTGCACACCATGATAAGGAAACACACTGGCTTGATCGTGATGATGCGGTCACGTTTGATCAGACCCTGCTGCTGGGCATGTCTCTGCACCCAGGGAACTGCAGCTTCACACTCAGAGGAGATGTGGAGTGCTCGTCTGGCTTGGCAGGACCCACCACAGGGGCCTGTGAGATTGAAATTGAGGAGCCACAGAAACCAGACATGCAGTTTTATATGTGTGCATCAGTGTAAATGTGTAGTATAAATATGGGTCTTAGCAGTGATGCAATGCTCTGAGAAAGTCCCTCCAGTAGATGCATCGTCAGCCTTTTCCCCACACTTGTAGTGCATCATGTTAGGTATGCTCCAGTGTGCAGCTCACGTTCTTTTAATGCTATTTAAAACTGTACTGCATCAGTATATTGCACTTTATGTTTTTGTACACCAGGTCAGGAATGATATGCTCCATATTTTTAATTGCACCTGAAAAGATATCAAATGCTGATATGCTACAAGCACCTTTGTTGTAAGTCGACCTTGATATATATTTTGGAGACTTATATGAGAGTTTGCCAAGTGGTGAGTGCCTGGTCTCTTGTTCTGTGTACTTTCTTAGCACTTACAATGTGACTGGTAGCACCACCGTGCTATGGACAGAGTGACTATTTCTTTTCTTTTGATATTCTGGGAGGCCAAATTAGATTTTCTCCATTCCCCATCATTCCCATATACTTCCCTCCATAGTTGATGGCACCAATCACGTGTCACATGGAATGTCATATCCTAACTGTCTAGAGTGGTGTCTACATGTTAAATGATGAGGAAAAAATGAACAAATGGGACCAACAAGAAAACATGGCAAGTAAACCAACCATAACTTAACCCTAACGAAAAAAAGGATCCTTTTGATACTTTTTTGGTATTCTGTTGTGGGAGTACTGCTTACAGGACTTTACAGTGAAACAAACCTACAAAAGCTTGCACATCCAGTTTGGTAGTAGTACTGACTGATGCCCAAGTAGCAGCCTTATCAGTGGCAGCATAGAGGCAGGCATTCTCTCTGCCCAGGAGGCTGCCATTGCCCTAGTCAAGTTACCTATTAGAGCAGGGGTTCTCAAATGGTGAGGCCAGCCTCCCTGGGGAGGCCCCAAACTGTTCTAGGGGAGGCTCAAGCAAGTCTTGAAAAAGTATTATATTTCAGTTTTGAACTTGATAGATTTTGTGTGAAGGGATAAGGGAAACTGAAAGAGGATAATAGTAGGTGAATTTATGTATTTATTCACAAGTCTGTGACCAGGGAAGGTACTGTACACTGAGCC
This sequence comes from Neoceratodus forsteri, assembly GCA_016271365.2. Classification (NCBI taxonomy): domain Eukaryota; kingdom Metazoa; phylum Chordata; order Ceratodontiformes; family Ceratodontidae; genus Neoceratodus; species Neoceratodus forsteri. The sequence goes on along the minus strand of CM028129.1, from coordinate 118,998,404 downwards.
ATGGCTTATCTCAGGTGTATCCAGGGAAGGGTAGTGAGAGAATACAATTCAAAATGTAACTGCAAAACACTTAAGCTGTACAAAATGAATAAACATGCAAACAAATTAAGAACAATAAACTAACAATGTGAGGAACAATTAATCAATTAAACTGGCAGCAGAACTGTCCAAATACAAGAGTTAACCATACAGGTACTAGGAATAAGAGCAGAAGGAGCAAAATGATCCCTGAGAAGTTACTTAAAAGCAGGATGAGGGAGAGGCAGAGGTTGGCAGGAAGGTCATTCCAGTAAAGGGAAACAGAAAAGCAGTCTGACCCATGAAGGTATGGCAGTAATGGGTAACACTGGTTCGAGAGTCAAAATATTGGAGCAAGTAGGTTGTCCTGTTTTGGGGGGTTACAATAAGCTTAATAACATTTAATTTATTTTATTTTATTTATTTATTTATTTTATTTATTTATTTAGCTTTTGTTGACCGGTAAGTGCACTAGACAAATCCTGCCTATTTTCAGGCACGACCCGGGGGAGGGGGATACAGATGAATACCAACTGACCTTGAACCAGATTAAGCTGTTGGTGGTATTTTTTTTTAGTGAATGAGGGAAATTTGGCCAGGACACCGGGGAAATTCCCCTACTCTTTTCGATAAGTGCCATGGGATCTTTAACATCCACCTGAACTACCACCAATCCAGGAACATGAAAGTCAGCTATGCAAAGAGGTTTCAGTTTATTCCTGATGTACTGTGAAAAGTAGGCTATTTTTCTATGGGGAGGCCCAAAAATATTTCAGTATTTTGGGGGAGGCTCAACATCTTTTCCATGGCTTAGGGGAGGCTCACTATGACAAAGTTTGAGAACTGTTGTATTAGAGCATACGGCAGCTCACACCCCTCTACCTTGTGAGTACCCTGATGCACTCCCTTAGCTACCCAGATATGGGGGGATGCAGGTATCTTCTTACCTTGCCCTTTGTTGTGCACCAACACAGAGCTACAGATTTGCGAGTCTTTGCCACCTTGTCCCAGTAGTAGCTCAGTGTCCTATGCACATGGCCAGACTGCATTGTGATGCTGCTTCTCATTAGCAAGTTTAGGGTATAAACAATAACAGGACTTAAAATTCAGTTGTGCACCCTAGGGTGAATTCATCTCCCCCATGTAAAAAGGGCCCATAACTTCTGCCGCTGCTGGAGAGTATTACTGCAGTTGCAGAGAAGTTACCATGACTGCAATAACAATGTCTGGCCAGAGCCAGAATGGCCACAGCTGAGACTGCAGGTGGAACACAGAATTGTCCACCATGTACAAGATGGTGGCCAGAGTTCTCTGCGCATGCGCGATGACTCGTGCATGCACACTGAATTCCAGTGACACAGCGGCACAGTTTGCAATTTTCAAGATGGCCACTGGAGCCCAGTGTGTGTCCGCAAGTTGCCACACATGCACAGAGAACTCTAATGGCTATCTTGGAAATGGCAGACTGTGCCACCATGCTGCTGGAGTTCAGCAAGCATGCGCATGTCGCCGTGGACACATGCAGAGAATTCAAGCCACCATCTTGGATGCTGTGGACACTGCCATGTTCCACCGGTACTAACGGACACGGTAGTGTGGTGAACATGCAGGTATTGCTGTTCACTGCCACTATTTAACAATTTGGTATCCAGAAAGCTCCCTTTTCTCCACTGTGCTCACAAGATGCCTGCAGGGCTACACTCACTGCAGCCATAAAAAATGACAGACTGCAGCACTGTTTTCCACAATTTTGCATGTTTTTACTGAAATAGTGATGCAGCCCACACACAGAGTGATGGAACTGTAGAATTACTTTGAAAGTTGAGCACAAACTTACACTCCACCCCCCACCGCAACTTCAATTTTAAGCCCTGAAAATACAGCTCCTGGTCAGAATGAAATGAGGTATCAGTCACAAACTTCAGCCTGGTATGAAGCATGACCCTGTCCAGGAGTAAGAAGCATAAAAGGTTTCTTGCACGATTGAGCCACCAGCCGTCTCTCACCCTGGGTGCTGATGTTATCACTACTTAAGATACCAAATTATGTGTCTGCCAGCAGAATTTCACCACTACCAAAGACTTGAATGGAGCTAGCATGAACTGCTCCCAAACCAAGTTATGATTCTACAGTGGTATCACCTCCCTTGCTCTGGACTGCATTAGGGAGATGGCTTTGAAGAACTGAATAACATGCGGGTAAGATCCATCTGGAACCAGATCCTTCCCTTTAAGATATGCCAAGAGTACTGAGTCCTTTAACTTTAATATAGAAGTTGACATGTAAACCTAAGGCTAGGCCACCACCAAGAAATTCTGGAATTGAGGGACTCTGCACCAACTCTAGTAGAATCCCAGTTTATGGCCCACCCAGCAAACCATCCCTACACTCTGCAGTTTTCCCTTGAGGTGGACCATTTGCTGGAATGGATCATTATGTCAATCACTGGGTCAGAGAGAGCTCATGCTAGTTGGTCTGCTCTATTCAACTTCCAGGCCAACAGCTGGAGCCCATGGCACTGTAGGTAGCAGAAAGGTCCTGAATTTAAGGTCTGGCCTGTCTGCCAAAGCGCAGAGGTGGGGCAGCTCTCAGGTCAAGCAGGTCTGGCAACTTGATCCTTCCTTGCCAGTATAGTGCCGCCAGGATTATTCCAACTTCCACTCCCTTGATTTACTGTAGAGAACAATGAATTCACTGCCCTGAAATTTCAGTGTTTCGTCCGCTCCTACATTTTCATGGCAGTTTAATTTAGCTGAAGTACAAGAACAAGCTAACTAGTCAATGGTAGTATATATTTTCACTGGCATATAATTTTCACCAGATTTTCAAAATAGTGAATATAGCGAAAATTTTGTTCCAGTGAAAAATTGGTCCTCTACAATATGTTGTTATTTATGCTTCACCACACACCTGCCCATCTCTCTCAGGTCCTCAGATGACATCCATGCCCAAACAGCCCCTTTTCCGCTCTTCAAGCTTCCATGCTTTCTGTGATGCAGTTACTATATGTGCAGGTGGGTCGGGGTGCAGGGCTCAAGAGTTCCAGTGACTTCGTTCAGATCAGGTCAGTATCACTTTTTCCATATCTCTTCCCCCATCCCACCCACCAAGGGATGTCAGTGCTGGAGCTGTGCAGAATGCAAAATTCCACTGGCAGAATTTGTGTGGAATGGCAATTCTACTACAGACATGCTTTTCAAAATTTATTTTTGAATTCCGCGGATTTCCGACAAGCATTTCTACAGTATGAAATCTGCACCATAATATTCCATGTATTTTATAACTGGCAAAAATGCAGAAAATGTATCCATGGTTTACAAACACTGTGGAATAAGATTCCACAGTTAACATTCCGCTTTCAGAATTTTGAAATTCTCCTTCTGCTAGAATTCTGTGGAATTTTGTGGAATTTCAGAAATACTGTGGAATTCTGGCATAACCGGAATTTGGAAATTCCACACAGGCCTAGTCATTATACACACTTTCTTAATAAGGCATTTCAATCACATTTCCCTTCCCCCAGACAACCAAGGAAAAAAGACACCCCAAGCCAGCATGCCTGCATTCCCTTGAGGTGCAGAGTATCTGAGTGCACACCACTTTAGTCTTCTGCCTTCCACAGCAATGACTGGGGCACCACAGGGCACTGAGTACAAACAGGGGCCACCAGCATGACATGAGACTCCTCTAGCTGCTGTGCTGTTGCTAGCTAGCCAGCCAAAGCTTTCTCACTTTTTACTTTTCTCTGCTGTGGGCACAGATGAAACAAGAAACACTGACCACAGCCTACAAGGAGGATTAACCAATGCCTCACAGTGACCTCAATGGGAGAGCCAGTAAGATAAAATCCATTATAAAAAATCAACCCTGACTAATTTACCATCATAATACCCTGAAACAAACTGCACTAATCCACAGTGCCCTATCCAATTGTACCTGTCCCCTAGCCTTCCAACTAAGTCACAGATAGCGCCCCCCCCCCACTCAAAGTGTGCCAACTGTCCTATAAAGGCAAGAACAACTACATTTTGGGTGGAACAGCCGGCACATATGAGGGGGGAAACCTGTCAATCAGCTAGATTGGGTGAGCCTCCATTCCCCAATTGAGCAGAGAATGACCCACTGGTGAAAGGCACTGAGGACAGTAGGATATGGGTATGGAAGGCAATGGATCCACGACAGGATCTCGAAAAATATTTTGTTGAACGCTCTGTCAGCAACACCGGCAGGTCGACCGCGTTCTGCAGTCGGTACCGGTTTGCACTGTAATTCCTTGTTTTCTTCGGGAGGGGCTTCACCCCCCACACACCCCCATGTAAGGATTCTCAACTCCAGTCAGAGCTGATTGGGGGGGGGTGCAGGACCCCCGACAGACAGCGCCGGGTTCCAGTGGGTCTCCCACAGCGGCATGGTGCTGTAGTCACTGTGGGGGACCTCGCTGGCGAAATATCACTGTCGGGGGGGTAACCGGAAGGCAATGAATACTCATATCAATCTGCTACCAAATATCAATTTGCAAAACAAAAAGCATTCCAGATCCAAACTGGGTATTTTGGTGTTCAGATTTATCTGGGGTTCTGGATAAATCTTCAGATCTGAGAAAGGTTAATTTTCCCAGAAAAGTTCTCCCATCCAAAATATATTTTCCTTGGTTTTGCCAAAAATACACGTACTTCAACTTGTTCCCAGAGCAAGGCACCATGGATATGCAAATCCTTGTGCATGTTACGGTGCCTAAGCTCTGCTACAACAGACACTGGCCCAGATATTTCAAAAGATAGCGCAGCACTAACCAGGTTAGTGCTGCACTAATCTGGAGTAGCGCTCCGGCAGTGCCATATTCAGAGGCCCCTAGAGCACTGCTCAAACCTAACAGTGTGATCACGCTAACTGTACTGCTGTGCCTATGCAAATAGAGATCCCTCATGCATATCAGCACAGCAATACAGTATATTCAGAGGGTTTGGTGGTGTTAAACAGCCACCAATGTGGTGCTGATTAATGCTGTCAAACCCTGGCCTGACTGTGAACTAAGGCTGCTCCCCCCCACCCCTGGAAGGCAGGGCAGCTTGACTGTAGTCGAACACCACGGTAGTCCAGTGGAGCCCCTCCCCCCATTGCCCTACTAGACAAATACATCCCTGGTGTCTGAGGGACCCCCCTGCCCCAATTGTCCCACCGAAAAGGCATACCAAGAGGCATCTAGTGGACCTCCGCTTTGATCACCCACAGTAAAGTCATAACAGGTATCCCTGGTGGACTAGTACCCCCAACCAAATCACAATTCCCTGTCTGTGACCCACATACCACCCACTCACCCACAGAGAATCCCTGCCATACACACACCCCCATCGCGAGGATTTCTGACACGCACCCCTCCCATCACGAGTACTGTAACTTTTTTACAGTATTCACCATCGTACTCTGTGCAGGTCAGACGGCAGTCAAGGAGGTGTGTGGAGGGCTGTGCTAGTCATCATATTGACCACAGTTCTGGTGACCGCGATGAAGTGGGTATGGGGAAGAGTGTCCTCAGAAGGTGGGTAGGTGGGGTTGGGACACAGACAAGGGGGTGTGACTCGGCCAGATTGGACCACTAGCCCACCAAGGATACCTGTTATTTTTTTTGTACTCATGTTTATTGAAAAGTCATCAACAATACAACACCTTGTTTTCATAGCTTAACAATTGCTTTACATGTACTTTAGCAATCAGTATAAAAAATTAAAGCAAAATCATTCTAAAAAAACAGAGACACAACGATAAAGAAAACAAAACCTCTAACCACAAAAAAACTATTGCCAGTGAGGTAATAAAACAGAAAGTGTATATTTCATCAAATTGTACAAGGGGTGTTCAGTGGCCTTCTAGTATAAAGCAAGTATTGGCTCGGAGCTGGCTAGCTGTACACTTGGGAAACTTTCCTATCCCATTAAGAATAGAGCCCTGGCTGAGTTCATATAAATCAAAAGAGGTGCGTGGAAGTGCATCAATATTACTTGGTTATACAGAGTGACTAGTAAATTGTAATGCTTTGAAGCAAGATTTAACTCCTGTGGCTATACTGTAGACAATGGAGAATAAACTACCTAAATTAATCCAACTGTTTGAAAGGGAAACACTCCTGTTGCCTTGTGGGCACCAAAGTTCAGTTAATGTTGTCTTGGTAGAGTTCACATCTTGTCCATTGTGATGAAAAGCTTCAGGTCTTTGCTGGACATTAAAAGTAAGTTTCTCCATAGTCAGAATGGAGTTAATAATTTGCTTCCACTCCAGCAAGGTGGGGATTCTGCCTGAAGCCATCTCCTGGTGGTGGCCTTAAAAGCAGCAGCTATTAAAACATCCCACATATACAAGTTTTCCTTACCCTTAAGAGAGGGTGGAGCCAGACCCAGCAGTATGTGCTGTTAGAGCAAGGTCTCTGGTATGTCAAACATAATCTGGATATTGGAGAGAATCCCTCCCCAGAGCAAGGCCAAATCTGGGCATGTTATAAAAATATGGGCTGGGTAGCCTGCTCTGATCCACAGTTTCTCCAGCACTGAGAAGGGCTCCCTGGGGTCCATCCGGCTAGGAAAGAGGGGACTAGGAAGATTCATGCCCTAACCTTCCAGGTGTATTCCCTCTATAGAGGTGATGAGGTAGTACTCCATGTTCTTCTCCAGATGTACACCCACTGTTTTCTGTTAGTGTGTTATCTAGGTCTCTTTCCCACCTCCCTCTCAGGTGCCCCACGTGTGGGAGTAGAGTCCTAAGAAGTGTTTGATACAAGCTAGAGACTGCCCTCTCTCCCCCAACTGATGGCCATATAGAAACATAGAAACATAGAACATAGAACATAGAAACATAGAATTTGATGGCAGATAAGGACCGCTTGGCCCACCCAGTCTGCCCATTTCCCTACCTAATGGATAAGCTGCAGATCCTAGTTAACCAGCAGCCTACTTCTTCCTACCCCAACCCCCTAGAATGGCCTTATGACTGTCGCATGCATACTTGAATTCCACCACTGATTTTGACTCCACAACCTCCTCCGGAAGGCCGTTCCATGCATCCACAACCCTCTCTGTGAAAAAATACTTCCTTAAATTACCTCTGAGCCCCCCCATCTTCAAATTGTGCCCTCTTGTTCTTGCACACCTCTTTTTTTGAAAGATGCTACCCTCTTGGACTTTGTTGATTCCCTTGAGGTACTTGAACGTTTCTATCATGTCCCCCCTCTCCCTCCTTTCCTCGAGGTTATACATATTAAGCTCCTTTCGTCTCTCTTCATATGTCTTCCGGTGCAGACCCTGCACCATTTTAGTTGCCCTCCTCTGGACAGCTTCCATCCTGTCTATGTCTTTGCAGAGATTGGGTCTCCAGAACTGCACACAGTACTCCAGATGGGGTCTCACCAGCTGTCTGTACAGAGGGATAATAACTTCCTGTTTTCTACTGGTGATGCCTCTCCCTATGCATCCCAGTATCCCCCAAGCCCTCCTTGCTGCCCTCTCACATTGCTTGCCCACCTTTAGGTCATCTGATATGACTACCCTCAGGGTAGTCATATCGGCTGGGTGCTTATAAGTCTTTGATGTTTAAATATGTAATCCCTCGTTTGGAAGAATCTAAGTCTGTCTGAATTCTTCCAACCAAATATTTGTTGGACCTGTTCAAAGGTTATAATATTGTGATTCTGTAGAAGCTGCCAAGGGGCAAAGAAACCTTTGGAGGATTGGTCCAAGAACCAGGGGTCTATCTTTGCAGGTGGGAACTGGGGGTTATTCAGCCACCACCTATAGGTCCAGAAGTGCCCCTTCATCCATCTAGATGAAGTGCCCCTTCTCCAGCCCTCTAGTATCACCCTGGTCTCATCTGGGAGAGACTGCTGGAGGCTCTTCCATGCTGTGAGCTGAAATAAACCCACAGGTAGGGGAATGGGGACCACCCTAGAGAGGTCCATCATTTTCCAATGTGCGTCGTATTGGTGACCATCCCAAAGCAGTGCCAATCTCATCTGAACCACATTCCAGCAGTTTGACCGAATCAGAAGGGCCAAGCCTCCATGTTGCTTGGGTAGGACCAGGAGCTGCTGTTGAACTCGGGGTCGCCTATACTGCCAAATAAATGATACCATCAATGATTGTCATCAGTGTAAATCTAATTTCGAAACCATACAGGGTACACATTGAAAAAGGTACAGGAGTCTTGGCAGAGCATTCATTTTAATCAGCTGCACCCTTTGACCTAGAGAAAAGTTAGAAAGCACCGACCCATATCATTCTTCAGTTGGGAGATTAAAGGTACAAAATTCAGGGTAAAGAGCTGATGGGGTCTAGGGATATTCTAATTCCTAGATACTTGAGGGAAGATAACCTCCACTTCATGGGAAAGGTGTTTTGAAAATGTGAGGGTGTAGTATAAAGAAACATTAAGACCTCAGCCTTCTGCGTGCTAAGTTTGCAAACCTGAGAGGTTTGAGAAGAGCTGTAACTGATTGAAAAGAACAGAAAGGGAAGTATCTGAACTTGTGAGACACACCAGAACATCATCAGCATATAAAGCTATTTTATTGATTTATTTAGTTTTTGTTGACCGGGTAAGTGCACTAGACAAATCCTGTCTATTTTCAGGCATGACCCGGGGAAGGGGGATACAGATGAATGCAAAATGACCTTCAGCCAGATTAAGCTGTTGGTGGTATTTTTAGTGAATGGGGGGAAATTTGGCCAGGGTACCGGGGAAATTCCAGTACTCACCTGTAGGAGAACCTCTGTCTACCAAGATGGCCGTCGCCTTGGAGGTGAGGATGGACATGACTGGAGCAGGGGAGACAGCCTCCTCTCCTGCTCTACATATACCAGAGGCTATCAAGAATGCAATGGCTATCGTGGGTTATGAGGAAGATGCTGTCACAGAAGTGATGAAAACTGAGGTTGCTACTGCTTTAACTAAGGAAATAAGCAAAGGAGATCCTTGCAATGGAAACAGGAGCTGCAGCAAAAAATTAAGTGCTATTTCTATTGAGCACATGGAATCGAAAGTTTTGGAACAGGCAGTTGAGACTCGACCCCTAAATGCTGAAGCAGCATATACAAGCAGGGACAATTCCCTGCTGTCAAAAACAGACTCCGACTCCCATCAAGCAAACATGGAACAAGCAGAAAACTCCAGAGAGGGACACTCAAAAAAGATTAGTGCAGTCATACAGAATTCAGATACGCAAGTGCTGAAAAACGCTGCGGAGAACGCTCAGAATGGCAAATCAAGCAAAAAAATGGCTTGGCCTAAAGCGTCCCTCATTTACAAGTGGAACATTGCACAAAAAAACATGATTTGACAACTAGCTGCAGTGATGTTTAGAATGGTAGTAAAACACTGGAGTAGCCCGCTGAATTTACGAATTCTGATCATTCACTAATAGAGCAAGCTGTATCTGGTGTAATGGTCCTTGATACAGGGATAAGGGATGATAGTTGATTCCCTGAGGGTGCTCTCAAAGCAGCAGGATGGAGACAAAACCCAGATGGAATTTGGGTCCCGGTCCCTACTGACTTTACAGTGCAAAAATACCAGATGGATGTTCAGAGTGGGAGTCTGGAACACAATGGCTCCCAAACAGAACCCCCTATAAGCCAAAATAAAATACTGAATTCATCACAAGGAGATAATGACAATATCTCTGCATATCTAAATAGGAACTAGCATACAAATCCTGAACAACAGAGTGTTAGGCCGGATAGTAGGCCATCTACCTCCATGTCATTGCGCAGCAAATGGGCCCATCCTAGACACGTTAAAAGACCCTAATAAGAGAGCTTGGCTGGAACCTATGTTTCGTCTTTATGATTTATTTCAAAATAAAGGAGAACCAGCACCAAGGCACAATGCAGTGTGCCTGATCTACAAGGAGGCCTTGAACATCCACAGATAGACTTTATGTAGCCAGAAACATGCTTAAAAATTCAATGACATTTTTTTCCACAGAAATATTTGCTCTCATACATATTGGAAATTTAGATTTTGATATTAGTTTTAAGGCGGTTTCAGGGCTAGACAGATTTTGAACACAATACAACAACCTTAAGAACTCTCCTTTATGGGTGCCATTTTTTGCAGTTCCATTAACAAAACCTCTTGTCAATTTCATTATAATTCTCTTTCGTAATGAAGGTGTCGATGTCGAAGATATTCTCTTTCAGCTTCGACAGAGATGTGAAATACTTGAAAGATCAGTTCCTATACTTGATAGTGAACAAATATGGAATGGGGGGTGGAGGATTACGGTAAAACTGTATAATACTAAAAACGGGCCTATTCATTTACCTGTAACCCCTATGTGGCCCTATCCCAAGGGCTACTACCTCTGCCTTCTTGGCTAGTAGCAAGTTAAGGGGCCTGAGTTCTGAAACGGGTTCCTCCACCCGGAGGTGAGGGTTGGTAGTGGTCAAGCTAACCTGGGCACAGCCCCCCGGACACTGTAACCCCCCTCTTTCCCCTCTAGTGGCCTGAACACTGTACAATAATCACTTTCACAATACCCCTGGTACACCACACAAGTACCCACACTGTTTGCACTTACCACCAGGGCTGGTTCCTCTGGCTCAACCCTGGGGACCCCCTGTAAAACAAGGTTATGCACAGCAAATAGCAACAGTACAGTACTTTGAGCACAGACTGGAATCACACTCAGATTACATGCAGAAAAAGTTAGATCTGATTTATTCAGGGGACTTGAACAAGGGAGGGGCAAAATCAGGTTAATTAGCTTAAAGGTTATATCAGTTAAGCAGTTATGCATGCACTTTGAGTCCCCCCACACAGTCCACCTCTGGGTACCCAGGTGGAGAAGAGATGGGCTAGCCAGGACCGATGCCCGGGGTTGCAGCTGGTTGGGGCCCTGTGATGGAAAACACAACATGCACAGTACACAATATTTGTAATCCGGAGCCAGAGGGCTCAGTTCGTAAAGGAATGAAACAACAAGACAATCAGATGACACACTCAGATTAAGCTGTTGTTGCAGGGAACTACCCTGGTATTTACTCACGATACCCAAGACTAGACACAGGCTGGATGAAAATCGAGACTGCAGATGGTTGATCTGGAATGCCAGGAGAAGCAGGGCCCACATGAGCCACAGAGGTGTCATTCCTCTTCAAGCGTGGAGTAGGGGCTGATCCCCAGGCAGGTCTCTCGTCCTCGGCTTCTCTGTGCAGTGGGTAGTCTGGCTGGGCCAGTCTGGCAAGGTCCAGACCACATGGAGACAAATTCGGATGCAGTCCGTTTTGGGCTGGATACAGCTTTCAGCAAGCAGAACACAGTTCACACAGTGGGGGACTAACTCACGACCCACCAGCAGCTCATAGTACATTTACATGAAAGGGAATTCTACTGTACCAGGCAAAGCATTCCCCAGTCTCAATCGCAAAGTCTCTGCACACACCGGGAGCTTAGGGGTAGCTGGAACTCCTGACAGGTCGATCGCATTCAGCAAAATCTTCGGTCTTCTTCAGGTTGAGTCTGGCCCACTTCAGTAGCTTACTTTAGTCACACAAACTTGTATTTAGTCCAAAATAATTCTCTTCTTTCCCTCTCAGGAGCAGCACACCAACATGCAGGCCAAACACTTAGCCTTTTCACAGTTTCCCCATGCTAATCCACTCAGGATTGCTGCCCAAAATCACTTCAGCTCCTCTTATTTCACTTCCCAGCTCAGAACTAACTGAAAACTGCAAGCAGCCCGGGACTTCCCCAAGATCCAAAAGATTTGGTTGGCTGATTTGGCTGTCAGTCAAAGCAAGAGCTCCCCCTTCAGTTGCAAAAAAGGCACAAAAAAACTACAAGCTAAAGTTCCTACAGATTTTGAATTCCTCTGGGGGAGAGGGGGGGTTCAGGGGCAGTTACACTGATCACTGGATCTTCAGTTTCTCTAGGGGGTCTGTTCTGCTTGTTCTGCATTTTTCTGGTCTGAAGTGCTTGAGCTTTATCTATGAGACTTATGTGAGAGGGACAGTCCTCCCGCTTCAGATACTTCCCTTTCTGCTCTTTTCAATCAGTTACAGCTCTTCTCAAACCTCTCCAAAATGTTTCTGTAGTCCGGCTACATTTTAGGTCCCACCAGTACTCTTTGGTCCAATTGGCAGTCCAGGACCAAGATAGTGGAAACAAACAAAAGTCCTTGCTACAAAGAAAGCAGGTTAGACAAACTACATTATCATTATCGCTCTAAATGATTTTCAGTAAATAGTTACATCTTTCAACAGAGCTCTCTCTCAGATTACTTAAGCTGCAATTAGGCAGCTCTTAAAAAGACAGTACACAGAGGCTATACAGGCTCTGGTAATCACATTTAAACTGCTAATATGCAGGACACCAGCCTGGCAGTTAGCATTTAGGCAAGCTCAAGGAAGACTTTTTGGGAACCCCCATTTGTTGTGGGGTTTCATACCAAACAGTTTTTTTCTAGGCATGGACAGGGGCACATTGTTTTATGCAGGTCAACCCAATGCCTGTTTTACATGTGGAAGCTGTACCCATTTAAGTTCAGCATTTGATACTCCCAAGTGTAGTCATTGTTCTGATTATGGACATGTGTCATCTAATTGCCTGAACCTGTTTAAGTGCAATTTATGTGAGAAAACAGGCCATGCTTATGGAAAATGTCCTTGGGCCGCCCATAATCGGGAGGACTGTCCCTCTCACATAAGTCTCATAGATAAAGCTCAAGCACTTCAGACCAGAAAAAGTGCAGAACAAGCAGAACAGACCCCCTAGAGAAACTGAAGATCCAGTGATCAGTGTAACTGCCCCTAGAACCCCCCTCCCAGAAATAGAGACAACAGAAGTTCCATGGATAGTTCAGAACAACAAGGTGCTCTGGAGGGTAGCACAGATTTTCAGGAAAAAGTAATCCAAGTTCATAAGTCTGGCATTGAAGAAACTGATGTTATTCCCCAACCTCCCTCCCCAAACTACCTCCCTTTACCATTGTCAGCACCAAAAATCCAGCTAGGCAGGATAGAATGTCTACCTCTACTTCAGAGAGAGGAATAACGGAACAGAAAAAAGAAAAGGGTGCAAAGTTGTGTTGGAAGACAGGAAAAAAATTTTCTGTCCTCCCACAAGAGGGGCTGTCAGGAGATTCGGATGTCTAGGACTCAGGATCCTCGTCCATTGCTTCCTCCACTTCTGAAATCACTTCAGACCCAGAGGATGGAGGTTCTGACTCCATAGCTAAACGAACTAGACACAGAAAGCTTTCACAAACCCTCTGAGTATAGGATTTCAGTAAATGAGCTTCTTTTTTTCTCCCTCACTTATTATGACTACCTTATCAATTTTTTCCTTAAATGTTAATAGTGTTAAAACTCAGAGGAAGAAATTAGCAGTCATGTAGTCTTTGGAAAGGGCTAGAGGGGATATTATTTGTTTACAGGATACCTGGTTAAAAACGAATGTAGAACTAAAACAGGCTGCTTCACTTTGGAAGAAGGGGCCTTCCTTTTGGTCAGTAGGACTGGACCCTTGTGATGGTGTTAGTATTTTATTCTCAAATCCCCAGCTCAAGGTATCCAGATTAGTAGATATCTCCTCAGGGCATGCACTAATGCTAGATATTAATTGTAACCAAGAACGTATTCGTATAATCACAGTCTATGCGCCACAGTCTAAGGCATCAAGAGCTTCATTATTTAAGCAATAAGGTGTAGCCAGGTGTGTGGGTTGTTAGAGTTACCACACCTTGTGATGTGTCAAGTCGCAGCCAAGTGACTTAACCACACAAGAAGTGGGTAAATCCCTCAATAACCCACACCCAGGAGTGCCTTATTGCGATTATACAATGGACCCATGTGTAAAATAAATTTTAAATGTGTTTAAGTATGTTTTTTATAAATGCCATTTCTCAGCCTTTGGTTATTACAGGATATACCATAGTCATGTGATGTGTTTTGACCAATGAGGCTACAGAATTTTCATACTCCATTGTATAATCAGAGACATACAGCCTTATTTGCACACTTCTTGTATGGTGATATGGGTTGGAGATTTTAATTGTGGAGCACGTCAGACAGATAGGGGTTTACAGATTTCTAAAATGTTTTGTGACTCTTCTACACTAAAAAACATTATAACCATAGCAGGACTTAAGGATTCTTTTAGGTAGCTTTTCCCAACAGGGGACAACACATATTTTAGGGGTAGTTTATCCACTAGAATTGATTTTATATGTCTTTCTAAACACCCCAGAGTTTTGGAAAGCAAAGTAGAGGCATGGGAGTTTTTGGACCACAGATCAGTTTTAACTAAATTCTCCTGGGAACAAGTTCCCACAAGTGAAAAAAGCACATGAAGGTTGAATGCCACTTTACTCTCCCAGAGTGCCACACTGAAGGCCTGGAGACAAAACTGGCAAGCAAGATTGTTGGTTGTTAGCTTATATGAGAATGTGGAGGCATGGTGGGATGACTCAAAGCAATCCAGGAAACATTTGTTTCAGAATATTGCTTATGAGTCTTCCACCTCAGATTACTTAAAATATTTAAACTTAAGAATGCAGCTACAAAGATTCATTTCCCAGATGGAGGTTACTAAAGATTATGGGGTACAAATTAATTACATTAAGAAACAAATGACAGAACTGCAGTATAGTAGAGCAAACTCTTTGGAGCAGGAAAGACGATTTGCGGTACAAGCTACTAAATGGTCAGTGGACCCATTCAAGGACTGCAACCAAAGAGTGGAGCAGAGAGTCATTATGGAGGTACCAAATATGAATAACCAGGTTGTAACCTCTCCCCGGGACATATTGCAATCAGTTGAGGAATACAGTGAAGGGATTTTTGGGATTATTCCTGAAGTGACTCAGCCTTATGAGGTGTTAGAATCCTGGCTCTACCTCAGATAGATCCAGGAGGCAGGCAAAAACATGGGTAGGGACACCTGAAGGAGGAAATCCTTCTGGCTATAAGATCTCTTAAAATGACGCAGCCCCTTGAATTGATGGGCTCGGGTAGAATTTTTAAAACTTTTCAAGATGAATTAATCCTAGTTTTGGAAATATTATATAACCATATGTTACAGGTAGGTAAATTTTCACACTACGTACCAGGCCTTATCAATACTCTTATATATAAAAAGATAACAGAGCAGATTTAGCTAACTGGAGCCACTATCATTACTGAATACTGACTTTAAGATTCTTAGCAAAATTCTTCTTGGGAGACTTTCTGTAGTGGCTTCTCGTCTAACAAGTAGTCAGCAAACCTGTGCAGTTTCAGGGAGATTTCAACATGACAACCTTATATTATTAAGAGAAATCTTTCAGAAAGGTTTGGATGGGAAAGCACAGGGTCGGGTTATTAGTGTAGAGCAGAAGAAGGCATTTGATAGGGTGGCTCACAGCTTCTTATTTAATGTTGTGCAAGCTTATGATATTCCTCCAGTATTTAATGGGTGGTTAAACTGTCTGAACAGTAAGGCAGTCCTAATTCCAAATGTAACTGGATGGTTGGGAAAGCAGATAATGGTTAAGAGGAGGGTGAGACAAGGATGTTCCCTTAACCCTCTACTATACGTCTTTTGTATAGATATTTTAATTAGGAGTATGTTAAGCAATGTGAACATTCATGGGATTTTATCAGCAGAAGGACAGGAGGAGGTTTCTATAATAGCTTACACTGATGATATCACAATCATTTTAGCTCCTTCTACAAATAAACAAGCAGTGCAAGACTGTTTAGAATTTTATTCAGGTATATCAGGATCCAAAATTAATTATAGTAAAAGTAAAAGAGTACCTCTGGGGTTAACCCCGTTGCCAGATGCTCAGCAGTTTGCAGGAATTCAGGTGGAGACAGGGAGTATTATTATTTTAGGTGTTGAATTTAGGGTAGACAATGCTGCCAAGATTAATTGGGAAACATCTTTGCAAAGAGCTACTGGATTAGTCAGCTCTTTGAAAGGATTGCAGTTAGCTAAGAAGAAAATAGTTTTTTAATAAAAACCATACTGATACCGATATTCCTTTATATCTGTTATGTTTTTCCACCTCCACAAGTTCTGATCACAACATTATATAATGTTTTTTTTTCCAAGCATTCTGGGTGAACAGGTTAAACCTAATAAGAAGACACATCACTTATTGTAATATTAATGAGGGAGGTGTGGCTATGATAGATCCACTTGCCTTTTATTACAGTATTTTTCTTGAGTATAATTTAGGGATGGCTTTAAAGACAGGGAACAACATTTGGAAACCTTTTGTTTTAGAATGACTGAATCCTTATTTGCAATTTTGGAGAAATAATAAGCCAAGAGCACTGACTGCAGTTTTAAAACTCCCTAGTTACGCTAAAGAAAGTGCAAAGAAGGTGATACAGGAAAAGGTTACAATTATTCATATTCAGACACTTGATAGGAAAACAATTTATAATAAGCTGGTAGGAAAGGATGCCCCAGAAGATCTGGTGTTTCCTATGTGTACTCCTAGTCAGTTGGCTTGGGTATTAAAACAGTTGACAAATCTCAGACTACCAATATTTGTCTGGGACGTAGTATGACTAGGCAACTATGGCAGATTAAGGGTGAAGGGGAAACACTAAACACAAACAACTGTCTGACAGGAATTGCCCCAGAGACTCATGTAGTCAACTGATTGATACCCAGCAGCATTTATTTCTGGAATGTAGTCAAGTACAAGGGTTCTGGTAATTTTTAGCTACTTACTGGAATGAAAAACTGTTTAATTCCCTTACATATGAGACTTTGTTCCATTGTATTATAAAGGGAAGGTGGGGAAAATATCATAGAGAATCCTATTTAATATTTGCTATAATAAGATACTACATCTGGCAAGCTAGATGCTGTTGGATTAGACGACAGAGAATGATCTCATATAGTGAAATGTGCAAAAATATTGATATGTCAATTCAAGTTATAGCTGAGAAAGATAAAAAGTGTTGTGATATTGCTAAACACAATACTCTATGGGCACATTGCTCTGCAAGGTTATAAGTATGTAAAGGTTAAACATTCTATAGAGTTGCAAGGTCTCAATATTATTTTGATTTATAAGATTTGTTCTAATTTTCTTTGTATGGAATATAACTGAATGGTTTATTTTAGTTTGATTTGTAATGTAGCCCATTTTTCATTAATAAAAATTCCCCTACTCTTTTCGAGATATGCCATGGTATCTTTAACATCCACCGGAACCGGCAGATGGGACCTCGGTTTAATGTCTCATCCGGAAGGTGACACCTCAGGAGTGCAGCACCCCCCTCATGCTGCACTACAGTGACAGTATTGGGATTTAACCCAAGTGCCTGGTGTGGGGATAGAACCCAGAGCCTTCTGATCTCCCGGCCTCAGAGATGAGTGTGCTACCTGCTGAGCCACTGACACTATGTTCAGTATTAAAATCGATGCTCTGAATGTCAGGATGTTGATGGATGCTCTGGGCCAGAGGCTTTATATATAGTGCAAAGGCAAGGTGAGAGTGGGAAGCCCTGCGGGTATCCCTTTGCAGCAGGAAACTGTCAGATATGTGACCATTTGCTCACATGTAGCCCTGGGGTTGGTTACATAATTTAAAGAGAAAGGAACAATGTGGCTGGAAAACCAAAGGACAAGGACCTTCCAAAGGAAGACCCATGAAACTCTATTGAAAGCCTTCTTAGTGTCTAAACTGAGCAGAAGAGCTAGGGTTTTCTGCTTTTGAAGGTGTCCTATTAGGTAAACCATTCATCTGATGTTATCCTGCGCTTGCCTTCCTGGCATGAAGCCAGCTTAGTCTAAATGGATTAATTCTGGAATCATCTGCTGTAGCTGAGTAGCAAAGATGGACATTAAAAGTTTATTGTCTATGTTTAAAATAGAGATCGGTCTTTAGGAAGCACAGGATGTCTTGGGTCCTTGCCTGGCTTTGGTATAACTGAAATAGTTGGGTCCGGAGGAGGGACAGTACCCTGGTGCTCAGGATAAATGCAAAAAGGGTTCATAAAACAGGGGTTACCTCAGCTTTGAATGTTTTGTGGAATTCTGTTGTAAGGCTGTCCGAGCCCGGACACTTTCCCGACTTGAGTCTCCCAATCTGTCAGAAGATTTCTTCCTGAGATATGGGTCAGATAAAGGCTTTTCCTATGATGGTCTACCAAAGTTGGGAGTTGCAATGTTTGGAAGAATTGATCTAGGTCCTCTTCTGGAGCGGAGGGGGCAGATGCATATAGGTTAGCATAGTAATTTTGAAATGCCAGGAGATGTCATCTACCGATCTAAGAGGTTAGGTAGCTCAGGGCTCCCTGATGATTATTATGTGTGGCCTTTGCACATTGGGTATGTAAATGCCCTGCTAAGATACACTAGCATCTTGGACTCCATCATAATACCATTGCCCTAGGTACATGAGTTTCTGCTCTTCATTATAGTCTAGTATCTCATTTAATTGTTTTTCAATCTAATAAGCTCTTTCATGCTCCCTTTATTTTCTTTTTCTGATGGTCTTCCAGTTTTCTAACTTGTGTTGTAAGGGCTTCTTTTGTGCATCCCTCTGTTTCTTCCTTCTAAAGACGTTTCTATAAATTTACCCCTCAGAAGGGCCTTGAGGATATCCCATACTGTGGATGAGAAGACCTCCAGGGTGTCATTTGCAGATAGTGAAATTTTAGTAAAAGCTTTTACTTGTTGCACAACCTCAGGGTCATGCAACAGGGAGTTGTTCAACATCCAAAAAGTGGGTCTCTGAGAGGTTCCAACCCTGATCTTTAAGAATATTGGAGCATGGTCCAAGATTATTATGTCTCCCATCCAGATACTGAGAACCCCCATCAGTGACTCATGTGGGGACAAAAAATAGTCTAATCTGGAATAAACAGAGTATATGGGGGAGTAATAGCTATAGTGTCTTACTGATCCATTTATGGAGCGCCAAGTGTCCAAATATCCCAATTCCTTCAATAATTTGGTGACCTGTCAGGTAACTTTCTGGTCCCTCCTAGGAATCTAGGTAGTTGAATCTAATTTCAGATGAAAAACAAGGTTTAGATCTCCCTCACAGATAGTCTGTCCCTCACTCCATCAGACCAGTGTCAAAAAAAAGTTGTGGTATGAGGACTAGGGGGAGTTGGGTAGAAAGTAGACTGAGGCTGGTGTTATCAGGTGTCCATCCAGTCTCCCCTTAACCATGGCATAACAACCCTCCTTATCCACTATCCTGTCTAGGAATTCAAAAGGTAACCTAGAGAGAATCAGGACTGCCACACCTCACCACCGACCCCATTTATACAAGGCCGTGACTACATGTGAAAATCCAAACTTTCCCAGCTTTTGGTGCTCCTGTGCTGAAAAATGCATCTCCTGCAATAAGGAGATATCTACACCTAACTTTCTCAGTTGTGCAAGCACTTTACTACATTTAATGGGGCTTGTGAGACCATTAACATTGTAAGAACAGATGTTGTACCCTGCAGTTGTCTTGCTAACTCATCAAGTTTCACTTTAAGATACCCCACAACCACTCCAGCTTGTATAAATGTAAAGAACCAATAACGTCTCCCCAAGTTTGGTCCACACCCATAACACTTCATTTGGCAATAAGCATTAACCGGAAACATTGCCAACATGGCAGTAAGAAACAAAGAACTAACTCTGCGCTTCCAAGGTAGGAGATCCAGAGAAACTCTGATCTCTATTACTACCCCAAAGAATCTTTAGGGTAGAAGGAAGGAGGGTGTATGTTCTCCCGACTAGGGAGAGGCCTCTCTGAGCCAGATGTGACTACAGCTCCTTAAATTAGCATGCAATACAGCACTAGGTTGTCACAGAAACAAAAAGGTCACTGACCAGAAGCTTCCCAGACCCAAGGAATACTGTTTCTGTTATCGTTCATGTTCCGGGAAATCAAGAGGCGAGTTCATAAGTAGGAACAAAGGCCTAAACAGTGAGACCAGATCCATATTTGGCGGCTGTCCTCATGGGGGCCATATGATAGGATTGTTCTCTATTTGAGTTATAATTTCTAAACTCCATGACCCTAACCCATGTGGATAATGCAGCTAGGTATGAAACCCCCTTATAATATGCAGATCAATATATTAAACAGAACAAATAACACCAGTGACAGATTAGTAAGCTTCAGTGAGTTTCAAGGATAAGGTCAAAATATACCAGGGCACAGTCAAGATTAATTAAGTGTGGCTTTTTCCATCTACTGTGAGGACTCTGGCAGAGTCTGTGTCTAGTCAGAAAAATTATGTTCAGATGCCCTTCAATGCCCTGCTGTGGTGTCCCTTAGAACAAAAACAATGTAAGAACCAGACACTACAACAGACACCATAAAAGAGTTCCTGTGAAATGGTCCCCGTAATTGACCCACTTTTTTCATCATGAATGCAGCCTAAGTACCTGCTTGATCAAATGTCAAATGCTAAAACATGATCTTGCTGGGTTTTGAGAAAATGCTCACCCATAAGCTGCATAGCGTCCGCCAGCCCAGTTCAACAAGAGAGGCTGCATTTGCGAGACTTCAGCGTTTGGGTGGAGCATTAGATCCCTGCAAGCAAGTGCGTTTCCTCAGCAGATCCTGTAGCTGGGTGTAGGCCTCCAATGTAAAAAGTGTGCCACCTTCGGTACGCTTCCCGTGGAACACCTGTGCCCAACTTTGGTTCCCTCAGGGTAAACGGTTCCTTTGATCTTCAATGCTCGGAACTGGGAAGCTCTTTACTTTAAACACTGAGATGGCAGCCTGATAGGAGTCATAGGTTTTGACCCCCTCCTCCCAGAAGACTCATAGCCTTGCCAGAAAGGGGGTCTGGAATCTAATACCTTTCTGTCTGAGAAGATGGAGTAGAGGAGGCGTATTCCAACAGTTGTTGCTGCACTTAGGAGGATAGTCATGCTCTAGGCTTAATCTGGCCGTCACATAAGTAAAGTCCTTTTAGCCCAAACCCTTCAGAGCAAGTCTTCCTTAGTCTTATAAGAACTGAGTTTAAATACTATAGAACAAGGGTGGGCCCGGGCATCCTGGGGCTTGGTACTAGAGAGCGATGAGCCCATTCAATAGAGAACTGGTATGTGGTAGGTAGATACAGTGTGTTGCATAGTAGGTTCTCCAGGAAAGAGTGCATGGGCATTGTTTCTGAGCCCTCAGGCAGTCCATACAGCTGTAGGTTTTCATGTCTCGACCTTCCTTCCAGATCGAGACATTTTTCTTGCTGAGTCAGTTGTTTGTCGTAGAAAGGTTTCTACCAGGCCTACAAGTTTGTGGGCTCCATCCTCTACATTGGAAACCCGTTCCTCCAGTTGGTTCAAGTTGGTGTCCATTTTCAAGTTGGTGTTGAATTTCTCGAATTCCTTTTATTTTCAGATCGTGAGGTTTTGATCTCATTTAAGAGGGTATGAAATCGGGACCTAGTTAGCTGCTCAGTTTCTCCCCATATCATAATCTGCAGTGTATGAGCTAACAAATGAGGAGATCTGCTGCGATCTGAAGCATCCTTATGTGATTCGCAGACATCCTTCATTTTGGATCTGCCTCATTGACTGGATTTGTGCCTCCGGCTTTCCCCTTAGCCCCTCTTGATATTCTGCTATAGATTTTTGGAATTTTGCAGTTTTTGAGGGTTTTCATTATCCTTAGGTGTGGGAGCAAGTAAAGCTAGGCAGCCATAAGTTCCATAACATCACCAGAAGTTCCACAAGAATACCTGTTATGACTCTATCCTGCGTGATTGGGGAAGGGGGTCCACTATACACCATGGGTGTGTCTGATCAGTGGGGCAATTGGGGAGAAGAGTTCATTTGACAGCATGGATGTGCCTGTTCAGTGGGATGATTGGGGAGGGGGGTCCATTAGACACCAGGAATGTGTCTGTTCAGTAGAGTGATTGGAGGAGGGGGCCACTAGACAACAGGCAGGTGTCTTTTCAGTAGTGCCATGGGGGGCCACTAGACACCAGGGACATGTCTTTTTGGTAGGGTTTTCTGGGAGTGTACCCCTAGACACCAGAAATGTGTCTGTTCAGTAGGGTGATTGGGGAGGGGTTCACTAGACACTATGGGTGTGTCTTTTCTATAGGGAGATTGAGGAGTCCACTAGACACCAGGAATTCCTTGGGCATCGGTACGTCCCCATCCTACAATGGTGCTAGGCTGCTGCATGCATGCAAATGAGCCAATAATGATCATGCAAATGGCCCCTTAGGACAGTACATACCCAGTGGGCTCATTTGCATGCTAGGGCTGAATATGGCCCACAGAAGTTCTAGCTCTACCCCATTTGGGCATGTTATCACTTGTGTGCCATACGCGTAACCAGGCTGTGTTAGCACACCCATATTCACTTAGCCCTGCACTGGTATGACCCAATATTCAGTCAGTATGCTCCATTAGGACATGCTACTTGGCTGAATATAGCTCAGAGCCAACCATGCACTACTTTCAGCACAGTGGTACGGGCTGTGCAGCACTATCAGCCAGCTCTGAATATCAAGATCGCTTCCTTTTAAACAGGCTTTATACATCTGATCCAGTACAGGCTGAGAATGACAAAGTACAGACATAGAAACACAGGATTTAATGGCAGATAAGGAATGCTTGGCCCACCCAGTCTGCCTATTTTTTTTTTCTGCCTATACTGCCACCGCAAACCTCGACTTGATCTTTCCCCTTGCTTCCACAAAGATTCCCTTGTGCCCATCCCATGTGTGCTTGAAGCCCACCATTGATTTTGCCCCTACCACCAATGCAGGCAAGTGTTTTGTCCTCTTGGGAGACTCCTTGGTATATTGTAGTCTATGTCTCAACCAGTCAGTATGTCAGAACTTCAATGCAATGCCCATTGAGAACACTTGGAGGGAGAATACTGAAGAGGCAGTTTGCAATTTGAATAGTTCTTCTCTCCTGGTATCCTATTATGGATTACAGATGCCTGATACTGCTTTCCCTGCAAACCGCCTCTCTAGTATGGTCACTCTGAGTGCTCTATATACCCCCAAATATATAGTAAATACTGGATTGGCAACCCTCACAACCAGCCGTGGTGCCACAGAGGGTTCGGATTACAGCAGGCCTCGAGAGCCAAGCTCAAGAGATCTAATTTAATCAGAACCCTGAGGCGGCAGCACAGGCACAGATTGGGTGTAAGTTGCCATCCGATTATTTTATAAAGTGTAGTTTGAGTTTTTTTTTCCTCATAGTGTTCTGCGGCGGCAGTGAACGCATTCAGTGGTTTCCAGTTCGAACTCGAATAGACTTTTGCGCCAAGAACAGCAAGGGTTAAAACACCAGGTGCCATGAGGATTTCCTGATCAGCTGGAATGTTGTTACTCAGTATTACTTGGTATTTTAAGAGTGAAAGTAGGTCTAGACCCATTGAGATCACCCTACCACACCTGTGGGTGTATTCAATTATCTGTTCCCAGAAGGAACTTGTGCAGTTCAGTTTTGATATTCTGAGGTGTACTTTACACAATATGTGCAGTATATGTACATTTTTTCTTTCTTTCCGTGTCTGAGTCAGAACATATGGGTTGATATGTTCATCATAGTCACAAACATCACCCTTTTTTTTCCCATCATAATGAAACACCTGCCCTGCCGCCTAAACCTCCCTATATTATAGACCCTTGGACCACATGAATGGAAGCCAAATTTGGTGAAACATATTTATTTGATTTTCAAGTTTGTAGTACACGCCCTCAACTCTATGAAGATCTAACGTACTCTGAATCCATTCTGTAAAAATCGAAGGGGTCTCATTCTTCCAATGAATTAATATAATTTTTTTTGAAACAAACAGACCTAAAAAATCAACCCAGACAAATAGCCAAGTTCCATATCTGAATACCTGTGTTCAAATAAAGCAATACCAGGAACAAATGGAAAATCCCACCCAATGAGTCTGCCAAAAGGTAAATATCTTTCTGAGAATAATTTGAGATTCTTACAGGAAACTAACACGTGGTCCAGTGTCCATCTCTTCTCTCGCATCTTTGGCACACTTCAGGAATGCTATTATCAATTTTATGTAATTTTGCCAGGGTTAAATATGTTCTGTGAATTATGTTTATATATATTTATTTAAGTGTATTACTCTTAATAGGGGATTGTTAAAAATTGATTAAGAAGTCCCACAGTAAATCCTTAATGGGGTGGGCTCTTCCTTTTTCCCAGGTCTGCTTAAGCTTATGCAAAGATGTAGCTTGCACATTTCGTTAATCAAGCTATACACATCTCCTATTAGATGCTTCAGAGATTCATGACTTTCAAAAAAAACGCTCTACCATTCCCTTTTTCAAGTGCAGGGAATTCCTGTTTTTTCCGAAAAAATAAAGTTTTTAACCTGTAGATTGGGAAAATAAGCACTTGTAGATAGCCCAATTCTCCTTTTTAATTCTTCAAAGGGGCAATTATATCATAAATCAAAAATCATTCAGTGTATAAATTTCTTTATTCACTAGCTCCTGTTGACTCAACCCTCCCCAGAGATGGAGTAAAGTGTATATTGTTAATAATAGGGGTACAAAATGCCAACATTCTGCCCTACCCCAGTAACTTCTTAACTGTATGCCAAGCTTGATTTGTCACCTTAGTTGAATGTAAAACATTAGAGTAGTAACCCGATTTAATATCACATATATTTACACCAAGACAGTGAATTACACCTAGAAATAGAGATCTCGCTGCCTCTATATGGAAGCATGCTGGTAACTCCTGATTTTCATGAAACCAGTGCCCCAGACATTCTAGTTGTGCTGCTAAATAATAATATTCAAAATTGGGCAATGCCATATCCCCCCTTTTCTTTGGGTAACCGTAATTTTTATAAGCTATTCTTGTAGTCTTCTGTTTCCAAAAGAAATTACCAATAGCCCTGTTTAAGGAGACAAAAATTGATTTGGGAATTGTAATTGATAATGTTTGGAACAAAAAGAGCAGCCTTGGTAGAATCTCCATCTTAATAACATTGATCCAACCTAATGAGACCCGGGGAGTGTCTGCCATCAGATAAAATCCTGTTCTATTTTTTTAAGAACAGGCAAGAAATTTAAAATATATAATGAATCTTTATCAGGGAAATAACAACCTCCAGATATTTCATATGGGTTTAAGAAACTTCTGTAAGGGTGATTTTGAGGAAAATCATCTTTTTATAGTTATTATTGCCTCTATTTTAGCCCAATTGATTTTATACCCTGAGAATCTGCTAAAATTTGCAAATATTTGAAGTACTGTCTCATAATCCTGCACGGGTCACTCAAAAAGAAAAATATTGTCAGCATAAAGCTATATCTTATTCATGTGTCCCCCATATTGATCCTTTAATCCCAGTGTTATTCCTAATTACGTTAGCTAGAGGCTCCATAAAAGAGCAAAGAGCAGGGGAGACAGAGGGTATCCCTACCTGGTCCCTCGTTGAAGAATAAAATATGGAGAGGAGTTATGGTTTATCTTTAATGAAGCCTTAGGTGAG
Source organism: Neoceratodus forsteri (assembly GCA_016271365.2). Taxonomy (NCBI): domain Eukaryota; kingdom Metazoa; phylum Chordata; order Ceratodontiformes; family Ceratodontidae; genus Neoceratodus; species Neoceratodus forsteri. Next base: position 118,972,933 of record CM028129.1, on the reverse strand, counting down.
GAATAAATTATTCTTATTTAATCCAAATTTTCCTCGATGCCAAAAAGCCTCCAACAGAAGAGACAAAATGACCATCTCACTCTATCAAAGGCTTTTGGCATCGAGGAAGCAGTGCTAAATTTAAATTCAAGGAGGATCTATCAGATTTAATGCTCTCCTACCACCATGGCTCAGTTTCCTACCCAGTATAAAACCACACCGGTCTGGGTATGCAATCTTGAGTAATATACCGACAACCCTATTAGTTAAAACTTTTGCAAAATGCTATAGTCGTTATTCAGTAACGATATGGGCCTATAAGACCACAGAGATCAGGAAGTTTATTTATTTTTTCAAAAGTAGTATTATAGAAGCCTCAGTAAAGAAGGATGGAAAGTCTTCAAAAGATTGAAGACTGTTAAGCACCCTGCCCAAAGAAGGAGTCAGCACTTCCCTGAATGCTTTATAGAATTCAACAGTGAACCCATCTGGTCCCGGTGATTTATTATTGGTTATATTTAAAATTACATCATCTATCTCCTTCATCATTATTACCGCATTAAGGTTAGTCCTATCCTCGGGTGTGATTGTGGGTAAATCAGATTTCTTAATATAATCCCGAATCTCAGCATCAGTTATAGAGCCCTCCTGATATAAAGATTTATAGTAGTTCATAAACTCAATATTAATCTGGTTTGGGTCCCACACTTTCCTATTGTCTATTGTGGTTACACAGTCGATCCTATTCTGGCTATCCTGTGCTCTCAGTTGATAGGCTAACAATCTTGAGGACGAATCTGCAAAAAAATTATATTTAGCCCTCGAATTATACATTTGTTTCTCTGCTTTAATCTGGGACATCCTTTCTATTTTTTCTTTAAGAAATATCATTCTGATTTTATCTTCCTTGCTTCCTGATTCAGCATATGTCTCTTCTAACAAACTTAGCTCCTGCTCATGTTGTTCCAAAAATAATCTATACTTCCTCTTGACCATAACTTCATAAGAAATAATATTACCCCTTAGGTAAGAGACTTCATCTGGAGAGTTATAGTGCAAATAATCTTCAATTTCTTTTTTAGGAGGCTAACGAACTGAATATCTTCTATTAATAAATTGTTAAACTTCCATATCTGGGGGGAGGGGCTCTGTCTATATATGAGGTCTATTTCAAATATAACAAGAAGCATGGTCCGAGATTAAAATAGAATTATACCTAACAAATTTAGCTTGATGTAACAAAGAGGCAGAGACCAGAAAAAATCAATTCTTGACAGACAATTATATACCTTAGAGAAAAAGGAGAATTCTTTTAGACTTGGGTACAGCTAATTCTTGAGCATAAGCATTAATGAGCGCGGCCATTTTTACTTTATGCTCAGGTGCTGAGTGAGCTTTATTCAGAAAAGAGGAGATATGCTAAATAACCCCCAATTATGACTGAAGCATCCAGTGCAGAGGCCTGTAGAAATAGTTTTGTAAAAAATTCTAAGTCCTCATCATTGGGGGCGTAAATGTTTAACAGAGAAAATTGTGATTGACCAATAAGGACCTTAACCTTCGCACATCTCCCCTCAGTATCTACTTCAGATTGAAGAATTTTTGGATTTAAATGTTTTTTAATAAAAATATCTGTGCCCCTTGCGTTCCCTGCAAAAGTTGTAGAAACAAATATTGCCTGGAAAAAATTAGGAAAAATAAACCACATCCCTTTTCTTAAAATGGGTTTCCTAAAGAAAACGCAATCAATTTTTTAGTTATTTAAATAATTGACTATTTGTCTGAGTTTGACCTGATTTTTGGCTCCATTCAGGTTCCAGATCAATAATCTAAATGATTTTTGTTATTATTGAAAAGTGAAACCAAAACAGAACTTACTATCCCATAGATAGGCGACAGGGCAAATTTGCCTTCTGGTATTTCAATTTGAATCTTATTGACAGCAACCCAATTGAAACATTCCTTTCTTAAAGCTAATTTAGTGTTCATTTTGGTAACTAAATATAAAAAGAAAGTGACCCTCTCCTCCAACCCCATAATCCAATGTCTTGAGCCTTTACTTGAATCCAATTATCATGTTCTCCTAAACTCAGAAGTGCAACCCCATCTAATTTTAAAGACGACATGCCTAATCTGTGTGTGCAGAGATGTTAACTACATGAGCCTATCCCATCTATCTCCCTCCTACTGTTACTATTACAATTACTATTACTATTACTATACCATAATATCAAGGCTATTCCTTTAAACTCTGAATCCAATTAACATTTTATCTTTTGATGAGCTAACTGCCCCACCCTCCTCACCGAAATATATGTTATTGTAAAGCTTCGTACTGGTTGCAGTTACTTATATACCTATGGATTAAAAAACTGATGAAGCTGTACTCTGAATGCATTTTATTATGCATAAAATCTGTGGCCTCTAGTGGTGTAGAAAAAAAAAGTTTTTCCATCCAAAAATATCTGCAATCTTGCAGGATATAAAAGAGCAAATGAGACACCTTGTTTACGTAGCTGGTCCCTCACACCATCAAAAGCCTTACACTTCACCACAATGGGGGTGAGGGGTGACAGGTCACAAAACTTGAAGTTTCATCCTTTATACACAAGCCCTTTCTCTTCTGGCCTTAGATGTTTTCTCTGTCCTGAAATCAAAGTTTTATAAACATAAATCTAGGTTTACCATCCTTCTCTTCTAAGGCCAGAGGTTCTCTGAGCCCTGTCCAATTAAATATTTTCTTCTGGGTACTTAAGCCAACTGGGTACTGAAGTCAACATCTGCTCACAGTAAATCAATGGGTGTCCCTCTTCCACGCCTTCTGGTAGGTTACCAATCTTAATGTTCACACGTTATGATCTGGATTCTAAATCCTTGACTTTATTTTTTAGAAATTCCAGCTCTTTGTTTATTGCCCCCAAATCTGTAGATATTTTGGGTATTGCATCCTCCACATTAGACAACCTTTGCTCAAACTGTTCCAGTTGTGATAGCAACACATTAAGCTTTTCAGCTATGCCTGTAAATTTATTTATTTATTTGCTTTTGTTGACCGGGTAAGTCACACTAGACAGCCAAGTGCCTATTTTCAGGTGCGACCCGGGAGAGTTACAAACTTAAGTAGGTAGGTACAGTGACAAATCAGTCTTACATACAGTGGGATAACAGGTGATGGAATAAAATGACAACCAGTAACAAGTCACGAACCTGGGGGGTGTTACAGGTGAGCTGGGAGAGTTATAAGCTAGAGCATACACAAAACAATGAGTGAGTCAAGATTTACATATAACAGGTGAGCAGGCTAAACCAATATGGCACTCAAGGAGGAGATGGTACACTTTAGAAACATTTGGGTAGGTGGTTGATAGTCCTCAAAAGGGTTGGGACAAGTGCAACAGGTTCAGTCTATGTTAAGCGAATAAGTGCCTGCATGTGGGGAGAGCTGGGGAGGCGGAGGGCCTGGTGACCTTGTTCAGGAGGTAGAACAGGGGCAGCTGTTACTTGATCAGTGGATGGGAGAATAAGTCGGTAGACCCCAGGGTGCAGAGACCCCATGCCTTCATAGTGCAGGGGCTACGAGGTACACAGACAGGTGGTTGTGATCTAAGATAGCTATAGTAAGATTTATATTTGCAAATCCAGCACAGAGCTCCTCTAATAAGGTCTACTGTGTAGTCAAGGTGTTGGGGGAGACTCTGAGGGGCTTCCAGGCTCTTAGTATTGTCTTGACGAACCTGACCTTCCATTTCCACTGGATAATGGGAATCAGCTTGATTTGTTGGCTAGTTGTGATTTTTCTTCTGCAAGTCTCCTTTATCTGTTTGCTCTTCTGTTTTAGCCCACCTGCCACCCTTATCTTGGTTTTCTGTCAATTTGGCTGACCTTGTTTTTAGTAGAGTGGTCAATAATCAGTGTCAGTGGCTCAGTAGGTAGCACACTCGCCTCTGAGGCTGGGAGATCAGAGGGTTGTGGGTTCAGTTCCCACATCTGGCACTTGGGTTAATATCCCAGTACTGACACTGTAGTGCAGCATGAGAGGGGTACTGCACTTCTGAGGTGCTGTCTTTTGGATGAGACGTTAAACCGAGGTCCCATCTGCCTGGATTGGTGGTAGTTCAGGTGGATGTTAAAGATCCCATGGCACTTATCGAAAAGAGTAGGGGAATGTCCCTGGTGTCCTGGCCAAATTTCCCTCTTTCACTAAAAATACCACCAACAGCTTAATCTGGTTCAAGGTCAGTTGGTGTTCCATCTGTATCCCCCTCCCCCGGGTCGTGCCTGAAAATAGGCAGGATTTGTCTAGTGCACTTACCCGGTCAACAAAAACTAAAAAAAAGGAAAAAATTCAGAACATGAAAAAAGATTTGTTTTACAAATGGGGGATTGTAGAAAAGTAACTATGGACTGCTGGAATAATGACCTAGATGTGTCAACATCTGCTTTCCTATCAGAAACTGAAGTGCCCCCCCAATTGGATGACTCCTTTTTTCTTTTTAGTTTCCGATATGCTACCTCCACTCCATCTCCCAGCAAAGCCACCACTCGCCTTGGTGACTACCTCTTCCTCCATTCTCTGGGCCCCAAGTGTACCTCTCAGTTGAACAGGCTCTTGCTGTATACAGGCCTCAGATTCAACTTCTAAAGCCGTCCTTAGCAGTGAGTGAGTTCAGAAATTTGGGCTGATATCTGCTGGGGAATAAAAATTAACAGGGGGGTTCCCTGCCCAAAACTTGTTCCCCTACTTTTGAAAGATTATCCGGTGTTTCTCCACAGGCCGGTGTTGCTTCCCACCAGGTCTCTTCTTCTACATCAGTATTAACCACCGAAATAGAAAAAATACAAAACATACCTATTCTGCATTCACAGGGCTTACATTTTACCTGACCCGGGTCTATGTTTGTTGTAGTCAAGTGCCGGTTTTTCTTCAAGTTGTCAGGTGTTAATAAATTACATTACCTTCCCAGAGGGAAGCTATCTTCCATCAGTAGCAGAATTTCCCCGAGTCTGCATAAAACATTTGGACATAACCAGGAGTCAGCCTGAACATACACAGGAACACCAAGACACGACTAACACTAGAAGCCCAAATTCACATATCGGGAGGGAGAGTTAGGAGTGCCCGATGCACACAGCTGCACTACTTAGCCAGCCATCTTGGATCTCCCATCTGCTTCCCACAATATATTGGGGCAGAGCATTCCATAGCCTGGCAGCTCTTACTGTAAAGTAGTGGCCATGTTTGCTTGTACACGCCCTAGGGATGAAAGTCTGCTTGTTGTTACATCTGAGATTTGTAGGCTTTTCAGCATATTTAATGTCGTAATCATTCATTAAATTTGTATCCTTTAAGATATTAAATAATAATAACAAGTCTTCTCGGTTCTTCCTAAGCTGAAGGTCATGTAGACCTAAAGCAGGTAATCTATCCTTGTATGATAGTTCCTTAACCCTAGGCATTATTTTGTGGTCCTTCTTTGGATACTCCCTGTTAGTTTAATGTCTTTATTAAGATATAGGGCCCAAAACCTGACAGCGTAATCTGTATATGATTAAATAAATGATTTGTAAAGTTGAAGAATACAGTTTTCGTTTCTAGTGATAAACAATCTCCTTATAGATGTTAAAATATGGTTTCCCATCTGTGCAACTTCCCTACACTGGTTGCTTGATGTAAACTGATTATTCGCAATGACTCCCAAGTCTTTTTCAAACTTTACTACTTTACTGATGTTTCCATTTAATAAGTAATTGGTGTTCGGATTTTTAGACCCCAAGGCCCGGATATTCAAACTGCACCAGGCTGTGGCGCAAGCCTGGGCGCAGCTCAACTTTGTTGCGCAGGGGTGTGGCCTGGGCGATATTCAACGGAGCTGCGCTATGGCACAGCAGCTTTGAATATCGTACCCTGGCCACCCCCACTGTGCATGGTGCAGTGGCACTGTGCCAGCGCAAGTGGCCAGAGTGGAGCATGGAGATGCGCTAGCGCAAGTGCCATTGCGCCATGCACAGCACCTGCGATATTCAAAAGTGGACATGCAAATGGGGCCATAATTTATGCAAGGCACACAGGGGGCCATTTGCATCTCATTATGGCTCAATTTGCATGCCATTAGCATGCAGGTGTGCCACTCCCTGATGACTAGCGCCTGGCGCCTTGCCAGGCAGCAGCCATTAGGGACCGACGCCCCCTGCAGCCCGATCATGGGCATTCGTCTAAAAGAACCCCCCCCCGTCCAATATCCCTGGTGGTCCAGTGGACCGCTATGTGCCTGATCGTGGGCATTTGTCTAGAAGAATAATGGTCCAGTGGACGCCTCTGCCCGATCGTGGGCATCGATGGCTCTAACCCCCGTCCAATATCCCTAGTAGTCAGTGGACGATTTGCCATTGCAGGGCATCTGTAAATCATAACATACTCCTACTACCTGGTGGTCCAGTGTACCCCCTCCCCACCCACCACTGAGCCCCACCGCCCGCCCCCCCCATCAGCCAGCGGCAGCAGCACCCCACCCACCTGCCGCCCACTGACCGACAGCTCAGGGCTGCACGCCCATTGATTCACAGCATGAGCCAATGGGCATGCAGCCTATACATTACTACTCAGTTCAGATATGTGAATGAATTCATTCACATATCTGGACTTATGTTATATGGTATGGGCTGCGCCCGATGGCTCGCGCTGTGAAACAATAGGCGTGCAACTACCGAGCTGTCGGTCGGTGGGCAACAAGCGGCAAATGGGTGGGTGCTGCCACCCACCGTCCTGACGGGGGCGAAGCGGTGGGGCTCAGTAGGCGGTGGTGAGGGGGTACACTAACCACCAGGGTAGTAGGAGTATGTTGATTAACAGATGCCCACGATCAGGCAGTGATCGTCCACTGGCTCACCAGGGATATTGGACGGGGGTTATACTACGATGCCCACGATCAGGCACATAGAGGTCCACTGGACCACCAGGGATATTGGATGGGGGGGTTATATTACTGATGCCCGTGATTGGGCAGAGTGCGGTCCACTGGACCACCAGGGATATAGGACGGGGGCTTATTCTTCTAGACAAATGCCCGCGATCGGGCACATAGTGATCCACTGGACCACCATGATATAGGAGGGGGGATTTCGCTACATGGATGCCCGTGATGGGGCATGGGGGGGCGCCGACCAGGTGCGGCAGGAACTCGGGTGGCCACCCACAGGTGGCAGCTGCCATGTTGTGCCCTGCAATGCGGCAGCTCACTTGTGAGTGGCCATCACTTGTTCCTTTTCTTTTTTGGCTTAACTTTGTGCAGGCGCAGGTAGGGGTTGCGCATGCATGACTCTGCACATCCCAGGCGGAATATTGGGCACAGCAGGTTATGCATGGGCACGCCCCCCCCCCACACTTGTGTCTGCAGACATTACTGATGCACCTCAAGCAAGCATTGAGATTTGTGTGGCACACTTTTCCCTTTTGAATATCTTGTCAAGGCATCAGTATTGTGCATGACGCAACACTGTTGCCTATGGCAACCCTTTGAATATCTGGGGCCTAAGTGTATAACTGTACATTTATCAATGTTAAATGTCATTTTGTTGTTAATAGCCCAGTCTTCAATTTTCTTTAGATCTTATTTGAATTTGTTAATCTTGTATTCTGTATCTACTTCAGATGAGAGTTTAGTGTCATCTGCAAATGTATTAATTTGATTATTGATACCCTTATGTAGATCTTATATAAATATAAATATACTGAAAAGTGTTGGTCCCAAAACAGAACCTTGGGGAACTTCGCTAGTGACCTCTATGCTGTTTGAAATGGTATCAACTATTTTTACACCTTGGAATCTGTTGCTTAGCCATCTTTCTACCCATTTAACTGTATAACTGTTCAAATTTAATTCCATTATTTTTTCAATTAATATGTTATGGGATACTTTGTCAAATGCTTTTTGGAGATCCAAGTAGATACTATTCACTGGGCAGTTTTTGTCTAAGCTATTATTGACTCCCTCATAAAATGAAACCAAATTAGTGGTGCATGACCTGCTCTTTTGAAATCCATGTTGCTGAATTGTCAATTTATCCTTTATGATTCATCTCTGTATCAATTTTCTGTTTTAATAATTTTTCCACAATTTTACAGATAGTTGAGGTAAGGCTAATGGGGCAATGATTATTAGTTATATTTCTACTTCCCTTTTTGTGTGCTGGTACTACTATGGCCCTATGCAAATTTTCAGGAACGACACCTTCTCTATATGATTTATTAAACATGATTCTTAAGGGACATAACAGTTTGTTCCTAGTCTGTTTAATGAAGTACACATTTAAATTATCAGGACCTGAAGATGAATTACCTTTGATGGAGAGTATTACAGTTCTTATTTCCTCATCTGTTATTTCAATATAGTCATCTGTCTGGGAGATAATGATATTAACTTTATATTTTTTTTAAGAACACCATCCCAAAATTTTCATTGAAATTAGTACTTATTTCACCCCATCACTAATTTCCTCACCATTTTTTATGATTGAAGAAACTGTATAATCACTTTTTTTTTTGAATTGATATATGCATAAAATGCTTTTGTATTTCCTTTGGATTCCGACAACTTGAATACAATTTTACACCTTTCTTTTTTAATGGATTATTTTGTTTTCTTTAGTTCATACTTATATCTGGTCCTATTTGCCTCCGTTTAGGATTGCTTTAATTTTTTAAATGCCTTTTCCTTTTTCTTATTTGACTCACAATTCTTGGGGTTAGCCAAGGTGGTACTTTTCCTTTGTCTTTTACAAAGGGATATATAGCTGTTCAAGTTCATAAATGATATCTTTTCAACAATACCCAACACTTCGCTTTGTTGGGAACTCTGAAAGTAGAGTTATCCAGTCATAGTTGTTTAGAACCTTTTAATTTTAATGTAAACATCCTTATTATAATTGTATTTGTATGTCTTATACCTAGTGTTTTGTTTTTGTTTATTAAGATTAAACAGAACAGTATTATGGTCACTGTTATCTACTGGTTCAGCTGTTTCCATATTTGTTATTTCCATTGAGTGTTAGTTAGGACAAGATCCAAAATATTGTTGCCCTTAGTAGGTTCAGACACTATTTACTCCAGACCCAATGTTAAGAATGTGAATGTATCTAGATATCTATGCTCAGATTGCATGTTTGCTGTCAAATTTTGACAGTCTATACCCGTAGGTTAAAATCACCGTAAGCACTACATTCGGCTATTTTGCTAACTCAGTAACTATCTTGATATGTTTGTTATCATATCTAATATCTGTTGTTGGTGATATATAAATGTTGGCTACCATTAATTTATTTCCATTTTGAATTCAAGTAGTATATACCAACCTTCTATACATAGAAACATAGAAACTGTTGGCAGATAAGGACTGCTAGGTCCATCCAATCTGCCCATAAGCCCGATACATGTATGCATCCACCCTAAGTGGTCAATGGCTTTTCACCTCTCCATTCCCACCCAAGGTTCCTCTGTGCTTATCCCAGGCATGTTTAAACCCCTCCAATGTGCTCTCCCCTACCACCTCTTGTGGCAGACTATTCCAAGCGTTCACCACCATCTCTGTATTGAATAACTTCCTCACATTACCTGTCAATCTCCCCCCCCCCAATTTCATATGCCCCTGCATTCTGGTATCATTTCTATGTTGGAAAAGATCTCCCACCTGCACATTTTTTATGCCCTTGAGGTATTTAAAAGTTTCTATCATGTCACCCCTTTCTCTCCTCTCCTCCAGTGAGTACATATTGAGGTCTCTTAGTCTCTCCTCATATGTTTTGTGGTGCAAACCATGCACCATCTTTGTTGCCCTTCTCTGGACAACCTCCACCATGTTTATGCCCTTATGCATGTGTGGTCTCCAGTACTGCATGCAGTACTCCAGGTGAGGCCCTACCAGTGTTTTATACAATGGCATCACCACTTCCCACCTCCTACTAGTAATACCTCTGCCTATGCACCCAAGCAAGCCACTGGCCTCCCTTCAGCCTTTGCACACTGCTTCGATACCTTAAGGTGATCAGATATGATAAACCCTATGTCCCGCTCCTCTTTGGTGATGGTCAGCACCTCCCCCCATCCTGTAGCTCTCTACAGGGTTCCCCCTACCCAGGTGCATTATCTTGCACTTTTTCACATTGAACCTCAGTTACCAAACCTCAGACCTTCTTTCAAGATTCTCTAGGTCCCTCTTCATTTTCTGCACCCCTTCTGGAGTATGCACCCTGTTGCAAATCTTGGTGTCATCTGCAAATAGGCAGACCTTTCCTTGTAGCCTCTCTGCAATGTCACTAATGAAGACATTGAACAGGACTGGTCCCAGTACTGATCCTTGTGGCACTCCACTGGTCACCCTCTCTCCCTGGATTGGATCCCATTTACCACTACCCTCTGCCTTCTGTCCATCAGCCAGTTTCTAACCCAATGTATCACCTTATGCCCCATGCCCAGACTACTCATCTTGTTAATTGGCCTTCTGTGTGGGACAGTATTGAAGGCTTTGCTGAAATCTAGGTAGGCAATGACTACGGCCCCTCTCTGATTCACTTCCCTAGTCACCCAATCAAAAAAGTCTATCAGATTCATTTGACAAGACCTTCCTGATGTGATTCCATGCTGCCTCAGATCCTGGACATCAATGGATTCCAGGTATGCCACTATTATTCACCTAAGAATTCTAAAGGGTAGAACTAGTGACACCACTGACTACCCTTTTTAACAAATCATGGGACGATGGTGTGGTACCTGAGGACTGGAGGAAGGTGGATGTGATCCCCCTTCACAAAAGTGGGAGCAAGACAGAGGCAGGAAACTACAGACCTGTTAGTTGGACCTCAGTGGTAAGGAAAATGATGGAATCACTTCTGAAGGAAAGAATTGTTGAGTTTCTAGAGGACAGCGGGGCATAGGACCCAAGGCAACATAGATTCACAGCAGGAAGATCATGTCAGATGAATCTAATAGATTTCTTTGACTGGGTGACCAAAGTAGTAGACCAGGGAGGGGCTGTGGACATGGCCTATCTAGACTTTAGCAAGGCATTTGACACAGTCCCACACAAAAGATTAATATACAAGTTAGCCAGCCTTGGAGTGGGTCCCAAGGTGGTAGCCTGGCTAAAAGATTGGCTGGACACCAAGATGCAGAGGATAATAGTAAACGGAGTCCACTCCAAAGAAAGGGTTACTAGCGGGAACTCATGGGTTCAGATTCTGGGACCGGTCCTCTTTAATGTCTTTATAAGTGACATTGCAGAGGGACTGGAAGGAAAAGTATGTCTCTTTGCAGATGACACAAAGATCTGCAACAGAGTTGATGCACAAGGTGGGGTGGAAAGGATGAGAAGGGACTTGGCAAGGCTGGAGGAATGGTCAAATGTATGGCAGCTTAGATTCAATGCAAAGAAGTGCAAAGTAATGCACTTGGGAAACAAAAACCCAGGGGAAGAGTACACAATGGGGGGTGAGATACTAACATCAACAAAAATGGAAAGGGATTTGGGAGTAGTCATGTCAGATGACCCAAAGGTGGGCAAGCAATATGAGAAGGCAGTAAGGAGAGCTTGGGGGATACTGGGATACAAAGGGAAAGGCATCAGCATTAGAAAACAAGAAGTTGTTATCCCTCTGCACAGACAGTTGGTGAGACCCCCTCTGGAGTACTGCGTGTAGTTCTGGAGACCCCCATCTCCACAAGGACATAGACAGAATTGAAGCTGTCCAGAGGAGGGCAAATAAAATGGTGCAGGGTCTGCACCAGAAGACATTCGAAGAGAGATTCAAGGAGCTTAATATGTATACCCTCGAGGAGAGAAGGGAGGGGGAGACATGATAGAAACATTCAAGTCCCTCAAGGGAATCAACAAAGTCCAAGAGGGTAGCATCTTTCAGAAAAAGAGATGTGCAAGAACAAGGGGCACAATTTGAAGATAGAGTGGGGATGGCTCAGAGGTAATGTGAGGAAGTATTTTTTCACTGAGAGGTTGTGGATTCATGGAACAGCCTTCCTGAGGAGGTAGCTAAGTCAAAACAGTGGGGAATTCAAGAATACATGGACGGACATAAAACAATTCTAGTAGGGGTAGGAGGATGTAGGCTGTTGGTTAACTAGGATCTGCAGCTTATCCATTAGGTAGGGAAATGGGCAGACTAGGTGGGCCAAGCAGTCCTTATCTGCTGTCAAATTCTGTTTCTATGTTTCTATCATTTCTTTCAGCAGTGTCTCCATGATCTTCCCCACCACTGAGATGAGACTGACTGGCCTGTAGTTCCCTGCTTCCACCCTACTACCACTTTTGTGCAGTGGGACTACATGCGCCCTCCTCCAGTCCTCTGGAACCACGCCTGTGTTGAGTGACTCTGTGAACAGGTTGGCCAGAGGCACTGCTAGTTCCCTCTGCAGTTCCCTTAATATCCTCGGGTGTATGTCATCTGACCCCATGGCTTTATCCACCTTCAGCTTTGGGAATTCCTCCTGAACTCTCTCCACTGTGAATGGACTGGTGTTCACTTCTCCCCCTGATTGCCTTTGCTCCCCAACTGTGGTCCTTGACCCTCTCCCTCCTCAGTGAATACTGAACAGAAGTATTTGTTCAGTATTTCTGCCTTGTCTAGATTACCTTCTTTTCACTCTCCCTTCTCTCCTTTGAACCTCACAATCCCCCCCCCGGGTTTTCCTCTATTGCTGATGTACCTATAGAATGTCTTGTCCCCTTTTTTCACAGTCAGTGTTAAACCCTCCTCTGTCTGTGCCTTGGCTTTCCTAACAGCCTTCCCTGCTTCTCTTAGATGTTCAAGGTACACCTACCTGTCCTCCTCCCTTTGCATCCCCTTATACTTCCTGAAACTTGCTCATTTTGCCCTTACTTTGTTTCCCACCTCTTTAGAGAACCATAATGGTTTATTTTTTATTTTCCCTTTGGCTACTATCCTAACATTTTGGTTAGTTACCTCCATAATGGTTCATTTTAGTCTCCCCCACTGTTCCTCCACCCTATCCATTACCTCTACCATCTCCAGGGCTGCTCTTAAGAATTTACCCATGTCATTGAAATCTGCCCTCCTGAAATCTAATACTTTTTCCTTTGTGTGGCATATTTGAGTCCCTGTCTCCATGTTAAACCACGCCATGTAGTGGTCGCTAGATCTCCCCTGCCCTTCCACCTGGATTCTTTTGACTCTGTTCCCATTGGTCCATACCAGGTCTAAAATTGATTTTTCCCTGGTGGGTGCATGCACCAGCTGTCTGAGTCCAACCTCCTGCAGGGATTCCAGGATGGCTGTGCTTCTGGCTGAAGCAGCTGCCTGGGTGGTCCAATCCACATCTGTCATACTGAAATCTTCCACCAACAGGATTTCACTTTTAGCTGCCATGTCATGAATTTCCTCCACTAGTACCACGTCTACTTCCTCCCTCTGTGCTGGAGGTCTGTAGATCACACCTGTATGTATTGCTGCACCATTTCCTGGTTCAAAGGTGACCCACATTGCCTCAGCCTCCCCCTGCCTTCCCTGTACTTCTGTAGCTTTTATGCCTTTTCTGAGTACAGGGCCACCCCCCTCCCTTTTTACCTTCCCTGTCCCTTCTAAACAGTGCATAGCCTGGTACATTGACATCCCAGCTGTCATTAGCAGAGTACCATGTCTCTGTTATTGCTGCTATGTCAAGGTCTGAATCCATCATTAAGGCTCCCAGGTCTGGAACCTTATTTCCCAGACTGTGGGTATTTGTGAACGTGACCTTCCATGTTTTACTCCCTGCCCTCCTTCTGTTCCTGTTTTCTCTACTTTGCCTCTTCCCCCTGCCCCAGCATTCATGCACATGTGCTCTTCCCCCCCTTATCACCCCCCCTTGTAAATATTTCCACTGCCTGCTGCTCACTGCTCGCTTCAGTTGTTCCTGTTGTCAACTTGTATTTTGCATGTTCTTGCGGGGAAGGGGGTCCTAAGTCACCAGGCTGTCCTGGCTCTTTCACCTTGGCCAGCTTAAATGCTCTCTGCTGAAGCATTCCAACTTCTCACTAAGGACTGAGGTCTCCTTTCCGGACAGATGCAGACCATCCTCCTAATAAAAGCTTGCATCTGCCTGGTTGGGCCGCAGTCCCCTCTGAAGCCAAATCCTTCCCTTCCACACCAATCTTTCAACCAGGAGTTGAAAGTTTGGATGTGGAGTGCCCTGGTCTCCCCCATGACTTGGACTGGTAGCACCTCCGAGATTGAGACAGAATGTGCTACCTGTCTCAGGTCCCCTCCTAGCTTCCTGAAATCCTCTTGGACTCTGGCTAACTCTACCCTTCTCCTCACCAGGTCACTGGTCTTCAGATGGACAATGGCATCCAGTTCCTCCATCCTGGCTATCACCCTAGCAATCCTATGAATTTACTTCCCATCCCTCCATGCAGCACTTCCTGGGAGGCACTTGACCTCCCTTTCCCCCCGTTAGGTGTTCCTAATTTCACACCCTGTACAAGAAAGTCCCCCACTAGAAGAAGCTTCCCCCTCCTCCAGGGCCCATTGCTCCCCATCCCTGGGACTCCAGCTTGGAGGTCCTGACCATCCTTCCTGGTCCCAGCTGTAGGTGCCTGTGTGGGGCATTCCCATTCCTCCAAAACAGCATAGGAGTTATTAAGCTGCACCAGTTGGGGGATGTGCCTCTGACTCCTCCCCACTCTCCCTGAGCCCATTGTGGTCTGTGCACCCTTCTTCCTGGGCAACCTTTGAAGTTGATGTTGTGGACCTAGTGGTCTCTGGGTGGGGGTGGATGCCACCTGTAACCTGACCACATCTGCACAGAGACAGGCAACCTCCTCCCTCAGCCCAGAAAGGTGCCTGCAGATAGGGCAGCATCACAGCCTCCAGAATGTCTCCCTGAAGACTGCTGCTCTACAGCCACTGCACTGCACCACTCCTGTCATGTCTGATATGACCTGGCCTTCAATATAATCTAGGTACACCCTCTAGATGAACCCCTATGCTCCTCCCTGTCCTCAGTGTGGAACTTCCTGTGTGGTGTAGGAAAGTGTAACACTATGGCCCACGCTCTATAAAAGGAGGACTAGCCGGGGGAGGGTTGAGGGAGGGTGGGCGGAGTTCCCCTGGCTGTGTCCAGAAACAATCAGCTGAGGACCCCTTTACCCTATGTTCACAGAGGACAAGCCCCAGTAATAAAAACAAATCTGTTAAAATATGAGACCTGCATTTAAGGTAACAAACTGAAACAAGTACAAACAGATACAAGCTAACCGGCAACTAAATCTTTCATTCCTGCCCTTCCGGAAACTTGGCAGCAACAGAAAGGTAAATCTACCTGAACCAAACTAAGTCTGCTTCAACCCTGCTGCTATGTGACAGAACCCACTGGTATTTAAACACAATTAGCTATAAATTGATCCTAGCTGAGGGCAAAGCACAGAAACTTCCAGAAGGTTTCTACCAATGCCTGTTTACATATATGAATCTTAAACTCACAATAGAAATCACACACAAAAAAATAAACTGTATTAAACAAACTCAGAAGCTACTGCACTTAAGGTAACAGATTCAAACAAGTACAAACAGTTACACGCTACCGCAACTAAACTTCACTCCTGCCCTCCAGAAACTTAGCAGCAACAGAAAGATAAATCTACCTGAGCCAAACTAAGTCTGCTTGGATTGGTATTTCATGTGACCCAATGGTGTTTTTGCATTTATACAGACACCTCCCCTTTCTTATAGACCCTATTTATACGATACGTGTATATATCCTGATAGGGCATTATGCCATGAGGAAGCCTCATCCCACCATGTTTCAGTAATGGTAGATACATCCATGTTTTTTGTTCCATTACTTCTGTCAATTCACTCACTTTGTGACATTAAGGCTTCTGGCATTGGCCAACAGGAATTTAGAACTGTCATTGATGTTAGGTGGCTCAATTATTGCCTGCCCTGTTTGCCCTTTGTATCTAGTTTAAATGTTTGTCAATTACTGATAGGATACTTTTTCCCCAAGATGTGACTGCCCTTTTTACTGAGGTGTAAGCCATCCCAGGTAAACAGACTATCATCGTTACAAAATCTCTCCCAATGTGTAATACACGTGATTTTATTTTTTGATGTCCATTTCCATAACCATTCATTGATTTTTTTTTAATTTTGTTTCTTTTAGAGAAAAACTAAAAGACTTTTGTACCAGAGAAGGGGTACAAGGACGTCCCATGACCTTTAAACTGCGTTACAACAGCCTTTCAGCTGAGAAGGAAACCCATACAGAACAAGGGCCCACTATATAGTAATACATCCCCAAAGGCACTCTTATGGTTTTAAAAGTTGTTTTAAATGCATTGTTAGGGTGAGAAAACCAGGAACTGAAGTTGAGCAGTTCTGGCATCCTACAAATGAAAGTAAGACCACCCTTACAACCCTTAGGGGCATCATCTGGTGACATACATTGTTCATCAAGAGGGGTCAGAAAATTACTAAAATTTTATTGTTTTTTTAAAAAAAACAGCCAGCTTTTGTAGAATAAGAGTGTCTCACACACAGGGGAATGGAGCGCTCCGATGGGCTTGGATCCATCTCTCGATCTATAATGTCCTTTACAGATCATCAATTCTAATTCAGTGCAGCTACATATGGTAGACATACTGGCTAGGCTGCCAGGCCTTTTTTATGCTTGCCAACAGACAAAGCATTTTGGTATGGTACAGGGCTTTGAGAGGTGTGTCGCGGTGATCCAATGCAGGAGATTCTACAAGGGGCTTGACCAATACTCAATAAGCCAGATAATGACACTGCTCAGGTATGAAGTGCATGGACTTCAAAACATTGTGCCAACAGACACATTCATAAATCATCTCTTTCAGCAAGCACAGCTGATCTTATGTTTCTCTCTGTGTCAGAGCAGGGAAAGGTTAATGTCTGTGTCATACAAAGGCTTATTTTTACCATGCACATTCTTTTCATTAAGTTCCAGCTTTCTTCCAGCTGCTGCTTCTATCCTGAATTCAAGCACTGCAGGCTTTTTAGAATCAGGATTTTAAACAACATATAAACTCTTTAGAAAGTATCCTCTGCAATTTATATCAACAGCCAGCAAACGTGCTTGGCACTTTATGATTGCTGAAGCACTATAAAACGAGTCTTAAGCAGTTTTTTTATTCATATGCATATCAAGTATTCTATTCAGCATGGCAGGCACTTTAGCACCACATATGGACAGAAAAGGAAAAAAAATGTACAGGTAAGAGAAAGAATAGTGAGAGGGGAGACTACCTAGGTAAGTGGCCAATCTACTGAGGCATAAAATGGGGAATAAATAGGATAGGAAAATGGCACTGCTGCAGCAGACTACTAAGACAGAAAAGGGAAAGGTTAGAAAAATATGTCCATGGGTGCTCCAATTATTCCTAACATAGAGCACAGCTCTACCACAGCCTGCAGTTCAGTTTTATGATTTTCTCACACCAGACTGGTGGGACTAAAAGCCACATTCATTTCTGAAGTCACCCAAGTACACCAGACTACACCAGCACTGCTGCAGAGGAACCTCTACACTGAGAGTCCAGCCCCACTCCAAGCAGATAATGGTGAAAACTGTATTTTTATTCTTTAAATTCCTTCAGTTTGTCAGTTGTTGCCACACCATAACTGCCCCTCCCTCCTGGTCCAACCCTTAGTCTTCCAGCATGACCGGGATCTGCACCTTGACCCGCACAACATTATTAGCTGAAAGAATCCGCATTGACAAATGCTTGTTTTTGTTGTTGTCTGTCATTTTCTTTCTGTTTCTATGTATATATATTTCAGTATGTGAAGACTTGTAACAATATAAGCATTTTTTTATCAGACCCTGGAGAGTTTACACCAGAATGCAAAATGCAGACTGCAAATGGGGAGATGGAGGGAGGGGGCATGAACAGCCACTAGGGCCCTCACGATTAACATTAGGTAGGTAGGGTTGGACAGATTTGATGGGTCACAGGACCTTTTTCTGCCATCAATTTCTATGTTTCTATTAGCAAAAACTTTTCACTGCTCTGGAACTCCCAGAATCCATCAGCAGTATACAGCCCTGTCTCTGAATCCCGTTTCAGTGTGTAAAAACTCCCAGACATGTAGAACAGAGCAGGAAACAAACATGTAGAGTGAAAGCATCTCTGCAGTCACCCCCAACATGTTGCTGTGAAGCAATCCAAATGAAATCAGTTCTCCTTGGTCCAGATGGATGACTGTGCAGACAGTATGCTTGAAATGGACAGCAGAGCATGGGACCTCAGGGAGGTTATTTAATAACTTATTTAAAATGTGCCAGCTTTTTGTTTTACAAATTACTGCAGAATCCATCCCCAATGGGCCCAATCAGAATATATTCAATTACGTTTTTGTAAAACTCTTTATTCAACCTTAAAAGATTAGTAAGCCAGGGATCCCCTGGTGGATTTCAAGTTCCAGTCTTGCCTCACTGCATTATAATGAAAGTCTATTTTACTTAATTCTAATTCTTCCTGAGTGCCACTTGAATCAAACACATAGCTTTCTGAGCTCACTCATTCGATTATAGGTGTGGACTAGTAGCAAAATGCTGTGTAGACAGACATGCCGTTGCAGCCACACACCTTGTGGCTATCCACAAAGTGTTTACTTAGTTGTGAAGGATGTGGGGAGTAGTACCCCCTGCAACTAAGTCAGAATGCAAATGAGGTAGTCTGAATGTTAGCATGTATAAACAGGGTTTGCAAATAGTAACACCTGATTAAGAATACACACAGGCTGCTGGCCTGCCGGCACAGCGGTTGGATTTCCGCTTGCGACACTGGCGACCCGGGTTCGGGAACGGACTCGGGTCACTGGAGGGCCGGCCGGGGGAGAAGGATTGAGCATCTCACGACTGCTCTCCTTATCCGGGGGGAGGGTGTGGTGAGTCGCCGGTGCACGGTGGACTCCTGGTGGAGACCGGGAGAACCCCAAGCACTCGGGGCCTGATGTCAGATGGTGGCGGGGCAGACACTGGTGTCATTGCATCGCTCCCCCCCCTTAAAAGGGGAAAAAACTCAGCCCACCTCTGGCGCCTCTGATGCCGATCCCTCGGGCTGCAGTAAACTCCCCAAAAACACAGCTCCCAGCCTATTACGTTTGTGGCACCTAAGGGTTGAGGGTGCCACATCCCGCTGTGGGGGCAAGCCAGAGTACTGGGAGGCGTGGCTCAAGGAGATGCTAGCAGGGGGGGGATCTGTGACGGCAGGAAAATCTTAGTGGAGGAGGGGCACAAAAAAAAAAAAAAAAGAATACACACAGGCTTCTGTGGCTGGCACAGCCCCAGTGGAATGGTGCTGTGCAAACTGAAGATGCAACTGGCATATGTGCTACTGCCAAAATAACCATCCCCCACCAACCCATCCAGTAGCACAACACTCTCTTGCAAGCAATGCCAGTATTTCCACCTCGGTTCATTGTTGGTCTTCCCTGGTAGTCCTTTGGCCCCTCTCCCTAACCCAGGCCCACATTTCTGTCCCTGGTATCCAAACAATCCCCCTTCATAGCCCTGTTCCCCAAGGTGTGGCTCTGTCTCTTCAGTCCCTCGCTGATCTCCATCCCTTTTGGCTCTTTATAGAAACACAGATGTTGATGGCAAAAGGAGACTGCCAGGTCCATCTAGTCTGACCAGTATTTTAGACCTATCCTACCCATCTAGCTGCCCTTTGGTGTGAGGGCCCCCTTGTGTCTATCCCATGCATTCTTGAATCCTACTACCTTGCTAACTCCCACCACCTTGGGGGGGGCAGGCTATTCCAGTCATCTACCACTCTCTCTGTGAAGAAAAACTTTCTGGCATCGGTAGAGAACCCCCCTCCTTGCAGCCTTAGATCATGTCCCCTGGTTCTGCTTCCCTTCTTGAAGTGAAAAAGTTCCTGTGTATGCACTTTGTTTATGCCTTTTATGTATTTGAATGTTTCAATGATGTCTCCCCTCTCCCTTCTCTGTTCTAGTGAGTACATGTACAGCTCTCTCAGTCTTTCCCCGTAGGACATCCCTTGTAATCCCTGAATCATCTCTGTCACCCCTCTCTGCACTGTTTCTACTCAGTCAATGTCCTTTCTGAGGTGAGGCCTCCAGAATTGGACCCCGTACTCCAGGTGAGGCCTGACCAGTGATCTATACAGTGGCAGGACCACTTCCTCATCCTGCTTGGGATTCCTCTCCCAATGCATCCCAGCATACCACTGGGCTCCAATACTGCCTTCTCACACTGTTTTCCCACTTTCAAGTTGTCTGAGATTATGAGTCCTAGATCACATTTTTGGCTGGAAACAGCTAGTCTTTCCCTCCTAAGTAGTACACTTTATTGGGATTCTTTTACCTATGTGCATGATTTTGCACTTCTTGGCATTGAATCTCTTATATTATCTTTTATTCACAATTTTCTCCCCTCTTTTAGTCCAACTCCTTCTAATCACCCTTGCTGGCAACCCTCTAGTCTAGTCTCTTTTAACCAAATCCTGAGTCTCCCCTTAGCTCTTGGGGATTTCCCTTTCACTATGAAGACTTTCAGGGGCACACCCTTCCCCCTACTGATGACTGAATCCTGAAGGGAGCCTTGATGCTGGGCAGTTGGGGGTCATGAGACCCAAGAATGCCTAGGGATGTGTCATCCAGACAACTGCATATTTTCCTGCTGTTCTCTCTGCTGTCTTCTTGAGATGCCAGCCACAACATTCACAAAGGGTTTGCTTTTGTGTGCTTTCATGACTGGTTGTGGACTGAAAGTAAAGAACTTTGTTTGGCATTGTTCCGCTGAGTGTGCTGAATCCTTTTGTGTGTTTTGCTTGACAAGGAAGACTCTTGTCAGCAGCACCCAGTACCGAGCACCATTCCAGCTCGTTCAGCTGTGCTTAGCATACAGATATTGAGGGAGTGAGTTGCTGCCCACGAGATGGTGTTGGGCAGCCTTGTAAACTGGAAGTGATGGCGGCATACTGTTTGAGATTATTTAAACTTTTGTAAGGTAAATGAAAAACATTTTCACGTAAAATTGCAAATCTAGTACTTTATCACTAAAGAGGGAGAGCACTACCTTATGAGCAATTTTCCAATAAAGCAGGAGACACTAAACACAAGTGTAACATAGCCCTAGATGTGTAACATAGACATGTGACCTAGTTGGGAAATATGTCCGACACATTCATTAGGCAGTCAGAAAAGGTTAAAAATCACAAACTCAGTTCAAGATTAAAGGAATGTCACGGGAGCATGGCTCAGTTCCATTCAAGGCTACTACAAAGGACCCCTCTGGTGAGCGGATGACTATCTGGAAGGGAGGCGAGTAGCAAACTCTGAGTACTCTCAGCATTAGAATAGGGAGAACAGGACTGGGATTACTGACTGATAGCTGTGTCTTACCATGTGAATGTAATGTGTGAAGGAACACAGACTTCTGAGGTGCACCCTTATGGCGCTGGTGTCTTGTTCTAAGCTCAGGGGCAGCTGGCTTTGTGTGGATACTATTGAATCCATGTCTGCCCATGTAAAATATGAAATTTAGTTGCAGACTGGTCTCAGCAAGTTCTTTAGAACTAAAGGGGCTTCAGAGTAAAGAATGGGCCCAACTTGCTGAGTGATAGGAATGGCTGATAATGTAAAAAGTGGGCGAACCCCCTGATAAACTTAACTTGGCAACACAGCTCAGGCCCCTTCAGATTCAATTGGGGGAGCAGAACATATCCAATGTCAGCTGTGAGAAAAGAGAATGTGTTGTGTCTCCTAAATCTCAGGCCTTCATGGGAACCTAAGAGGAGAAGTAACCCAATATATCTGGAAAGCTATTTTAGATTGTACTCTAGATATTAGAGAGGTTTTTCTTTCTGTAATGTTTCTGTTTAGTTATTTTATGTTGCATCCCCTAATGTGTTTTGTCTCTTTTGTATTTTACTGTACATTCTGTAATTTAGTAGGGTAAATATTAAATGTTTATGTATTGCTGTGCTGTGGACTGATATATCAGTCCAGAATTCCTATACGTTCTAATTCTGTCAGTAGCCTAAGGGTTATCATTCTCTGTGACTATGTCGTGTTTTATGGGACAAGTAAAATTAATTTCTATTGAACAAACTGATGTTCTGCTACCAAAGCGCAAAACTGCCAAGTATAAAAGTAGCCTGTGTCTGATACAGAGCAGCGACAGGTTCCTGGGAGTGACCTGCAGGGTTGGCTCTGTTGTCAAGAGTACAGCCTTGCACTGGGTGAGCACTGGCAGTGACCAGCAGTGGCATGAGAACCAGATCAAGATACCGTAATCATCAGTCAGTCAGGAGGGGCCAGCATTAGAATACAAGGACCCTTCCAGGTGTCCAGTCACTCTCGGGTTTGAGTTTGTGACCACACAGTAAGAGTAAAGTAGACATCTGTCACAAAATGATATTACAGTAATTCAAGATTTTAGTACACTTGTAGGTAACATACCAAAGAGGCAGTTTACAAGAGTAGTCATTGTTTGGGAATCATGAAAAGATGCGAGGGGAGAGGAGATATCCAACTTGTTTTGTTCATGTGCCTCTTTCCAAAACCACACATGTACACTTTAAAACCTTAGTCCCAGTGCATTGCATAATGGGTATGCAAATTATTGTGTAGAGATAAACTGACAGTTTATTTTATTCATTTGTTATTCCAGACCACAAAAGGCACACTGAGTTGTGACCGCTTTTTCTGATGCATCCTAGGGATCGGTTACATGGACCAGCTTTATTTATTTAGTTAGTTTTGTTGACCAGATGAGTGCATTAAACAAGAAAATGCCTATTTTCAGGCATGACCCAAGAGGTTACAAAGGAAAATGAAGTTACACAAAGCAGCAATGTCAATAGCATTACAAAAGAGCAGAAAACAACAAAGGTACAATTGGCCCTAAGCACAAAGCCTACGCGCCGCGGAAACTGGGTGCATAGGCATCACTACACATGAATGATGTACAGCAGCAGACTCATGGCATTCATAAAGGGGGTGCAAGTTGGCTATGCGTGGCCTCACCGAGTCCCGTGGACAGCAATGTGCCAGGTGCATTCCGGGGACAAGCCAGCACTATGCCCCATGCACTAAGGTGCATAGTGCTGTGCACAGGGGGCATAGGTGGGTGCAGGCTACACCGGGGGGCCCTGCCATAACTCACTGCATGCCCCCAAGGACAGCACCCACTGGTCGAGGCGGGACCAGGATATGGCCCCCTGTGCTATCCTGGCCCACTAGACAGACAGGGCTGGGCAGTGGCAGCTGATTGGGTGAGTGGGCTGCCCAGATGACAAACAGGGTCCAAGTGTGGCAGATCTGCACCCTGCAGTGGGTTGGCCATCCAGTCTCTATTGTTCACACAAACCCCCAACATCCGCCCAGCACATGCCAGTCCACCCTGGTAGTGCAACACATACCTCCACCCACCCAGACCACTACACACTGGTATGGCGTGCAGTACACCTGATGTACTAGGTGCCCTGACCCCTGTGAAGAAGCCCCCTAGGACACACTGTAGTGTCCCCATCAGCAGCTGTCTGACTCCAACACTGCAGCAGGGCCATTGTCAACCTATGCCCCCCATGGCACTGACAACCCCCCTCCAAACCCTTAACCGACCTGTCGGTGCCATGGACCAGGATGGCCAGTGGCACAGCCCTCCACACACCTCCGTAGTCACTGGTCATGCAAATGATGCTGGGAGTACATCACCTAAATATAGTGACACACTCCATCATTGCTTGGATGTCCGGTGGCGGGGAAGGTGTGTGGAGAAACTGCTGCTGACAGTTCCATGTGAGGGCACCCACAGGAAGGTGGTGGGGGTGGTGCTGGCAGTGCCACAGGGAGTGGGAACCACTGCCCACCAATGAAGGTGAGCTTCTGGACCAGAGCCAGGGCATGGGTGGGGGTTGTATTACTCTACTGGGCTGTGTCCCGGGGCATGACTGCCCTGGCACGGGGAAGGCATCATGATGGGAATAGGGAGAGCTAGTTGGGGGGGTCATATCCTGCTCCATGCTGGCACTAATATGTGGGGGGCACTTGCACTACAATACTGGGGTCAGGGCTGCTCTACATTAGGGCGGAGGGGTGATTAAACAGGTTTGGGGACAGGCACCAGACGTGTGTGTGGTATTGGGGTGGTGGGCTTCCAGTGGATGGCAGTACACAGGGGCATGGATACATGTGTCTGGGTGCCTGTGGGTGGTATTTCCAGACCTGAACCTATGTCCTGGTGTGCTAGGGATCCACTCTGGGACCCAGGATGATCACCCGATTGCATACCTGCCTGAGTCTGCTGCTCCACCTTGGCCGCCCTACTTGGAACTGCTGGCTGGTGGGGGACAGAGTAGTGGACAGGTGGCAGCCAATGGTGCATACCAGCCTGTGTGCACCTGTCCACAAGAGTGGAGCTACATGGGCGGAGATCGTGCCTCTGACTTGTATTGCCCACCCATAAGCGCATAGAGCCCAATATGTGTCATATAACAGAGTAACAAAGAGCAGGCAAGGATAACAAGCATGGAATCAGACTACAATGAGAGATACTGCAAAAGCAATATACCACCCAAAATCAGAGTTAGAATGGCTCAAAGGTAATAAGAGCAATATAATACACAAGCATATGGGTTGAGAACTTACAAAGCAGTAATGCCAAAAAGAGTCAAGTAAAGAACATTTACCTGTGGAACTCAGAAAATTGGGAAGGTCTCTCCTATCTCAAAGACAAGCTGCTCTTCCCACTTCTCACTCCTCCTCTACCTAGAATAACATCTGATTGCAACCTAAACCCTATGTCTCTAACCAAATGCAGTTGAATCTGACTATCTTTAATTATCTTGCTACATTGTTGTCATCTGGTATCGAATAGCAGAATGTTCCTGCACATGGTATAAAACGTTAATCTGCCTCCTGCCTCTCTTGGCTACCTGCAAACTGCCTGTAATACTGAATCCTTTGGTTATTGCCTACTCAGCGATTGTTGTTATTTATCTATGGCTTAACTGTATATTGTGACTCACTGTACTGTTCTATGTGCATTACTGTATTATGTTTGTTCTTGGAATACTTTATTCCTCAGGTCATCACTGAAAAGAGACTTTGTCTCAGTTGACCTTCCGGTCAACAAAATTCAAATAAATAAATAAATATGGGGTGGGAGTGATAAACACGAAGACGAGGAGGGAGGGAGTTCCAAACCCTTGGAGCAATGAGGCAAATGCTTGCTCTCACATTTTAGAGGAACACTTGAGTATTGTTAGGAGAGACAGATCATTGGAACACAGGGTGTCAGCTTGGTCTGAAGATGTTAACAGGACTGGCAGCAAGAGTGGCAGGTTTGGGTGACCTGATGATGGGCAGAGATGAGGATCAGTGTATGAAAAATGAAATAAACTACTTAAAAGGGACTATTTTTCCAGGAGTGGCTGGTTTCTAATTTTGGTTGGATGTTGTCAATAACACAGCTTATGGTATAAAATGCTGTGGTGGGTCAGACGGAGAGCAGATAAGGCAGACCTTCATATATTATTGTAGGTGACATCCACTTAGATAGGTTGGGAATACTGGCCTGGTAAAATGAGATAAGCTCATAGAAGAGCTAGGAAGCAGGACACTGGCCAGTTGCTACCCTTGAAGCAGGAATCAGGGAATAGCTGATTCTGTAGGCAAGCCAACCTTGGAATGTACAGACTTACAGATGTTTGAGATAAACAGCGTAAAATCTAGGAGGGATCAAGGATGAGGGCTAGGTATTTGAAAGAGTCAGCCACAGAAACGGGGACCCATCTAAACAGCGGATGTCAAATCAGTGGTGCAAGACCTAATTTACTTGTGGACACAAAACTCATGGCCAGGCTCCTGTGGAGTTGAGGACAAGGTAATTTATTGACAAGGTTTACCAAAGTCATTCTTTAAATAAGCTTTACATCATATCCAGTTTAGGCTGGGTGACAAGCTACAGACACATTACATTAAATGTTACTGTTGGGAAATTCTAAGGACATGAATGAAATATACCCAAGCTGCCGTATATTAAAAAGTTAATTAAAAAAATGTTAAATAAACTTTCAAGAAATGTACTGCGAGAGCAGGAAAAATGGATTTCCAGCAAAAAGCATTCATTCTGCTGCCGACCCCTTTTTGTCAAGTCAATGAAAGTTGACAAAATGAAGACAATTATTTTTGCTGCAGAAGGCAGAGAAAGAGCAGAACTCTTCAAGAAGTACTTGAGCCTGTATATACCTACTGTCAGCCATAGATTTTTGTGTGGGTGAGAAGCTCTCCAGGAGAAAAAAAGCAACAGCGGACAAATTGTGCATTTTGACCTTTTTTGCTTCGTTTTATATTCCCATGTTGTCTTTTTCCTGCTATTGGTTTCCTGTCTTACAGCAGCTTCTGTTCCATTCTAACACCTACTGGTACTGCAATTGGGCAACAACTGATCACATGTATTTAGCCATGTACTGCAAAGCTGACCAAATTCATTTTGGAGTCCGTAATGGCATTCATTAAATTTCACCTACAGAGGCAGTGTGGTGTGGTATAGTGGTTACAGGACCAGCTTTGGGACCAGGAGATTGCAGGTTCAAACTCTGCTAGGACTAAAATACTCACAGTGTGACCTTGACTGACTCACTTAACCTTGTACTACTCCTGTTCATCCAGCTGCGTAAATAGGTAGACACAGGGCCCCCATGGGAAACTTCTGAGAAATACATTCATTCTATCTTTCCAATATATTATTTTATGACATCACGCACATACTGAACATTTGAAGAGTATGTCAAAGTGAGATTATAGGCTTTTGTCATCATTTCTATCTGAATGAAAGACTCAGATCCTCACTTCAACCATAAAATGTGCAGACAGAACATATTTGTATCTCCACATATGGCCCAGCCAACAATAACCCTCAAAAGGTTTACTACGCACAGAAAGTTGGTGACTGTGGGAAGGGTGGGGTAGATGAATCTCATTTGTTCAGTGTTAAACACCAGGCAAGGCAAATTTAGGCACTAGGCCACCTGGAAGCTTAGAAAATGTTTCTTTTCAGCCTGATGTAACTGCTGCATTTCTGCACCACAAAGTCAGCATGACTATGGTGTGAGTATATCTATGTAACCCATAGGTGGCACTATCCCAAGGGCTACTACCCCTGCCTGTGTGGCTAGTTGCAGGTTAAGGGGCCTGGGTGCTGAAATGGGGACCTCCACCCAGAGGACAGGGTTGTTAATAACAAGGCTAACCTGGGTACAGCCCTGTGGAACACTATAACCCCCCCCAGTGGCCTAGACAATATGCAACAAACACATTTAAAGTAGCCCCTATTCAGCATACAAATCCCCGCACTGTTTGGACTTACCACCATGGCTGGTTCCACCAGTTTGACCCTAGAGACCCCCTGTAAAACAAGGTTAGGCACAGCAAATAACAACAGTACAGTGCTTTTGGTACAAACTGGAACCACAGTCAGATTAAATGCAAAAAGAGTTAGATCTGATTTATTAAGAGGAATTGAACAAGGAAGGGGTGTAATCAGGTTGATTGATTCGAAAACTGATCTATTCAGGCAATTATGCATGCACATTTAGTCCCTACACAGTCACATGCTCTGGGTACCCAGTTGGAAGTAAGGTGGGCTAGCATCACAGCTGGTTGGGGCCCTGTGATGAAAAGAAAAGGCATGCACAACCACACACAATTTGTAATCCAGAGCCTGAAGGCTCAGTTCGTGAAAGAAAAAACAACAATGCAATCAGATAACAACACTTGAGATTTAGCTGTTGTTGCAGGGAGCTACCCTGATGGTTACTCACGCTACCCAGACTCTCGTCGATGATGGTTTCTGTGCCTGAAGTAGCTGGCTGGGCCAGGTGGCAAGGCCCAGGCCAGGTGGAACAGTTCGGATTTTGAGTCCGGTAGTGCTGGATGCAGCTTCCAGCAAGCGTGGCACATTTACACAGTGGGGAACCAAATCCCAAACCACTAACAGCACACAGCACATTTATAGTAAAGCAATCACCATACCACAATGCGGAAGACAGTCTGGCCACAATATCAGTGTCTCTGAGCAAAACTGGGAATTCTGTGGTAAATGGATGTCCTGACAGGCCAATCGCATACAGCGAATCTTCTGTCTTCTTCGAGATCAAATCTGGTCACTTTTCAGTGGCTTTGTCACACTCCATTTTGGATATAGTACGATTGCTAAGCCTTTCAAAGGATTCCCTACCGAGGGACTGCAGGCAGACAGGCCAAACTCAGCCTTTCCACCAATCTCCCGCGTGAACTATGCAGGAGCTGCTGCTCGAATCACTCAAGCTGTTTGCTCTTCAAACTGTAACTGCAGACTGACTCTCTGCTCACCATGCCCATAAATCAGGGCACAATGAAATGGCTCGGAGACATGGTCCGAAATAAACCTTCCCTTATCTCTCCACATGGAAGAGTTAAAGGCAGGCAGGCCATGCTCAGCCTTCTGGCTAAGTCCCCACGCTACCCTGTGGGGCAGCAGCTCCACAAGCTGCTCACCCTTCAGCTCCAACTCACTTCTGCTTCTCTGCAGCAGACGGTTTGGGGATTTCCCTCTGATCCAAAAGGTTTGGTTGGTTGATCCATCTGTCTGTCAAAGCAAGGGCTCCGCCTCCAGGTCTGTTTTGGCGCCAAAATGCAAAAACTACAATTCCTACAGAAATTTGCTCCCACATGACCCCAGGGGGCAGCCTCCATTTTGGAGTCCCCAAAGGTACTAACTGGTGCTGACTGGCAGTCCAAAACCAAAATGGTGGTGCAATACAGAAAGTCCATGCCGCAAAGAAAAGCAGTTTAAACAAACTACAATATTATCACTACTACAGAAAATACTCAGGAAACAGTCATAGCTCTCAATAGGGCTCCCTCTGCACAATTAGCGATGGCAGAATGGAGCAAAGGCACTGCAGCCCAGGCGGGACTCGAGCCTAGACACACTTGGCAGCCACCAATTATACACTGCAAAATAGGCATCTCTTAAAGAGACAGGTGCAGAGGCGATTAGGCATTCTCAAGCAATTTCTTTTTAAACAGCTAAAACACAGGACACCAGCCTGGCAGAGGGCATTTAGGCACTCCCAAAGAAGGTTTTCAGGAACCCCCATTTGTAAGGGGGCTACATGTACTTCAAGCCATGTCCTGCCACCCCAATGTGGGAAGAAAATATGTCTAAATCAGCAGGACTATGGAGTCATCATGTGTTACACGAGCTGCATAATGTGCGCCATGAAAGTCACATGACCTCATTGGTCAAAACATGTAACATGACAGATTAATCCCTTACAACCACACGTTACCTGAACTACAGCCTCACTAGCAGGCTGCAGTGCAGTACCTTGTGGTATTATTGCAAAATGCTGCAATATACTGCAAGGAACAACGTAATTCAGTGACAATTACTCCCTTTTTCGGTACAGTATTTTGTGACATGTAATTTACTGCAAGGCACCAGGTTGCATCCTGACTGGCTGCACTGTATTTCTTTCACAAACAAAAGCCAATTTTATGAGCAGGAAAACACACTGTAGGGATTGTGTTAATAAGGAAGTAGTGCACATCTCAGGTGGGTGAAACACTCAGCTCTGCCTCATGCTTAATGAGTAAATTTTTAACTAAATACTGGATTAGATATATATATATATATATAGAATAATAAACTGTACTATAATTTCTAATGAGCTATGAATGGGCTAAATTAACCCATTTATAAACAGTTTTGAATAGCTGTGTTGAGATTTACCAGTAGGAACTAAGTATGAACCTATTTAGATAGCTGGATAAGCTTTTATATACAAATTATAAAAATATTGGTAAAGGTTGTAAGGCACTTTAGTATACACAGACTGTAAAAATGTATTGCCACTTTAAAAGTTCCTGGTGTTGTGATTGGTTCAAGTCATGTTTAAAAGTTTGGCTCCTCCAACACCAGGTAAGAAAAAGGTCCGTCTCCCATACAACACACACAGGGAAATGCCAAACCTCACCCAACAACTAACATACCAAAATCTGGCCAATGGAAAGTCATGTGCACAAATGCTCACAGCCTGGGAAATAAGATCCCAGACCTGCAGGCAATAATGTCAGAGGCTAAACTAGACATAGTAGCAATTAGTGAGATGTGGTTTACCAGTAACCACACTTGGGAGACTTCAGTACCTGGCTATGTACTGTTCAGAAGAGACCACGGTGCAAAAAGGTGGGGTGGGGGGTGGATTGGTCCTGTATGTCAATGAAAATATCAAAGCTACAGAAATTGAATACACATAAGGAGCCAGAAGAACTATGGGTCACCTGGAAACAGGAAATGGGACAGCCATAAGAACTGGGTTGTCTACAGGCTCCAGACCAGGGGAGGACATAGACACATTACTGTTAGAAGATATACAAAACATGACAGCTAAAGGGAGGTTCTGATAATGGGAGACTTCAACATGCCAGATACAGATTGGTCAATACCAGCAGGAACATCTGCCAGAACTAGACACATGGTGGAGTCCATGCAGAGGGAGGGCCTCAAACAACTGGTACAACAACCCACAAGAGACAGGGCTGTCCTAGATCTAATACTGACTAACAGGGAAGGGATCACAGATCTCCAGGTAGAATGTCACCTGGGGGCTAATGACCATCACATAGGTATGGTTCAATTTGACCACTATATCTAAATCATCCCATTCCAAGGCAAAATATGGGACTTCAGAGTAGCCGACTTTGATAAGATGGCTAACAGAGTTAAGCTATCCCTGGCAAAAGAAACACAGGTGAGGGGGGTACAGGCAAAGTGGGCAAGCATTAAGGATGCAATAATTGAAGCAACATCCCATTGTGTTAGACAGAAAAGGAAGTGCAAAAGAAGGAAACCACTTTGGTTCTCAAATACAGTAGCAGAAAATGTCACAGCCAAGAGGATGGCCTTCAGGAAATATAATGGAACACAGCAGAATGAAGATAGAGAGGCATACCAAACTGCTCTAAGGGAAACAGGGAAGGCAGTAAGGCAGGCAAAGTCCCAAACTGAGGATACACTAGCACGAATAGTAAAAAAAGGTGACAAGACATTCTATAGATACATTAGTGAAAGGAGAAAGTCCAGAGGGGGTATCGCTAAGCTCAAAGGAAAAAAGGGGGCGTGTGAGGAGGAGGACCATGTAAAAGCATCTATCCTAAATAGATACTTTTGCTCAGTATTTACTGAAGAGAAGGTAGCGAGGGCCCACAGCTCAGCACCATGCACACAGGGGGAGAGGAGGTGAGCACTATTCCCTTACAAAAGAAAAGGTCCTACAAGAGCTCGCTAAGCTCAGGGTGGACAAGGCAATGGGACCTGATGGCATGCATCCCAGGGTACTTAAGGAGCTATGGGGAACTAACAGCCATTAGCAGAACTGTTTAGTGAGTCTCTGAGCACAGCAGAGGTCCCAGAAGACTGGAGAAGGGCTCACGTGATCCCATTCCACAAGAGTGGTAGCAGGGAGGAGGCAGGGAACTACAGACCAGTCAGTCTTACTCAGTAGTGGGCAAGATTATGGAGGCACTCCTTAAGGAAAGAAACAGTGCAACACCTGGAATACATAGAGCACAGGGATCCAAGACAGCATGGGTTTACAAAGGAAGGTCCTGTCAAACTAATCTCATAGATTTCTTTGACTGGGTAACAGAGTGGTGGACCAAGGGGAGCAGTTGATGTCGCCTACCTTGACTTCAGCAAAGCTTTCGACATTGTTCCACATAGAAGATTGATAAATAAGCTGGGTAGGCTCAGGGTGGGTCAGAAGTTGGTCAACTGGGTGGCAAACTGGTTGACGGGCAGAAAACAGAGAGTGGTGGTAAATGGTATACAGTCAGAAGAGATGCAAGTCACAAGTGGGGTACCTCAGGGATCAGTCCTGGGGCCAGTCCTCTTCAATATCTTCATTAGTGACATTGCAGATGGACTAGAGGGCAAGACTTGTCTGTTTGCAGATGACACCAAGATCTGCAACAGAGTAGATGATCCAGATGGGGTGAGCAGAATGAGAAGAGATCTGGATAAACTAGCAAAATGGTCAGAAGAGTGGCAACTGGGATTTAACGCAAAGAAGTGCAAGATCATGCACATAGGGAAGAGAAACCCTGAAGCCACCTATAGGCTGGGAGGGGAGTTGCTGGCAGTCACAAAGGAAGAAAGAGACTTGGGCATCATCATCACCGATGACCTGAAATCATCCAAGCAGACCTCTAAAGTAGGTAAGGCTAGGGGATGTTAGGACGATAGTAGGGGTATCACAAGTCGTAAGAGGGAGGTGATAATCCTCTTTCAAAACACTGGTTAGGCCCCACCTGGAGTACTACATGCAGTACTGCACGCCACACCTTCACAAGGACATTAACCAAATTGAGGCAGTCCAGAGAAGGGCAACCAAAATGGTGCAGGGACTGCATCAGAAGACATATGAGGACAGATTAACGGAGCTCAATACGTATAACCTTGAGCAAAGGAGGGAGAGCAGTGATATGATCGAAACATTCAAACACCTTAAGGGCATTAACAAGGTGAAAGAGTCTAAAATGTTTAAATATAAGAAAAATAGCAGGACAAAAGGACACAGCATGAGATTAGAGTGAGGCCAATTAAGGGGAAATGTGAGGAAATTCTTTTTCACAGAAAGGGTGGTGGATGCATGGAATGGCCTACCTCAGGAAGTGGTGGTCATGAATACAGTGCAGGGCTTCAAACAGGCATGGGAAAGGCATAAGGGAGCAATCACAGATGAGTATGAATAGATAGGTCACTGACAGAGCAAAGGCCGATGGCACATTTATAAGGTAGAAAAGAAATGGGCAGACTGGATGGACCTTGTGTCCTTATCTGCATCCAACTTCTATGTTTCTGTGTTTCTATGTTTCACACCAGTATGCCTTGAAAAAGCCAATTTTGGGCTAAACCTGGTCAGGAGCTTTAGAAAATGTGTATGTTTACATGGAAATTATGTACTTCTGTTACGAATAAATAGCTTTTTACAGCCGATTACCTGGTGCCGGTTTGTTTGTGCTTGCACTTCATTGTTTATATTGAACCAGGCACAGGTATGTATGAGGTTTGGAGTGGATCTTTTAAATAACTCATGCTTAACAACCACCAAAGGCATGCATTATTCCCTTATGGCCACATGCCTTGTCATTTAGTAGTAAAAGCTTTAAAGTACATGAAAGGACTTTATTGTAGATGGATTTTGATTGTTCCCAGAAAGCTGCTGTAGGACAGTTGAAAGGTCAAAAAAGTTGTTGTAGTATAGTAGCTATATCCCCTTCTTGCCATTAGAGCACCGGCATTTGTGCACCAGTGCATCGGGACCCTGATTTTGGGATTTGCGCCCCCTCCCGAGGTTCACCCCCCTTGGAGTTAGAATCTTAAGAAAAGGGAGTGTGGGGGGTGAGGGAAGGGTGTAGCCCCCTCAAACACAGGGGTCGGCAAAATCCTGACTTGGCACCCTTATGACTGGGTGCACTAACGCTGGTGCTCTCAATGGGTGTAACCAGCTACATCAGTACTATATTACAGCAACATTTTATGTCCTGTGTGCCTGTGCTCTGTCTGTTGTGTGGCACTCACACTAGCGTGGCTCTTCAAAAACTACTGCTGCAGACTCACCACCACGTCCGGGTCACCGGTCTGTCATTGACTGCAGTCTTTCCTGGACTCTGTCTACCATTCCATTTCATAGATTGACTGTTTCTCTGTAATTATCAAGTTTCCCAAGGTTCAAATTTCCCTAACTTCTCACAGCCACAGCTCAGGTATTTAAAAAAAAATTCTATTTTTTTTTTAAAATCACATACTGTACAAAATAACAGATAAGGAACTGTCCACAGACAAGGCAGAGTTCCCATCTCGGGGTTGATAAAAGCATAGGGACTGTCTTCCCTAACCCTCTGGTTTGTGGCTGGCAGCCATGTATGATCTTCGCCCATCCTGCCTCTCCTAACTTAATCAGCGCCATGGACTGTAGGAATGGCTCGTGGCTGAAAGCATAAATTCCATCTGCAGCCAATTCCATTCATGGGGTCTGTTCCTGATACACACACACACACACACACACACACACACACAGAGCAAGCTGGCCAAAAACAATTTAAACTGAATAAGTACAATGTACCAATTGCCACCTTTTCTTTGCTGCCAGAAAGTTGCATGTTTTTGCTCCACTGGCTCTGAAGATTTAATTTTTATTTTTATTTATTTATTTAGTTTTTGTTGACCAGGTAAGTGCACTAGACAAATTCTGCCTATTTTCAGGCACGACTCGGAAAGGGGATACAGATGAATGCCAACTGACTTTGAACCAGATTAAGCTGTTGGTGGTCTTTATAGTGAATGAGGGAAATTTGGCCAGGACACCGGGGAAATTCCCCTACTCTTTTCGATAAGTGCCATGGGATCTTTAACATCCACCTGAACTACCACCAATCCAGGCAGATGGGACCTCGGTTTAACATCTCATCTGAAAGACGGCACCTCAGAAGTGCAGCACCCCTCTCATGCTGCATTAAAGTGTCAGTACTGGGATATTAACCCAAGTGCCAGATGTGGGAACTGAACCCACAGCCCTCTGATCTCCCGGCCTCAGAGGCGAGTGTGCTACCTACTGAGCCACTGACACTGATATTCCAGTAGTGCGGGGGAGGTGGGGATTAGCCTGCACCAGCCCCATCACAGGTGTCCAGTGATATGGAGAAACTCAAGATCCTCTTGCACCCCAGAAATCGCATGGTGTCAGGAAGGAGCACTAGATTAGCACAGAAAACCTACTATTAGCACCAGTTAGCAGTGCATGTCGTGGTGCTGATTCAGTTAGGAGAGAGCAGGATGAGCGAAGATCACCTGTGGCAGCCAACCGCAATCCAAGGAGTTCAGAGGAGATTGATGGTACTAAGGAGCAGCGGTGAGCACCTAACTTGGGGGAGAAATGCAATTCCACAAAGATCTTCTGCATGTATTACTACTCTCAGTAAATATTTGGTGACTGACATAGCCCTCCTCTCAGTCGACTGCCGACCAATGCACGCTGCACTTTCTGCTTTCTGGTTTGAATCTGTTTGTTGGCAGCCATCGAGGAGTTAAAAGGAGAGCTGTGTCGGCTGCCACATAACCAGAATATTACTGCAAGTAATGTAGTAGGTTACTGAATGCAACTTGGTTAGACTAGGCAAGCGGGTAGGGTGGGGTTTGAAGGGACCCACTGGACACCAGGAATTACAAAAAGAAAGGTTAGAATTTAAAAATATTCAGTGTGCCTGTTACCAGTTATTTGGTAATGTGACAGTCGGGGGACTTACATGTGTGATTTTTTTTCAAGTGGGGCATAGCCTTTAATTAATTGGAGTGCAGCATCAGCAATTTACTTGAGTTACTGCATCAGTTACAAAAGACTTCAAACTGTATCAAGAGTTTGTGACGTAAGCATGTCAAGGCTTGACATGTGCTGACTCCCAAAACAAAAAAAAAACAGACAGTGCCAAGCTGGTAGGCACATAAGCAGCCAAAGACAGCATACAAATATGCTTTTTAAAATGTCTTATATAAAAATACATGCAAAGGCCAATTTCTGATATTAAAGATTTTTTTTAAAATGGGTAAAATTAACAAAAAATTATTTATCTCCAATCAATCAATCAACCAATCAATCAAAATCTTTATTTATCCAGGCAAACATCATTGAGCAAGCTCATTTGCAAGATGGACCTGGTTAAATCCGGGCCAAGTAATACAATACATACAAGATATTTACAATAGGGACCAATAACCCAAACTGACAACAATTAAATATCAAGTAAGTACTCAATGTAACAACAGTTATAAACAAGGCAGCATGCACAGCTTGGAGTGCTACTATTATATATAGCGATGAAGCAATAGGTGGCATAGGTGAATCTTGAGATGGATAATTGGTCAGCAGCTGGGGGCGATGGTAAGAAAGTTAACAGGAATGATATCATATCCTGGCAAAATTAAGGGGATGTAAAGAATTCTCAGAGGACAGAGGTAGGTAATAGTGTGAATAACAAACAGTGGTGGTAAGACAGGGCAGGATAATTGGACCAGGGTAGGGGAGAGAGGAGGTGGTCAGGCAACATATATAGCCAGACAAAGTATGCAGACAGCAGGGTGTCTAGGAATCAAGACAGCCACAAGGAGCAAATGAACAATTGTAGAGTAAGAAACTTAGGGTCATGAGTAGCTCCACAGAACTGAAGTCACCGAGACAGTAAAACAATTGTAAGCATCCAAACTTCAGGACAAATTAGGGGTGGCGGAGGCAACTGCAGGGCTCCCTCACAGTCCGAGCATATAAGGTCTTGAAGGAATTCAGACTGTTAAGGCAGCTCAGTTTTAATAATTTTTGCACTTTATTCCACAGGGATGGCAACATGAAGCTAATAACCGCTCTGCCATAGTGGGAGGAAACCTTAGGAATACATAACGTGATGTACGATGAACTTCATAAGGCATATGCTCCAGACTCACTTAAAGGAAGACAGTATATTATATATTTCGGAAGCTTTTTCGTGATGACTCTATAAGTCCAAAAGGCTGCATTTCTATTAGCCTAAATGTGAGTAAGGACCACCCTATGGCTTTGTACAGCTGAACAATGGTGGGTAGAGAAGGGGAGACGAGTGATAAACCTGGTGGCCCTGTGGTAGAGTGTATCCGATTTAACAAGAGAGGCTTTTGGGCATTGACTATATAGGAAGTCTGCATAACCAACCAGCAAGAGAAAGGTAGTCTGGACAAGGCGTATTGTCACATCTCTAGTAAGGAACAGGTTATATCTAAAGAATAACCCCAGCCTCTGCCTCAGTTTCTTTAATAGGGCCTCGACGTGCCCAGTGAATGAGAGATTATGGTCTAACCACACTCCTAAGTATTTAAACTTTGAGACAAACTCAAGTTTCTCTCCAAGAATTGTGGTGATCTTAGGTACTGCTTCAGTGTTGGCCGGGTTAGCCACATGACTATGAGGTGAGAAAAGCATTGCTTTTGTTTTTTTAGCATTTAGGAGAAGTTTTTTGTGAAGAAGCTGGTTCTGGAGCTGGTTAAATTCCTCCTGAATGTCTGCACAGGCGGCTTCAAGTGTTGTACGACTTATATATATGACCATTTCATCAGCGGACAGGTGTATGTTGGCCTTGTTAATGCTATCATCAATATTATTAACATAGATACCTTTAAGGTTGATCAGATTTCAGTATGTAGAACCATATTTAACCAGATTCCAGTCTGAAATTCGGGATTAGAATTGCCAGATTCTGTTGTTGAAAATCCCAATTATAAAACGAGGAAACAGAAATGATTTCTAAACCAGAATCAAATCTGATTTCAATTTTTTATCCAACATTTAGTTCAAATTCTCCCCACCTGATAAAACACTGATAACAACAAAGTTTTCCCACCACCCCCTGCCACTGCTCCCACCTGACTCCTCCGTACCTCCTTCCTTGGTGACACTAGCAATTGGACTTGCAGCCCAATAGTCCATCCCAACCCCCTCTTCTGCAGAGGTCCAGGTAGATATCCAAGTCCAGTGTCGTGGCCTGCCCTTTGGCGACGGTGACTGTCATCACTTCCAGTCTTGCCGAATCCTCTGATCAAGTCCCTCCCTGGAGCAGTGGAGTGGAGTGAAAGACACTGACAGGACACTCAGATGCTATTGCTGACCCAGTCCATCTGAATCAGCTTGACTTGGTCCTGCAGCACCTGACCCAACCAGTCTCCCACCCCAAGTTCACAAATTAATCTAACAATATGCTACTCACTTCAGACTGGAGGACGACTTCTCTGCTCCATCCTCAACTCAATGCCAGGCCAACACTGTCTCCACATGGAGTTCTGGATAAATGTGATGAAGATGGGGTGGTCAGGTCAACCATAACAACACTTGGTAAACCATAAGTCATGCACTGTTATAATGCATTTTGTCTGACTCTGTTTTTCCTGAGGTTTTGTTTGATTGGCCAACCATCAGAGCCATGACTTGAACTGACCCTACCCACTCAGCTCCTTACTGCTGCCAGACTCTGTGTCATCACCGCTTTTCCTATAGCTAGCCTTGGAGGAAAAAATATGCCTGGGTGGGAGCTCAGAATTCGTCACTGTCTCACCACCCACCGCTGGACTCGGCCTGGTTAATCCTGACTTGTACGCTCTTTCAGTGCCATTCCAAGTACTGTCAGGGAATTTAATAAATAAAATTTAATGCCTGAAGGACTCAGAATCCTGGAGGAGACAGTGGGGAAAAGAGAGGACACCACCAATGCCAAGTCCCTGTCTAACCATAACACCACATAGGCAGGCACAAGCACCCATCCCTTCCAATACCTACTAACTAACCTAGATGGAGAAGAGAAAGAGAGAAAGCTCACTGGAGTTGGAGTTGAGAGAGAGAGGTGTCCCTATTATTCACCAGGGCCAGGGGCGAACATGGAGGGGGGTCGTTCTTGTGCACTAGTCTAAGAGTAGTACTCTCTCTCATTGCTATACTGTTTTGGGTGTGGGGGGAGGTTCAAGTGTTGGATGCAAAATCAAAACATCTGATTTCGGCTCCAATTCCAGATCCTGATGCTTAACTAGAATTATATTTTTCAATAATCCAACAGGTGACAACAGAACCAGTTCTACCCTGTTCAATCACCCCTACTAGAAATTTCCCGACAGCACATTTCTAGTTACAGTAGAAATACTATTCCACAACTGGTCAGCTTTAAATTTAAATGTTATTACACCAAACCTATTTCTGACCAGGTGATTTGAAATCCATGTTGTTTTGTTTCTTGAAGCATATACTTAAGAGTCAGGATTTGGGAGTTTGTTCACTAAGAATTTGAAGTGAAGTATTCTTTTATCATTTGTTACCATTTCTGCTAATCAATCCCAGTTTAACTTTTATATAGACTACGTGTGGTGTTCCTGTAGGGGACATTTTAACACTCTACATTTTAAATGTATGGCAGTTTAGACTCAAAGCAAAGAGGTGCAAAGTGATGCATTTGGGAAACAAAACCCTGGGAAAGAGTACACAATGGGAGGGGCGAGTACTAACAACAATAAAATGGAAAGGGAACTGGGAGTAGTCATATAAGATCACCTAAAGTAAGGCAAGCAATGTAAGAAGGCAGTAAGAAGAGCTGGGGTGATACTGGGATGCATAGAAACATAGAATTTGACGGCAGAAAAGGACCGCTTGGCCCACCCAGTCTGCCCATTTCCCTACCTAATGGATAAGCTGCAGATCCTAGTTAACCAGCAGCCTACTTCTTCCTACCCCAACCCCCTAGAATTGCCTTATGACTGTCCCATGCATGCTTGAATTCCACCACTGTTTTTGACTCCACAACCTCCTCCAGAAGGTTGTTCCATGCATCCACAACTCTCTCTGTGAAAAAATACTTCCTTAAATTACCTCTGAGCCTCCCCCCTCATCTTCAAATTGTGACCCCTTGTTCTTGCACACCTCATTTTTTTGAAAGATGCTACCCTCTTGGACTTTGTTAATTCCCTTGAGGTACTTGAAAGTTTCTATCATGTCCCCCCCCTCCTTTCCTCGAAGCTACACATATTAAACTCCTTAAGTCTGTCTTCATATGTCTTCCGGTGCAGACCCTGCACCATTTTAGTTGCCCTCCTCTGGACAGCTTCCATCCTGTCTATGTCTTTTGTGAGATTGGGTCTCCAGAACTGCACGCAGTACTCCAGATGGGGTCTCACCAACTGTCTGTACAGAGGATAATAACTTCCTGTTTTCTACTGGTGATGCCTCTCCCATGCATCCCAGTATACCCCAGCCCTCCTGCTGCCCTCTCACATTGTTTTCCACCTTTAGGTCATCTGATATGACTACCCCAGGTCCCTTCCATTTTTGTTGTTGTTAGTATCTCACCCCCATTGTGTACTCTTCCCTGGGTTTTGTTTCCCAGGTGCATTATCTTGCACTTCTTAGCATTGAATCTAGCTGCCATACATTTGACCATTCCTCTAACCTTGCCAAGTCCCTTCTCATCCTTTCCA
The DNA here is from genome assembly GCA_016271365.2 of Neoceratodus forsteri. Taxonomy (NCBI): domain Eukaryota; kingdom Metazoa; phylum Chordata; order Ceratodontiformes; family Ceratodontidae; genus Neoceratodus; species Neoceratodus forsteri. Next base: position 118,932,873 of record CM028129.1, on the reverse strand, counting down.
CCCACCTTGTGCATCAACTCTGTTGCAGATCTTTGTGTCATCTGCAAAGAGACATACTTTTCTTCCAGTCCCTCTGCAAAGTCACTTATAAGACATTGAAGAGGACCGGTCCTAATACTGAACCCTGTGGTACCCCACTAGTAACCCCCCCTTTCTTCAGAGTGGACTCCATTTACTATTACTCTCTGTGTCCTATTCTCCAGCCAATTCTTTACCCAGGCTATCTTCTTGGAACCCACTCCCAGGCTGGCTAACTTGTATATTAATCTTTTGTGTGGGACTGTGTCAAATGCCTTGCTAAAATCTAGGTAGGCCATGTCCACAGCCCCTCCCTGATCTACTACTTTGGTCACCCAGTCAAAGAAATCTATCAGATTTGTCTGGCATGACCTTCCGCTGCAAATCCATGCTGCCTTGGCTCCTGTGACCCTCTGGCCTCCTAGACTCTTACAGTTCTTTCCTTCAGAAGTGATTCCATCATTTTCCTACCACTGAGGTTAAACTAACAGGTCTGTAGTTTCTGCTTCTGCCTTGCTCCCACTTTGTGAAGGGGAGCAAGGAGAGGCATCACCAGTAGAAAACCAGAAGTTGTTATTCCTCTGCACAGACAGTTGGTGAGACCCCATCTGGAGTACTGTGTGCAGCTCTGGAGACCCCATCTTTGCTAGGACATAGACAGAATGGAGGCAGTCCAGAGGAGGGCAACTAAAATAGTGCAGGGTCTGCACCAGAGGCACTACGAAGAGAGACTAAAGGAGCTCAATATGTATACCCTCAAGGAAAGGAGGGAGGGGGGACATGATAGAAACTTTCAAGTACCTCAAGGGAATCAACAAAGTCCAAGAGGGTGGCATCGTTTAGAAAAAGAGATGTACAAGAACAAGAGGGCACAATCTGAAGACAGAGGGGAGACAGTTTAGGGGCAATGTGTGGAAGTATTTATTCATGGAGAGGATGGTGGACTCATGGAACGGCCTTCCTGAGGAGGCTGTGGGATCAAAAACAGTGGGGGAATTTAGGAATGCATGGGACAGACATAAGGCAATTCTAGCGGGGGGGTAGGTTAAAGTAGGCTGTTGATTAACCAGGATCTGCAGCTTATCCAATAGGTAGGAAAATGGGAAGATTGGGTGGGCCAAGTGGTTCTTATCTGCCATCAAAGTCTATGTTTCCAAACCTCACAAGTCTGTGATATATTGCATAACATCCTATTTTTATAGCATACTTTGGTTTGCATACAAGACAACTCTGCCAAACTTTACAAGGGTCAGAACTAGTTGTTTGACTATTGTTTCTCTTGCTTGAAAAATCAAGCAGTTTGAGATTTTGCACAAGGCCCTGAACCCTAGCTAAACTGACACGTGGCAGAAAACTCTGGTCCCATGAACACCTAGGTATCTGTATTCCCAAACAGTCTTGATGATCACGTCCTCAAGTGTACATATACCACTGCGTCAAGCAACACCCTTCACCCATGAATCTGCTGTTGTTGATGGTGGGGGTGGAAAGCCATTGTGTTCTCCCTTACATGCCCTGCTGTTCCACAGGATGAGCAAACAGTTTCTAGGTTCTCTTGTGTTATCCTCAGACCATCCTGACAGAGAAAGCGAGATCCCTACTGAAGAGCCCAGTTGATTGGTGAAGGTACATGAGCTGAAGGCTGAGGAAAGCAAAGGAATGGGAAGTGTGATTCACTCTGAAGACAGGAGGAGCCAGTCCCTCCAGCAAGGACTGCAGAGAGGGGGAGGCAGCTAATGTTGTGTCATTGAGGGTAACCATGAATAATAAAACAGGGTACATGGATCCTGCAAAACATACCTGTATTAAGTTGCATTAGGTCACAATTAGAAGTTGGCTGAACAAGGCCATCTGCCCAAATAATGATTTGGGATTGCTTGCTACAAATTATTTGTTTAATTTAAGTGCATCCGTGCTGGCCAACCACATGCAACTACATTATGCATTTAACTTTCCTCTGGCTGGGTACCCCACAAAGCACCAGGCGCTCACTAGAAAAACAGAGGTAGAGGTATATTGGTACAGTAGAAGCCACTTAAAGGGGATGTGGTTAAAAGGGATGTCCGCTTAATTGGGACAATCCCCTGGGCACCGATCTTTGGCTGTTATTCAATGGGACCACCTTCTGTTTAACTGGGATGGTCACGTCACTTAATTGGCATGATTATCTAGTCACAGGTGTAGGAAAAAGTGCTGAAAATTGAATTGCACCTTGTTAAGTGCCATTAAGTGCCCTGCATTTAAGCTGTTTTACATTCCCACCTGCTTAGCATCTCTCTGGAGTGTGTTTGGTTTGCAGGATAGCATCTACAAGCAACAACAAAAAAGTCAACCTCCCACTGAGTGAGAAAATAAAAGCTATCCAGGCTTTACAGCTGCCCAACTCCTCTCTCTCAAAAGTTGCTAAGTGAAGCTAAGTGATTTTAATTAAAGCTCAGTGTTTTGCTTTCACCAATTAAATACAGATTAAACCAAGAAACAAACCAAACACACTTTTACAAAAAGAAGCTGTAATCATAAAAAGTACTGGTATCCAGTACTTCTTGATGTTTTGTTTGTTTTCTCTGTTTTGTTCGTTACTGTAATGTATGTGTGTGTCTCCTGAGCAAAGACTTTTCCGTTGTGATGGAAAAAAGGCTGCTTCTGATAAATGGGTTGGTCGCTTAAAGGGGACAATAGGGTGTCCATGGAGGTGTCCCCTTTAAGAGGCTTCTACTGTACCAGTGTTGTAGTGGGGTAGAGGCCCAGACAGCACAGTTGGGAAGGGACATTGTGTTGGCTGTAGGAGCTGGCTACACTGACGGGTTACATGGAAAGTTAGCACTGCTGGGGCACTGTTTACTGCTGCATCAGCTACTGTGTATACAGATATAATGTATTTATTTCAAACATTTTGCCCAAAAAGTCATATTGAGCAGGTATCGTGTCATTTCCAAATGTGTCCTGTCCTGAGGGGAGGGGTAATGGAGAGTTGACAATAAAGTAAAATAAGGTGAAGTAAAAACAAATAAATGAACAGTTATGCAAACAAATATATACTAACATACTAGACGTCAGCAGAGTAGGCCTATTGGTCTATCAAGTCTGCTCGTGCTTCAGCACCCTGATTGGGTACTGTAGCCCTCTGTCTGTCTCCTTCCACTGTTACTCCATCCCCCAGTCCTGCCACCCCAAGCAAACCAGCCTTTGCTTCACCTCTTGCCTATACCTGTCCCACCCTCTCTTGAATTCCTCCACCGTAGCTGCCTGTACCAACTCCCCAGGCAACGCATTCCATGGTTCCACCACTCTCTCGGTGAAGTATCTCCTCCTCCTTTCCCCCCTAATCCTACCACCCTCAATCTTCCAACTGTGTCCTCTGGTGATTCCACCCTCCTTCAGTCAAAAGATCCTATCTCAGCTTACATTATTTACTCCCCTGAGGTACTTGGAGACCTCAATCATGTCCCCCCGTCCCTCCCTCCTCCAGCAAGAACAGGTTGAGCTCCCTAGTTGTTCCTCATATATCATATCCCCAGGCCCTGGATCATTCTGGTTGCTCTCCTCTGAACCCTCTCCAGGAGTTGGATGTCCCTCCTTAGGTGCGGCCTCCAGAACTGCACACAGTACTCAAGATGTGGTCTAACTATGCTGTTGTACAGTGGCAAAATCACCTCCCTGTTCCTTGAGGTAATCCCCCAGCAATGCATCCCAGCATCCTATTTGCCTTGACTGCAATCCTCCTGCACTGCTCTGAATTATTCATGTTAACATCCACAAAGACTCCCAGCCATGGCGCATAACTCATCCCTCCAGGGTGTACACATAGTTAGAGTTTTCCACACCTAGGTGTAGCACCTGCACTGGAGGAGTTACATTTCAATTTTCAGGTGCAGGACTGCCTATCCAGAGTATCCAGGTCCTCTTGCAGGGCCAATCTCCCCACATTCCCCTTCACCACCACCCCCAGCTTAGAGTCGTCCGCAAAGAGACTCATTTCACACTCAATACCTTCCCTGATATCGGAGATGTAGGCATTAAACAGGAGTGGCCCCAGGACTGATCCCTGTGGGACTCCACCTATGACCTCCTTAGGAGACAAGACCTCCCCTCTGACCACTACCCACTGAGTCCGACCTGAAAGCGAATTTCCAATCCACCTAACCGTCAATGGGCCTACCCCAATCCCCCCCAGCTTCTCCCTTAGGCCAATGTGAGGGACAAAATCAAATGCCTTGCTGAAGTCCAGGAACAGTACATCCACTGGTCTCCCCTGTTAGGTGCTGATGTCACCTACACATAGAACTCTACGAGGTTTGTTTGACATGATCTACCTGGCACAAACCCATGCTGCCAGTCATCCAGGTAACCCGTCTCCTCCAAGAAACCTCCCAGCCTTTCCTTAAGTATGCTCTCCATTACCTTCCCCACCCTAACGTCAAACTGATGGGTCTATAGTTCCTGGCTCTTCTCTCAATCCCCCTTTATGGATGGGTACAACATGTGCCTGCTTCCAATCTCTTGGCACCCTCCCTGTCTGGAGCAGCATGGATTCACAGCATGGATTCACAGTGGGACGGTCATGTCAGATGAATCTAATTGATTTCTTTGACTGGGTGACCAAAGTAGTAGACCAGGGAGGGGCTGTGGACATGGCCTACCTAGACTTTAGCAAGGCATTTGACACAGTCCCACACAAAAGATTAAAAAACAAATTAGCCAGCCTGGGAGTGGGTCCCAGGGTGGTAGCCTGAGTAAAACACTAGCTGGACAACAGGACACAGCGGGTAATCATAAATGGAGTCCACAGTGAAGAAAGTGGGGTTACTAGAGGGGTACCACAGGGTTCAGTACTGGGGCCGGTCCTTATTATTGTCTTTATAAGTGACATTGCAGAGAGACTGGAAGGAAAAGTATGTCTCTTTGCAGATGACACAAAGATCTGCAACAGAGTTGATGTGCAAGGTGGGGTGGAAAGGATGAAAAGGGACTTGGCAGGGTTGGAAGAATGGTCAAATGTATGGCAGCTTAGATTCAACGCAAAGAAGTGCAAAGTAATGCACCTGGGAAAATAAAACCCTGGGGAAGAGTACACAATGGGGGGTGAGATACTGACAACAACAAAAATGGAGAGGGACCTGGGGGTGGTTATATCAGATGACCTAAAGGTGGGCCAGCAATGTGAGAAGGCAGTAAGGAGGGCTGGGGAGATACTGGGATGTATAGGGAGAGGCATCACCAGTAGAAAACAGGAAGTTGTTGTCCCTCTGTACAGACAGTTGGTAAGAGTACATCTGGAGTACGGTGTACAGTTCTGGAGACCCCATCTCCGCAAAGACATAGACAGGGTGGAGGCTGTCCAGAGAAGGGCAACTAAAATGGTGCAGGGTCTGCACCAGAAGACATATGAAGAAAGACTAAAGAAGCTTAAGATGTAAAGCCTTGAGGAATGGAGGGAGAGGGGGGGACATGATAGAAACTTTCAAATACCTCTAGGGAATCAACAAAGTCCAAGAGGGTAGCATCTTTCAGAAAAAGAGATGTGCAAGAACAAGGGGGCACAATTTGAAGATAGAGGGGGGATGGAGGTAATGTGAGGAAGTATTTCTTCACAGTGAGGGTTGTAGATGCATGGAATGGCCTTCCTGAGGAGGTTGTAGAGTCAAAAACAGTGGGGGAATTCAAGAATGCATAGGACAGATATAAGGCAATTCTAGTGGGGGGTAGGAGGAACTAGACTGTTGGTTAACTAGGATCTGCAGCTTATCCATTAGGTAGGGAAATGGGCAGACTAGGTGGGCCAAGCGATCCTTGTCTGCCATCAAATTTGTGTTTCTATGTTTCTAAGTTAAAGAGATCCACCAATGGCGCAGCCAAAACATCCACCAACTCCCTCATACTCTGGGATGAATAGCATCAGGCCCTGAGATTTATCCTTTTAGGGACTGGAGGGCTTCCAACACCCGAACCGATAGGAATATCAGCATCTGTTCACCCCCCATTCAGCAAAACCAGCCTGCTATCTCATCCCTGGCCTACCTCCCCCAGCAGCTTGTTCTTCAGCAGGTACCCCAACAGTCAGGTCTGCTGTGCCTTCTGTGTCCTTCAACCCCCTTTTTTGGAAGTTCCCCAGCCTCCTCTCTAGTGAACACTGAGGCAAAGTACTCATTCAGTACCTCCGCCTGCTCTCCAGCCTCTTCCACCCACCCCCCAGCAGTCCTCAACCTACTGAGCTGGCCCTTGTCCTTCCTCCACTCACCAATATACCTAAAGAACCCCTTTTGCCCACCCCGTATTCCCTGCGCCAGCCTCTGCTCTTTCCAGGCCTTTGCCCCATTCACCACTCTGGTGACTTTCCTGGTTGCAAGGCAACTCTGCTTGCCTTTCCTTCCTTAGAACCTTGCTCCTCACCCCTCAATTAATCCCTCCACCCTTGTTTGAATTACTGGAATAGGAGGACTGGGATAAGGCATTACTGGGATAGCACTGGGCAAAACACGGCAGACTGGAGACCAATGGTCTTTTCTGCCAACATTTTCTATTTTTCTGTGTTACAGACTCTGCCTCATTACTTGTAGAGTGCTACCTTACTGTTTGGTCAAATTGTCACTGACTGCACTATGTGGAAATTGGAGGGTGTACCAGTATGGATCACAGTGGTTGGTACTGTTCCCCACACAGTAGTAGTAGGCTATGTCTTTCTTTTTATCAAAAGGTAGCAAAGTATTAAAAGGTTCTGAAAATAAGCCCCATAGGCTTGCATGGGTCGCGGCCCCGCGCTCTCCCCGGTACCACATCACAAAATGGGTGAGCGCGGGGGCAGAGCAGGCAATCTAGGAAGTGGGAAGGGATCGGCTAGCTCATGGTTTTAATAAATTATGATCCCTTCCCAAACTTTGATGCATGAATAAAAAAAATATATTTTTACACAGCTGGGCTATCGCGGCCCCAGGGTAGCGGGCTATGAAGCCCAAAGTGTAAGATCTCACAATTCATTTAAGGAGAATGGAAAACTGAAGGTCTAGCATTTGAATTTTGATGTAACCATGAAAATGGTAGCTACTACTATGGAAAATGATAAGGTCATAGATTCTTTGTAGTAACCAGTCGCCTTCACACCAGAGGGCACCAAAAGTGTGTGTGGCACTTGATTAGCCAGGGAGGCATACAGGTACCACTCAACTCAGCATCAGAAGGAAGGTTAGGTGAGAGAAGTAAAAGTCTTACTTACCAGTGAGGGAAAGATCTTGCAGAATTTGTAGGCAGCTGTGGTGTCTGCAGTAAATGTAGTTATTCCAGTTGAGTTGCTGCTGAACACATTGTGGTTAATCAGGAAAAGCACAGAAACCCCAATCAGAGTATGAAGAGCACTGCTGGCTGCAGACCTTGTCTGGAATCAAATCCATTACCAGTGGAGAGGAGATCTTTGATATGTGGCTAGAACAAGCCATTAAGATGGTGCAGAATATGACTTGCTCACTCAGACGATGAGAATAATAGCTTAGATGGGAGAGTAGCAGAACAAAAAAGCCAGTACCAGACTCTTAGAGTGAGCACAATGAAAGTTACTGTGCAGAAAAACAAGGTGCAAAATTAAACAATGCCTGGACTAGAAGTTAACAAGGGGTGCACTCCAACAGACTCTCGACCAATTTCACTTGACAGCATCTTCAGGAGGACCTTTATTGAACCTCCAGTAAGTTCCTGCATGGAATGTAGACAGAACAACTCTGTAGTGATCTGATATCTTCAGTTTCCATATGGGACATCACCTGGATGTGATGGAAGCTCACAGTAAGGGGCTTGGGATGCGATGAAGTATTTGGGCAGTGTATCTTTATCCTGCAGGAACCACAATGGATATCTGCATATCCTTCTTTCTAATTCTTCTATTAAGAAACTCAAGATTACATACCACAGCAATCAGGGTGTTTCTGAGTGCTTTATGGACACCAGTACCTACAGTGATGTCAAATATCAAGTTCCTTCTTGTCCAGTTATGTCAATCAGCACCTTTAGACATGAACTGGCAATGTTAATTGCTTAATTGCTATGTGCTTCCAATCATTATATCTAGTTATCACTCAGGGCGTCATGACAATAGTGTCACAACATGACTACACAAGAAGGAACCTGACATTGAGCACCATCATAGTGAATTAGCCTGTTGGGGGCTAGCCCCATGGTGATTGTGAAAGACTCATAGACATTTTTTTATATCACATTTGTATTTATTTTTGTTATTTATTTTTGATATCACATTTTTTTCTTCCACTCCCAGCCAAGGGCTCGATGGCGGCTCTGCCAACCATCCTCGGTGCCACTCACCCCCCCCCCACAGAGGGATCATGCTGCATGAGAGCAGGGACTCGATTGCTTTTGTTTCGCTACTTTTTGCTGCCTGCCTGCTTCCCAGAAATCCTGCCCCGAGGATGCTGCCACAAGGATCGAGGTCCAGACTGAGGATGTGTGAATGCACATCCCAGCCAAGCGCCTAATGCTATCCTCCCCTCCCCACTGGGGGGGTCTCATGCCACCTGGTGTGTCAAACCACCCCCCTCTCCCCGTGGAGGAGGACAGCATCTGAGGGGATGCTCAGACCTCCTCCCCCACGGCCAGCTCCTAACAACCTGGGCTCATTCCTGAATACGGGTCATCAGCGTCAGAGGCAGTAGCTCTAGCACTGCACTGACAGGCTGGCGTGACTCATGTACATTTTCTTAGATTGTTTTCTTTCATCAAATAAAAGAGGTGTTACTTGTCAAAGTGACAACTGGTGTCAAGAGCTGGGCTCCTGTTGAGAAGAGTATGGGGTAAGACCCTTCAGTGAGCAAGGACTGTAAAAGAGGGATTTGCAATTATTTTTCCAGCTCCTAATTATCTTTGGATTTTACATCCATATGTTTAATAAACCCTGACAAGCCTTGTCTCACTATTTTGGATAATGTATCAAGGGAAAGGGTCACATCATCTACAAATACAATATAGTACACAAGCTTCCAGGGCCACACATGTCCCTTTCCCAGGTGTCAGTCATACAGTGGCCTAGTATACAAAGGGCCAACACAGTTGTAAACTCTGCCTGATCCCAAATCAGAATGCAACTGCCTCAAAGGATGCCAAGAACGAGGAGCAATTGGATGACAGTGGGCTCAGGGAGGGTTAGAGTGGTCAGGCAGAGGCACATCCCAGATCCTATTCCACTCAAGAACTCATATGCCACACTGGCAAATGGGGACAACCAAATAGAGGTACCCAGAAAAGTGGAAGGAAAGGATGTGGAGATTAGCCAAGGAGATGACCTCAGCGGGGAGAGCAGTGGACCCCAGAGGAGGAGGAGGAAGTGAATCCTGGTGGGGGACTCCATCATAAGAGGGATCCAGCTAGGAACACAGGAGGGGGAGGACAGGGAGGTGAGGTGCCTACCAGGTGCCACGGCATGGAGGGATGGAAGGAAGATCCTGGGGATCACTGGGAAGGCAAGACGGGAGGGTGAGCCGGATGTCATTATCCACCTAGGTACTAATGACCTGGCAAATGGGGAGCCAAAGGAAGTTCAGGAAGAGTTTAGGAAATTGGGGAGGGGTCTCAAGCAAGTAGCTACTTCTGTCACTTTCTCAGAAGTACTACCTGTGAGAGGCAAGGGAGAGCATAGGAGTGCATGCACCAGGAACTTTAACTCATGGTTGAAGAACGGTGCTGTGAGGAAGGGTTTGGATTCATTGGTGACTGGGGACCCACCTGGAGGGATGGAGGTTTGTTCAAGCCTGACGGCCTGCATCCATCCTGGAAGGGAATCCAAGACTAATGATAAGTTTAATGCTACATTGACAAGCATTTAAACTAGCAAAGAGGAGTAGCAGGCCAGCAAGGAGGGTACCTACTTGCTCACCCCCCACAGCTAGCAGTGGAACCAGTGAACCAGAGGAGTGGCTATCTCTACAAAGCAGTGTGCAAAAGATGGAGATTAGCGCCCAAGAGGTGGATAGGCAGAAAAGGGGCAAAATTCAGCAGAAAGGCAGACAGCAAGGAGAACCAGGGATAAAGGACAACCAAGGTGGGGCTGGAGAGTAGAACAGCGAAACAGTCTAGGGAGGTCAAATCATGGAAAGCCATGTGTGCCAATGCCAGGAGCCTTAGCAACAAGATGGAAGATCTGGAGGCTGTCATGGTGCAGTCAGACCTGGACATTGTGGCCATCACTGAAACCTTGTGTAATGATAACCACGACTGGGAGATGGCCATACCTGGCTACAACATATTCAGAAGAGACAGGGCAGGTAGGAAGGGAGGAGGGGTGGCACTGTATGTGAAAAATTACATAAGGGCCACAGAGATCCAGGAGGAACAAAATGGTGGAGAGATACTGTGGGTTAAGCTGGAAAGGAAAATGGGGCCAGCCATCCGCACAGGTGTTGTCTATAGACCACCAGCCCAGGAGGAAGAAACAGATAGGGAGCTGATGCTAGCCATCCAAAGGATCGCAGACAAGGGTGAGGTAGTACTGGTTGGAGACTTCAATATTCCAGATGTGGACTGGAACATCCCAGCAGCAGCATCAACTAGGAGCAGATTTATCCTGGACTCCCTTCAGGGTGCCTTCCACAAGCAACTGGTCATGGAACCAACTCAGCAGAAGGCAATACTGGACCTTGTGCTCACAAACTGGGACAGTGTGATGGGGTTAACAGTGGGGGAGCACCTGGGGAACAGTGACCACCAGTCATTGTGGTTTGAAATCACAGAAACAGCAGAACCAAACCACACAAAAACACGTATCCTGGATTTTAGGGGGGCAGACTTTGGGAAAATGGGGAGATACTTGACAGAGGCATTAAGGGGAATGGGACAGAAATCAGGGGTTGAGGAACAGTGGGCAGTATTTAAAATGGGGATTACAAGAGCAACAGAATTATGCATTAAGCAGGTTAGCAAGAGGAAAAGGAAGAGGAGACCATTATGGTTTCCCAAAGAGGTAGCAAGGAAAGTGAAAGCCAAAAATATTGCATTCAGGCAATACACAGAGACACAGGCAGAAGGGGATAGGGAGAAGTACTAGGAGAAGCAAAGGGAGGCAGGGAGGTCAGTAAGGGAAGCCAAAGCTCAGACAGAAGAACACATTGCAAAATCAGTGAGTAGAGGGGACAAAACCTTTACAGGTACATAAGGAAAAAGAAAGGCAAAGGAGGGATAGTGAGACTGAAGGGGAGGATGGGGGCTGGAGGATGACAACAGTAAAGCTGACATATTGAATAGGTATTTGCTCAGTCTTTACTGAGGAAGAGGAGGGTAATGGGTCTGAAGGGAGTACAGAGGTGAGAATGGTGCAGAATGGACACAAGTCCCTTTACACGAGAAAGGGTCCTGAAGGAACTGGAAGTAGTAAGAGTTGATAAAGCAATGGGCCAGATGGGTGCACCCCAGGGTCCTTAAAGAACTAAGAGAGGTGGTGGCTGAACCTCTGGCTATCCTGTTTAGCCGATTACTGGAAACAGGGAGGTACTCAAAGACTGAGGACAGCAGATGCAGTCCCCTTATACAAAAGTGGGAACAAAGAGGAAGCGGGGAACTACAGACCAGTCAGCCTCACCTCGGTAGTGAGGAATGGAAGCACTACTGAAGGAGAGATTGGTGGAATATCTGGTTGTCAATGGACTACAGGACCCAAGGCAGCATGGTTTCACCAGGGGGAGGTCATGTCAGACCAACCTCATTGAATTTTTTGACTGGGTGACTAGGGAGGTGGATCAGGGGAGGGCAGTGGACATGGCCTATCTGGACTTTAGCAAGGCCTTTGACACTGTGCCACATAGAAGACTATTACACAAATTGGGGAATATGGGTGTGGGCAGGACAGTAGTGTGGTGGGTAGGTAACTGGCTGGGCGGCAGGACACAGAAGGTGGTGGTAAATGGCTGTCACTCCACAGAGGGAAGAGTGACCAGTGGGTACCACAGGGATCAGTGCTGGGACCGGTCCTATTCAACATCTTCATCAGTGACATTGCGTGGACCTAGAAGGCAGAATTCACTGTTCGCTGATGACACAAAGCTCTGTAACAGAGTAGACACACAAGAGGGTGTAGACAGAATGAGAAGGGACCTTTAGAAACTTGAAGAATGGTCAGGGGTTTGGCAGTTGGAATTCAATGCAAAGAAGTGCAAGATAATGCATATGGAGCACAAAATCCCTGGCACAATATATCAGTTGGGGGGTGAGGATATAGCATGCACCAAGCAGGAAAGGGATCTTGGGGTTATCATCTCTGATGACCTCAAGGTAGGGAAACAGTGTGACAAGGCAGCAGGGAAAGCAAATAGGATGCTGGGATGCATAGGCAGGGGCATCACCAGCAGGAAAAGGGAGGTCATAATTCCACTATACAAGACACTAGTGAGGCCCCACCTGGAGTACAGTGTACAGTTCTGGAGACCTTACCTATGTAAGGACATAGACAGGGTAGAGAAGGTTCAGAGGAGGGAAACAAAGATGGTGCATGGATTGCATCACAAGTCCTATGAGGACAGGTTGAAGGAACTGAACATGTACTCCCTGGAGGAGAGGAGGAAGAGAGGGGATATGATAGAGACATACAAGTATCTTACAGGGAGGAACAGGGTGTAGGAATACACTGTTTTTAAGCGAAAAAGATGTTCCAGGAGTAGAGGACATGGGGTGAAGTTGGAGGGAGGACGATTCAGAGGAAACGTGAGGAAGAATTTCTTCACAGAATGGGTGGTGGACAAGTGGAACACCCTGCCAGAGGAAGTGGTGGGGGCTGAAACAATCATAGGATTTAAGAATGCATGGGATAGACATAAAGGAATTCTGGAGGTCAGGGGTAAGGGGCAACAGACTTCTAGGAAAACATAAACTGAACTTACAAGCTCAAATGGGCAGACTTGATGGGCCATAGACCCTTATCTGCCGACACTGTCTATGTATCTATGTAAACTAGAACTTTAATCAATCAATCAATCAATCAAAATCTTTATTTTGCCAGGCGGAACATCATTGAGACAAGCTCATTTACAAGATGGACCTAGGGCAAAGCAATTGCCAACAGGGTTAAGACATAACAGGTTGAGTGAATGTACATAACAATTACCTAGTAATAATAACATAATAACATATAACCATTGCATGTGACAAGATACTTGCACCAGAACATAGCAATAGGTTCAATTGGAGATAGTGCAATTTAAATACAGTTACATGGATACAGATATATGGATGTAAGGTAATGAGCTAAAGTTTATACAGTAAACATCATTGGAGGAGTCAGTGAGCAGGAGTGGCAGTTCCTCTAGCAGCTCCTCTAGCGTCAAAGTGCAAAGAAGATTGAGAACTTGGACCTGGATCTGGGTTCTAATAATGATCAGAATGTCTGGAGCTTCTGCAACTCTAGATGCATACCCAGAATGGAAACAAAACAAGAAACACAGCAGCACAAAACCAAGTAGAAAGAAGCAGGTGCAATTTATTGGCTCATACACAAAACAAGTCATGCTCCGGCACTTTGGGGTGCAGTACCCTTTCCTCAGACTGGCTCCATAAGGAAGAGGTAGTGCACCTCGAAGCAAAGGAGTGACTTTGTTTTGCAAATGAGCCATTACATTGCATCTGCTTCTTTTACTGGTTTTGCACCCTATTCTTGGTTTTGTTTCCATTTGAGTTGATGTAACATGGCTGCATTACCTCATCCTGCAGCACATCGTCTTGTTTTAGTTTTGGTTTACAAATGCACGCTCACTCTGGGTGAGAACTAAGGATAGCCACAGTAGCCCATGGCTGATGAAAATCAAATGGGACTCGACGAATAAAAAGATACTTCAATTTACTGTATTTTTTATCACAATATTGCAAGTTACAATAAGCAGCAAAACCCTTATTTCTCCGACCCTTAGCCTCTACCCAGCACATGTTTTAGTTGCCCCAAATCCCTTATTTCACTACAACTGCTGAGCACTAGCTACTGTAACTAAAGGCTCTTTCACATGCAATGATTTGTATTGGAACGAGCGGTACAGATCAACTGAAACATTACCCTGTATGGCATCTGCAGGTGAGCCACTCTACATAGAAACATAGCATTTGACATCAGATAAGGGCCACTTGGCCCACCCAGTCTGCCCATTTCCCTACCTAATGGATAAGCTGCAGATCCTAGCTAACCAACAGCCTACTTCTTCCAACCTCCACCCTCTTGAATTGCCGTATGCCTGTCCCATGCATTCTTGAATTCCCCCAGTTTTGGACTCCACAACCTCCTCAGGAAGGCTGTTCCATGTATCCACAACCCTCTCCGTAAAAAAATACTTCCTCACATTACCTCTGAGCCGTCCCCACTCTATCTTCAAATTGTGCCCCCTTGTTCTTGCACACCTCTTTTTCTGAAAGATGCTACCCTCTTGGACTTTGTTGATTCCCCTCAGGTATTTGAAAGTTTCAATCATGTCCCCCCTCTCCCTCCTCTCCTCGAGGCTATACATATCAAGATCCTTAAGTCTCTCTTGATATGTCTTCTGGTGCAGACCCTGCACCATTTTAGTTGCCCTCCTCTGGACTGCCTCCATCCTGCCTATGTCTTTGCAGAGACTGGGTCTCCAGAACTGCACGCAGTATTCCAGATGGGGTCTCACCAGCTGTCTGTACAGAGGGATAACAACTTCCTGTTTTCTACTGGTGATGCCTCTTCCTATGCATCCCAGTATCCCACCAGCCCTCCTTGCTGCCCTCTCACACTGCTTGCTCATCTTTAGGTCATCTGATATGACTACCCCCAGGTCCCTTTCCATCTGCAACATAAGTGAGTGTTCGCTGATTCCGCATTGCCTGCTTGGCTGGGTTTATAGACTCTTTCAGCATTTCACCCATCCACGTACTAGTGCTCTTCTGCTAATTTCTGTCCCATGAAAAGGCTATCCTGTGCTCTCTTGGCTGTTGAGGAGTTGATCACCTGTAGCTGCCACACAGGGTAACATTGCAGTTGATCTGTACTAGTCATTCTGATATAAATCACTGCGTGTATATAACTGCTTTTTGAGCACAGCAGACCAAGCAGAACAAAGTGTATCATGGGACCAATGGAACAGGTAAGTCCTGTGTAAAAGCTCCTTAATACCATAGTCTCAAGCCTACCCCACCTTATTGCTGGATATTTGCTAGTAGTCCTTTTACCCATAGATAAGTTGTAAATGTGTCACTTGCAAATTTATTGAATGGTTTATGAGCGGAAATGTGGAAAGTCAAACACTTGAAGCAACGGCATCTGTGGGTCGATATATAATGAGAATATAATGCATGTATTATGCATAACAAATTGTGAGTTATCAGTTACATCTGTTTACTTTTCACATTATCAAGTGCTCAAGAACATTTCTTTTTATTAATATGCTCCATGCACATAAGCTAAGTCCTCATTTAGGAACAAGTATTTAAAGAGCTACCGATGCCTCAAAGCAAACTTTAAAAAACGTAATACTGAGGTACAATTCTGCTTGCATTCCATTTATATTTTATATTTCTCCTCCCATAATTTATTACTAAAGAAATGTGTATGACTATACGATCGTTGTCCCTTAGAGTTCATTTTGAGTTCATCTGCCTCTATAGCTTATTCCCTACTTTAAGTCATAATCCTCTGTTGTGACATCACATTCTGTTGTCAGGAGAGTAACTGCGAGGTCAAAAGCAGTGCTCTATGACTTCAGGAAGGAGAAAGCAGCAGGACTAAATTCACTTTTCAGGAGCAAAGATCCTGTTTTCATGCAGATGACCTCACTACTAAATAATGGGGAGGACAAATACATAATTAATGGGAAATACAAGCTGGACAGTGCCTAAATTTTATGTTTTGCTAACGTTCTCCTGAACGTGTCACCAGCTCTTTAAGAACAAAAATACTGTCACAGTTCTTAAAAGTGTAAATAGATAATATATACCTCTATCTAGCTGCCTGTCTGTCTGTCTCTCTCTCTCCCCATCTGTCTACAAATATGGACTGTAGTTGAGGTGTTGAATCAAAAACTATTGCCCCAGGTTAAAGTGACCAATGTTGGGGGTTATAAAGCATTATTTCATAAATTAGGTAACTTTTCAACCCATAGTGCAATAGTTTTACACTAGTAACTGAGAACTACTATCCAGATGTGTTTATTTCAACCTGTTTTTAAAATAAAAATGACCGCATGTGTAGCTCTGGTGCAGCTATCTGGCAATCAACAGCAACTTTGATGGTCAGCAAAGACTTTTGAGAAGCTGCAGCTACATTTCAAGAGTGTCAGTAGGTTGATGTTGAGCAAGAAGTGGCAGCAACTTTTAATTAGCAGCACTGACTGGTTAGAAGGCAACAGTTTAAATTATTAAACCTTAAAAGAAAATCCTAGTCTCTGATTGGACCAGAGCCAGTCACATGACATATAAAAGGTTTTTGAACTATTGCCCAGTTCAAAACAAAAAAAATATCAGGCAATAGTTCATTAAACCCATGCAATTTTTCATTAGAACTAGGCAATAATTCATTAGACCTGAGCAACAGTTTTTTTTTCAAATATTGCCCATTATAATCCTTGTAATCTGGGCAAGGTTTAATAAAACAGATATTGACCAGAGTACTGTCAGGATACAGCAGAAAATATTGACCTACTGGGATGAATTATTGCCTTCCAATAGTCACTGCTCCAGCCTTTGACTTTGGGCAATATAATTATTGTCAGGCAAACATTCATCCCTTGGTATTAGTATTTTCCCATTATTTCCTCACCTCTGGTCAATATTTGTATGTTCCTACCGTGAATTAATGTATTGAATTTTCATTAGGTATTCCACAGGCAGTGACATTAGATAACCAAATAACAACACATAGTTACAGTCAGCTGTTGCAGAATAATAACTGTATCCTTTACATTTCATATAAGAGTTAGTGGAATATATTCAAATGTCTGTAGAGTGGTATTATCTGTGAAGTCTGCAGAATGACTTTTGCCCTTCTTCAGTGTTAAAATGTACTCTTTTTCTACTCATATGACCATGCTTTAATCAATCAGGTTTTAATTTAAAATTCAAAGGTGTAATACATATACTGATAACATTGGTTGGGGAAATCCTGTTCCGTGGTTGCTAGAATCTCATGACATGACCTGTGGTATATCCTATGATATACCTATGTTTTAGAACTCTTTTCTGCTTTCTTGTCTATTTTCACTGTTTTCTCAGCACAAACTTAATTTAAATAAGTATGATAAACTCTAAGGATGTTTAGTTATAGAAACATAGACAGTGTCATCAGAAGAAGACCTAGAAGTCCATTCGCTCTGCCCAGTTCCCTGTCTTGCTCCATGTTCAGTCTAGTGCCAGGTTCGATTCAGAGATCTGACTGTCCTTGTAGCTGATTATCACCCCCCCCCCCCGTATCCCTTCCCCTCAACTGCCTGTAGGTCCTCTGTTCCCTTATATCTGTTCCATCCAAGCCTAAATCCCATCACAGTCTTGGCTTCAACCACATCTGTGGGCAGTCCATTCCACTCATTCATTACCTGCACCATGAACAAGAACTTCCTCACATCCCCTCCTGATTTTCCTTTCTACCAGTCTTCACTCATGTCCTCTAGTCACTGAGCCTTCATTCCTTCAGAATAAGTCTTTACACTACACCCTCTTCATTCCTATAAGAACTTGTACTACATGCCTCAATCATACCCCCCTTTCCCTTCTGATCTCCAGTGTATACATGTTAAGGTCTACTATACTTTCCTCATATGCCATCACTTGCTGCCCCAGATCATCTCTGTGGCCCTCCTCTGTATGGTTTCCATGCATTCCCTGTCTTTTTTGAGATGTGGACTCCTGAACTGTGGGCAGTATACCAGGTGCAGCCTTAGCAGAGACCTGTACACGGGCAGTATCAGCTCTTTTCTCCTACTACCAAATCCCTTCCTATACATCCCAGCATCCTGTTTGCCTTCCTGTAGGTGTCACACTGAGTAGTTTAGTGACTTGAGGCTGTCAGTAATAATGACCCCTGCTCTTCTCTTCAGCTGTCTGCACCACTCTTACTCCCCCAACCAGTAGCCCACTGTAGGGTTCATTCTGCCAATGTGTATCATGTTGAACTTTTTCTCAATGAACTTTAGTTTCCATAATCTGAACCACTTCTTTGATATTTCTAGGTCTCTTCTCATTTCTCGAACTCCCTCTTGAGTGCCCACTGTGCCACAGATCTTAGTGTCATCAGCAAGGAGACACACCTTGTTCTGAAGTCCCACTCCTATATCGCAAACAGAGAGATTGAAAATCACCAGTCCCAGAACCGATACCTGCAGATGACACCCCTGGGCACTGAGTGTGCCCCAATAACAGCCATCCTTTGCACCCTGTCCCCAGCCAGCCTATCTACCTGGTACAGGCATACAGTGGCAGCACTCACAAACAAAGGCTCATAGCACAAAGCAGATATACTGCAAACCAGAACTGCCAAAGGTGAACATTTATTATATAATACCAAAGTATGACTATACTGAGGGTGGTAAACTGGGCCACAAAAAATATAGAAAAAAATATAACTGTCTGGTTAGGCCACACCTGGAGTACTGTGTGCAGTTTTGGCACTCATACTTGAGGAGAGATGTTGCCCTTCTGGAATGAGTCCAGAGGAGAGTGTCAAGGATGATTCATGGATTGAGGTACCTGTCATACGAGGAGAGACTAAGGGAGTTGGACATGTACTCCCTGGAGGAGAAGAGGGATAGGGGAATATAAAAGAGGTCTTTAAATATTTGAAGGTGATTAACTGGGTCCGATGCGATGAGCTGTTTCAGCTGAGGGAGGATGGAGCCATGAGGGGGCATAGCCTGAGATTGGTGACAGGGAGATTTAAGGGGAGGCGAGATGTCACTTCATCACAGAGAGTGTGGTGATGCCTTGGAACTTGTTGCCATCAGAATTGGTGGGGATGGAGACAGTGGGAGGATTCAAGAGATTGTGGGATAGACACAGGGGTAAAGTCCGGGTGGAGGGGACCAGGTACAAAAAAGGTCTGCAAGAGGTCACAAGGGGGGGCGACTGCAGTGAATAGACTGTAGTGCTGCTACTCAAGTAGACTCAATAGGCCATTAGGCCTAATCTGCTGGCAATTTAGTATGTTAGCATAATACCATCATCAGTGCAGACAATAGGCAATGATCCTTGGGAGGCAACATAAAGGGATCCTTGGGCTTCATCACAAAACCTTTGCTCTTTACTAGACTTTCCTCAGGGAGCCTCCAACGTATTCTCATTTGAAATTGAACAGTCCAATAAGCCAGTTTGAAACACACTGGTCTGTATTCACAAATACTACCTCCAGTGGTAATACTACTTTACTTGAACAACAAAGCAAGACTGGGTATATGCACTGTATTGGGACAACAGTACTCCTCAGTAGGGTTGAAGCTTAAGGCCAAAGTCTGAGTGCTTCCACTGCCCCAAAACTAAAAGTGATGTTATCCCAACACAAAGCACACCCTAGAGCGACTTACTGCAATTATGAAATGGGTCCATTAAAGATTAGGAATGAAATTACATTTCTCTTTTTTATGCATTTTTTATATTTAAAAAGTGTGCTTCTGAGAAGTGAATCCAATCTGTTTGAAAGGTCATATTTAGGAAAGTCTCCTATGCTCAATGGATGCAATTAGTGGTGCAGTGCAGTACAAATTAATAAAAACACCTGTTTTGTGTTAGTGACTGATGGCAGTTATTCCAATTTACTTTTAAATATGTCAGTAATTTTTCATGCTGCATTTGCTGGATCTTGTATTTTCATTTCCTTCCACAGGTTTCTGGGACTATAGAATACTGTGGGACAATGCAGTGGCAGTCTTTGATTGCTGAACATTGATCCTCTGAAGCGTTGCTACAATAAGCTCTTTCATAGCTATTAGGGAATTATATGACTCAGTGGTGCTTAGTCACAATTTAAAAGTTATCAGTTTTCTGTTCTCAGTCTGAAATTAGTCATAAGCTTTGCTGCATAATGCTTTTATGAAAAATATGCTGCAAGTATTGCTTTGTCCTGTTAAAGGGCAAGGCATCCCCCTCAACCCTGACAGTAGTAACGGGTGAGATAGGAGACTGGTGGTTCCTAATGTGTGCTAGGTATTGTGACCTGTGTCTAATCAAGTTTCTGTAGACCCCATTCAGGAAATGTAAGGTTATGTGTTTTACAAAATCTTATACATAAAACATAAAAAGACATACATATAGAGAGACAGATGGATAGATTTGTGAATTGAAACTTATTTTACTAGGCAAACAAACACAGCCCAGAAGGCTTGTTTTCAGTTGCGACGGGGTGGGGGTAGGAGGGTTATAGGAAAATACAGTTATCCAACAAGGTCTTGGAAGTAGTGGTGGGCAAAGTGGCGGGAAATTTGCCCTGCAAAGTGACTCACAGGAGTAACCCAGACTCCGCCAAGTATTCCATAGCATAAGCGGAATACTTAGGTGTCATGATGAGGCACTAAGTCCACTGAAACCAATAACTGCTGATTCCGCTTTCCTCAAACCACTCTCCACCCATTTTTAAGGCGAAGCACACTGAAATCAATGTACTTCGCATCACTTTGCCTTGTTATTGAGCTCCAAAGGGGAATTTTGTAGTGCTTCATGGGATTGCAGGTCACATGGGCTCTGGATTGTTCTGCACAGCCTCAGTTCTGTGTAGTGTGTGTGTGTAGTGGAAGATGGAGACAGTTTCTTCTCAGAGCTCTGCAATTCAAAATCCTCTAAAAGCTGTTAAAAAAGCCTTTTTGAGCCATTTTTGTTGCTCAAACTTTAGTATATTGATACTAGGAAACCCTCCTGTGCTCATTTCATCGAGTGTTTATTGTTTGTGTGTGGATTTTGAATGTTAATTTAGAACAGTCAGTCTGTGTACTGTGAAGTGTACTTTGGGGGAGGAACGTATCTGTGGTGTAGGTAGATTAACTGGGAGAAAAAGGTAGTCTTTCTGTTTTGGTTATATTTTTGTTGTATAACTGCGTTATGTACACACAGTAATATTTTCAGTAATTCTTGACATTTTGTTGCTGATTGCTGTGGTGCAGCAGTGTATAATTTCAGTTTGTTTAAAACATTTGGTTATATTACTTAAGGTTTTCAATTTGCTACACATTACTTGTAGTGTGTGTGTATGCGAGAGGTGTACCATTAAATCAGACACCTTTTATTGTGCATTAGAGTAATTGCAGCAGTGTGAACCTGCTATCCACCGCACCTGCATGAATTTTTTTATACTGCTTTGTGGTATCTTTACTGGTAGTGAACTGTTACTGTTGTGCACTACCCCCCAACTGGCAAAAGGTATTCTTTTCCAGATGTGGATTTGTGACTTCTGAGCACTGGTTAGGTGTTGCTGTGCCTTTGCATCTGCATCTCTTGAGAGCGCAGTGCAATCTTAATCTGTCTGTGCGTTTGCAGTACACCATTAATTCTGGGAGACGTTGCATTTCTTGTTACACTCTCATTTCACTTTGTCAGCACTGGGGAATTTTCTGGATACAAGACAGTAGCATTTTGGGGATGCACATTAATTCTGGTGACTGTGTGTAACCATTGCGCGCATGACGGAGTGCACCATTAATTCTGGCAGAATTTGCATTTCTTGTTGTGCACTAATTTCACTTCATCAGCACTGAGGAGTTTTCTGGACACAAGACAGTAGCATTTTGGGGATGCACATTAATTCTGGTGACTGTGCGTGACCACTCTGCACATCACGGAGTGCACCATTAATTCTGGGAGACTTTGCATTTTTTGTTACCCTCTCATTTCACTTCATCAGCACTGAGGAATTTTCTCGACACAAGATGGTAGCATTTTGGGGATGCACTTTAATTCTGGTGACTATGTGTGACTACTGTGCGCATGATGGAGTGCACCATTAATTCTGGGAGTTTGCATTTTTTGTTACCCTCTCATTTCACTTCATCAGCACTGGGGAGTTTTCTGGACACAAGACAGTAGCATTTTGGGGATGTACATTAATTATGGTGGCTGTGTGACCACAGTGCGCATGACTGAGTGCTCCATTAATTCTGGAAGACATAGAAACATAGACTTTGATGGCAGATAAGGACAGCTAGGCCCACCTAGTTAAGCAGTCCTTATCTGCCGCCAAAGTCTATGTTTCATGTCTCCCAGAATTAATGGTGCACTCAGTCATGCATGTAGGAACACATAGTCACTAGATTATTGCGTATATCTTGAAGAGTTGCTAGTGTCCAGAAAACTCCCAGTGCTGATGAAGTGAAATGAGAGTAACAAAAATGGTTTGCACTGGGGAGTTTTCTGGACACAAGACAGTAGCATTTTGGGGATGCACATTAATTCTGGTGACTGTGTGTGTGAGGGGCTGCCAATATTGTTGTCACTTCGCCTTACTTCGCATTAAGGTGGAATGACAATGTGAAGTAATAATTATAAGGTGAAATTAGCCTTTTGTATTGGTCGCTCCTCGTAGCGGAGTGACAATGCGAAGTGCCCACTTCGCGTTCACATTGCCAGCAAAATTTAAATTCGCTGCATCTTTACTTGGGAGTAACAAAGTACAGTGATAAAACAACATAAATACAGGAATAAAGTACACAGAAGGCAGGCAGCAAAAGGACGGTGGTGCTTTTGAGCTAAAGGAGAACATGAAACACGAACAGCTCTAACACTCACCATCTCTGACTTAAAATGAACACTTGGTTAGTGCAGGATAAATAACATTATTTTATTCAAAGACAAGTAAAACTCCATGCCTACATGTGCAGTTTTACCTGTCTTTGAATAAAATATGGTTTTGTTATGCACTAGCCAAGTGTTCATTTTAAGTCAGAGGTGCTGAGTGCTAGAGCTGTTTGTGTTTCACTCATAAATATAGGAATGCATTTTCCCACACAGAACATTATGAAACAACAGCAGTTGCGTACAATGTACAATAATTGGCAGCTGCAGCTGAAGTCTGTACCATAGAGACTCACTTTATCTTCAGAGTGCATTACCAATGTAGCATACAGCAGGCAGTATGCTAAGTAGGCCTGGGTTGCAGAAGGGGAAGTCTGATGCCCAGCGGTCCCAGTACACAGTGTCAGGCCTTGTTGGGTACTACCAGAACAAGGAGTACTAGGGCAGCTGGGAGCATGAAGTCAGGGAGGAATGGAGAACGTTGGTCTGCTGCTTGCACAAAGGAAAGGAAATGGCTGAGGTTATTTCAGAAGACAAGCTGTTTCAAATGGAGGGAAGCCTATAGGTGATTGAGGCTTACCCAAGATTTCTCCTGCAGCGTGGGATCTGGAAGTGACAGCCATCCTCAGACCTGAGAGAGTGAGAGCGATTTTGTAACTAGACTGACACAGTAGATGGATGATGGATGGATAGATAGATATGTAGGTAGGCAGGTAGGTAGACAGACAGACAGACAGGCAGAAGGATGGATGGATGGATGAACAGACACAAGAGACTCCAAGCCTGAGGTTTGGGCAACAGAACCACAAAGCGAAGCTGAGCGCTTCTGTCTGCCCAAACCTCAGGAGAGGAGTCACTGATACCATAAGAGACATTCCTTGGAGGCCTTTCCATTGAGTAAACAATGTTTTACCACATGTCTAACACACACACAAATCATTATCACTGAAGTTTCTACTTTACAATTTACACAATCAAGTGTTTGCCAGTAAAGAGTGAGGCACTGATGCCACTGGAAATGGAAACCCTTGACTCAGTGTCCCAACAGAGCATCAAACACTCTGTTTTAGAAGGGGGGTGAGTGTACCCTCTGCAGCAGTTTTAAAGGATACAGAATGCTACACATAATTTATTTTTTTTATTTAATGTATTTATTCATATATTTATGCAGGTATTTATTAGGAGGATTTAAACCCCTGGGCACACAAGTAGCAGGTTTTCTGCAAGGTCTAGTGGAAATAATAGTTGACATATACAATTAATTCACAACAGTGACAAAATTAGGTAAAATGTTCATCACAAAAAACTTTAAGCTCAATGCACATAGAGAGAGCAATTAACATGTATACAGTGCTAAATATGGACAGTAATTAAATAACTACCACTGACTGCAGCTGCTTATGCAAGACTGATTTGCTTGCGCAACACCTATGGTGACTCTCTGAGCTATGGGGATCTTATGCTCCCTGCATGATTTCTGAATTATTATTATTTTTTTTATGCGTTCTATTTTTCCTTCCCTGCGGGAATGGAAGGAAGCTCCGGACCCCCTCTCAGACAGCTTGTCTTCCAAGTCCGGCCGCCCCGATCCAGCTTTCCTCCAGTGATTCACCCATGCCCCCCCATGGTGGGGCCAGAGGAAGGAGTGCCAGTCCCCTCCCACAGAGCACAATCCAGAAGCCGGACAAAGCCAGAACTGGAGACTCAGCCATACCATCACTCCCCTCCCCATGTTGCAGGCATCCACACACACGCATGGAGGCATGCACACGCTGCTGCCCACAACGCCCTCCCTTCATGTCGCTTTCCTGTTTTGCACTACCCTCCAAGCCTCCACTTGGGGCCAGTCATTCATGGGGAGTGGCATCCCACCCACCCCGGGAGAGGAGAGCAGTTTTCCGGATGCTCAAACCTCTCCTTCCCCGGCTGACCCCCAGCAACCCACTGCTCACTCCCAAACACGGGTCACCAGCATGGAGTGAGCAGTGGCATCCACCCTCAGTGCCACCATGCCAGATTCCTGAATTATTTTAGGTGAATGGGAATGCTTCCCGTGTCTATCTGCAGGCCAGGTACAGTCCATACAGGCACAGGGCAGACTTCATCACATTGTTCCAGCAATGCCCACAGTATTAGCTCGGAGGGCCTATCTTGTACCTAATGACTGGATATTTCAGTCTCACTGCCCAGTCTGCCTTTCATGAGCAGTGACTGCCCAGGAAACTAAATCATGCCAATTAACACATGCCCATTACACATGGAATCAACTGGGACCACCCAAACTTCATTCCACCTGGACATGAACTTGGTTTGCAGTGCTGTCCTCCAGCATGGAAAGGCTACATGATCAAATGCAGCAGCCTGTCCTTCAGACATCCCTACACAGAAAAAGCAGTGTGCATGAGGAGAGGAGGGATGGACACCCTGAATCTCTCACTGTTGGTCTCCATTCCGCAAGTCCCGGGCCAGCATCGTGGTGCATCCAGAAACTGTGTCTCACTGACTTGGATATCTGAAGAGAATGAATGGCGAATGCCACACCACCAAAAATGGTGCCACTGCCTACAAAATGGCCAACCTACATGGAAAAAGCAATGCATATATGGAGTACCAAGAAAATAATATTGACATTTATTGAATAAAAATGCATATAAGTACTAGAGTATCTGACATACATAACTCACCAAAGCAGTGTGCAAATCTTTGCCTCATCGCCATACACCGGATTTTATACCTACTGATATATACCCATGTCTTCAATCAGTATGTACCCATGTCTTCCTCAGGGGTGGAGTTACTGGCTAAAGCCTCACAATCTTATGGATCCACTTGGGCAGATTTGACATGTGTCTGGGACTTGCATGGAGCCAGTCGTGCTCCTTTGGGGACTTTTTCTGGTCTTTGTGCAGCTCCCCTGTCTAAATGCTGCTGTGTCCCTATTGCCCTATTCTCCAGTTGGGAGGCTGGATTGATTCCTGTGGGTGGGGTTTCAATAGCCACTCATTAAATGAGTGATCAGCGGTTCCACTCGAGCTGATATAGACTGTGTCAGGGACTTGCATGGAGCCAGTCTGACTCCTTTTGGGATTTTCCTGATCTTTGTGCAGCTTCCCTTTATTACAGCTGCTGTGCCCCTGTTACTCCATCCTCCAGTCGAGAGGCTGGATTGGCTCCTGTGGGTGGAGCTTTCTCCCCCTTTACTTAAGACCTTTGCCCTAGCGGTCTTCTGCTGAAGTCCAGAGCATAAAGGCTGGAGATTATAAAGTTCATTATACTAAGGGTGTTCAGACTGTGGGTATCACACTAAGGGCCAGAGATTAAGGGTGTCACACTGTAGACATCATCATGGGGTGGCAGTCGGTAGTAAATGGTGCATCCCTAGCGTGACACTCTTATCTGTACAAGTGTTTTGCATTACTGTGAATCTACTGTAAGCATGTATTAATCTTTCCTGCACTCTACTGTATGCATTCATTTATTACCAAGGCCTCTGCTGCTGTTTGTTGGCTATTGTTTTTTTTTTTCCCCCCATATAGATTATTATCCCAGTTTTCAGGAGCTGGCATGCAGGGCTCTACTTCCCCCGCCCCCACCCCCTGGAGAAGCTCGCTTTTGGCCTGGTCTGCATCCCAATCACTGGGATCACAGCTGGGGCTGTCACGAGCCTTCAGCTCTGTTTTCTCCCGCCCCTGTTGTTGACACATGCATGCATGGAGGCGTATGCAGCTGTGTTCCCAACACACCCTCCCTTCATACTGCCTGTTGTCTGACACTCCACGGGCCTCCACCAGTGGCAGTCATATGGTTGAGGAGGCAAGTCCTTCCTTGGAGGAGACCTACATCACAGCTGCTCAATTCCTCCCAGCTGGCCCAACAGCCCAGGCCTGTTCCTGAACCTGGGTCGAGGGCGTGGCGCGAGGTGTGGCATCAAGCACCTCAATCCTCAGTGTCAACAAACCTGCTTGTTGGCCATTGTTTAATTATTCATTCACAATCTGCTTATTTATTGCATGCTGCTATTCTACAATAACAAGCTTATTCTGTGTAACTGAAGTAAGATTGCAGTCTTTACCAGTCTTTGTTTGTGAGAGTACTGTACCATTTTCTGATCATCTGCTTGTGATATGTAAGTGTGGTTTTGATAGCTCATATACCAGCTGTTCTGCTTTTTAGCCTCCACATTTGATTTTTGAATTTTTTGTCTCCTGTCTGGTGAGGCTATTCCCCCCTTAATAGTTTTAGTTTTCTGTTTATTTTTTGTCTGTCACCCTTTTGGTTTAGGCCTTCATCCCCTTGCAGCCTTATGTAGATAAGTCTGTTGTTGCTCCATCAGGATAATATTACCTTTACCTCCCTAATCTGATTTCAGGCGTACATTTCACTAGGATTATAGTTAAGGCCTCCTTCCCTGTTTATCTCCCTAGATGAGTCAGGCCTACTCCCATGTGTACTCACTATTTGTTCTGGTCTCTCCCTTATAGCCTCATTGTCTGGGGAAGGCCCCTTCAATTTCCCTGTCCCCATCTGGATTAGGCCCTTCCCCCTCACCAGCCATATCTATTGTGCCTTCCTTTTACTTTCTACATACGTATTTAAATGTTCTGCACTTTATTGCCACTATGCTGTTTACTTCTCTTGTTTTCCACCCTTCCTCTTCCCCTTCTTCTCTTTTCTGCCATCTACTGCTCTTTCCTTCCCCCTCCTCTCCTCTAGCAACCTCCCCCTCCTCCTCCCCTATACTCCTTCCTCCTTCCCCTCCCTCCTCTCTCCCCATCCCCATGGCATCCTGGGTGTCAACACCTTCCTGCTCCTTGGCTTCATCTTGAAGGTCTCTGGCCCTTTCTGCCTCTATTTTCCCCTTATCCTTCCATATGACCCCTCTCCCTCGTCCACTCCTTCAATCAGCATATTAGCCCCATTAAGCTCCTTGTTTCCTTGCTGCTTTTTGTAGCAGGTGACACTGAACTAAATCCTGGCTCCATCACTGCTTCACTTTTTCAGCTTCCCAAAGGACTTTGGGTTGCCCATTTAAACATCCACAGCTTCCTCCCAAAAACTGACCAACTGCAACCTATCACACTTAATCTACGATTGGAGGTACTTGTCATATCTGAATCTTGGCTCTCAACTAAGGTCCAGGATTCTGAATGTCTATCCCTGGTTATTCCTTAGCAAGTCAGGCTCACACAAAGGAGCAGTGGTATTGCAGTTTACATATATCCATCAGAATCCAGTTTGTAACTGTGCTGTCTCTTCTTCCTCCTTGTATGAGCTACCCCTCCTCCTCCTCATACTCTCCCTTCCCTCTTCTGTTCCCATATTAATTGCTTGGGTCTACTGCTGCCCTGGTAAGTCCCCTGCCTTAGTTACCTAGCTCTTTCCTCTACCTGTTCCCAGTCCTCCATAGGTGGGTGGCTCATCCATGGTGACTTTAATATAAATTGGCTCTCCCACTCTGCAAATAAATTCTCCCAAGTTGTAAAACCCCTCCAATTGACTTAACTGATTTCTGACCCCTCTAAGTTTTCAATCTTTAAATCACTTTCTCTTAGACCGGATCCTTTCATCTCATCCCCACCGTGTAGTGGATGCAGGTATTCTTCCTGACACCCTCAGTGACCTCCTGACACCCTCAGTGACCATCATATGGTTTACTGTATGCATAAGATATATCATCCTAAGGCCACCCCTAAATACATCTGTCTCAGGTCCTTTAGGTCGCTGGACTTGTCCTTCTTCCTAGCTGACCTATGGGCATCTGACTGGTCCCCAACTCTGCAGACACTAATATTAATTATGCCCTTCAATAATCTCAGTTCACAGTTATGGCTGTATGGGTTCATTATGTACCCCAGAAGAAAACCAGAGTATAACGCTCACACCTTCCCTGGATATCAGCTGAGTTGTTACCTTGCCTCTGTACCAGAGACCTTACCTGGTGATCCTACAAGATCACTTGCTCCCCAGCTGCTTTGGCCAACTATTGGCAACTTTAGAACACCTGTACTAAAGTCATCAGATTTGCTAATTCTGAGTATTTTGCATAGCATTCCGGAACATTAATCACCCCTCAAAGTTCTGACAGATTATCTATTCCCTTTTCTCCCCTCCAACCCAGTCTCCCTCCCCTGTTCTCATGGTTGGCAACTCTCTCATCTCTGACCCTTCTTCTGTTGCCTATTCCTTTAACACCTACTTCACCACATGTGCTCCCTCTCTTCCCTTCCTTGCCCTCCCCTTCTGCTCCCTTCCCTCATTTGCTCTTTCTCCTTCCTTCTTACACCTCCTTATGTTTCCCTTAATGCTCTGCTTGCTACTAATCCTCACTAAGGAGGTAGCCCTGACTGTCTCGATCCTAAGTATCAGCTTCTCTCAGCTTCTGCCATTGCTATATCTATTACCCAACTCCTTAATATTTTTCTCTGCCACTGTCCCTGAACACTGGAAGCAGCCTACTATCATCCCTCTCCCTAAAGGCAATGAGTCCTCTTTTCCTGGTAACTTCCATTCTATCTCAGCTTCCCACTCTGGCTAAGTTACAGGAACACCTTGTTCTTTCTCAACTCTCTTCCACCTTTGACTCCTCCTCCTCCTCCTTCTTCATCCCTTTCCCATCTGGACTTTGGAAATCCCACTCCACGTCCACGTTCCTCTTCTGATTTACTGACTCCATCTTTTAAGGTATGGACCAGGGTCTGATTACCTCCACTATCTGTTGATCTTGCTAAAGCTTCTCACACTGTGGCACATCCCCTCCTTCAGGACAAGCTTAACGCCGTGGGCTTCTCTGCCTCCTCAGTCAGTTGATTCTACTTCTACTGTACCTTGAGGACAGGTCTGAAGCTGTCTGACTGAAAGCTCCCTATCCTCTCCACTCCCCATCTGTTCAAGTCTTCCTCAAGGGTCTGTCCTGGGCCCCATTCTCTTTTCCATATTCTTGAATGACCTCCTCTGCTTGGTCCTCTGTGCCCATTCATTTGTATGCTGATGATACAGTACCCTTTGCATCTGGCTCCTCTTCCTATGACCTTACTTTCCAGCTACAGCTGGATTTTGACAATATTCAGTGTTGGTTCCAGTCTAACCAACTGTCCCTCAATGCCAAAGAAACTCCATGACTTCTGGCACCAGACAGAGGCTCAACAGACTTACCTCCCTTCCTCCCTCCAATGATTCCACACCCTTGATGGTGCCGTAAATGAGGATGTATCCTTCTTTAAGTACCTCAGGCTCTGGCTGGACTGTCATCTTGATTTCTTGGTGCACACTGATACCATGTACCATAAGCTCCACCCCAAGCTTGGTACATTATACCAGAACAAAGATAGTATCCTGCTTCCTTCCTGCCATAAGATCGTTTAAGTATGATCCTTCCTATTTTTGATTATGGTGACACAGTTGGATGTGGAGCTCCCAAATCTTTCCATGCCAAACTGAACCCTCTGTTTCACACTTTTTGTTGTTTTGCCTTAGAGTGTCACCTTTGTACCCTCAACTGCTCGCTGTACTCTGCTCTCCCCCCCTCTGCTCTTGATGCCAGATGCTTTTCCCATTATGCTTCCATTTCATTCAAATTCTGATTTGCTTCCCTACTCTCCAACCTTACCATCCTTTCTATCCTCTCTCCCTCCTTCCTTGTATCCTCACCACAATGATGTTTCCCATTCCCTTTCTTGTCCATCTAGGAAATCTACTGTTGGGCGAGCTGCCTTCTCATATCACGTTCCTAAACTCTGTTCCACACTTTCCCTGTCAACTGCTCTGCCTCTTCTCCCTTCTTGCATTGGTCTTTTCTTCATGTTTTTTTTACTCCCACCTGTAACGATCCATGAGCCCTACCTCTTGATCTCCTTCCCCCTCCTCATATTACCCTGATCATTTTGATCTTCCCCTCCCCCACAGTGCCTTTGGGGGTAATTTCCCTTTGACTATTCAAACTTATTTTTGTCTACTGCATGTACCTGTTGTACTGTTGTGGCTTTCAGTGTTTATGTGCCCCTTTAATATAATGTATTGCTGTATATGGCTATTGTTACGACTGCAGAGGGTTTAGCCCTGAAGACATCTTACAAGCACAGTAGAATAAAAGGATCTAACTGGATACCGGACAGATTTGTAAATAGTGGAGGCAAACAGCAAACACTGCGCGTTCACTGCATTATTTTGCCCACTGGTCGCCGGTGGAAGATGGCAATGACCACCATGTCCAAGATGGCTACCAGTGTTCTCTGTACATGCATGAAGACTCGCACATGCGCACTGAACTCCGGCAGCATGGTGGCAGAGTCCACCATGTCCAGGATGGCCAGTGGAGCCCAGTGTGCATGCATGAGTCATCACGCATGCGCAGAGAACTCCAGCAGACATCTTGGACACGGCAGACAGTGCCATGTTCCACCAGCAATCTCAGTTGCAGCTGTACTGGCTCCGGCCAGAGTTTGTTTTTGTAATGCTGTTAATTACTATTTATTTTTTCTCCTCTTGTACTATCTTCCATACCCTTCCCCTTGGATACATCTGGAAATGAGCTGTTATAAGTTCAGTATATATTTCCTGGTAAAATGTTTGAAATAAATAAATAAATAAAATACATTTTATTGCAGAACCTATTAGCATACTGTTTTTTTTTCTCAACTGTTTAACCAGGAGTAGCACACTAAGCTGAAAGCTTGTTTACAGGTGTGACCTGGGAGCACAGGGAAGTTAAGTGACTTACTCAGGGTCACACAGTATGCAAGTGGGTTCTGTGGGCTTCAAACACAGGTCTCCAGATTTGCAGCTCAAAGCCTTAAACCACTGCGCTATACTGCCTGTTTAAAACTGCCATATGCTATTTAAAGACATATATATATATATGTACATCATTCTAAAAATTCCAATGCAATACACAACCTCAACATTACTACTAATTTTTGAAAATAGTGACGTTAAATATTAATCAATGAATTTGTAGAATGCAACCAATAATTTGCTAGTTCTTCAAGGTAAAGGTAATTGCTATATGACTATTTCTTTTTCTCTTGCTTCAAACTATTTATCATTTTGTAATTTGATTTTGTCATTTGTCACTTTTTCAGGAAAGTTTTTATGATAACGTACCTTTTGTACATTTTATAACTACATTTAATTACAAACATCTTTTAAGCCTTACACTCTATCAAGCTAGAAAATATTCTGCACGACATGGCTGGCTGTTGGTAGTACTGAGATACCCGTACACCCAAAGGCATACTGAGGTACGAGGATACAGGCCAAGTGCCTTCAGCCCTTGGGTGTGTAGGTATTTCAGTACTACCAACACCCAGCCATAGCTGGCCCAGTGGCACTGAGGGTTGAGGTGCTGGACGTCACACCTCGCACCACGCTGGTGACCTGGGTTCTGGAATGGACTTGGGCCACCGGGGGCTGACAGAGGAGAGGTTGGATTGAGCATCCCAGGACTGCTCTCCTTCCTCTGAGGTGGGCTCATGGGGTTGCGTTGCGCTTGGGTGGCCCCTGGTGAAGTCCGGGAGAAGCACAAGATGCAGCGCCAGCATGGGGAGAAGTTTGGCAAGATGCTTGCTTAAGTGCAGCGCATCATTGCACTGCCAGCTCCGGGGGACAAAAATCAAGGTGGAAAAAGGGCGGGGCTTGACCGAGCAGCTTGATGGCGCACACCGCTGACCTGGAGGCCTGTCATGGAATCGCGTCGGGGGGTCTGGTGGCGGCCGTGCTAGGACTCACAGCGTGTCATTGAGCCTGCTGTCCTCCCGGGTCGTGGGGCGACAGCTGGATGACCCACCCGAGCACTGCAGAGGCACAAAAATCAAAGTATGATAAAAAAAACACCCCCAGCCATATCTTATTTTGCTTACAAAATGGGCTTCTGTTTTTAAAAATATGTATTATTATATTACATATCTAACATAAACTAAATTTTATTTATTTATTAAATTTCTTAATCGGGTAAGCCCACTGAGACAAGACAGTCCCTTTGCAGGGGCAACCCAGAGAGTGCAATACAATTGACAGTGTAGCAGTTAATACAAACAGATGTCCAGGATACATTCATATGAGTGGGCACATCAGTAGATATACAGTAGGTAAACAAGTACACAACTACAAGCAGCGATACACAGGTTAGCAATGGGGTAACAAACGACAACACAGGGGGATCAATAGTAGTACTGGCCTCTTACAGATTTGCTTTTATTTCACAAGGTGTCAAAAGGGGGAGATAAGGGTGCAGGGGCAGGACATGGGATAAAGTTTTTAGGAGTAGAAGAAGAGTTGGAGATTAATGTACAGTATCTGTGTTTTTTAGCTAAAGTAGTCCTTCCACCTACTGGGACTACATTTAATTAATTGATTTGCTTTAGGTCTTTTGACCCAATGTGCATGCCATAGTTGTATTTGAGTAGTTCCACCCCACCATCCAGCCACACAAACATACATACA
Source organism: Neoceratodus forsteri (assembly GCA_016271365.2). NCBI lineage: Eukaryota > Metazoa > Chordata > Ceratodontiformes > Ceratodontidae > Neoceratodus > Neoceratodus forsteri. Next base: position 118,899,729 of record CM028129.1, on the reverse strand, counting down.
CAAGACTGTATATTTCTTTAGACACAAGAAAAATGTAAGTATACAGTATTTTGTCTTTACCCATGTTTGCTTCTAAAGAGAGAGCTGCGGGGGAGGGGGGGGTAAGAAAGAGAAGGCTGTTTTTGGCCTAAAGATGTTGTGTGGTGCTGTTTTCATTTCATAGCATCTGCCTCCCCATCCACCACCCCACTCCAGCTGCAAGCACGCAAAACCGCCACCCGCAGGCACGCTCTCGCACACTCCCACTGAATGACACAATGCCAGTATGGAGTTTTTTGTTTTTTTTTGTCACTTCATTCAAAACCTAGAGAGAGAGAGAGAGCTGTGAGAGGAGAAAATCAGGAGCTTGAGTTGTGTGTTCAAAAGATGGAAGCCATGGGAGAGAGGGCTTCAAGTAGTTTTAATTGAGGATACTGGCTTCCCTTCAGTTTATATTCTTAACTGCGGCATGGAGACACAGATGGGGAAGTAGGCACTTACAGATAGTCAATGTGGAAGGTCTCTGTGGTAAGGTTGTTTTAAAAGGAGTGGTGTACCGGGGTTTAAAAATTAACTTTTAACTGAGAGGTATTCCACTTACGGGTGCAACTGGCAGTCAACGGTCATGAAGTTCGAGTGATGTCAGTGGGCACAGACTAGCTCAATTATGTTCTGGGAGGCCCTATATAAGTGTGGCTGGAACTGCTGCTTGCATCATAAGTTTATTTTGAGATTACAGGAATTGCTTTGACTGCTAGTTACTGGGATGTCACCTGAGTCAGCTTCAAACCCCACCACCCACCCCTGTCAGCACTGATCCTGTTGTTGTAGTTGCTGGATTTTAAAATACCATGTTCTAATGGCTACATAGAGAATTAAAGGTATGACTGGAGCAGATAGAGGTGTGCTGTATATAGATACAGTACTTATTGCGAATGAAGAGGTACTTAACTGCATGACTGTCCCTATGTTGTGCAGGAGTATTTAGTGAGAGAGAAAATGGCTACCAGATATAGTTGGCCAACATTCTGGGCTCGATTTTCAAAATGTTCAGACTGATGCAAGGAACTTGCTTCACAAGAGTTTTATGCAAGGTGTGACTTGCGTCACAACTTGCATCAAACGTGATTCTATAAGGTGGCCTGCATCAAATGCAGTGCAGCTGTGCCAAAGCCCCTTTACACCAAGGATGCGGCAAGCAACCAGATGCACTAGGTCACAAGGGGGCTTGTGCCATGGCACGGATGCAACATCCCCTTTCTTTGGATTTTAAAAGCCCCACCATGGATGCAGCAAACAGCACCACTTGGACCAGCCAGAAGGTGGTCTAACTGTCATGTGCCAGTGGCAGAGAATAGGACAATGGCTGCCTGCTGCAGTTGGGGCAGGGGAGATAGTGTATGGGGAGTCAGTGGGTAAGCTGGGCGGCAGTGGCACTGTTGGCACCCAGTCAGGTGCATGTGCGTGGGACTCTTTGTATAGTCCAGTAATCATACTATGGGTAAAGTAAGTAACTTCCCTGGTAGTCTAGTGCCCCCCCGATCCCCGATCTCCCCCTAAATCATCCATGTCATAGTCCCAGGTGGTCTAGTGGACCCTGATCTGCCTGTAAATTAACTTGTTGTTTTTTTTTTCAACTTTATTTAAGCCCCCTTCTCACTGGCCCCTTAGGACTCTCTCCAGCTCGGGCTGTCTGGATCTGGCATGCTGTCCCACTCTGCCTGAGACCCCAACCAGCCATACCTCCATCCAGGGATACTCCATCTCCACATCTTTGGCTAAGCTGACCCTCTGGCTCTAAACCCTCCGAGGCGGGGCTGCCAACTTCTCTGGCTCTCATTCTTGTCTAGTGGGCCGCCTGAGTGAGGAGAGGAGCTGGAGGTCAGGTGGGGATGGTCCGGCGATGAGCATGGGATATCGTCCAGGGCCTGGCCTTCACTTACCTGGGTGCCACAGTTTTTCCTGTTTTCTAGTGCCCCGGGGGCGTGGATATGCAATGATGTCCAGTGCATGACAGGCGTGCTCCCACACCTGCCCACAGGACATCCATCGCAGCCCTCATACCCTGCTACTAGGCTCCTACTGGCTGCAGTATCCCTAGTCTTCACTGGGAGTCACCTTACCATGGGAGACGCAACCCACCTGCCCCCAGGAGAGGAGAGCAGTCCTCCAGATGCTCAATCCTCTCCTGCTCCTGCTGACCCCAGTGACCCGAGATTGTTCCTGGACCCAGGTCACCAACATGGTGTGACGTGTGGCTTCCAGCACCTCAACCCTCAGTGCCACTGGGCCGGCAGTAAATGAACTTAAGAAAATCATTCCCTAGTGATCTAGCAGTCCTCCCAGCCCTGAAATGCCAGTAAGTTAACATGTTGGTGAAACCATTCCCTGGTGGTCTAGTGGCACCCCAGCAGAAAGTGCCCAGCCGCCTCCCCATCCAGACTCTGAGCCAGTGAGAAGCGGCCTATATCTCACCACCACGGCTGGCTGCCAACTGGGCTGTCAGTGAGTGTGTACTGTATAAAGTACATGCTCACTGGTCAACAACTCAGAGGTGTTAATCAATAAATGGCGATACTACATACAGTACACGCCCAGTGGCAACTCAGTCAGTGGCCAACTGTGGTGGTGAGAGAAGGCTGTGCTGCTCATCGGCTCGGGGTTCAGGATGGGGGGAGAGTGGGGTTGGTGGGTACAACCTGCAGGAGTAGGGAGGAGAGGGTCCACTATACCACCATGGAATGGTTTCACTAACATGTTAACTTACAGGCATTTTGGGGGTGGGTTGGACAGCTAGATCTCCAGGGAATGATTTTCTTAACACGTTCAGTTATGGGTAGATCAGGGCTGGGTGGGGTGGAGGTCCACTAGACCAACACAGACAATGACATGGACGATTTTTGGGGAGATTGGGGTTCAGGGGGGCTGCTAGACTACCAGGGAAGTTATCTACATTACCCCTGGTACTATTACTGGACTGTACATATAGTCCCATATAAACACACCTGGCCAGGTGTTAACACTGCCACTGCTGCCCAGCTGTCCTCCCAACCCCCCCATGAAACCTCCCGTGCCCCTTCTAGACTGGTCCCCTCCTGTTCAGTAGCTTCCCCCCCTCCACCACCATCCCGGCCCCATTAGTGTTGTGTCAGATAGGGGAGGCGGCGGATCCCTATGGCAAGTCCCACAGGTGCACCAACTGTCTGGTGCAGTGGGCAACTTGCAGCAAACCCAGGGAGTTTGGCACCTGGATCCTGTTTTTTACAGAATCGGGTGCAGGGTCCCAGATGCACCTAGTGTCTGCCACATCCCAGGAGCGACGTAACTTGTATCACTCTAAGGGATCTTTGAAAATAGAGCCCTCTCTATTAGTGCATTAATTTGTGATAGGGCTACATACCAGGATGCCCATGGGTAGTACTGAAGTATTGTATGATCAAGTGACTGGTTCTAGCCAATCAATATTTCAGAATTTCAGTGCCCATTTCATAAATGGCAATTCTGAATGTTCAACAATATGCTAATGTATCCTGCTATAAGATTGTAAAGCTCCAGCTAGGAACTTCACCCCCAGAGGCAGACATGGGTACATGTTGATACAGTACGTAGGGGAGCATCTGACGTTCGGTGGTTAGGAGCACAGATTTGCACTGTCTTAGCCAATTATGTACTAGCACTTGTGTACTTTAATTCAATAAATAAAAGTGTTTTCATGCTACTCCTTGTGTGCTGCTTTTTTTGTGAAGGTTGGTGTTTTTGTAGGCAGTGGCACCATTTTCAGCGCTGGGGCATATGCCGTTTTTTTCTCTCTTCCAACTGCAAAGTCAGTAAAACACTGTCTCTAGATGCTCCATGATTCTGAGCAATGTGGGTCTGCTCTAGATGTGGGCAGGTCAGGAATTTTTCACCACGAGTCAAGCCAGAGCCGAGCCAGAGGCCTGACTTTACTGTACAAACTGAGGCAAAATGTGAGCTGAGCCGTGGCTGCTGCAGGCTGTCTTTTACAATACTGACAGTGTTCTCATGAGTTACTTGAGAGGAGCTGGACGTCTCAGTCACTACCCAGACTGCTCAGGTAGGCAAAAATGCTTGCTTTGATCAGATTCATAACTGGCTCGCTTTGACTTTGGCTTCACTTCTTATAGAGGTAGAACTGAGCCAAGCCAGGCACTAATCTCGAGCCTGGTTTGAGGCTTCTCTGGCTTACCCACCTGTAGTCTGCCCTGGCATGCTGGTGTCCCAGTTTTTGTACCACGAGCCCTGGATGTTAGGAGTGGAGACCAGCAGTGAGGGGTTCAGGGCATTTATCGGACACTTCCCTCCTGGAGGGCAGGTGGCACAGCTCTGCTTACCTACTGGCTCCTGATGGTGGCATTGTGGAGATGCCTTTGAATGCCAAGCATGCCTGTCCCTGGGACGTCACTGCGGAGCATGCACATGGGTGGTGAGTGGGGCCCGGAAAACAGACACTTACTCTGGGCATGGTAACTGATGTCCTCTCCGGCAGTCCCTCCAGCACCACCAGTGGCCTTGCCACCTCTGACAGTATGCCTGATGATCAATGCCACTTCTCTCCTGGTGGCAGTGGGAGGATCCGCCAACAGGAATGAGTCGGACTCACTGGGTCTGACAGAGGACTTAGAAAATAGGGGCATGCAGGGTGAGTCCATCTGCACAAAGGGGAATACCTTGAAGAGTGCCTGAAGGACTGGATGCCTGAGGCTAGGAGGTACACCTCGTATCCATTATGGGAAATGTGGCAAGCTCAATCATTACTGATCTTTGTACTGGGCAGTTGCCATTCACTCTCTGTTTCAACTCCAGGAAACAGTTAACTAAAGACAGTAAATTAGCATTACTACAACAAAACCCAACAACAGATGCACTGAAATATGAATCAAACCGTAAATCACAACAAAAATTCAGCAAACAATAGTGTGCCAAAATAAAATCTACATTCTTACTGCAGAGTCTTATGAGGGAGGAGGCAAGGTTAAAAATTAACCTGACAGTACATCACTGCCTGGGCATAGTGACGCCACTTGAAGCCATGGTAAGGGGTAACAAACAAAGTGATACCCAAACTGGAGACCTGGTGATCAAGTCACTCAAAATTTTTTTTAGCCGTCAGTGAGAGCCTGACAGCCTAGCACACTTGAAGCTTTGGCACCAGTACTGTGTGACAGACAAACCAGGAACATTCTAAAACTGAACTGGAGGGCATCTGGGTGTCTGAACACCCGAGACATTGAACTCCCTAGATCTGCCCTTGTGAACTGTACGCAGTTCTACCAAGATTGCTGACCAAATGATCATGTTTTGCTCCAGGTGTAACCAGAGTACCAAAAAAACACATATTTATTGTTTTACCCACTCCAACCACGACCATGAATCCTGTTAAAACCTAGCTACCATACATGATTCATCCATTTCTTATAAAGAAATTCAGGTCACAACACCAGTCAGACACCTGAACCCTCCCCCATCATGCACTCGGACATATAGAAAGTCAAAGGAAGTTAGAAATTATCCTCTGTAGCAGCTTTACTTCCCTGAGTCCACACTATTATGCATCTTCTTTTAAGTGAATATGTTGTTTTTTACATGATTTGCAGCGTTTGTAATTTTAAGCACATATACAGACACAGAGAAAGCCCGCTGATCAAATTGGCTCAGAAGGCTTGGTCAGAAAGATTCCAAGGAACTTGTCCCCTAGAGGTATTTTCATTAGGGCACGCTTCTTTGAACAAGCTAACAATTTCGCTACAGATGTGCTGATTTAATAAAATGAATGTTGCAGCCTGAGAGAGTAGGCGATTTCTTTCCAGCAATTTAAAAAAATAATGATGGTCGATGCTGCCCAGTTCTTAATTAGAACCCCAAAAGTTCTTGTTTTCAAATGGAGTGCAGTAATTTGCAGATATTAGCATATTAATCCCATGCTAATTGCTTATCTGCATTTCAACCTGGGATTTCAACCCACTCTGACCATTTAAAGTAAGGTCTTTTTCAGTTCTAAATGTTAGAATTGGACAGATTCTAGGATTTTTTTTGTACTGGTTCTACTGCCGGCCCAGTGGCATGTTGGCAGAGCAATTAACCGTGGGTTCATGTATGAGCCCTGTAACTCCACAGTGGGACTGACTGTGCCACTGAGGTGAGGCGCATACTTCTTAGCCTTTTTTCACTGAAATGAGGAATACAGACACTCAAAAGGTGGGACAGTGAGGAACACTGAACCTCACAATGCGAGGGACACATCCTCAAATACTGCGATACAAGCTCAGAACACTGGGGAAACCATTGTGTTTACTTGTAGAAAGTTTGTTTTTGATTTAGCACCGTAGAATATTATGAATGTCTGCTTTAAAATCTGGGCATCGTGACCCTATGTTATGTACTTTTCCCAAAGTATTTATTGTTGTCTTTGTAACTTGCTGTCTATTTACTGTCTGTACCTCTTCCCGGTCATGCCTGAAAATAGGCAATGTTTTTGTCTAGTGCACCTACCCGGTCAACAAATACTAAAACAATAAAATAAAATCTGAATTTACAGCACATTTTCTGTGTGGGCAGCACCTTTTCCATGAGGAATGGATGAGGGACAGAGCCATTTTGAGGGGTAAAATGAGGGACGAATCTCATACTCAGGGACAGTTGAGAGGTATGGCGAGGCACTCGGCTCCAGGAGAAGAGGCCACTGTGGGTTGTCTGGCATTCACATGCCCCCCTACTGGCCAACTAGGGGATGGCATTGGTGTCGGCTGTGAAGGCCCACCCTCCCATCTGATGCAAGGCAGCTGCCATAGCAGCCCTGATTATCAGGGGTGGTGGAACAAGTGAAATCAAGGGAAAAAAATATTCTCATTTCTACTTAAAGAGCTAGTGCTGCCATAAACAGCCAGAAGAAAATGTTTATGATTTTTAAAAGTAGTCAGTTGTTAGTTTTTATTTCTGAAGTATTTTTCTTCTTCCATTTGCTCATTAGGTTTTTAACCACATAATATTAGGTGGGATGTAATAACAGAAACACAGCAATTGTCAGCAGATAAGGGCCTTGGTCCACCTAGTCTGCCCTATTACCACTAACAATTGCACTCAGTCGTGCTGCACTGTTGTAATTAGGTTGTACCCCACCCCCCAGACTGCCAGCAATCCTCTATACCTCTCCCAAGCATGTTTAAAACCTGTAATTGTTTCTGCCCCCACCACCTCCACTGGCAAGCTGTTTCACTTGCCCACCACCCTCTCTGTGAAGAAGTACTTTCTCATGTTCCCTCTGAACCTCCCTCCCCCCAGTTTCATCTTGTGTCCCCTTGACCTTGAGCATCTTTTTCTTTGGAAATAGCATTCTCCTGTACTTTATTCCTCCATGTGAGGTACTTAAATGTTTCAATCATATCCTCTCTCTCTCTCTCTCTCTCTCTCTCTCTCTCTCTCTCCCTCTCCTCCATGGAGTACATATTTAATTCCCTCAGCCTGTCCTTGTAGGGCTTGCAATGTAGTCCCTGCACCATTTTGGTTGCCCTCCTCTGAACTGCCTCCACCCTGTCTATGTCCTTCAGGAGGTGGGGCCTCCAGAACTGGACACAGTATTTGAGCTATGGACTCACTAATGTCTTGTATAGTAGAATTATTATCTCCCTTTTTCTGCTGATGATTCCCCAGCCTATGCATTCCAACATCCTATTTGCCTTTCCTGCCACCTTGTCACACTGCCTACCTACCTTGAGATTATTGGAGATGATCACTCCCAGGTCTCATTCTTACTTGGAGCATGCTATTCCCCTCCCCCTCCACCAGTTGATATGTAGCTCCTGGGTTTTTGTGCCCTATATGCATTATCTTGTACTTTATTGTGTTAAAAACTAGCTGCTAATCCCTTGACCAATCCTCCAGCTTCCTTAGATCTCCCCTCATTCTATCCACTCCCCCTGGTGTGTCCACCCTGTTGCAGAGCTTAGTGTCATCAGCAAACAAGCAAATCTTTCCTTCCAGACCCTTTGCAATATCACTGATAAAGGCACTGAAGAGGACTGGACCCAGCACTGATCCCTGTGGTACCCGACTGATCATTTTACCCTCTGCAGAGTGAATGCCATTGACCACCACCCTCTGGGTCCTATTATCCAGCCATTTCTTCACCCACTTCACTACCTTCCTTCCCACCCCCTCGCTCCCCAGCTTGTTTAACAGCCTTTATGTGGCACGATGGTGTAAAGGCCTTGCTGAAATCCAGGTAGGACACATCCACTGCCTCTCTCTGATCCACCTCCCTGGTTACCTAGATGAAGAACTCAATGAAGTTAGTCTGGCATGACCACACTCTCATAAAACCATGCTGCCTTGGTCCTGTAGACCACAGAAACCAGGTGTTCCACTATTCTTTGTTTTAGTAGTGTTTCCATGACATTTCCCACCACTGAGGTCAGGCTGACCAGGCTGTAGTTCCTCGCTTCCTCCCTGTTTCCACTTTTGTATAGAGGGACCACATCAGCTCTCCTCCAGTCCTTGGGTACCTCCCCTGTTTCCAATGACAGGTTAAACAGGGTAGTCAGAGGTTCTGCCAACTCTCCTCTTAGCTCTTTCAGTATACTGAACTTACAAGCTCAAATGGGCAGACTGGGTGGGCCATAGGCCCTTATCTGCCGACACTGTCTATGTATCTATAAAGGTTCAGGAGGGGTGGAGAGCCCTAGCTGCAGAGTTCTAAGTTTCCTGCCTGCATATCTGCATCAGGAGTTGCAGCCTATCTGTTGGGAAGCCCGGAGACCAGCTTAGGAGAGAGAAAGATCATTATAAATTTGTTTAAAATCAGTGTACATAAGCAATAAGACACGATGGGGTGTGCATTAGACAGTTCTAATGCACAGCTAGGGGGATGTAGTGAGGCACGAGGCCACAGGCCAAGTGTGTCCAGTCCCCTAGCTGTGCATTAGAACTGCCTAATGCACATCCCCAGAGTGGCTTATTGCGCTTAATAAAATGGGCCTGTGTATTCTAAATGGGGGTTCTAGTTTTAGCTGTGCATTAGACACATCTAACGCATGGCTAACAACCAATCAGATTGCTATAGCAATAGAGTCAAGCCATACAAAGGCAAAAGTACTGGACTTTAGGAGGGCTGACTTTGCCAAAATGGGTGAGTGCCTAAGGAATGCACTAGCAAATGGGCAGGAAGGAGGGGTGGAAGAACAATGGGGAATAATAAAAACTGCCATCACAGAGGTAACGAGCCTTTGTGTGAAGCAAATAAACAAAACAAAACGATGTAAGAAACCACTGTGGTTCTCAAAGGAAGTGGCAGTGAAGGTTCAAGAGAAAAGAAAGCATTCAGGAAGTACAAGGAATCGCAGAAGGAGCAGGACAGAGAACTGTATCAGTTAAGGAAAAGGAGGCTGGGAAGGCAGTCAGAACAGCAAAGGCCCAAACCGAGGAAAAGATAGCCAACTCAGTTAAGAAGGGGATGCAACTTTTTATAGGTACATCAGGGAGCGAAGGAAGACCAAGGGAGGGATAGTGAGGCTTAATAAAGGGAGGGAGGGTGGAAGAGGGAGACTGTGAAAAGGCAGAGATACTAAACAAATATTTTTGCTCAGTATTTACAAAATGAAGAGGGGAGGTACCTAAAACAAACAGTAGAAACACTCTGGATACAGAAGTTGATACCAGCCCATTTACAGAAGAAAGGGTTCTGAGTACTAATGCCCATAGTCTGGGTAACAAGCTTCCTGAATTAGTGGCCTTGATGGTGGAGTAACATCTGGATATCGTGGCAGTCACAGAAACATGGTACACACAAAACCATGACTGGGACATAAACATACCAGGATACACTATCTACAGGAGGGACAGGGAGGGTAAAAGAGGAGGAGGAGTAGGTCTTTACATAAGGGAAGGAATAAAAGCAACAGAACAAAAGGGTAAACAGGGAGGAGAAGAAGCACTGTGGGTAAATTTGGAGACAGACAATGGCACCACAATACGCACAGGGGTTGTATACAGACCCCCTTCTCAGGGGGAGGAAATGGACAGGGAAATGATAGAAAGTATACTTAGAATGGCAGAAAAAGAGGAGATATTGCTGATGGGTGATCTGAATATGCCAGATGTTAACTGGAGTACAGTTGCAGCTGCCACTTTGAAGAGTGCAGTTATTCTAGACGCCCTACAGGGGGCATGCCTTAGACAACTAGTACTGGAGCCCACTCGAGAGGGAGCAATATTAGACTTGATTCTCTCAAATGGAGATGAGAGAGGATCACAGATGTAGAAGTGGTAGCCATCTGGGAACTAGTGACCATCGAACAGTATGGTTCACAATAAACACAGCAATAAGTCAAGCCATACAAAGACAAAAGTACTGGACTTTAGGAGGCTGACTTTTGCCAAAATGGGTGAGTGCCAAAGGATGCACTAGCAAATGGGCAGGAAGGAGGGTGGAAGAACAATGGGAAAAATAAAACTGCCATCACAGAGGTAACTGAGCCTTTGTGTGAAGCAAATAAACAAAACAAGACGATGTAAGAAACCACTATGGTTCCTAAAGGAAGTGGCAGTGAAGGTTCAAGAGAAAAGAAAGCATTCAGGAAGTACAAGGAATCGCTGAAGGAGCAGGACAGAGAACTGTATCAGTTAAGCAAAAGGAGGCTGGGAAGGCAGTCAGAACAGCAAAGGCCCAAACCGAGGAAAAGATAGCCAACTCAGTTAAGAAGGGATAAACCTTTATAGGTACATCAGGGAGCAAAGGAAGACCAAGGGAGGGACAGTGAGGCTTAATAAAGGGAGGAGGGTGGGCAGAGGAGACTGTGAAAAGGCAGAGATACTAAACAAATATTTTTGCTCAGTATTTACAAATGAAGAGGAAGGTACATAAAACAAACAGTAATAACACTCTGGATACAGAAGTTGATACCAGCCCATTTACAGAAGAAAGGGTCTGAAAGAACTCTTAAAACTGAAGGTGGACAAAGCAATGGGGCCTGATGGGATTCATCCCAGAATTCTAAAAGAGCTAAGGGTAGAACTAGTGACACCACTGACTACCCTTTTTAACAAATCATGGGAGGATGGGGTGGTACCTGAGGACTGGAGGAGGGCAGATGTGATTCCCCTTCACAAAAGTGGGAGCAAGGCAGAAGCAGGAAACTACAGACCTGTTAGTTTAACCTCGGTGATAGGGAAATGATGGAATCACTTCTGAAGGAAAGAATTGTCGAGTATCTAGAGGCCAGAGGGCACAGGACCCTAGGCAGCATGGATTCACAGTGGGAAGGTCATGCCAGACGAATCTGATAGATTTCTTTGACTGGGTGACCAAAGTAGTAGACCAGGGAGGGGCTGTGGACATGGCCTACCTAGACTTTAGCAAGGCATTTGACACAGTCCCACACAAAAGATTAATATACAAGTTAGCCAGCCTGGGAGTGGGTCCCAAGATGACAGCCTGGGTAAAGAATTGGCTGGAGAATAGGACATAGAGAGTAATAGTAAATGGAGTCCACTCAGAAGAAAGGAGGGTTACTAGTGGGCACGCAGGTTCAGTATTAGGACGGTCCTCTTCAATGTCTTTATAGCGACATTGCAGAGGGACTGAAAAAAGTGTCTCTTGCAGATGACACAAAGATCTGCAACAGAGTTGATGCACAGGGGTGGGGTGGAAAGGATGAGAAGGGACTTGGCAAGGTTAGAGGAATGGTCAAATGTATGGCAGCTTAGATTCAATGCTAAGAAGTGCAAGGTAATGTACCTGGGAAACAAAAACCCAGGGGAAGAGTACACAATGGGGTGAGATATTAAAAACAACAAAAATGGAAAGAGACCTGGGGGTAGTCATATCAGATGACCTAAAGGTGGGCAAGCAATGTGAGAGGGCAGCAAGGAGGTTGGGGGATACTGGGATGCATAGGAGAGGCATCACCAGTAGAAAACAGGAAGTTATTATCCTCTGTACAGACAGCTGGTGAGACCCCATCTGGAGTACTGTGTGCAGTTCTGGAGACCCAATCTCCGCAAAGACATAGACAGGATGGAAGCTGTCCAGAGGAGGCACTAAAATGGTGCAGGGTCTGCACCAGAAGACATATGAAGAGAGACGAAAGGAGCTTAATATGTATAGCCTCGAGGAAAGGAGGGAGAAGGGGGACATGATAGAAACGTTCAAGTACCTCAAGGGAATCAACAAAGTCCAAGAGGGTAGCATCTTTCAAAAAGAGGTGTGCAAGAACAAGAGGGACAATTTGAAGATGGGGGCGGCTCAGAGGTAATTTAAGGTATTTTTCACAGAGGGTTGTGGATGCATGGAATGGCCTTCGGAGGAGGTTGTGAGTCAAAATCAGTGGTGGAATTCAACATGCATGGGACAGTCATAAGGCCATTCTAGGGGTGGGGGTAGGAAGAAGTAGGCTGCTGGTTAACTAGGATCTGCAGCTTATCCAGTAGGTAGGGAAATGGGCAGACTGGGTGGGCCAAGCGGTCCTTATCTGCCGTCAAATTCTATGTTTCTATGCTTGAAATCCTTTGCCCATTTTATAAGTCAACACAATCAACATAGTACTCACTATAACAGTCAATGCCTGTTCTACACAAGCATTCCATCTCACAGGACTATTACAGTGCAGTTTATAATAATACAGAGATAAAATTGCATAACACTAAAATTATACGTGAGAGATCTAGAGCATATATAAGAGCACATTTTTTATTGCTTCCTCTTCTCCTAATTTTAATGACTGACAAAAAAAAATATTTGCTACCCTGGTTATAGATCAGTCATCCTCTGCAGTAGTCAAATGAATATTCAATGCTTTTTCTTTATTAATATCATGAAGAGATTTCATACGGGGCCAAGTCGGTAATGTCCGGCTTTGTTGTACAGCGGCAGTTCCAAAATATATGCACAATATCATCCCTACCACCAATCAAGCAAGAACAGTTGGAGTCCTTTGTTGGGTCTCCTTTACTATTCCTTGCTAGTATGATGTGAAATTTCAGGGCTGGCCTATCAGCACAGTGATAGCGCTACTGCTCATGACACCAGCGACCTGGGTTCAGAGGTGAGCCCTGGTCATCGGGGTCGGTTGGGTGGAGGAGGGGAGAATGGTAACACTCTGCTGTAATGCTGCCACCTGGGTGACTACAGGTGGCGATGCAAGCTAGAGGAGTCAGCGTATGTGGGAGGGCCTGAGGCTGGAGCCCGACTGCAGCAGAAAACACACTTGCATGGACTGCTTCTATGGCAATGACTCACTGACTTTTTGACACAGTTGTCTTCAGAAAAATAGAATGTGGGATGATTAATATGGGAAATTAATTAAATATAAGCTTAGTTTTACCTGAATATTATGTAGTGCCCCAGAGTTGGGGGCACCTCAAACAGACCCAGGACCCTCTCCCCGAGTAGGAAAAGTTAACTTTTTTTTTTCAAAATGGTTCCATTGGACCCCCTTCCCTGCAGTCCCACAAACCCCTCCCAGCTTTGCGCTGAAAAGGGGGGCAGCGGGCAGGAGACTCCTTCCCGAGTGATGGAGCTCAATACAAGGGGCTGCCCAGCAGGACCTCCCCTGCCCTACAAACGGGCCTGGGCAGTGGCTTCACATGTTCATTGGTGGCTGGGCTAGGAGGGTGGAGGACATGGGGAGAATGGCTGGTAGACATACCTGAGTGTGGGTCCATGGCTCCTCTGGTGTCACTCCTCTCCAGACAATGACTGACTGCAGCAAAATCCATGGTTCAGGTTGGAGCATGCGGCTCCCTGACATGGTCCATGGTTCGTGAGTCTCTGGCAGCAGTAGCAGGGATGGCTCCTCCGTGATGGACCCAGGTGTGCAGCGATAAAGTAGGTCCAAGCAGAAACACGCACCCCTGTCCTTCCAGTTTCACTGCCAGCCCCAGGAGCAGCAGCAGAGATGGGTGGGGGTGCAGCTCCCCAGCCACCATTTCCGACTCCCCCTCCCAGCAGCACAGCAGACTTGGACTGTGGTGGTGAGTGGGCTGAGAGCACGATTTTGTTAAACTTGCGCCACAGGTGCCAGAGAGAGGGTGGGAAGAGGTAAGTAGAGTGCTCAAAGAAAAGAATTAAAGGGCCATGAGCAAGAATTTAAAATACTGAGCACCGCTGGTGCTAGAGAAGCCCCAGGAATTAGAAACCCCAAGGGGAGCAGGGAGCAGACATCCATGAGCTGAGTGCCCAGCAAGAGGGAAGAGCAGACCAGGGGCATGGGCCAAAGGCCCCTTTGTGTGAGATCACACCCTAAGTGTGGGGCAGGGCAAGGGGAACCAAGGCCCTCATAAATATTCATTAAAAGGGTGGACCCATGGCGAGACCCAGCATAAGACGGGGCTGGAGGCCATAATTAATATTCAGGAGGGAGGTGGGACCAGGCCATAAAGTCCCATATATCAGGCACAGGGGTGAGGATTAATATTAATGAAGGGGGTGGCTCTGCAGAAGCAACTGGTAAAGGGGAACATCCTTAAAGGTACAGCACCCTTTGGAGAGAGGGAATTGTCTGATGGCCCTTTGTTGCTCACGGAGTAATGTGGATGTGTTCAACGTCCCACCTGAGCCAAGCTGTGCTGTAGCCTGCCTGGCACATCCCATTGACTAAACCCTTCTGTGAACTGAACCGTTGGCCTAAATGTATACTGTTTGCCAAAAACTGACCTGTTTGCTTGCAGCCAGAATTGTGTTATTGGACTGCATCCTTTGTGTACTAGATGTCCAGCTTAGCCTTCATTGCCAGGCTCAGCTTCTTCAGAGCCTGATGCTGACCCAGGGAGGTCCCTAACCCATCCCCCATATGCAGCAGAACTACCTCCAGTGACATCAACCTGCCTCGAAGCTCCGCTACAGTATGTCTCTTTGCAGATGACATTAAGATCTGCAACAGAGTGGACACTCTGGGAGGGGTGGAAAAATGAGGAGGGACCTGGGTAAACTGAAGGAATGGACTCGAGTGTGGCAGCTGAGATATCAATGCAAACAACTGCAAAATCATGCATTTCAGGTGCAAGAACCCAGGGGAGGATTACATGATGGGGGGGGGGGGAGATACTGATGGTTACCAAACAGGAAAGGGATTTGGGGGTAATCATATCTGATGATCTAAAGGTGACCAAACAATGTACCAAGGCTGTAGAGAGAGCCAGCGGGATACTGAGGTGCATAGGGAGAGGTATCACCAGCAGAAGAAAAGAGGCGGTGAAGCCACTGTACAGATCATTGGTGAGGCCCCACTTGGAGTACTGTGTCTAGTTCTGGAGGCCACATCTCCGTAAGGACATAGACAGGGTGGAGGCAGTTCAAAGAAAGGCATAAGGCAACAAAGATGATGCAGAGCCAAACGTCATATGAGGAGAGACTGAGAGACTGAGAGACCTCACTATGTATACCCTGGAGGAGAGGAGAGGAGAGAAGAGACGGGGAGATATGATAGAAACCTACAAATATCTAAAGGGCATAAATAGGATACCAGAGGGTAGCATCTTCCAGAAAAGGAGATGTTCAGGAATGAGGGGGCATGACATGAGGTTGGAAGGGGGTAGACTAAAAGGTAATGTGAGGAAGTGTTTCTTCGTGGAAAGGGTGGTGGATGTATGTAACAGACTCCAGGCAGAGGTGGTGGGAGCAAACACAGTGGGGGAATTTAAAAATGTATGGGATATGCATAGGGAAACCCAAGCGGTAGGAACGAGAAGGTAAAGTTGAAGATCAAGTAGTGTCTGCGGTTTTTGCAGAAGGTAGGGAAAATGGGCAGACTGGATGGTCCTAGAGGTCCTTATCTGCCGTCAATTTTTATGTTTCTATGTCCCAGCATCAGTCCTGCGATGGTAAGTTGTAGAGAGCCGCTAGTCAGGTATCCAGTAATGTCAGCTTAGGGGCTGCACCAGCTCGAGAGTGAGGGACCACAGTTAACGTTAAGCATGTCCTTTCTTATTTTGCCGGCCATCTGTAAATGTGCGCATACCCATGACGATCTGTAGAGGCCACCTGAGGATCGCATCACCAGCAGTCTTCTTGTTGGGAGGTGGCCTGGGTGCAGGGGACCTGCCAATGGTCGTTGCTGTGGATTGTCCAGAAAACCATCTGCTGGCCAGGAGTCTTCAGCTTCTTGCCCAGAGCCACAGAGGATCACTAAGATCTTCACTGTCCAGCTGGCAGTGTAAGTAAGTAAGTAAAATTTATATATATATATATATATATATAGGCGCCAATCCCAGGCACTCTGGGCACCTTACAGGCAATAAACGAGGGTTAAGCAGACAGCATACAAGATATATAAATACACAATAAATTAATAAATAAATCAGTAATATTAAAATTAGCTAAAACATTCTGAAAATGCTTTTCTAAAAAGGGAGGTCTTCAGGGCTCTTTTAAATGCCTCCACTGATGGGGCTTTCCTCAAAGAAGTTGGAAGCGAGTTCAAGAGGGCCGGGCCAGCCACCTCAAAGGAACAGTCTCCCAAAATTTTCGGCTTGGCCCTCTGAACCACCAGGAGGACATCGGTTGAGGAAAGGAGGGAACAAACCGGGGTGGTAGGTGTAAGGCGGTCAGACAGGTAGCCAGGGCCTGAGCCATATAGGACCTTATAGGTGAGAAAGCCCACCTTGAAGATGATCCTCCACCTGACAGGCAGCCAGTGCAGATTTTGCAGGACCGAGTTTACATGACAGGGCCTGGGCAGACCCATCAGCAACCTGGCACCGTGATTATGCATCAACTGTGGTCGGCAGAGGCTCCCTCCACTGACCCCTAAGTATAGAGTGTTACAGTAGTCCAGCCTGGTTGTCACAAAGGCATGTACCAATGAGGGCAGGTCTTCAGGAATCAAAGGTTAATCAGGGCAATGTTCCTTAGGTGGTATGTAACCCCCCTGCAAATGGGGGTTCCCAAAAGACTTCCAGGAGCTTGCTTGAATGCTCCAAGCCTGAATGGTGTTTGGCATTTAAGCCATTTATCAGTGAGTGTTTTTAGAGCCTCTGGTACTGTCTCTTTAAGAGCTGTCTGCTTGCAGACATAATTAGTTTGTATGGGGGGACTGTGTGCTTCTCTGTTTGAGTACCACTCAAGCTGCTGCCAATTCACTCCATTTTTGCAGTCACTAGGAGTGCAAAGGGAACCTATCTGAAAGATGTAACTGTTTGCCAGAAATCATTTAGAGTAATAATGAAATTACAGTTTGTCTAACCTGCTTTCTTTGCAGTCAGAACTGTGTCTGCCTAGTTCCCCATTCTGGTTTTGAACTGCTGAACTGGACCAATCAGTGTGGGGTAAGCTAGCTCTCAAATGGTGCCTTTGGACGAATCAGAACTTGACTCATAATCTGAGCCAGCCACAAGAGGATTGTATGGGCAGTGACTCTGGGAGATGTAGTTTAGACTTCGGCGCCTTTTGGACCAACAGGAGCAGTCTATTGTGAGTGACAGCCAATCCAGTCAAGAACTGGGAGGAACTCAAAGGAAGTGCCCGGTTTTGTCTGTTGGAGTTTCAGTTTTAGCTCTGGCAGTGAAGGGGAAAGGAACCCTGTGCTCTTTCAGTGCACAGTTTTAGTCGGGAAACATGTGTAAGGTCCGGAGTTCCGGTCTGCAGCTTATGTAACTGCTTGTTAGAACTGAATCCGTCCTGTGAAGAGAATCAAAGGATATCTGAAGAGTAGAAACCAGGCTCACCCTGTAGAAGACTGGAGAAATTGCTGAATTGCACTTGGTCTGTCAGGAACTGAATCTGCTGTGTGTTCTCCCGGGTATTGTGCAGTAATTGCGATCGGGATAGAGAAGCAGCCTGCCTGGTATAGTACTTTTTTTTTTGCCATATAAATGTGTGAGGAGTCTCGTGGAGCTCAAGAGTAGCCCTGCTGACATTGAAGGACCCTATCTTGTTTGGAGGTCGTGAGTACTAATTCAGGGTCGCTCCCTGTTGAATTGCCACGTTGAATCCAAATAGAATCACTGTACTACTGACTGTTTAAACTAATTTTTCTTTTCTCTGTGGAAAGGGCCCCTACCAGCTGCCACGGTTTGGACTAGCCACTAGGCTTGGGTACCCAGGGACAGTAACTGGTAGGGATAGGCCTGTGCACAGAGCCATAGGTAGATGAGTAAAGTGATAAGCTAATTAACCTGATTTCCCCCTGTCCTTGTTATATTCCCCCTAAATAAATCAGAGCTGCTTGTTTCAGCAAAGTTATACTGCCTGAGGTATGTGTCTATGTTAAAGTATTGTACTGTGATTGTTGCACTGTATCTTATTTTACAGGAGGTCCCAGTGCCTGAACCAGCCCTGGGGGTAAATGTATACTGTGAAGGTAATTCTGATATATTGTGTGGGCCACTAGTGGGAAGAAAGGGGGGTTGCAGTGTCACAGAGGGCTGTGACCAAGTAAGTTTAACTATTGCAAACCTTGACCTCTGGGTGGAGGCACCCGCCATTGGATCCAGGCCCCTCAACCTGTTAGTGGCAAATCAGGCAGGGGTAGTAGCCCCTGGGATAGCGCCATCTAGGGGTTACAGGTAGAAGCCACTTCGGACCACAGACAACACCTGGGCAGCCAGTGTCAGTCTGTCATCAAGGATGATGCCCAGATTTTTCACCTTGGGGGATGCCATCAATGGGGTAGATCCCAGGACCAAACCTGTCACCACCCCGGAGGCACTCCCATCATGCCAGCAACCAGGCTCAGTCACTAGTACCTCTGTCTTGTTGGGGCTCATCCTCAGCCAGTTAGAGGACATCCAGTACTGAATTTCAGCCAGGCACTTATTCAGCACTTCAACTGCACTATTCGTTTAGGGCAAATGACATACCACTGAGTATCATCTGCAAAGCAATGGAAACTCAGACTGTAATGTCTAATGAGCTCACCCAGGAGCAGCATGTACACTGTGAACAGCATCGGTGAAAGGATTGAATCTTGAGGAACTCCACATGATAGAGGCTTCAAGGAGGAGGAGGAGGAGCAATTCCCTATCACCACTCATTGCCTCCTATCAGAAAGATAGGACTCAAACCATTGGATGACAGTTCCGGTGAATCCACAATACACTCTAAGGTGATCCAAAAGCACAATGTGGGCCATGGTGTCAAATGCTGATGAGAGATCGAGGAGGACAAGAATTGACCATTTCCCTCTATCCCTCACCCTGAAGAGGTCCTTTTTGCACACGAACTAGCACCATTCCATGCTATGCCTAGCACTCAAACCAGACTGGAATGGCTCATAGATGTCAAAGGCCATGAGGGGAGCCTTGAACTGCAGAACCACCACTTTCTCAACAACTTTCCCTAAGAATGGGAGGTTGGAGATAGGTCTATAATTCACCAGAATGTCAGGGCAGAGTGATGGTTTCTTCAGAAGAGGCCTCACAACACCACCTTCAAGGCATTGGGGAAATGCTCCTCTGAGAGGGAACACTGTAACGATCCCGGCGAACACTGGACCAATGGCCTTGGCACATTCCATGAGGAGATGAGTCAGCCCAGGGTCCAGTTCACAAAAGGTGAGCTGCAGCTTCAAAATCACCTCAATGACCTCAGCCACCTACACCAGGGTATACTGTTAAAAGGGCGACTGAGATTGAGCGACTCAAATTTGAGTGACTCACTTTCAGCACCTGGAATGTGAGCTACCCTGAAAGGGTACCTATGGGTGAAGAAGAAGGTGAGTGAAAGAGGAAGAGGGGGTGTGGAAGAGGACGGCAGAGGAATGGGAGAGGATGGCAGGTATGTGGGAGATAGTGCAGCGACAGTCTGCAGGGCTGGCCGTGTAGTGTTGTGTTGAGGGTGGCCAGCCACAGTGGAAAGGGTGCAAGTTTTGGGGTTGGGGAGGTGCCCACTACGTTTTGGTGCAGCGGAGATAATTTTATTTTTTTCTAAGTTTCACCCCCTCCCTGACAAGCACCCTCCTGCAGTTCATAGTCTCTAGGTGGGGGGCAGGGTGGCAGATTTGTTTTTGGATGCTTGTCATCGCTGCAAGTGTACATCGCTGTTTTTATTTTAAGCAATGTGCACTTGCACTAACAACGATCGTTAATCGGTGATCGCCGTTATGACATAGAACTCTCCACCAGCTGAAACTCCCCCCAAACAATAGGAGTGCCCCTGCTCCAGCCAGGCCAACCACTGTGGAGCTGGACTTGTCCCATTGTGGTGATCCTGGCCTGAATAGAGGACACCCTGTCCAAGAAAAATAGAGCAAACTCTTCGCATAATGTGATTGAAAGTGCCCTTTTTTGGCTGTAGACAGACTGGACACAATAGTCTTTCCACAGTACAAAAGAGCAGAGTTGGGCTGTTCCTCCCTGAAGCAATCTCCCTGGAGAGGAACTCTGCCTTTTTATGGTCGATTGCCCCTTGGTAATCATTACAGTGATTTCTCAAGGCCAGTCTGTACTCCACGGACCAGGTTCTCTGCCAGCAACGCTGCCACTTCTGACCATTGTTTCTCTTTGTTTCTCTGTTCTTCCATATGGCCAGTTTATGAAAAGCACTTTGTGGGGTCAGTTCCCACTTGCTATCAGCCAACGCATCTCAAACCCAAGCTTGGTTCATCAGTCGTCTTGTCATCCCAGCAAAGCGCATGCAGGACTTGGACTAGAAGAGGCAAACCCCTGTTCTGGGCTCGACCAATTTTTGGTCCCAATTATATTATTTTGTTGTTTAGTATCCTGTAGTGTTGTAGAAAACAATTATCTTGTTTTTATTGCCTCTTCTAAATAAACCTCTTGCATCTTGGTCCTAGAGTAAGCTTCTTGCCTCTCCTTCCAGATTCGTCTGGCCTACCCTGAAATTCTTAGGGAGACACAAACCTTATTTCACTGGAAACCTTCCAGCCCCTACAATTACTGTATATGTCTAGTTATTGGTGCTAAGAATATGTACGCAATATGGGGCACTCAATGTATTTGCAGGGTTGACCTTTTGGTGGGGTTTACAATGGTTACCCACATTGTGGAGTGATGACCAACTCAGCTTTTAAAAGTTTTAGAATGTTATTGTGACAGTACTTACTTCTTATACTTTTCAGCCGTAATAGCACTATAGACAGTACGTCAGCCTTTTCACGATCTCGCCCCTGACCACTTCTTCAGGAAAAAGCCTTGTACATGGACACAGTCAACATGTTTTTCTAAACAGCATTCTCAGCAAATGAGCTTTGCTGCCTGTACTCCCTTAAAGGAGATAGGAAAAGGATGTCTGCTGTAATTAACTGTTAGATAAGCTATAAACAGCAAACAGTGGCCATTGTGTGTGTGTTTTGTTTGTATTTTTAATGTTTAACATTCACATTTATTTATATGTTCATTACAGTAATGACATGGGCTTGCCACTGTGTGTTTTTGTATCTGGAGTCTTCGTGTGGCAAGCTTTGAAATACCCATATCACAGACTCCCAATACAGCATCCAGTTAGTTGCAGCTTTCACTTCTCACTCGATTTAATCATCAACTGCTTCAACACTAAAGACTTGATGGCAGCTGCTGCCAATCCTAAAAAGACACCGGCCACAAGAACCGGCACTGAGCAACGGGCCTAAGAAATTGTGACGCACTTTACTTCTTAAAGAGATAAAAAGCACTAAGAAAATATGATTTACCAAGAAAGTGTATTATATCAACTGAAAGCCCAAGAACTTGTCGCCAGTGATGCAACCAGTCTCACCTGAAGCTTCCTCAAGAGTCTCAGTGTTGCCGGTTCTTTCTGGTGGCCATTATGTTTGATTCACTGCATCCAGGCACAGGCTGTTTGAGTGGTGCCGTGGTTACAGTTTACTCATAGTGTCTTAAAAGGACACCCGACTAAAAAGTGCAACGTCGTTTGACTACTCTCACAGCTCCCCCCTCAACAAGTCCTCAGCTGATTGCCATACATATAATGAATAAGAATGTTACCTATTTCCTCCTGGTGTCACCTGTGTCCTCAACATATCATCTTGAGTTTATGTGACCCTTTAACCCCCCAGGTCGCACAGTGAGATGAGCATCTTTTTGCTCAGTGTGCCTTTCCTGGTGAAACATTTTCAATAAATAAAATATTAACCCAAGTGCCAGATGTGGGAACTGAGCCCACAGCCCCCTGATCTCCCGGCCTCAGAGGTGAGTGTGCTACCTACTGAGCCACTGACACTGACACATGTTTCATCCTACTAGGACTCATCAGTGTGCCTCGTCTGTATGACACTCCAGTGGAATGAACCAGCTACCCTAAGTTGGTCTATTTGGGTTGGGTAATGCCCACCAGAAAAACCTGTCACTGAGACTCTTGAGGAAGCTTTGGACGAGACTGGTTGCATCATTGGCGGCAAATTCTTGGGCTTTCAGTTATTATAATACACTTTCTTGGTGAATCATCTTTTCTTAGTGCTTTTTATCTCTTTAAGAAGTAAAGGGCATCACAATTTCTTAAGCATGTTGCTCAGTGCCGGTTCTTGTGGCTGGTGTCCTTTTAGGAGTGGCAGTAGCAGCTATCAAGACTTTAGTGTTGAAGCAGTTGATGATTAAGTAGAGTGAGAAGTGAAAGCTGCAACTAACTGGATGCTGTATCGGGAGTCTGTGACATGGGTATTTCAAAGCTTGCCACACGCTGACTCCAAATACAAAAACACACAGTGGCAAGCCCATGTCGTTACCATAATGAGCATATAAATAAATGTGAATGCTAAACATTAAAAATCCAAAACAACACACACACAATGGGGACTTTCTGCAATTTATAGCTTATCTAACAGTTAATTACAGCAGACAACCGTTTCCTATCTCCTTTAAAAGAGTAGTACACCCTCATATCTTGTAAATGTTATGCGTTTCCTTGTTAAAGAGCTGGTGACACGTTCAGGAGAACTTTAACAAAACCTAATATTTAAAAACAGTCCAGCTTGTATTTTTCATTAGTGCTGTATTCCTCTTCCCCATTATTTATTATTGAGGTCATCTGTATGAAAACAGGATCTTTGCTCCTGAAGAGTTCATCTATTCCTGCTGCTTTCTCCCTACCTGAAATCATAGAGCACTGCTTGTGACATCACAGTAACTCACATGGTAACAGACTGTGATGTCACAACAGAGGAATATGACTTGAGGTAGGGAGTAAGATATAGAGACAAATGGACTATAAACGAACTCTAATGGAAAAAGATCATATATTCATGCAAATTTCCTTAGTAATAAATAATGGGGAGGAGAAATATATAAAATATAAATGGAATGCAGGCAGAATTGCACCTAATTATTATGTTTTTTAAAGTTTTCTTTGAGGTGTCAGTAGCTCTTTAATAGACAACTCTTTTCATGTAGCTATTGGGGATACATGTGTTTACTTTAGTTTGTTTTCACTGTTCACACCAGCCCCTGTAACTAGCCTGGGAGGGGGGAGATCTCCATTTTCTGGTTGTAGAAACCTCATAGTGCCTGAGAGCTGCATTAGCATATGAGAATATGATGTGTCAGTACCCTTTAAACTCCACAGTATGCTTGTCTGCTTACTTAGAATTCAACAAAACAAATTGCAGCAAAGTGTAAAATACAACATTTACCTTCAATTAGCTTTACAAACTTAGATGTAATGCAAGTTTTTTTTTCCTTTAAATTCAATATGTGTGCTTCTAGAGAGTGTTTTGCAGGTTAACTGTACTTTCAGCACAGAGACACATGGTGTAAGTGGGTGCTGTGACATCAAAAGAGTTAACTGCTGACCAGGAAACAAATAACATTTACAAGATATGAGAGTGTGCTACACCTTTAAGGAGCTGCCTTAATTGTAAGTTTTCGAATATGGTTTCAAAACATCCACTTAAAGTAATTCTTATCCTGGCTTTTGTTCCAGCCCGCCTTGCTTGGCATTGTATCAGTA
This sequence comes from Neoceratodus forsteri, assembly GCA_016271365.2. NCBI lineage: Eukaryota > Metazoa > Chordata > Ceratodontiformes > Ceratodontidae > Neoceratodus > Neoceratodus forsteri. The sequence goes on along the minus strand of CM028129.1, from coordinate 118,875,902 downwards.
TCGAGCAGCCAAAGATATAATAAGTAAGCATTGTGCACAATAACATTCTATTGTGTTGTATTCTACTCTAAAATGTTTAACCAGCGAGTGGGTCATTACTCCACTGTGTGATTTACTTTATCTTGAGATGTGTGGAGCAGATCCTTCCCGGTCATTTGAATTTATAGGTTGGGAGGGGCAGATTTGGTTTTGGTGTGGTGTTCACAATTGTTAACCTTTTTTTTTCCAACTGTGTAAACTGATTTTGTGTCCATTTCTGGCCAGATAAACTAGATGCCGTGCCCATTGTTGGTCAGAAAACATCTAGTTTGCAGAGTAAAATAATTTCTGCCATTCTGCCAAACTGCCATGGTAAAGTGGATTGACTTGTATGCAAGTGTATGGGGTGTATTTGAAAAAGGTTTCCTGGATATTGGAAAATGTCTTGAAAGAAGCATCACAGCATGTCTGTCTATCCCTATTCCTGTTCAGTGCATTCCTCTCTTTTTTTTTTGTTTGTTTTGTGCCTTTCTGGTCTTTAATTCCAGCTCTGAATGTAGTGCCTGTCCCTCCCCCAAAAATGCACCATTTTAGGAACCCTAACCTGTGACATCATTGATTATCATCAGTAAGTAGTTCCTGATGTTGATGTTGCTTGCACTGTTACATTGATGAAAATCAAACAGCTCCTCCTCCTCTGTGGGCTCAAATAAGCATTATGAACTGGATGAAAAAATGCTGAAACCTGATTGGTTGAGAGCACTATCTACCTGTGATGATACGAAACCATAAAATCATAGGTAGGCTCCTGCCAACAGTACTTTTTACGTACTCAAGTATTACTCCACCTGTCTGGCAACAGTCATACTTGGCTTCAGCCCCACTGAATGCGGTTCACTTAGCTCACACTGTGTCCATCTTAATATGGACTATTTTATCTTTTAATGCTCTTTCACCAGTTTAGAAACAGTAAAAAAAAACATTTTTGAAATACTATCTGTGTGTATTTTTTAATTTACTGTATAATCCAGTTCATAATAACAATGATACAGTCCAGGTGTGTCTTATCATATGATATTGTTACTTCTCAGATGTGTAGAAACAGCACACCTGTGGTGTGATGATATCCTGTGATGATACAGGCTCTGTCATGTATTACTGCTTAAATAAGGCAGGACAGGGTGTGCGTTGTACTGGGATAACAGCATGCTTCAGTGCTTCCACACTGCCTGAGAAGGGCCATTATCTAAGCACAAAACACACCCTGGAGTGCCTTGTTGTGATTATGAAACTGGTCCCGAGAATAAAAGAAGAAGAAAAAGAAAAAAGTAATTCTATTTGTCCACTGTTATTTTGTTGTTTGGCCAGTAGGTGGCAGATGCTGCATTTTGTTGCTTAATGCAAGTAAGTGACTTGTGGTGCATTAATACAGCAATGTGTGCTTATTGCAAACAGGTCAGTGAGGTCACAGATCTTTTTGCAGTGCAGTTCTGCTGGGATATCAACACTGGGTTTTGAGCTCCTCAGTCAATCAGGTTGCTGGATTTTTTATACCCATTTCATAACTAAGGAATAATGCACGACAACATGTGGGATATGGTGGGAAATTGCTACGTCTTGGGTGCATAGTAAGCTACGAGGCCATAGGAAAAACGGTATAATTAACAAAATTGTACGATACAGTCAAAGATACATGTCACAAATGTCTACTTAGCAAATTTAAATTCAGGTAACATATTCTAGGCCAGCACAGCACAGCAGAACAACTAGTAGAGAATTTATAAAACAGTTAATTATTGTTTGCTGGTTCTTTACATGCTATTTATGCCCCTTCCATCTCCAGTGCCTGACTCCCTCCATTGCTTCCAAGGCATAAGCCAACCAGCAACACCTACCTCTGGGTGCCATCCCTCATGTAGCTGTGGTTTATTGCCCCTTGGATGGGATGAGGTGTAGGGGATTTTACTCTGAGTCTCCTGTATATGTTAATAGGGTCTCCGAGGGATGTCTCTTATGGTATAAGAGACACTAAGTGTGAGGTTTGGATAAGAGGATTGCGAAGCGAAGCTGAGTGGTTCTGTCTGCCCAAACTTCATGAGAGATGTCTCTTATACCATATTATACAATGGGGTGTGAAAATTCTGTAACTTTATTGGTTAAAACACATCACATGACCATGGGTATATCCTGCAATAACCCACAGCTGAGGAATAGCATTTATAAAAAACATAATTAAACACATTTAAAAATTATTTTACACATGGGTCCATTGTATAATCACAATAAGGCACTCCAGGATTATATATTATTATTAGAGTTACCCACTTCTTGTCTAGTTAAGTCACTCGGCTGCACCACGTGACACACCACACAAGGTGTGGATGAATCCCCCAATAACCTACACCCTGTCAAGCCTTATTGCTTAAAGAGAAACCCCTCGGAGGTCCCAATAACTTATGATGAATCACTTGAGTTTAGCTTGAGTTATTCATAATAGGTTTAGAAACGTTTTTTTAAATTTACTTATGCTGTCCTCTCCCCAACACTGAGGTGGAGCACTCTCTCCTAATGCTCCTGCATGACAGCACACTGTACACAGTTACCAGTTTTTAACAACTGGATCATTTTCAGCAAGCTCCACATTAGAAGCAGTCCCATGATGTAAAATATGTATATATCAGGTGCAGGGGCCAAGGCTGGTAAGTCTCTTTAAGTATGATTTTTTTATTGGGAAGTTTTGCATTTAGGACTCACAATACGGAAGGTAGAGAATTCCAGTGAGCTAGACAAACATAAAAGCAACTAAAGAAAAATTACCCTGGGATGTTTTCAGCCTAAGAATGTTCAGTTCTAACACATCAGATGTTCTGAGGGATAGTGTAGTAGTACGTCTAGTGATTCGTTCCTGTACATAAAAGGGTACTGCTGTAAACCCTGGACAAACTTCAGTGCAAAAAGCAACTTGTCCGAGACTCTCCTATTAGTAAGTGGCAACCAACTGAGATTTCTACACAGAACACAATGACGTGTGTTATAAGGGCAACATGAAGCTTGCCAACCGATTTTGCAGAGTGTCTAGCCTTGAGAGCAATACCCGAGAGATGCATTATTATATGATATATCAACATAATCCAGCAAAGGAAAAAATTGTGCCTGCACAATTTTAACTCATATTTCAAGCACTATAAATGTTTAAATGTATGCACTGTATGTGAAAGGAACAACGCAGGATAAATAATTAGTGTGGCCTGGTTCTACATTCTGAATGAGAATAAACAGTTTATTCGCTCAGCGCAGATTTATCCACACACTCCACACCTCACTAACCTGCATTCCCTGAAGCAGCAGTCAGATGATTACCAACAACTGTAACGGAGTGCATATTTTACTGATGGTACATTTAGTGTGTTTGTATGTCATGTATTTTATAGGTGCTGCATTCTGGGTCGAGCCTGGAAAAGGACACTCAGTCCAGTGCTTTTACCCTGTCAACAAACCAACAAATAAATGATAACCAGGTTCCAATATTACCTGGGCCGATCAAAAGCAAATGTTTGTTGCCGTATGGGTCCTTGCACAAAAAGATGCACAAATTAGGTGATTTGATACCTTTTATTGGACCAACAGAGACCGCAGAAAAACCTTAAGCTTTCAACCTCAGAGGTCTTCAGAAGAAGAAGTGGAAGATCTTTTTTAAGAAAACTCACTTCCTAAAGCCCAGAGGAAAAAACATGTTTTATACATGAATGTGACAGATTAGCAATTAGTTGAAAAATACAACCAGAGATAAGCAGGCATCCCTGAAACTAGTAAATCAAATGTCACAGAATGGAATATTATGTAACAAATCCTCTGATGTTAAAGTCTCACTGAAGCCAAGTTAAAGAAAATGTGTCTGTGTGTGTGTGTGTGTGTGTGTGTGTATGCGTGTGTGTGCTAGTTATTCATATTAATTAGAAATAGGTAAAACACATAAGTGTAAGTGTGTGTGTGTTCTAAGCATTTAGAACAGCGGTTTTGCATGTGAACAACTAAGAGATTAACCCCCCTCCTTTTTTTATACACCCAGAAATTTAAGGTTGTTCTGTAATCTCTGTTGGTCCAATAAAATGTATCAAATCCCCTAGTTTGTGCACCTCGATGGGCCAGTCAGAAAGCTTTATATTCCTCCTGTTCAACAACTGGTGTAAACAGTGTTGCAACACTGATAAATTAACAAACTAGTTTCAAACATTTCACTTAAAATCATTAATAGTACATAAACTGTACTTAAATCACTCAAATGATTCCTAAAACTCAAACTACATTGTATAAATTGACTACGTAACAGGGGCAGTGTTTGGAGAAATGTCTCGTGCATACTTACTGAGGCAACCTTGGAGACACTTCTCTCTTGTCTAGGCTTCTCTCCGCCACTTGTGAGGTTATCCAAAGTCACCACAACTTATAGGGTTAAAAAAATGTATTCATCACTGCCCTGTTGCATGGCCCCTATTTGTATAATGAGCCATTTTTTTGCGTCAGTTTTTTTCAACAGATTCTCAATTACCAGGTCAATAAAAACTAAATAAATAACCATGAATGTTGCCTGTACAGTGGGGGCACCATCCAAAACCCAGATATTTATATACTGCAACAGTTTTCAAAGAACTACCAACAAGTGCTGTAATATCAGTTGGTACATTCTGTTTTAATTTAACTGAAGAACCAAATAACATAGTTTTAGTCTTAGCAGAATTTAAATCTGATTTTAATTGGAACAAAAAGAACTGAAGATTATGAAACTCTAACTGAAGGGTAGAGTAAATAACACTGGGAGATGCGTCAGAGGCATAGGGCAGCATCAATTTAGGAAGGGTGACAGCAGATGGGGAATCAGGTGTGTGCATAGTAAAGCATGGTGGATGTCTCCAGATAGGATGGTCAGGAACTGTACACACTGGGGTAGAGTGAGTGTCAGCAGACAAGAGGGTCAGGAACTGTACACACTGGGGCAGAGTGAGTGTCAGCAGACAAGAGGGTCAGGAACTGTACACACTGGGGTAGAGTGAGTGTCAGCAGACAGGAGGGTCAGGAACTGTACACACTGGTGTAGAGTGAGTGTCAGCAGACAGGAGGGTCAGGAACTGTACACACTGGGGTAGAGTGAGTGTCAGCAGACAAGAGGGTCAGGAACTGTACACACTGGGGTAGAGTGAATGTCAGCAGACAGGAGGGTCAGGAAGTGTACACACTGGGGTAGAGTGAGTGTCAGCAGACAGGAGGGTCAGGAAGTATACACACTGGGGTAGAGTGAGTGTCAGCAGACAGGAGGGTCAGGAAGTGTACACACTGGGGTAGAGTGAGTGTCAGCAGACAGGAGGGTCAGGAAGTATACACACTGGGGTAGAGTGAGTGTCAGCAGACAGGAGGGTCAGGAACTGTACACACTGGGGTAGAGTAAGTGTCAGCAGACAAGAGGGTCAGGAACTGTACACACTGGGGTAGAATGAGTGTCAGCAGACAGAAACATAGAAACATAGAATTTGACAGCAGATAAGGACCACTTGGCCCACCCAGTCTGCCCATTTCTCTACCTACTGGATAAGCTGCAGATCTAAGTTAACCAGCAGCCTACTTCTTCCTACCCCAACCCCCTAGAATTGCCTTATGACTGTGCCATGCATGCTTGAATTCCACCACTGATTTTGACTCCACAACCTCCTCCAGAAGGCCGCTCCATGCATCCACAACCTCTCTGTGAAAAATACTCTAAATTACCTCTGAGCCGCCCCCCATCTTCAAATTGTGCCCTTGTTCCTGCACACCTTTTTGTAAGATGCTACCTCTTGGACTTTGTTGATTCCCTTGAGGTACTTGAACGTTTCTATCATGTCCCCCCTCTCCCTCCTTTCCTCGAGGCTATACATATTAAGCTCCTTTCGTCTCTCTTCATATGTCTTCCGGTGCAGACCCTTCACTATTTTAGTTGCCCTCTTCTGGACAGCTTCCATCCTGTCTATGTCTTTGCAGAGATTGGGTCTCCAGAACTGCACACAGTACTCCAGATGGGGTCTCACCAGCTGTTTGTACAGAGGGATAATAACTTCCTGTTTTCTACTGGTGATGCCTCTCCCTATGCATCCCAGTATCCCCCCAGCCCTCCTTGCTGCCCTCTCACATTGCTTGCCCACCTTTAGGTCATCTGATATGACTACCCCCAGGTCCCTTTCATTCCCTTTCCATCCAGGGTCAGGAAGTGTACACACTGGGGTAGAGTGAGTGTCAGCAGACAGGAGGGTCAGGAACTGTACACACTGGGGTAGAGTGAGTGTCAGCAGACAGGAGGGTCAGGAACTGTACACACTGGGGTAGAGTAGGTGCCAACAGACAGGAGGGTCAGGAACTGTACACACTGGGGTAGAGTGGGTGCCAGCAGACAGGAGGGTCAGGAGCTGTATACACTGGGGTAGAGAGCGTGTCAGCAGACAGGAGGGTCAGGAACTGTACATACTGGGGTAGAGTGGGTGTCAGCAGACAGGAGGGTCAGGAACTGTACATACTGGGGTAGAGTGAGTGTCAGCGGACAGGAGGGTCAGGAACTGTACATACTAGGGTAGAGTCAGTGTCAGCAGATAGGATGGTCAGGAACTGTATATACTGGGGTAGAGTGAGTGTCAGCAGACAGGAGGGCCTGGGATGTGCCTACTGGAGTGGGGATGGTGTTAGAAGATGGGATGGATGCTCAGGGAAGGCATACGTGGGGCAGGGAGGTGGCTGGAGACAGAGGTGTTATGTCAATGATACAGTCCCCCCCCCATGCAGAGGGTAAGGGGAAGGAGCTCAAGTGTGGGTTTTCCTTTTTTTAATGTATTTTGTAGGTTTTTTTGGTTTTTCTTCTTGATCCCTTGCATCCCTGCATAGTGTGCATGTGTGGAGGCAAGTGCACATCACGCACTACAAGACATCCCACCCTACCAGTCGCTCCATTACTGCCTGTGCCTGCCACCGGACCTCCATCCGGTGACAGTGGCACTGTAGATAGGTGACCTCCCCCTCCCGGGAGAGAAGAGCCAGTGCTCAGTCCTGCTCCCACCCTCTTCCTCCCGTGCTGGCACCCCGAGGACCCTGATGACACTATATACTAAATACAGTTAAAAAAACTTCACAACTACACTATTCACAGAATGAATTAGAAGTTGTTTTCCAAGCAGAAAAAAAATTATATTTAAGCAAAATAAAATGGCTCTTAAGAGAGCTTTATTGATGGTCCACCCAGCTTGCTGTCCATCTTGCTCTATAGAGACAGAGTGCGTCAGGTAGGGGCAAGCAGATACCTTCCACGGGCACAGGTTCTGTCCTGTTCCCCACCCAACCATAGTCTGTGTGGACTGCTTTGTTATTTACTCTCCGATGTTTAGTTATAGGTTTATATGTACTAGGCTATATTTTTTTCACAATTAAGTTTTTCAGCTTAGGAATCAGGATACCTAAGCTGCCAGCGTAGTCACACAGATCACTGGTATGTCACTGCTGGTTGCAAGACATTAAAAGTATATTACTGAAGGCTGCCCTGAAGGCCCAACGGTAGGGTGTTGAGCTACCATGCAGACAACCCGAGTTTGGGAGTGAGCTTGGGTCACTGCTTGGGGAGGCAGGTCAAGCCAAGGCAGCTGCCATGTGACAGTGCACCTTGGCCAGAGTGGGTCGACAGCAAGTGTTAGCACCACAGCGACCCCTACAGCCGGGCCAAGGAACTTGTTCCCACCTCAGGCTTAGCTGTATGTGACTGAGGCCTTGGAGCTAGGCTTATTTTGGGAGAAATGAGAGGGGACCAACATAAAGGGAGAAAATCCGTACTTCCTACTAAATAAAAGACTGGGACTTAGGGACTCCCCTAGGTCCTAGTGCCTGCTTTCACTGGATCCGGACAACCCTGGAGGGAGGATGGTCCTCACCCCGGAGCCCCTGGTATGGAGGACAAGTAGTGAGAATAACTGGTGGATTGGGGGAGCCAGTGGCTCTGGACCTAACTGTATACATCCCTGGGATTCAGGTATACCTATGGGGGATGGAGCTGGACTGAGGAGAAAAACCTCAACAGAAAAAGTATGTTACTGCCTTATGCAGACTCTGTAAAGAAACAGTATTAAGGAAACCCCAGACTGTTCCAAATGCTTGCTTTTAGCAACACTGGACTGGCGCTGCCCCAAACAGCTCAGAACAATGAAATGCACCAACAATTGCAAACAGAAGATCTGAATGTAGTAGTGGTCATAAACATTCAGCTGGGACTCGTGTTGGACGTGTGATATGATGATGTTACCACACACGCACGCTGACGGCAAGTGCTGACGTTAGTGACATCATGCGACACTGGTTATATCCTGGTTTTCCTTTTATAGAGTACAATATGAGGTGAAAAGAAACCATTGACGTCTGTGATCTGGCACACTGTGCATGACACCTGCTCACACAGAGTACTGATGAGTCACTGTGAAATTTAAACCTATTAGTTCTTCTTAAAAAAGATGAGTGACTTAAGAGAGCCAGAGTTTAACAGAGGAAATTGCATTTTATGTTAACACAACTCTCATCAAGTGTGAACAGGTTCATATCAGTTCTGACCTGGGATGCCACCTCCCTTTCCCACCTAAACTCCATGCTGCAAGATCATTTTGTCCCTACCTGTGCTTATGTCTAGGCATCTACCAACTACTAGGCAACTCTCTGGGAATGTCGGCACTTAGCAAGTTTGTAATTCATCAGTGTCTAACTATTGTCCTCTCGCCTTATACTGTCTCTCATATGGCTCAAAACCTAATTTTGTTGTACATTTGCTGTATGTAACTGTGTTACCAACTGACACACTCAGTCCTGTATGAATGTGGTTTCAGAACCAAATGTTAGTGATCTTCCACAATGTATTCACTTGTCTATCCTGACTTCAAGTGTTATCTCATACCGTACATATTGTGGTTACCAGTTGCCTCTCTCAAGCTACTACTGACTTGTAATCAGATCCAAATGTTAGTATTTCTCCCACTATGTATTTTCTTGTCTATACTGTGTAAAACTGTCTTCCTATGTTCTCCCTTCCCCCAGGACGCATTTGTAATCAAGCAGTACTCTGCTCAGTATGCCTTCCTGGTAAAACACTTAAATAAATAAATAAATACATACATACATACATACATAAATGTCAGAATGGCACCAGTCAAAATGAATTAAGGTAATATTTTTATTATCCTATGAAGTGGTGACTTCCCCAGGAGTTTTATCAACTGCATTGGTTAGAAACACTGATGTCCCTAATTCTGCCTTTTTAAGTGGCCATTGGCCATGACACCAGAAATGGAGCAGCGAAAAGATATCAAGTTCATACTGCCTGAGTTATAAAACACAAGGGGCCGGATATTCAAATGGTTTCGCTTGCCACAAGCCCTGGGTGCACCGAAGATATGGCACATGACACCAGAAAGTCTCGATCCTGTACGACTAATGAGGAGTATGATGACAAATATCAAAACTACATGAGTGCTGAGGACAGCAACCAATGCCACTCTCCTAAACACCGCTCCTCCAAATCTTACAAACCCTAACCAAGTAGTAATTTCCTAAAACAAAAAAAGAACTATTTTCAGGGCCGGATTAAGGCAACCTGGGGCCCCCCTCACTGTAACCATGCCCCTTCACCATGACCCCACCTCTTGGCTATTGCATATCAGTTACTGAAACTTGAAAACAATGTTCTTACTATCCCTAAAAAGTGGCATAAAATGCTTCAAAATTAACAAAACTAGCTGGTCCAGTGGCACTGAGAGCTGAGGCACTGGACACCACACTTTGCACCACGCCGGTGACCCAGGTTTGGTGATGGTCTCGGGTGACATGGGGTTGGTGGGTGGCCGGGGGGAGAAGGATTGAGCACCCAATGGTTGTTCTCCTTCTTTGGGGAAGGGTGGGATGCTGGCCCTGCCACTATACTGCCACTGCCTGGGTTACCACAGGTGGTGCTGGTGCAGTTGGGAAAGCAGATAGACAGAGAGGGGCCAATGTCAGCCGAAGACCAGAGCGGAGGCACATCTCAGCATGCCTCCATCTCACTGGTCCTCTTTGAGTGCTGACGTCAGCAGGGGGTGGACCAGAACAAGGAAAAACACCCCGTGGCTGATCTAGGCAAAGGGCTCCTGCACTGCTGCAACCATGGAGGAACCAGATGGAGCTTTGGTTGTACGTTCCACTGAGGATCGAAGGAGGTAGGATGGACTCTTCTGCCGCACTTGGGGGGTCAGACTGGGTCTCCAGAGTTGTATAGGAGCGGGGCACCTATGAGAGCATCCTCCTGATCCTCATGTCGCAGACTGGGTGCATTGGGATGCCTGGAGAGAGGGACTGCTCGTGGTGCAATGGGGAGTATAAAGAGATAGTGAAAAAAAAAATTATGAAACTAATACTACCAGTATGGAAAAATAACAATAGCCTGAGTTTTGATAATTTAGAGAAAATAATTATTAATAGGCCTGGTAAAAATCATTTTTTGTATGCAAAATGTCATGATTTGCACTTCTCCAAAGCCCTCCACCCCCAAACACACATGTGTGCACTCGCAGTCTGGGTGTTATCATGCTGTCCTGTCAGGTAGTATGAACCAAGATGTGGGAGTTTTGTTGGGTTGGGTAGTGACTGATCTCTAAAACAGGCTAAATCCTTGGTGGTGTAGGAGTTAAGTTTGTGGCTTACTAGGGGGGGTTATGAACTTTAGAGATTATATTACAAAGTGAGTGATTATTGGAAGAATATGAAATCATTCCCAGGATCAAACATTTCTGTTACTGATAAGTAGCCAGGATCCATAAATGGCAAGATTTACTGATGGGAATCTTGAAATACACTCATTTGTTCACCCTGAAAACAGAGCTGTATCAGGGTCAGAACTTCAGTATGAGTGAGATGAGAGAATTAAAAAAAAAGTATGATTTTTAATTGTATCACTGAAATTTATTGTAGATTTCTTAATTTTAGGAGTGAGATTAAATATTTCTTTTATTATTTATTGAGTTATCGGAATTACAAACCTTTGAGTCAGAGACACCTTTGCAAAGGCTCCACATCATGGAAGTACAAAACAAGAGAAATGGACAATACAATGAATGGTATTACAAATGAATGCGAAGGGTAAAACAACCCAGAGTCAAGTATGGTACAAAGGTTTCAAGCAAATTAAGCTATTGCTTACATTCAAATTTCAAGGATGATACAAGATTTCCTAAGCCAATAAAACAGATACTTAACATAAAATATAAAGCATACACACTGAATTGCACTGTTAATCCTTTATAGTTAAGAGTCAGATTCTAAATTGGGATTCTAAATGGGTGTGGAAGACAAAGCAAAGGAAATGGGCTTGTTCACACCTTAAAGGTCATCCTGGCTGGGGCCCCTGAAGCTGTCAGCTGCACTTAACACCTAATCAGGAAGGTGAGAGTCATGTCACAGTTCAGCCCCTGCCTTACTCAGTGGCTGAATCCTTTACAAAAAACATGCAGCTCAGGCAGAAAGAAAAGGATATATAGTAAATATATGTTGGGGATTGCTGGGGGCCCCCTGGCAGGCAGGGGCCCTAAACCTGTGCCTATGTTGCCTATGCCTTAATCCGGCCCTGACTATTTTTTCTCTCCCCTTTCCATAGCAAACGGCTATCTAATAAAATTATTGCATATCTGAACAAAAAACAAGTTTCTCTTTTTTTATCTGACTTATGGTAATTAAATGTATTTATTTATTTATTTTATCAGGAAAGCTCCGTTGTGCAAAAGCTAATTGCTCGAGAAGGTCCTGGGCAGGACAGAGCAAAATACAGATCCATTGTATCAGCACAATAACACATTCCAGGGTGTTCATTATGCTAGATCGCCACCTCGTGCCTCACAATGCACCCTGGGTGTGTGACGATCTAGCATAATTCACACCCTGTCATGTTTTATTGCTAGCTCATTGTCTGTTCCCCCAAGTCCTTTAAGGCTCTGGAATGAAGATCTGTATACAAAGAGAATGTGTTTGTTCCTTCTGAATATCCCCACTTAAAAGGCATGGGGCCAAATATTTAAATCCTTGCATGTGCAAATCGGTTTCTCCTGTACATTTTAAAACACTTTTTGTGGCAGAACAATGACTGCTTGGGGCTTTGAGGTGGGACTTGTACATCAGGGATTAGAGGCTGGGCTTGACTTTGTGGATTGGATGCTGGACTTATTTGTGGGGTTTGGTGGCAGGATATGTATGTGGGGGATTGGGGAATGAATGTATGTGGCAATATTCCTCAGGGGATCTAAGTGTGTGTGCAATGACTTGTTTAGCAGAGTACGCTGACAGAAAGAGATTTTTAGTTAGTGCTTGGGGCACTTTTAGACTTTGGTTTTTAAATTTGTAACAGGTGGTGTGGGGAGCCGAGCTCAGGAAATTAATCCTGGGGGTGAGCAGATTAAGAAAGCCCTGTGAATCAGTGTGTGACTGGAGGATGGAGCACTATAAAAGACTTCCTTGCCCAGCATGTCCCATCACCCTTGTGTACCACTGCACGAGTGGGACAGTGTAGGAGAGGAGCAACCATCTTAAGGCATCTGCAGGTGTCCACAAATAGTCCGCAGCCTGCAGGAGACTCTGCAGGAGAAACACCCGACCAAGGCAGGAGATAACACAGTGTACAGATATACTGGAATAGACAGCTTAAGGTTAAGTAGCTGTCAGTAGTGAGGTAATAGCTAATGGGTAAGAGGCAGTAGACATCAGGAAAAGGTAGCTACTGGTAGGAGGGTTGAAACGGAAAAGAAGGTGACACCCTGTCTAGGGTAGGGTAACAAATACATTTCAACCAGGTACAGGAAGAGGTAGGAAGTCAAAGGATATAGAAAGGAGTCAGGAAGCTATAGAAAAGGTTCAACAACAGGCAAAAAGATTAAGAAAGGAAAGAACATGAGAGGGGTGCAGTGCATCGGGCACAGAGCCGCAGTTTTTGGGACACATTCTGGAGACTAAGGTGCTGCCCCATTCATACTCACCTCTCTGGGTTGAGGGCAGAGGATGCTGGACTCCAGACCAAACTGACAAGGCTGCAGAGAACCTTCTGCCCCACCCGGCGACTACCAAGAGGATGCCCCAGAGGCAGAGCAGTTGGACTTTGGTGGGCACTGGGCGGTTAACACACTCCTCAGCCTGTATCACTGTACAACTCTTTCACCATGCTGACATGACAGGGCAGCCAGGAAGGGGATGCCTGAAGGAGGGAGGGAGAGGCCCCCAGCAGAAGAGGAAGCAGCTGCTGGTAGGGGACTCTATCATTAGGGGGACTGACTTGGGAGCAGGGGGAGGAAGGAAGGAAGAGGGAAGTGAAGTTCCTCCCTTGTGCTTCAGCTTGGAGGGATGGGGGATGGAGAGCAGACCCAGAGGATCGCTAGGGCAGTTGGAGATGGGAGGGAACTATATATCATTGTTCACCTAGGGACAAGTTCCCTTGAAAAGGATAGGGTAGCGGTAGTGCAGGGTAATTTCAGGGTGCTGGGAAGGGGCCTAAAATAGGTAGCATGCACAATGGAGTTTGCCGAAGTGTTACCTGTGTATGGCCGAGACGAGGAAAAGGCACTCCACAACACGGTTTCTAAAAATTAGTTGAAGGCATGGTGCATGGAGGAGGGCTTCGGCTACACTGGGGACTGGGGACCAGCCTGGGAGGATGTTGTCCTTTATAGAGGAGATGGCCTGCATCTTGTACACAAAGACAGGGATGGGAACAAGACACAGGACAAGGGAGTATAAATTAGGATAACAAGAAAAGAAGAGTAAAGGACACAGGTAACAGATAGGGTAACAAGGGAAGAGGGGGGTCAGGGGGATTTTCAGAAAAAAGCACGGACAGGAAGAGGGAGAGAAAACAGAGAGGCAGGCAGGTGAAGGAAGGTATGGAGACCCATTGCACCAATGCAAGGAGTATGGGAAATAAAATTCCGGACCTGATGGCCATCATGAAAGAGTCTAGCTTGGACTTGGTGGCCATAACAGAGCTACGTTGCACTGACAGCCATGACTGGGATGTGGCCATGCCATGCTACTCTCTGTTCAGGACAGACAGGGAAGGGAGAAGGCGAGGAGTGTTTGTACTATATGTGTGAGGGAGGGAATCAAGGCTATGGAAGTGCAGAGGACACCTGGAGGGAAAGGAAGGATTGAAGGTGTTTTGGGTCATCCTTGAGACAGGCACTGATGCTGCTATCTGTACTGGAGGTGGTATACAGACCCCCAGCACAGGGGGAGGAGTTAGATAGGCACTTGAGCAGGATGCCATCAGGATGGCAAATAAGGGGGCGGTGCTGCTAGTTGGTGATCTCAGTTTGCCAGCTGTGGATTGCAGCCTTCCAGCTTCTGCTCTGACAAGGAGTGGGAGTCAGGACCATCTTGACTCTTGACAAGGGGCCTTTCTCAGGCATCCAGTCAGCAGACCCATGAGGAATGGAGCAATACTGGCCGTGCTGCTTACAAAACAGGGACAGCATTGTAGACGTCACAGTGGGCAATCTCCTAGGTACCAACACAGGCAAACCACATGAGGAAGAGGGTCCTAGACTTTTGGAGGGTAGATTTTAAGGAAATGGGGCACTGCCTCAGAAACTGCCTAGTAGAGGGGGCATGCGATGGAGGGGTAAAGAAGCAGTGGGGCAAAATAAGGTAACCAGCCTCTGTGCGAAGGAAATGAGTAAGAGGAAAAGGAAAAAGAGACCGCTACAGTATTCTAGGGAAGTGATCACAGTAGTGAAGAAAATGCCCTCTGGGGCATTTTTATTTATTTTGTTTATTTAACCAACCCGTCACTTAGAGTGGCTAATCTTGGGGCATCAGATAGGGCCTTCATGCTGTAGTCTCCATTCTGGGTTATCAGCATTCTTAGTGTGCTCCCTGCTGGCTTCTGGTAGGGAGAACATCTTTATTATTTTAAATGATGGTCCCTTCTCAGTCCCACGCCAGCGTCTCAAGCCATGGCTGTAATTCCTTTGATTAGCAAACAAAACGTGTTTTTTTGTTAAGTATTTCACTGCATAGCATGTGCCACAATTGTTTATTTGTGCCAGTAAGGAGTACTGTGTGGAGCATTGTAGGGCCATTACAAAGAAATACAGTAGTGCCGTGAGGAGAAACAGGTAGTTTTCGTACATTTAAAGTGGCAATGACTGCATTTTGCATAATCTCTATTATACCCTTCTTATTGTAGCTTGGATGGGAAGATCTGACTCTGCCATCTGCTCTCGGTGTGGCATGGTGGAAGGTCATCTGTTCCACATGTTGTAGGAATGTCCTAAGGTGGCCCTCTTCTGGTCTCATATTAAGGCTTCCCTGGACCCTTTCTTGGGTTTGGAGGACACCTTTACTCCTGAGATCTGCTTAGTGGGGGACTACCTGACCATACTGTATGGACATTGTAAAGCGCATATTGCATTGATCTCTATTGTGGTAAAAGTTATTATCCTTCATCACTGGCAATATACTTGTGTCCCATTGTATAGGGAGTGGTATAGAGAGATCATGCAGGTGCTTGCGGTGGAGAAACTGATTACCAGACTCCACCAGCGACTGGACCTTTATCAACACAGATGGGAGCAATTCCATACTCTTCTCTTTATTCAGAGGATGCCAGACTAGTTGGTGTTACCCTTGTTTTTCTGACCCTTCCTTCTTTCTTCCTTCTGTGGACTTTTCTGCTAGGAAGTTGTGCTCTGGGAGGGGGAGGGGGGGTGGTAGGTTGCTGGTGGGGAAGGGGGCCTAGGGTTGTTTGCTTTTTGAGGGTTTGTTTTTTTGTTTGTGCCTGTCATTTTATACTTATCTTTTCGTCTCTTGTGGTTGTCGTTTATGTGACCATTGTAAAATCAATAAACTCAAACAAAAAGTGGCGATAAGTGAAGCCATCGATATTGAAAAGTAAGATTGTCAAAGTTTAATATGGTGCTTCATTATTTATATAGAAAATATACAGCACCTGTACAGTGTTTTTTTTATGACTCACTCTACAGAGCTTACCTTTTGAAAAAATGTAACTTGCCCAATAGGTTCGTGCTGAATTATTTATTGACATCAGCTATTTCTGTTGTTTATTTTAAATCGTATGCATTTCTGTTACACTTATGTAAGGTGCCCTGGGACTGGGGAGGGCACAAAATACAAATAAAACTACAATGACTACTGTAATCTACCTACTCAGGACAGTCTAAGGACAGATTCTCCAGTGCTAGTGGTGTCCAAAATATGCATGTTCCACTGCACACAAATCTTACTACTTTTGTGGTAAACAATTCTTGAGATTGTATTCTGGTACACGATCATGTGACTGTGTAACACTATGTAAACTGTGGAATTATTTTCTGCAAAATGAAAGGTAGTCCAATTTGTGAATTTTATTCCTGAACATCATCCAGAAAAAAACACAAAATTCAGTGATTTTTTTTTTTACCAAAAGAATATAAAAATTATTTTAAAATTCTAAAAGCAGAAACCAAAATTCTAAGAACTCTGCAGACTAACGATAAATTATAAATTCCATATGGCTCATAAGTGAACACACCTACAACCCTCTACATGCCTCTGCATGCCATATGCGGGGGGGGGGGCGGAGGTGTGACAGGAGCTACCCAGTCACTGACTGCTCCAATACTGATGACAGTCCCTACCACAGAAGGGGCTGAAGCACTGGGAAGAAAGACAGACACCATGCTCCAGGAGTCTGAACTCCTCCAGGAAGGGGAAAAGATTATCCTTTATCGCCACTGGACAACAGGATTTTTTCGTAAAAACTGGGACCCCTTTCTTTACTCACACCTCTGTTCAGTCCCTCCACAGCCTAGCAATTCCCCGCCCCCCCATGACCTTGACTACAGTATCTCTTGGTCTCTAGTAGACTACATTCTTTAGCCTAATTAATTACTTAACTGCTGTTAACCACTTTCTTTAGCCTATCTCTTCATCCCTAATAGACTTTCTTTAGCCTAAATAATTTCGACTACTATTAACTACTTTCTTTAGCCTAATTAATTAATTAATTTAGGAGGCAGTATAGTGCTGTGGTTTAGGGCACTGAGATGCAAACCTAGAGAACTGGGTTTGAATCCCACAGCCCCCACTTGCATACTGTGTGACCCTGAGCACGTCATTTAACTTGCTAGTGCTCCCAGATCACACCTGGAAACAAACTTTGACTTAGTGTGCCTTCTCCTGGTTAAGCAATTTCCCCCTTCCCCTTCTCTAATTAGAGGTTGACAATCTCCTCTATTGTTTTCCCTTCACTGTGTACTGTTTTACCTTTATGTAATTCTTTGTATATCTTAGATCCCTATCTTTGTAGTCTGCCCTCTTGATGCTGCCTTCTTGTTTCAAAACAGGTTGATTCCTATCTTTTTATAGGCCCTGTATAATTCAGATATGTTTTTGCTGTAACTATCTTTGTTGTTATTGTGTATTTTGTATGTTGAAAAGCTTTCAATATATAGGTCTATGTTAAAAATAAAAGGCTGTGAAATTGCACTGTAGTACAATGCACTGCCTTGTTTTTCTTTAGTAAATATCTGAAACGTTAGCAGTTACATAATGTTACATCTGTCCCCTCTCTATTGGACTGACACAGCTCTATTTCTTGCTATGAATTGAACCGTCAACCCAGAGTCCTGAAGGCTACAGCTCTAACTTTCAGCTAATTTTTTTTTTCCATATTGCTGTTTGCTCCCAGACTGCCATCTGTGCCTTCCATCAAAGCCTTAGTCTGGCAACATTTCAGCTCCAACCGCTGCTCCACCTACTGTCAAGGCCAGTGGGAATAAATACAGTCTATAGCCTGAGAGTACCAGCGAATGTCATACAAGCAAACCCAGAAACATGGGGGGGTTTCTGGTTTTCTCCTCTTCCCCTTAAGCCCTCCCACCTCCCTGACACTGGGCAGTGCCCCATCCCACCTCCCATGCAACACAGCGATGTCCCTAAAGAGCAGACAATCTCTCCTGTACAATGCAAAGGTCTCTGTGGCAGCGGAACAGCAGCACCATCCCTACCTGGCTGGGAGCACTGCTGCTCCATCCCAGCCCCCCTTGGTCACCTGACCCAGCTCCCGAGTCTGTTCCTGAACCCGGGTCACTGGCATGGAAGGGTGATATGCCACCTGCTGGGCTCTCGGGCAGCCTTGACTTTTCTATGCATGCTACCCCATGGACCACCTCTAAATGGAGGCATTGCTTTTGACTGTTATTCACAGTTTTCACTACTAGATGGCGTTGTTTTGGACAGACTATTTTTTCTCTTATGCAGCACATGCTCACCCCTCCACCCCACCCCCACATACGCACACTCCTGTGCTACATTTGCATATGTAGCTACAGCACTTGGATAGCGTAGAAATTAAGGTGCTCGTGGAGCAAGATAACTTACTACATAAATTAAGCTCTGGGCACACATAAAAGGTTAATTTACACATTGAAGTCCTTGCCAAATCGGCCCCACAGTGACAATCTTATTGTAAATGATTTCTGTGAGCAAATAGTTCAAACACATAATTAAATTCAATTTTAACATGCTGCCAGAATAGTTATAGAGTAATAATTATTCATTACAATGCATTAATTCCTAGTCCATTTTATCAGGTTTACTAACTGGCAGTTTGAAGAGCCAGTAATACAGTAACTGCAGAAACAAGATAAAATTGATCAATAAAGATAACGGAGAGGCTTAGACTGCAATAGCAATTTAAATGCACTGAGACTTAGTTCTGCCTTCAAACTGCATGGCCATAGGTTTAGTCGCTGCTGGGGCTCACACAACCTTCTCACAAGTCAGAATGAATACAGACGTATTGCTGGAAAAGACTAGGATATAGTCACCTGAAGGGAGGGGACAGGTATTAAATCCCTTTCTTTCCCCCCAGGTGTTTTTTTCTGTACCATTGTATTAGAATCATATACAGTGGGAGCCTGTGTATCCCTGACAGCAAACGAAAGCGTGACTGACTGAGTCAAGTCTGTCTGCCTTTTCCTCTCAAGGAAATGCACTTGCTGTTCTCTCTTCTGCCCCCCAGCAGGTCAACCTCCTGTAGTAGGGCTCCTGTTCTCAACCTCCCCTCTTTTAATTAGTCTCCTGTCTCCAACAAGGGAACAAAACTGGAACACGCTGTTGTCCATCCCCATTTAAACCAATGTAACAACTAAGGTGTTCTGGAGGAAGTCACTTGGCTGCTTAAATTCAAGAAAATGTTAGTACTGTATGTCAGTGAAGCCTGCATTTTTTAACTTCCCATTACAACCCTGCATGTCCTTGAACCCACCTACTGTACTTATGGGACCAGTTCTCTTGGGGTACCCCTCCCATTCTTTATGTCTTGCCTCCAAGACCTTTCTGTGTTGATGGCAGTATTCTTGGGGGAGGGGTCATCAGTTACGCAATAATACACAACAGGGTGTGGTATATCATGATATATCTTCATGCCTCGGGTGCATTGTGAGGCACAAAGCTGCAGGGCAAGTGTCTCATGCACCCGAGAAGTGACGATATCTCATGATATATTACACCATGGAGTGCATTACTGCAATTATAAAATGGCCCTAAAGTGTTAGCAAATGTCTGAGTTTAGTAATCAAGTTTTAGACCATGATGATATTGTGAGATATTGTCATGGGTCAAAGACTGCTTCAGCCAATTACCTTCCAGGATTTCTCCTCTTCATTTTATAATTCTATTTATCCTCCTTACAGGGCCTTATCAGTTCAGACCTTCTTAACCTATCACCATGCCTTCTCCTGTCAGAGGAGCAATGCAAACACCATCCTGAAAACCCATATCACTGCTCAACATACCCACAATCAGACACCCCCCCCCCCCCGAACAAAGCCCTTTTCCCAAAACCACAGCAGGTGCATCCTTCACAAATCCAGCCACTCACAAGGCACAAACAGGAACCAAATGCAGGGAGAGGAGCCCTCCACTGATCTTGGAGTAGAGTACAGCATCATCGGCCTGAGTGTGGCCTACCACTTTCCTTCACTTATCTCCCTAGTTCCTCCCACAAAGGCGCAAGGATTCCAGTATACCAAACACACCCTGTATGCAACCTTTCCTTCCTACCTGTAGCCCTCTGCAACACTATCACTTGGAATTGCCCAAGTGGCAGTATTGCAGTAGAGAATGCAGTGAGCATCTGCTGGTACTCTAATGTCTCCTGCTGGATCCTACTGGCAGTCTGGGTGGTGCTGGCACAAATCCAGATTTCCAGTGGCACACCACCTTTGGGCCAGCTGTGGGTAACTGTACTGTATACGATAAAGCAATCTGTGGGAATAGCCCTCAAGAGGTAAGAGGCTGCAATGGAGGAGCTCTCTGGTGGTAAGAGACTGTAGTGGAAGAGCCTTCTAGTGGTGAAATGCTGCAGTGGAGGAGCTGAGCCCTCTGGTGATGAGAAGATGCAATGGAAATCCATCCCTTGAACAACGTTGTGCTGCAGTAGCTACAGTACATCATAGGCTTTGTTGTACTGTACAAGCTACGTAGCTACTGCAGCACAACTTTGAACGTCTGCATGCATGAGCAGTGCGCAAACCTCCGAGCTTCCTCAAACGGTGCAGCGGTGAGATCAGACCCGAAAAATGCGGTGGTGAGAAAATAGGTAAAAGTAAGCGAAAAGTCTCAAAATTATGATTGTCCATACACTATAAAGATAGTGTAGGAGCAATCAGACACAACAAGGGTGACTTTCACTCTCAAGGTTTCCGTGGTAACGAGACCTCTCGAGCTGTACTCTCAAGGTCTCCTGTTACCACGGAAACCTCTCGAGTGAAAAACATCCCTGTTATGTAAGATTGCCAATACACTATCCTCTATACTGGTGACCAGTAAAGCACACCGAGCAAAGGCTTATTTCCAGGTGCAATCTGTGGGAAAGGGGGATATCAGAGAGGGGAGTACAGCAAAAACTGGAAGGGTCAAATAATAAAGTCAGTGCATATTGCAACATGTCAATTCAGAACTGATGCAACAGAAAACATAACAGGAAATGGGATGCTGGGCTGTATTAAGAGAGGACTAGAAATAAGATCCAGGATAATTATATAGCCTTTGTGCCATATAAGGCACATGCTAGGCTTTGTGTGACGCATACTGGGCCATGCATTATGGGAAGGGCATAGACTAGTGAGCTGGAAAAGGTGCAGTGCATATCTAGCACAAATGATAAGAGGTTTTGAAGGATTATAACATAGACATAGAAAATGTCAGCAGAAAAGGACCGCTTGACCCACCCTGTCTGCTCAGTTTTCTTCCCTGCCTATTCTGTCCCAGCAGACCCTAGCTGGTCTCTGGGGACCTTCCCCCTCCCTTTTTATTGACTAGTATTCCCCTATGTCTATCCCATGTACTGTATGTTTGAAATCCCCCATAGTTTTTGCCCTTACTACCTCCTGTGGAAGGTTGTTCCAAGTGCCCATCACTCTTTCACTGAAGTAGTAGCTTCATTGCATGCCCTCTTGTACTGCTGCCATTTTTCATTTGAAACAGTCTCCCCAACTGTGCCCTGTTCACTCTCTTGAGGTACTTCGAGGTTTCTATCATGTCCCCTCTCTCCCTCCTCTCTCAGGGGTGTACAATCATATTGAGTCTGTCATCATACAGTTTCTCTTGCAACTCCTGTACCATTTTACTTTCCATTCTCTGGACTGTCTCTACCCTGTTGATGTCTCTTCTGTGAGGTGGCCTCCAGAACTGTATACAATATTCCAGGGGTGGTCTCACCAATGATCTGCACAGTGGTAATACAGTGTCACCTCCCTCCTTCTGCTTGCAATACACAGCCCTATGCACTCCAGCAATCCGCAGGCCCTTCCCACCACCTTGCTACACTGTCCTTCAACTTTGAGATCATCAGATATTATAACCCTTTGGTCCCTTTCCTACTTAGTGACCTATGATAATCCTCCCCCCACCCCACACACACAAACATTTCACACTCGTCTCCTGTGTTTCTATGCCCTTGGTGTATGATCTTGTACTTTTTGGCATTGAACCCCAGCTGCCATACTCTTGACCCAAACCTCAGGTTTTCTTAGGTCCCTTCTCATATTCTCCACCTCTTCCTGAACATCCACCCTGTTACAGCCATGGTGTCATCTGTAAAACGGCATACCTTCCCTTCAAGTTGTTCTGCGATGTCATGAGAAAGTTGAGTTATGAAGAAAGAATAGGACATTTAGGGATGTTTTCCTTGGAAACAAGATCTAGGGGACTGTGATGCAGGTCCTCAATATACTGAAAGGGAGGGAAAGGATAAATCATATAACCTACTCACATTGATGCAAGATTGTACAACATACAGTCATGGACTAGGCAAATTATAAGGTGGGGTAACAGAAAATATTACAGTACTTCACACAGAGTTAGTCAATTTGTGCAGTATCTTGCCGTAAGTAATGTAAAGGTGAAAGCTAGATTCGATAAGTTAGATAATATCAGTGGGCACGTCTGTTAAGATATAACAGGGCAAAGGACCATATGGACCATAAGTCTGGCTCCTTCTCTAAATGAGTCTACTTTTTTATGCTTCAATATAAGCCATCTACATTTTCGTTTTAATATATGCCTGACACTGAAATACAAAGATCTGCTACTTTTATAACTGTACTTCCTCTACTGCAGTAAACTTCACGGATACGCTGAACGCCAGCTCATGCGTTCTGATTGGTTCACTAGCAGCCCTTATCCTACAGATAAAAAGAAAGCTGGGAGTGCTTCCAGCTATGGGAAGTTGCATTCCAAGTATTCTGCTCTACAACAGGTTTAATTTTTTTTTTTTAACAATAGCGGAGCAGTAGAGCCTAGAGGTTAAGAGTGCCGAGTTATAAACCTAGAGATCAAAGCGAACCTTGGTTTGAAACCTACAACATCTCCGTTCATACTCCGAGACCCTGGGCAAATCAGTTAAACCTCCCTGTGCTCCTGGGATGTACCTGGAAACAGTCTTTGGCTCAGTGTGCCTTTCCCAGAAATACATTTTAAAAATGGATCAAAAATAATGCTTTTTCAGCCTAAGTGCAATTTAAAAACATGGTTAAGAGGTTTATAGTTGCAAGAAGCCCTCACTTTTGGGTCTTATGTGTGAGATTATGCCTATGGAATTGTACCCCTCCCTTCACGAGCATTGTCTCACACATAAGACCAATTCTGTTGAGTCTTATTGCCCAAGTATCTTGCACAATAAAATTAATTAACATACAAATGAATGAATGAATGAACAAATAAAGCTATACAATAGACACGATGTAAAATGAAATCTGTCACACTGTAGTTTCATAGGTGTTTGAAACCCTGTATTGTCTTTTTGTTTTGTCACCCACAGTACTTGGAAACTGCGTACCATGGGATCCTAGGTTTAGATCCCTCCAGTGTTATGACCTTGAGCAAACCAACTGACCTCACTGTGCATCAGGACCTCCAGGCTGTAACATTGGGAAAAGCAGCACAAATCACAAATGGCAGCTCAGTTGAGGCATTCTGGGTAAAAAGAACTGGTTAAAAAAAAGTAAACCTAATGGGAGATCAAAGGATTCCATGTAAGTCTGGAATTCCACACTGGGAGCCGGGGTGGGGGGGGGCGCATATCACAAGTTGAGACACTAGACTTCTGTAGATGCAGGGTGAGAACACCTGACATTCATACCCAACCCCCACCACACTGGCTAACCAAAGAGTAGCACAGCATTGGTTGTAAAGTCCTCCACTGTTAGCCCACTCCCCCTGCAGGCAGAAGGATGTAGCTGCAGAAACCCAAACTGAAGAGGGGAGGAGGCAACAAATACTGTAGAAACAAAAACAAACATTCGTCAGTGCTGAATGTTTGCTTGCATGTTATGTCAGGTAAGTCTTTGCTGTGCTGTAGAGAATGATGAAGGCAGAGTAGTATTGCAGTAAGAGACAGCTTGCAGTAGAGTCAGTGAGTAGGAATGTTTGTCCTTGTGCATTTTCATTTCTGATTCTGAAGCAAGATAAACGATTTTGAAGCTTATAAAAGTTTCCAGTCTCAGGCCATGGGTGCTAAGTAAAAATGAAATTTAGCGGTAGAGTGCTGTGATATTTAACATTACAAATGTGATACCATCATCCTACTACATCTAGAGTATGAATCTAGCATGAACATTGAACAGTTAAGAGCAAGGGAAGAGACTGTCAGAAATTGTGAGTGGTGGTCGTGTTTAATGACATGAGTAATTAATTATAAAAGTAGGCCAGGACACGCACGGTAACTCCTTGTGAGGGAAAGCTCCTCAGCCCATTATAAGGTGTCACATGTGTGACAGTACATTTCGCAGTACCTTCCCAGGCTTGGAGTGGTGGGACATGGCAGTGTCGTCTGGCATCCTTCCGCTCCCCAGCTGAGTCCTTGAGCTTATCCCTGAACTTGAGTCACTAGTATGGGAACACAATCCACCGCCTGCTGGGCTAATGGCTGACCCTGCACACAACATTTCTTCATAACTTTTTTGACATTTTGAGCCCAAATGTTTAATATAGTGTTTTTTATGATTCGAATAGTGACTGAAATGTCATTTCGCACCACAAGTGTGAAAACCATGAGGTGGTGTGAAAAAATGGCTATGTTAAAAATGTGAGGTCAAAATATTGAAAATTACTAAAGTTGTGAGCAAACGTTGAAAAAGTTCTACGTACTTTCATAGCTTTGGTGTTTTGTAAGATTTTGCTCCCAAATTTTCAGCCTAGTCTTTTTATGATCCCATATCATTAACCTGGTAGGTGCAATTTTTTAAATCCTGCTCGAAAGGTGACTTCTCTGAAGAAGAATAAAAAAAGAAAGAAAGGTGACTTTTCTGAGCAAGTGCAAATCTGCCTTTTATGCAACATGCGTGGGTCTCTTTTCATGAAGTGAAAGAGATATCTCACTGACCACATGTGAGATATCACTTTTCATCTACACAGTTGGATATGTCCCAATGGATATCTTGGCCAGTTGGGTATGTCACAAAAGGTTCAGAACTCATTTAGAATGTTCGGCCTCAGTAACAGTGCTAACCGTATTTAAACGCAAATAACTTTAAAAAGAAAAATGATAGCATTGGACTGTGAGCACGAAAGTTGTTCAACATAAAAAGATCTAAAAAATGAGTGGTGTTTCATTTATAGCTACCTTTTGTTTTTTTCATAATTAAAGAAAAACAGCAGAAAATATATTTTCGTTTCACTTTTTCGACAAAACAAATATAACTTTATCACGAAAAATGATAGCATGGTACTGTGAGCACAAAAGTTGTTCAGCATAAAACAATCTGCAAAATGAATGGTGTTTTATTTACAGATACCTTTTAGTTTTTTTTATAAATGGCAAAAAGCAGAACCAGATCCATTTTTTCACTTTTTGCAACAGACAAATGTAAATAACTTTAAAACTGAAAAAAGAGAGACCCACAATTATCGCACAAATCGAATATGATGTGGGTGGCAGTAAGATAGTAGAAATATCTCCACTCACTGTCGTTGAACTGTAGGTATTCCACGAGTGGCGAAGTCACTCATGGGATATCAAAAGTTCAATGGCAGCTCGTGGAGACACTTCTGCTATCTCACTGCCACCCACATCATATCCCATATTTGGGCCGCATTTAAAAAAATGTTGCCTACCCTGCTCATGAAGTTGGGTCTCAAAAAATCCGTGTTGAAAGTTTGGTGGAAAAGCACAGAAAAATAGCAGAGCATGAGCATTGAAATATTTCACATCCATTTGTAACTTGGTCATTTTACCATATTTTTTCACCAAGTTTTCAACACAGTCTTCCTATTATACTACCTCAGGAACCTGATAGGTAAAAATGTTCAGAACCCAACTGAAAGGTGCTTTCACAGAATGACTGTGTGTGTGTGCCCCCCCCCACATTGTTCCCACATAAACCCTCATCTTAAATCTTTCACTATCTACAGTGACTGTCCCTACAGCTTGGAAGTCTGCTACTGTCCTCCAACTCTTCAATGCGGCGACCTAACTGTCCCCGGAAACTGCTGCCCATCTCCCTTCTCCCTTCCCTCGCCAAAGTCCTAGAGTCCCTAATTTTCTCTATACTCAATGACTTCCTTCTTAAATTCAACACTCTCTCCCCATTTCAAACCAGATGCAGAAAATTCTACTTTACCACCTTCTCTATTCTACGTTTTAACAATGCTATACACACTGCTATGGGCCTTGGCCAAATCACCTCTGCTGTCTTCACTGACTTGGCTAAGGCCTTTGACTCTGTCTCACACTCTCTTCTTCTTACTAAACTAAGCCTTGCCGGCCTAACCCCTGCCTCACTGGTCTGGTTTAGTTCCTACCTTACTGGCCGTTCCCAGGCAGTGTCTATAAACAATATCCTATCCCCCTCACTCCCTATCCTTGCAGGTGTGCCCCAGGGATTTATCCTTGGGCCTGTTCTGTTTTCTCTCTTTATCAACACTCTCCCCTCGGTATGCACCTATGCTAATAATACACATGTACGCAGATGACAACGTCCTTTTTCTGTCCGGCCCCTCAGTCCAATCCATCCAATCCCCCCTCCAAAGTAACATCACAGTGGTTACAGCCTGGATCAGTGCCAATTGTCTAAAGCTCAATATTAAAAAAATTGTCACTATGACCTTTGGCTCTTAACAAAAACTTGCCAGGCTTCTCACCCTCCCAGTATTCTTCTCTGCAACCAACACCCCACTCGAAAATGTCCCCACATTCAAGTACCTGGGAATCTGGCTTGATCTCTCCCTCAACTTCTCCTCCCACTTTAATGCCTTACACTCAAAACTGCACCCTAAACTTGGGCTGCTAGACCGCCACAGGGCCAGTCTCTCCCTCCCGGTTAGATGCAATCTTATAGTCAAGTGACTCCTCAAGGCTTTCGACTACACTGACCTTGTCTACAGTGCTGCCCTTGTCACCTCCCTGGCCAAACTAGATGTCCTATATCATGCTTTCTGCCTCTAACTCCCCCTCTTTAACTCACCACTGTGACCTTTACTCCTCACTTTCCCTTCAATCCCTCACAGAGAGATGCTCCTCACATTGCTCCACCTTTATTGCCAAATTCTGGTTTGGGACCCTTCCACCCTACCTTGCTGCTCTCTTAAATCCTGCAGCACCCTCGTCATACAACCTGCACCCACACTATTTCCCTCCCACGTGTGCGTACCTCAACTGGCAAACTTTCCTTTTCTTATCATAGTCCCTCACTCTGAAATGGTGTTCCCCTCAAAATTCGTCTCTCTCCCACCTTCCCTGCCCTCAAACGCTTCCTCAAGAAAACCCCCACTACTTCTTTTATCTACTCTCCTTCCTAGAACCCTCTTAGTTGCGTCTTTTATCTGTCATCCTGTTCACATCTCATTGTTTATACTCAATGTAAATATCGTTTATACATTTATGTATTTATTTAAGAGATTTACCAGGAAGGCATACTGAGCGGAGTACCGCTCAATTCCAGATGCGCCCTGAGGGTAGGGGGATTACAAGGGTGAAGTAAAAAGACGAGAACAGTACAATACATATGTGACAAGGTTATGGCAGACAGTGGAACAGTAGTATGTACAAATATAACAATAATATAGTGAGATCAATTGTGTCTACAAGTGGGTGAGGCATACAGCTTACAACAGAATAGGATCAGCAATATATGCATTTTTAAATAGCACTATGTGACAAATATCAAAAGGAAAACGGGGCCCAGACTGGAGCATAAAATAGGCAGAGTGGGTAGGAGTTGAGCAGGTACTTGAGTAGAAAGGCTAGGTCTTGTCTGAGGAGATTTGGAGATGGGGGAAGCAAGAGCATTTGGTCGCAAAATTTGGTTTGAGAAGGGCATTACGTTGGGGGGTACTGGTGGTGTGTCTAATGTCAGCTGCCAGTGAGTTCCATAACTTGGGCAATCTGAAACTGAACGCACCTTGACCTGATCTGGTGGATCTATGTGGAATGTGCAGGAGCCTGGAGTCGATATTCCTGAGATCGTAAGTAGGTGGGAGAGGGGCAGATAGGGATGCAGATGAGTGGGAGGGAGTGTGCGACCAGAATTTGGCGGCGATTCTAGCACCATGCAGCGATCGCCGGTTATGGAGTGATGGGAGGTCAAGGAACTGGTATAGGACGCAGTGGTGGGTATTGGGAGGCTGGTCCAAGGCGAACCGGCAGAAGGAGTGGAATAGGGGGTCAAGCCTGACTAAGGACATGTGGGGGGTGGCACTGTAGACGACATCTCCGTAGTCAATAATTGGGAGGATCATTTTTTGGACGATAGCTAGTCTGGTTGGTAGCGGGATGCAATGCTTGTTATGATAGAGAGCACCAAGCATGGGATGCAGTTTTTTGTGCAGAGCGTCTATGTGTGCTGAGAAGTCAAGGTGCTGATCTAGCCAGATGCCAAGATAGCGATATGTGGTGCAGGTCGCTAGTGGTGTTCTGTCCAAGGTGTAGAATGTGGGTGGTTTGGTAAGCCGGGTTAGTTTTGCCCTGGAGCCGAAGGTGAGGGAAGCCTTGTAAATACTGCTTTGTATATAATTGTTTATATAGCTTTTTTAGTTACTCCTCTTTTGTAAATAGCACCCCTAGACATTCTCTTGTACAATTTCTGTAACTTGTATCAACTGTGTTATTACAATGCTGTACTTTTGCCTCTTGTACCCCCTCCCCCAGGTCACACCTGGAAACAAGTTCCTGCTCATGGTGCCTTTCCTGGTCATCAACTTTAAATAAATAAAATAAATAAATAATAACCTTTTGAGACAAATTTGAAAACTCTCACCAACCTTGTTCATGAGATAAGATCCCTAAAAGTCTATGTTGACAATTTGGTGAAAAAATACTAATAAATGACAATCTTATGAGTAAACGTTCATAACGCATTGAAAATACATTTACCGCACTTACCTTGTTCCTTCTGTTCCTGGTCAGCACTGAAGGAGAAGGATGTGTTTGGCAGCAGAGTCGCAGTGGACCATTCTGAGGTGACTAAGGGTGTGGGGGTGGGGGGTGGATGCTGAGCGGGGGTATCAGGGGTGTGTGGCAAAGATGGAGGGTCAGGCTCACCTGCAAAAGACATCCATGGGCAGTTTTTACTTCTCAGAGTAAACTAAAAAAGACTACAAGGGACCATGTTTTTTATTACAGCAAGGGTGACACTGGGAATTTGGCACACCAGTATCACAGATGTGTGATGGCACCAGGGGTGATCACCCCGGTGTCTACATATTTTAGGGGATTAGATGCACACTAAGTTGGTGAGGGGAGGGTTACATGAAAGACAAGGAAAGAGAAGGGAGAGGAGGAGTTTATGCTGTGGGCTCCCTGCTGATGGATGGGGCTTGGATTTAATGCAGCACATTCGGGGGGGGGGAGTGGCTGAGTATGACACCACTTGGCTGCTTGCTGGGCTGCTTCAAGCAGATGTAGGGCTCAAGCTGCTCTCTGATAGGAGTTGCTCGTTCCTTTTAGCTACAAGAATTTCCACCCCACAAGCACAGAACAGTGTCAGGATCAACCTCACTGATCACTGGTCTGTCACTGTTGAGCCCCTGCAGCCCCAGCTGCATTGGACCCAACAATGACAAACCTAAGAAACCCCAGTTCTTGTAACAATATGTTTGCTGTGCACATGCAAGCAAATATAAAAAGGAAAACGTAAGCCTGAAGGCTTCAACAAGCAGCATGGCAGCCCTTGAAACAGTAACGGTAACTCTTACTGATGTTGCACAGAGTCGATAACAGTGGCTATTCTGAAATATTAAGTGCAGGTGCAGAATCACAAAACTCACAATTCTTAGGATGCTGTAGGGCTGCAAAGACTTGGAATGCCATGTGCTGTTGCACTTCCTGATTGGATACTGTATTTTATACACACTCCAACTGAAGAGTCTGGCATTAATATAAGTTTACTCACCTGATTAAATGGACACTTTCAACTCTCTTAGGTCTCAAAGTGTCCCTAGTTTAAAAAAACACATGACGATTGTTCACATCGTGTAGAGATGGCTGATGCAGCTGATTGTTTGATTCTGATTCTTTTTTCTTTTAAAAAGTGAAAAACAGACTGCCACCATATCGGTGTTACCACACAAAAACATATTTGTTTACATTCCTTGATCAGTTCCCACTGCATCTTTCCTGAACTTGAGAACACCCCTCCAAGACAGTCTAGCCACTCCTTTTTTTTTTTACCATCATATGTTTTTATTAACATTTTTCTAAATAAAAACAACAGCAGATAAACAAATCATATTAGATTTTCAGGTAATGATTGCAGATAGTAACAAACACAAATGAAAACAGTAAACAATTAAGCACTTAGTTTCCCAACCTTTACATACATTTCCTGTATAAGATATAAAACTTCATATGCCCTTGGTCGATGAATATAATGAAAAAAATTAGCACATCCAGACTTTTTGAGACCAACTGTGAATTAATCTCATGGGGCGGCATTAAGAAAGGGTGTCTAGCCACTCCTGATGCAACGGGAGTGGAGGAGACTACTGCCTCATGAGTGGCTGCACTGTTGGGGTTGTTTCTAATGTTCAGGAAGTATTCAGTAAGAAAAGATTTAGGATTTTAAACAAGGGTGGTTATAACCATACGTCAGCATGCATTTCGGGTCTACTAAGCAAGGAGGGAGATAGAGCAATCAGTAACATCAATGAATTTTAGAGAAGGTAAGTGACCATAAAACATGGGTTTTTAACTAGAAATAATATGATGCACAAAAAGGTTGACTGTGTCCCTTTACGGTGACTATAAGCATCCCTTTACTTCGTTCCTGGTTCGTTATGGCCTAAGTTGTGTTCACCTCATAGGCTATTGATGCATATGGGATTCAGGAACATTTTGCAATCTGATACTACCTTCTCTACCTGCATTTCCCCAGATCCACAGTTCAAATCTTCCCAAGCGTACTGAATACTGATGTCCCTTGCTCTGTACTGGAACATGTTATAAAGAGTTATTGGCAACAGACAAGAGAGTTCTTGGAATACAGTATATTACACCCAGTAATAATCCAAGATAAAGGATGTTTTAGGTTACTAATGCACGGCAAACTCATGGAAGTGAAAATCATGCTGTGAATAGCTTTGCTGTATACAGTACATAACCAAAGAAGAATATCTATGCTAATAACTACAGTTGCTTAGAATCCAGTTAACAGAAGTAGGTTAGTCAGGTTATGATCCATTTTCAGGAGTAGGATTTCTGGAAATAGGGACCAAAAATAGGGGGTACAGGTGTGCCTCCGGGGCTCTCTTGCCTCAGGTCACTTGCTAGGCCATCTGAGGCGAACTGTATAAGAACAACAAAGCTAACTTCTCAGTCACCTGTTAGCTTCCAGGGATTGGCAACCTGACAGCAGTGGTGGCTCCAGGGGTTTCGGAGTATGGAGGCATGTAGAGTAGATTGCCATTAATCCCGGGGAAAGTATGAGGGAGGCACCAGAAAGGTGTGGTTATCCTAAAGGGATGTACATCACAGGAAATACTGGCAGCCTTGCAACATACAGATGGTCCCATCAAGGATGGTTGTTCACCCTTTTCAGTGGACAATTATGGTCCTGTTCCAGAGAGAGGCTGCCAGCTGTGCTGATGATAGTAAGGCCATCAGGCTGTGGACCAAGGTAAGAGATATGCCTGGCATTTGTAAAGCAGAATCCCACGTTGGGATGGACATCAGAGATACAACCACTGGCAGAGGGGTTGGAGTGACAGTCGACTACTGGCTGAGGTCAGGCTGGAGTACATGCTGCCATATACACAAGAGGGCATGGGACAGACATATAAGATTGCTAAGTGGGGGGAAGAGGGGTGGGCCTGTGAATTGGGAGATGAGTAGGGGAGGGAGAAAGGGGCAGATTCGATGGGCCGGTGAGGTCCTTTTCTGCTGTCAGATTTCTATGATTCTATGATATAGTGCTCAGAAACCCATTCCAAGGAGAAGAGAAACTGGTTGATGTGAGGTGCCCAGAGCCAGGGTGGCCATCAATCAGGGGTCCTGAGACAAAAAAGTTCCCACAGAGGTGCTGTCTCCTGCATACCAGCTGCTTAGATGCCCTGGTGTTACAGTGGGTTATGTGAAACAGTGTAAAAGTAAAGGTGGGAGTTCTAATAAATTCAGTGCACAGTAGGAAAGGCTCTGTCCCAAGGTATGACTCACCCACTGGTGAATTCAAGGAAAAAGAAGGGCCATGGGGCCATGGATGCGATATGAGAGGGTGCAACCTATACAAAGGGGCCCTAAGGTTTTGACTCAAGCCCATAGCCAGGATAAAGCCTGTCTGAACAGTGTCAACCGGGTGAGCATTTGGGAACTGAATCCCTTAGAAATAACTGTCATTACAGTAACTGTTTAGTAAACACTGGTGTTATGGCATGTGATAGTGGTGAAGTGTACATGCTGTGTCTTCAGTATTGCAAGGACCGTCTAGGAGCATGTCATCTAACCCCTAGACATGGTGGATATTCCTGGGCTATACCCAGCCCCCACTGGCACCAACAGAGGGTTATCATACGGTGAACAGGATGGAAGAGCCTCATGCTCACAAATGCCCAATAAGCATACAGCTCAAACGGATGCAGTACAAACAGATTTATTTACTTACATCAAACAGACTGTTGCAAAATTAGCTATAAGGTGCATCCCCACGGAGCCAGGCAGACTCCAACATATTTCATACCTGGCTCTGTTACTTTTTCAAGGGCTGAGGTCAATGTGTGCAACATACTGCTTAAATAGTGTTTTTATAGATCTCCGAGATACCTCAGGACAAAAGTGCCCATACAACAGAAACATACATAGAAACACAGAATTTGACAGCAGATAAGGACTGCTTGGCCCACCTGCTCTGACCATTTTCCCTACCTACTGTAATACCGCAGACCCTACTTCCTCCCTTTCCTAGCCACTAAGGTTCCCTTATGCCTATCCTATGCATTCTTGAATACCATTACAGTTTTTGCCCCCACTACCTCTGCTGGGAGGCTGTTCCAGGCATCCACCACTCTTTCTATCAAGAAGTGCTTCCTCACGTTTCCCCTGAGCCCACCCCTCTCTCCAGCATCATATCATGACCCCTTTGTTCTTGAGTATCCTTTTTTCTGAAAAGTGCTTCCCTCTTGTACTTTATTTATACCTGTGAGGTATTTGAAAATCTCTATCATATCCCCCTCACCATTCTTTCCTCCAGGGCGTACATATTGAGGTACTTAAGACTCTCCTCATAGGTCTTTTGATGCAGACCATGCACCATTTTATTTGCCCTCCTCTGGACTGCCTCTACTCTGTTTTTGTTCTTTCAGAGATGTCTTCTCCAGAACTGGACACAGAACTCCAGGTGAGGTCTCACCAATGATTTATACAGCTGTATCACCACCTCCCTCTTTCTGCTTGCGATACCCCACCCTATGCACCCTAGCATCCCACTAGCTCTCCCAACTGCCTTGTCACACTATTTGGCCACCTTTAGGTCATCAGAGATGATTACTCCCAGGTCTCTTTCCTGTCTGGTGGTCATCAGCATCACTCCCACTCATCTTGTACTCTGCCACTGGGTTGCTATGCCCCAAGTGCATGATTTTGCACGTCTTCACATTGAAACTTAGTTGCCTCATTGTTGACTGCTCCTCAAGTTGTATTAGATCTCTATTCATTTTTTCCACCCTCTCTGGCGTGTCTGCCCTATTACAGATCTTTGTGACATCTGCAAAAAGGCATATCTTCCCTTCTAGCCCCTCTGCAATGTAGCTATTAAAGACATTATAAAGCAGTCTAACTGCTATAGCCAGTCAGTGCAAAGGATCAGCCTACCTCTTATGTGGCATACAGATGTCTCCTTGCGCTACCCAATCAGTTGTTTTCTCCCAGCGGTAACACTGTCCACTCACTCCCCTCTGAAGCGGGTCTGTAAACACAAGGGCTACATACAAGGGCTATAGTTCAGGCATGAAAATCCAGAACTTGTCCGTTTTCCTTACACTTTTTTGTTTGGGAGCAGTTTACAAATAGAAAAAGAAACAGAGAAGAGAAATTGTTAAAATGGGTGGCTTCAGGACGTCCTACATTCTGTGAGAGGGGATACACAATTTCTCACTGTAATCGGAGGGGGATAGAAAACAAAGGGAAAAAACTGTTCATTTAAAAATGCTTTAATGACATTCTTTCAACTTGAAGCAGTTAGACTGCTTCATAATATATTAGTATGTAGACATAGGAATGTCTGTTATGAGATAAGAAGGTACTCTCATGCTGGTTTGGGCTGACAGAACTGCTCAGTTTCGCTTTGCGGTCCTCTCGCCCAAACCAGCATGAGAGAATCTTCTTATCCCATAAGAGACACCCCTAAGTCTTCATAAAGAGGACCGGTTTCAGTACAGATCCTTGTGGCACCCCATTGGTCACCTTCCCTTCCTCTGAGTGAGCTCTGTTCACCACCACCCTCTGTTACTTATCTCCCAATCAATTTCTTACCCAGTTTACCACCTCTGTACCCACTCCCAGGCTGCCCAGTTTGTTTACGAGCCTCCTGTGTGGAAGTGTCAAAGGCTTTACTGAAATCTAGTTAGGTCACATCCACCGCTCTACCTTGATCTAATTCCTTGGTCACCCAGTCAAAGAAATCTATCAGATTTGTTTGACATGACCCCCCGTGAATCCATGCTGCCTCGGATCCTGTAAGCCATTAGATTCAAGATATTCCACAATCCTTTCTTTCAGTAGTGATTCCATTAATTTTCCCCCCACCAAAGTCAGGCTGACTGGCCTGTAATTGCCAGCCTCCTCCTCGCTACCACTTTTGTGAAGTGGGAGTACATCTGCCCTCCTTCAGTCCTCCGGAACCACTCCCATCTCCACTGAGTGGCTGAACAGGACTGTCAGAGGTACAGCCAGCACCTCTCTGAGCTCCTTCAATATTTTAGGATGTATCCTGTCTGGCCCCATTGCCTTGTCCGCTTTCAGATTTGTGAGTTTCTTCAGGACGCTCTACTCTGTAAATGGACTAGTGTCCACCTCCCATCCTTCAATGCTCCTGTTCCGTAACTGTGGCCCCACTCCTTCCCCTTCCTCTGTGAACACTGAACAAAAGTATTTGTTCAGGATGTCTGCTTTTTTCCTGGTCCCCTACCACACACACACACACACCCTTCCCTCCTTAGCCTTACAATCTCTCCCCTGATCTTTCTTCTTTCACTTACATATCTGAAAAATGTCTTGTCCCCTTTCTTTACTGCCTGGGATATTTTCCCCTCCATCTGTACCTTTGCACTCCTGATTGCTTTCTCTGCCTTCCTCTGCTTCTCCTGCTACACCTCCCCATCCTCCTACCTCTGAGTGAATCTGTGAGGTTTGGGATGCATATTTTACTCACCAGAGTACTGCTTTTTGTTCATTTTGTTCATTTTGCTTGCAGGGACAGGTCATGGGACACAGGAGGACTAAGGACATGAATGGGAAGCAAACCGGAGGTCGAGACCAGTCAGAAGACACCAGGAAGCCTCCAGCAGGGCATTTAAAAACTGGGATCAGCTGTGTTTGGTGTGCATACCTTGGAACAAAAGTACCAGTCCAATAGTGAATCCATGAGGGTTTGGGCTGCATTTCACTCACCAAATTACTGCTTTTTGCTCTTTTTTTTCCGGGATAAGTTGGGGGTGGAGCAGGACTAAGGCCGTGGACAGGAACCAAACAAGAGGTCAGGACCAAACAGGAAACACCAGGAAGCCTCAGTAGGTATCTCCCTCCTAGTGTGTCCCATCATGTTTGTGTCCCAAAGCATGAGAGGAACAGAGCAGGAGTGGAAATGGATTGGTGTCAAAGGTGTCGGCAGGCATCCACAAGCAACAGCAGGCATGTAGAGAACTCTGACGGTCCACTAAGGTAAGGTAAAATAACTGTTTACCTATTGCTGCCTATGTAACAGAGTACTGGAAGTAGTAAGAAGGTAACAGTCCATACAAACTGTAACTACCGATTGTGTGGGAAAAGGGGGCACACCTGAGCTAATAATGGAAAGAGGGGAAAGATTAACTTCCCCTATCTAGGATCCCAATACAAAGGGGTTTAGTAAAGCAAAAAAGGAGAAAAATGGTAACACCCTATCAAGGGTACAGATACAAGTTAATTCCAGTAAAAGAGAGGGAAGAAATGGGAATTTTGGGAGTGGTGCAGTACAGTAGTTGCGGAGCTACAGTTTTTAGAGAGACCTCCTGGAGACTAAGGTGCTGTCCCATCTGCATGCACCTTTCTGGGCTGAGGGAAGAGGTCACTGGACTACAGGCTACATGTTCACTCACCCTTTTTTTGAAGGGCTGAATGTTTTTCTCTATATAAAAAGCCACACAGGTAATTGGCTATGTACACTTTGCTGGTTATATCGCAGGCGATGAGGCTCCTTACATCATATTCCTTTCCAAGGGTGGGGTGTACAAACTTTTTTTTTAAATATGCCTGCAGAATTTGCATCTGCCTCAGGGACGTCACCCTATATGGGAGTGAGGTAGTAAGCATGGTTTTCCTGACAGGTTGTAGGGAGGAAACCGAGATGTCACCCTGATTGAGTGCTCTCCTGACCACCAGCTGCAGTGGTTCGGGAACATTATCACCCAGAACTGAATCAGCATGAATAACATTCCAGTTCATCTGAAATATATTACGTACCATGTTTGCTTGTGGAGTGTGGGTTGTGACAAACTTCAACCTCTTGCTCTTTGTCGCAACAAGTGGTGGTGCTACATTAACAGTTTTGTTTGCTGCCAATCTAGTGCCTCTTCCCTGCCCCTTTGCCTACCTTTCTGCTGTATTGTAGCTCCTGGGCAGGAATCTCTGCAATTATCTGTTTAGCGGTAGTACCATTAGTAGTATAAATTACTACCTTTATACGGATGGCACAATTTGGTATTATTCAAATAATTTGGTTGTGGAGATTCAATCTACCCTACAACAGAACGTTGACTCTCTCCAGAAATACTTCCAAAAGTTACAATTAAAACTGATTAGCTCAAAAAACTAAGATCATGCTGTTTGGCACATCAGCCAAACTAAAATCAGATGTTGAAGTCTGATATAACCGATTCCTTGGGTGTGTCTCTGCAGATGGTCAAATCCTATAAATATTTAGGATTTTGGCTGGACCTATTGGGAACAGGAAATATACATGTAGACCATCTCATAGAACAGGTAGAAAAAAGGGTGGTCTGTTTGCTTAGAAATCGAAATTGTTTGGACAAGGAAACCGTGAATTATGTTATTCAGGCACAGGTGTTACCACTATCAGATTATGGAGATGTACTAAATTGTGGGGCTTCACATGAAAGATTATCCAAATTAGATGTTTTATACAATAAGGTGGCCAGATTTATTTTAAAGTGTCCAATATCTCTACATCATTGTGATTTGTACCAAATGTTGAATTGGACATCATTGTCTATAAGAAGAAATATACATATTAGCCTTTTTGCAAACAAAGCAGGGTTGGGTCTTGTCCCAAAGTACTTGAGTAACAGGCTTAAATTTAGGCAAATGGCTCCATCATTGAGGAACTCTTACAAATGGATATACCAAAGACTTTTTCCAAGAAATTCCATCAGTGCTTTAGTTACATGGTCCCAAAATTTTGGGATGCGATGCCAAAGCATTTTAGGGTACATTCAATTAAACCTTTGACAACTCATGTTTTAAAAAAAACATTTGTTATTGAATGTTGATGTCTGTAAATGTTTCAATTAATGATGTCTGTTTATTTTGTAGTTTAGTAAATTTGTAATTTTGTAGTTTTGTAATTCTGTATGGAAAGAATTGATGTGTTTTTATAACTTTGCGCATAAGAGGTCACCATTGTAAATGAACTTTTGCTCAATGGTTATTCCTAATAAAACAAACAAACATCATATTGTCCAGCCACGCTACATTTCCTACATAACCTTAATAACTGGCTACGGGGAATATTGCTCAGTGTTTGAGCTGGATGGCAACTAGATGCCAACAGCAGACAATCCCTGTCCATTGCTTTATGGTGCAGGTCCGTAATAACCACCCTCACTCTGATCTTTTAAAACAGCGCGATCCAAAAAATCAATTATATTGTGGTCGCATTTTACCATAAATCTCAAGTGGTGGGTTGACCCCCTTCAAATACTTGGCAAACAGCACAAAATCTTTTTCATTACCCCTTCAAAATGAAGAATACAGTACAATCTCAATCTGTCATTGATATATCAGTGGTATACCTGAGTTTGTCTGAAAAAAGGGTTAGTGTTCAGGTTCTGTACTGCCTAGTTCTCCCACAAACTGAGGCACAAGTTGGCATAGCTCGGTGCCAGGGATGCTCCTACTGCTGCCCTCTGGATCTTTGCAAATATGCTTGTTTAGGAAGAGAAAGTTGATACAGGTCAATACAATTTTGGTACATTTTAACAAGAAGTCTGTCATCCCTGTTTCATGTTCACATGACTGTTTCATGTAATACTGTAGGGCCTCCATGCCACCCTTGTATAGAATGTTGGTGCATAGAGCCTCAGCATCAAGACTGGGACCACAATTTCTTCTAGAACTCTTCGGATGTCAGTAGAATCTTTTATAAGATTGGGGAGTCCTGGTACAAAAGGCTTAATAAAGGAATCCGTTAGCTTAGCCAATGGCTTTGTGAGATGACCTATACTGGTGATGACTGGTCTGCGGGGGAGGGGGGAATCTACATAGATTTGTGATTCTTGGGCAGCACATCTGCAAGAGTGCAGCAAATTGCATGGTTATTCAGAATGATTTGAAGACATTACAGTCCTGGTCCATTAAATGGAACCTATATTTCAAGATTTCTAAGTGCTGCATCCTGCATTTTGGAAAAAAAATCTTGATAATCAATATTATCTATATGATAGTATCTTAGAAAGTAAGGATAGCGAAAGAGATTTGGGGAGTACTATTGGCCCTTGTTTATCATTTGATTCACATATCACAAATACCATCAGTAAAGCTAATAAGATATGGCGGGGCAATTCGTCACAATATAACATCAAAAAACCCAGATATCCTGATGCCACTGTACAGAGCATATGTGAGACCTTACTTTGATTTTGTGTCACAGTTGTGGAGTCCACATAAAAAGAAAGATATAGCTAGAGTGGAGAGAGTTCAGAGAAAGGTTACGAAATACTGTATATAGAGTCTTCCAAATCTCTTTCATACCTTGACAGACTTTCTACATTTCATTTGATGTCCCTAGAGGATAGGAGAATAAGGGGGGATCTCCTGTTTACATGGGACATCATTTACGATCAACACTTATCAGCAGAATGTGGTTTGGATTTAGAGCAAATTAGAGTCAACACAAGACAACACTGCAACTTGTGAGGAATTAGTGTAAAAGCAAAAAAAGGGCATGCTTTTTTTCACATGGGGTAGTAAGGCCCTGGAATATGTTGCCTGTGAATGTCATCGTTACTGACAACAAGGATATCTTTAAAAATAGACTTGATTACTTTATGAAATCTAGAAAGTTGTTAAGATATTATACAGTATGTAGATTTGAAGCACTCTACTTCCTACTGTTTCTTAGTATGATTCTTAGTATGATGATGTCAACAGTATTGCCACTGTGAGAAACATTTTCAGCTCTTTATCTATGACCCCTATTGCACGTGTATTATTCAAAAAGGCATCAATCTTATTTTTAAAATCTTATATAGCCAAAATTGTGCACACTCCAAGGAGACATCCTGATTCACGCTGCAGAACACAACCTAAAATTTATTAACGTAACAAAACAAATACCATGATCAGGTATATGAGAGTAAGTCAATCAAGCCACACTTTCGCCCCAGTGCTTTGGGTCACAAGACCCTTCCTCAGGGGGCACAATTGTGGCTCTATAGGACTATTATGGAGTGGACTCCCATTTGTTGTGCACCAACCTCCTTTTGCATTCACAGTTCCACCATGGAGGTACTTATTTTTAAATTCCCCTGTTGGATCTGTAGCAAGATTCTTGTAAACCACCAAGTTCCCCAGTTGCCGCAATACCTCCCCTTCATACTTTTCAGTGTCCATGACAACCATAGTATCAGCTTTATCAGCAGTTTCTGTAGATATCATTTGATTTTGCTTGATACTGCTAATGGCCTCCCATACTGCCCTACTGATATTGACAAAGTGCCTTTCTTTCTGATTTAGAAATAAATCTGACAGGTTTTTCCTGCACATTGGCTCATATGCTAGGACTGAGGCTGTCATTAGAGGGTGAAAGGTCGATTTTGCTTTAAGTTGCTGTGTGGCAACTGGGACATGTGAGACATTGACATTTTTTCTATCATCTGATGTCAATTCAGCTTTCTAGTAAACTCATACTTCCACACTACTATATTATCAGCTGACTTGCTGTTTGCCTGTTATGATCCCTGTTTGACTATTGCTGTTTGTACTGAATGTTGTTTTCTACCTTTGTATGTGCCAGTACCTGACCCGGGCCATGCCTAAAAAAGGTCTTCTTCAAATCAGTACATCAACCTGGTTAACAATTGAATAAATAAATAAATATACAGACCTATAGTGGTATTGAAAGGGATAATGTCCACAGCGGAAACAAAAGAAAGTCCTTTTTTGGAGTACACTAAGCTCAGTCTTTGTTAGGACATATGAAGAGATATTTACTATGTTTCAACTTTGGAAAGCTACTGCTGGTCTTTGAGTCCCTTGTTGAACCACAGGTCCACGCTGAAGATTTAGTTTTAGTTGCAGCCTTCTTAGGCTGTGTTCTTACATTGGTTTTAGTCACTGTGTTGTGCAGTTGGCAACATTTTCACCTAAAAAAGCTATTTTTTAACTGAGAGATGACTGTGACCCTGGGAGGCAATTCTGGGTTACGAGCTTCATCGGTTATTTGCACCTAGTGAGTGGGGTGCCTTTGGAAAGCTACTGCTGTTCTGTGAGACTGACAAGGAAGCAGAGCGACAGACCCAGCACTTAGCATAGCACTGCATTTAGTTCTACAATTATTTCTGCTGTAATTGTGCTGTAGTTTGGGGTCCCTGCAGCTGAATAGCTGGACTACACCCCAGGAGGAAGTACTTTGGGAACTGTAGTCACAGGGTAGTCTATCACTGAACTACAGGTCCACTTTGAAGATTAAGTTTTAGTTGCAGCCTTTTTAGGCTGTGTTCTTACATTGGTTTTAGTCACTGTGTTGTACAGTTGGTGACATCGTCATCTAAATGTAACCCCCCTGCAAATGGGGGTTCCCAAAAAGTCTTCCTTGAGCTTGCCTAAATGCTCACTGCCAGGCTGGTGTTCTGCGTTTTAGCAGTTTAAATGTGATTACCAGAGCCTGTATAGCCTCTGTGTACTGTCTCTTTAAGAGCTGCTTGATTGCAGCCTAAGTAATCTGAGAGGGGAGCTCTGTTGAAAGATGTAACTATTTGCTGAAAATCATTTAGAGTGATAATGTAGTTTGTCTAACCTGCATTCTTTATAGCAAGGACTGTTTTGTTTGTCTCCACTATCTTGGTCCTGGACTGCAAATTGGACCAATCAGTTCTGGTGGGACCTAAAGTGTAGCCAGACTACAGGAGCTGTCTGAAGTCAAAATCTGTAGAAATTGTAGTTTTGAACTTTTTGTGCCTTTTTTGCAACTGAAGGGGGAGCTCTTGCTTTGACTGACAGCCAAATCAGCCAACCAAATCTTTTGGATATTGGGGAAGTCCCGGGCTGCTGGTAGTTTTCAGTTAGTTCTGAGCTGGGAAGTGAAATGAGAAGAGCTCAAGTGTATTTTGGGCAGCAATCCTGAGTGGATGCGCATGGGAAAACTGTGAAAGGACTGAGTTTTTGGCTTGCATGTCTGCCAGCTGCTCCTGAGAGGGAGAGAAGAGAATTATTTTGGACTAAACCCAAGTTTGTGTGACTAAAGTAAGCTACTGAAGTGGATCAGGCTCAACCTGAAGAAGACCAAAGATTTTGCTGAATGCGATCGGCCTGTCAGCAGTTCCAGCTACCTCTAAACTCCCAGTGTGTGCAGAGACTTTGCGATTGTGACCGGGGAGCGCTTTGCATGGTACAGTAGAATTCCCTTACATGTAAATGTGCTGTGAGCTGCTAGTGGGTTGTGAGTTAGTTCCCCACTGTGTGAACTGTGTTCTGCTTGCTGGAAGCTGTATCCAGTCCAAAACGGACTGCATCAAAATTTGTCTCCTTGTGGTCTGGGCCTTGCCAGACTGACCCAGCTAGACGACCTACTGCACAAAGAAGCCATCAATGAGACACCTGCCTGGGGATCAGCCCCCTGCTTCACGCTTGAACAGGAATGATGCTTCTGCAACTCATGTGGGCCCTGCTTCTCCTGGTATTACAGATCAACCACTTGTAGTCTCGATTTTTTGTCCAGCCTGTGTCCAGTATTGGGTATCGTGAGTAAATACCAGGGTAGCTCCCTGCAACAACAGCTTAATCTGAGTGTGTCATCTGATTGTTTTGTTGTTTCGTTTCCTTTATGAACTGAACCCTCTGGCTCTGGATTACAAATATTGTGTACTGTGCATGTTGTGTTTTCCATCACAGGGCTCCAACCAGCTGCAACCCCGGGCAACAGTCCTGGCTAGCCCATCTCTTCTCCACCTGGGTACCCAGAGGTGTGACTGTGTGGGGGACTCAAAGCGCATGCATAACTGCTTGATTGATATAACCTTTAAGCTAATTAAACTGATTTTGCCCTTCCCTTGTTCAAGTCCCCTGAATAAATCAGATCTAACTTTTTCTGCATGTAATCTGACTGTGGTTCCAGTTTGTGCTCAAAGTACTGTACTGTTGCTATTTGCTGTGCATAACCTTGTTTTACAGGGGGTCCCCAGGGTCGAGCCAGAGGAACCAGCCCTGGTGGTAAGTGCAAACAGTGTGGGTACTTGTGGTGTACCAGGGTATTGTGAAAGTGATTATTGTACAGTGTTCCGGCCACTAGAGGGGAAAGGGGGGGGTTACAGTGTCCCAGAGTGCTGTGCCCAGGTTAGCTTGACCACTACCGACCCTGACCTCTGGGTGGAGGCACCCATTTCAGAACTCAGGCACCTTAACCTGCTACTAGCCAAGCAGGCAGGGGTAGTAGCCC
Organism: Neoceratodus forsteri; assembly: GCA_016271365.2. Lineage (NCBI taxonomy): Eukaryota > Metazoa > Chordata > Ceratodontiformes > Ceratodontidae > Neoceratodus > Neoceratodus forsteri. Next base: position 118,832,790 of record CM028129.1, on the reverse strand, counting down.
TTGGGATAGCATCACCTAGGGGTTACATAAAAAAGCAATTTTTTAACTGAGAGATGATCATGACCCCAGGAGGCACTTTCAGGTCATGGGCTTTATCAATCATTACCCCTAGCAAGCAGGGCAAGCTCGGGCGGGGCACACGTGTTGCCTCACATGGAGGGACACCGAGACATGCACGTCGTGTCTCTGGCATGTCTGGCGAGGACGGCGGGAACAGGGCACAATATTCTGCAAGTTGAGTAAGCAACTATTTGTCCCATGCTTAGATAGTTAAAACTTGTGAACTGCAAAGAATCTAAGAAACATTTGGCTTAACTACTTGCTCTGAGTTTTCCTAATATCAAAAAAAATAGGCAGTCGGTTTGGGTATATGTACATATGGTGATAGCAGAACTTGGTTAAATATCTACCAAGTTAGGAACCACTTCTTTTTGATAAAAAAATAAAAATTATGACAAATCTACCTTCAGGCCCCGGTTACTAAAATTTATCCCCACTACGAGTAGGTGCTGTATAAAGTTATTGGCTAACAGAAGGAGTACCACGTAACTGTTTAGTGGTGTTCCCTTTGTGCCCCAATGACAAACAGCTATTTCAGTGATTTTAGTATTGCAATCATGACCTGCAGTTGAGCAGACTGGGCACTGTAACAACAAAAGCGTAGATAAACTACAGCAATGGCAGACAGTATAGCAGTTAATTACTGCTCAAAGTTTTCTTTAATCAGGCTTTACTGGGTGTAAATACATGTTTGGTTGAAAGAGAGTTGTGCATTCTCTAACCCAGGTTATTTAACCTAATAACAGACTGCACTCAGTTTGGGACTCGGTCAGGCAAGCATGTTAATGGAAGTCCACTTCCAGGTCCCGGCCACTATTAACGTGACCCTGTTGGGAGTGGGTGCGAATACGAGATAGCCGGGCATGCATGACAGACAGGACAAAGGGGCACATATACTACAACAAAAGGTCACTGTGCTTAACAATACAAAAGACAAAAACCAGTGTCGTACCTATAAACATGGATCTTAATGTTATTACCCTCACTGCAGGGGCGATGGGCACTAAATGCTCAACATGCAATATGTTCAACATCACACTAGAATTGCTGTTTGAGATTTTTACCTGCCAAAATTGCATCAACTTACAAGATGGGTACAAAAAGCTAACTGGCAATGAAAATGAAATTAGAACACTGAAGGCTAAGTTGGAAGAATACAGGAAAAACATCATAAATAAAACTATTATAATGTATGGTAGAACACTGTTAACCTTAGGAAATCATCATTTCTTAAGGTTGTTAACCTATCGATGTGACGTAGAAATGTTGTTAACTTATCGATGCTACGCCACATCTATAGGTTATCAACAGCCATTGGGTCTGTACAGCGCACTTTTTTACACTGGGGAACCGACAGATGAACGCAGTGGGTTAGGGAAGGACGGCCGTGTGACTATATTTCAAAAAGCAAGCAGTTGTTTTCCTTTTTACCTTGGGACCATACACTAGTAATGTATGGTTCTTCTATCGTGAATCGTCTATTAAATGTCCGTGGTTGTTATGGCGATGTGAAACCTCTCGAGCTTCGCTCTCGAGGTTTACACGGTCACCCTGGTAACCTCTCAACAGTTAACAGACCGGTTACTGCTAGAGGACCATGCATTATCCTCTATAATGGTGATGGGACACGTGCCAAAAGACAAAGGGCAGTAGAGGAGGAGGCGGACGAGGAGGATATGGATGACTGGAGCATAGTGGGAAACAGGAAGAGAACTAAAAAAGGTAGAAGGGCATTAGCAGCCACTACTGAAACAGAAAATCACTACACACCCCTGGCTAACCTACTTGAGAGCACTGAAGCACAGTCACAGGAACTGCTTGGCATAGCCAGTGCGGATATTACAGATGAAACACATAGTGATAAAGCAGTAAACAGAGATGGGGAAACAGCAGCCCATACCACAGAGCATGAACCGCCCACTACAACTGAGATGGAAACAGTAAAAGAGCAGATATTCATAGTAGGGGACTCGGTGACTAACTACACCGATAGATACTCCACAAGGGGGAATAAACAAAACACCACTAGTTATAGCTATAGGGGAGCTATGATAAGGTAGATAACAGGTATGCTTCCTGCCATTATAAAAAAACAGACAGCCCAAAGAACGTGCTGTTACATGTAGGAACAAACGATCTGGGGAGATGTCCTATAGGTGACACAATAAAAGAAACAGCGAAAATATATGACGTACTTAATTAAATCCCAAGGTCATCTTTTTGGAGGTACTCCCCATGCCAGGGGCAGGCTGGGAAAGAACAAAGCAGACAAAGACATACAATAACTGGTCAAGAAGATGGTGTTTGAGTAAAGTTATCAGATGCATAAAAACATGGGAGAGGTTTGAAAACAGTGTAGACTTGTTCAGCAACAACGGTTTACATTTAAACAGAAATGTTTCCAAATTACTGGAAATATGTTCTACAATGAAGTAAAACGGTACTACTTGTACTCTAAAAAAACTGAAATCAGTTGAGTGTAGGGACACTAACGGGGGAAATGGACCATGCAAACAATTAGGCAGAAAGAAACCATGTAGCAGGAAAAATATGTCTGTACTTCTAGCAAATGCAAGAAGCTTAAATATTGTCAAAAAAAATCAGACTTAGAATTAATTATGCTGGAAAGACAAATAGAGCTAGCTATGATAATGGAAAAATGGTGGTCGGATAGTGCCACTTGGAGTAGGAATATACCAGGCTATAAATAGTTCCATAGGGACAAAGAGGGAAAGAGAGTGGGAGGAGTGGCACTGTACATTAAGGATGATATACAGTGCAGACCGATAAACATCGATGGGCATATGACATAAAAAAATGAGTTGTTGTGGATCGAAATTACGAGAGAGAACAGCAAAAATTTCTTGGTAGGGGTATGCTATAAACCACCTGATATTGAAGCAGCAGATCACATGAATTTAGTAGAAATTATTAGTGGAAATTACATGTAACCCCCCTACAAATAAGGGTTCCTATAATGTCTTCCTGGGCTGCCCAATGCCCACTGTTCGGATGGTGTCATGTTTCCAGTAGCTCTAATCGCCTGCATGAGAGTGCTCCAGTTAGCCTTTGTGCCTGTCTCTTTAAGACAGCAACTATGCTGTGTGAGAAAATCAGTCTGTGCTGGGTCTGAGCATTTAGGGCTCACAACCAGTGAGAAAGTACGTATTTCTGCTCCATTCTGCAGTCGCTATCTGCGCAGAGGGAGCTCTGTAGGGAAAAGTGATTATTTACTGTTTGTCATAATAGTAATAGAGGAGTTTGTCTAACCTGCTTTCAACTGCAGTTTGAACTTTTGGATAGAGTCACCATTTTGGTTCTGGACTGCCAGTGCTGGACCAATCGAACCTCAGGGGACCTAAATTGGGGGATTGAAATTCTGTAGGAAGTGTAGTTTTAAGATTTAGCACCTAAATGGAACTGGAGGGGGAGCCCTTTCTGTGACAGACAGTTCCCTCAGCCAACAGAACCCTTTGGATGTCAGAGGAAGTACCCAGAACTGCCTGAAGCCGAAGTCAGTCATGAGTTTGAGTTTGAAGAGAAAACAGCTTGAGCCATCGAGCAGCTGCTCCTGTTAGGAACGCGGAAGAATCGGTGGCAAGGCTCTGCTGGTCTGCCTGTCACATGTCCAGTTTGGAGGATCACCTTGTGTATGAAATTCGGACTTTCTCTGATTGCTGGGTGAAACTTGCCTTGGAAGAGAGAAAGTGTATTATTACTACCTGTGAGTAGACCAAAGACTTGCTCCAGAAATGATCGGCCCGCCTGATGACCAAAGTGAGCTTCAGATCAAAAGGTCTGCACAGACGAGCTGTGATTAGCAAATGGACTTAATCTGAACTGTGGCTAAATAAGCTAAGTGTTATAGATGGGCTGAATGTGTCCAAAGGGTCGCGATTTGGTTCCCCACAACAAGTTCTGTTACGCTAGCTGGAGGCTTTTCCAGCTCTTCATTACGGACTTTATCCGAACTGTTCTTCCTGCCTGAGCCCTGCCATCTTGGCCTATGCCACTGCTCCTGATTCAGAGACATTCTCAGCAAAAGACCCGCTTGGGGACTCGGCCCCCTGCCCAACACCACCAAACAGGTAGCGACCACCAGGAGGTGAGTCATGTTGACCCTGCTTACCCTGGCACTCCAGTACAACATCACAAGGTCTTTATCTTGCTTGTCCTGCATCCTCGTCTGGGTAGCATGAGTATAAAACTGGGTAACTCCCTGCAACATAAACTACAATCATTGTGTGTCATCTGATTTTCTTGTTTGGGCTTATTGCAACGGGCTGAGCCATCTGGCTCTGATTAAAAATATTTGGGTTGAGTGCATGTTAATTGTTTTCCTTCCTAAGGGCCCCAACAACAGCTGCAACACCGGCCTACACCGGGCAATGCTTCAGGCTAGCCTGTTTAACATACTGGGTACCCAGGGTTGTGGGACTGTGTTGAAGGGACTCACTGTGCATGCTGAATCAATCTGAATCAAATCAGAAATACCAATCACTTGCTAGATTTATGCCCCGCCCATTTTCACTTCCCCTGAATAAACCAGATTGTAGGTTTTCACGTTTAACCTGGCTAGTGTGTATCTTATTGGTTGGGTTACTGCTGTATTACTGTATTGTTGCACTGCTGGGCTGATTTTTCAGGGGTCTCCAGGGCAGTTGCAGAAGATCCAGCCCTGGTGAAATGCAACGAGTGTGAGCATATTATTACGGTCATATGGTAAATGTGAATGTTCTGTTGCTGAACTGTTTAGGCCAGTATAAGGGTTGGTGGGTGGTTATAGTATCCCGGAGGGCTACACCAACAGTAGCTATGCTACCCCAAAACTATTCCTCCAGGTGAAGGCACCCATTCACCGAGCTCAGGCCCCTCAACCTGTGCCTAGTCACACAGGCAGGGGTAATAGCCCATAGGATAGTGCCACCTAGGGGTTATACACAGAACAAAGAAGTATTACTCCTGGGGGACTTTAATGTACCAGGAATCCATTGGATCACTGGGACGGTATCCAACAATTAGGAACAACTTTTCAGGGATGTGTGCACCGAGAATGGGCCGCACCAAATGGTGGATAAACCTATGAGGAACAACAATATACTAGATCTAGTCCTCACTGACAGAGAAGATGGTATTAAATAACTAATAATACAAGAGCCCCTAATAAATAGTGGCTATAACACTGTCCAGTTTAAATTTGACACCCCCCCCCAAAAAAAAAATCTTAGGTCGTACAGTAATAAAAAACTATAACAGAGCAGATTTTGAATTAGACAAGAATTATCCGAATGGGACTGGGAAGGAGGAAATTAAACAGCAGAAGAACTGTGGCTAAAGATTAAGCACAAGTTATTAGAGCTGGAAGACAACTATGTACCTAATAAGGCCATATATAAAAAAAAAAAAGGGGTAAGGTACCAATATGGTACGCGAATAGAGTTAAACATCAACTGAACAAGAAGAGGCAGGCACGTGGGGTAATGAAGAGAGACAACAACTACTACAATATAAACAAGTACAAACAACAGCTGAGGATAAGTAAAAAGACAAACAGAGTAGAAAAGAGCAACGCAGAATTTAGACTGGCACATATGAGAGACAACAGTCATATTTTGCTTACTGTATGTTAATAATAAGTCTGTTGACAGAACAGTAGGCCCTATCAAGTCAGGGGACACTGAATGTTCAGACCCAGAAACACTAGCTACAGTCCTTAATCAATACTTTTATGTAGTTGTTTTTTTAACCAGGTATAGCACACTAAGCTGAAAGATTTTTTACAGGAACAACCTGGGAGCACAAGGAGGTTAAGTGACTTGCTTAGGGTCACACAGTATGCCAGTGGAAGCTGTGGGATTCAAACCCAGGTCTAGTCTGCTGGATGTCTCCAGATTTGCAGCTCAGAGCCTTAGACCACTGCGCTATATACTTTTGCTCAGTATATGAGAAGGAACAGGACAGGGGTGCAGACATGGGTAGTATCAGCAGCATGCCATCAGAAACTAATTCAAGTAACCTTATAAATATAACAAGATCTGAAATAATTACAAAATTTAACAAAAAATAAATCCATTTAAGTCGACCGGGCCAGACAACCTACATCCCGGGTTACTAAAGGAAGTCAGTTCCTGGCTGGTGGACCCCTTACTAAAACGTTTTAAATCAATCAATCAAGCAATCAATCAATTCTTCATTTAACCAGGCGAAACACCATTGAGTATACTCATTTCCAAGGCGGACCTGGAAACGATTCACAAGAACAATTATACATAGAACAAATCATAAGCATGCAAAACACAGAATAAAAGAGTGCACAGACATCAGTACAGTACTCAGGTACAGTCAGACATATGCCTAATACAGTAAAACTGAGAACAATATGTACAGTATACAGAGTATGCATTTAAGCCCTGACTTTCAACACTGAGGTCCAGGTGACCTCTCCTAGCGGGGGTAGGTGAGCAAATGACGGGTAAGAACCAATAGGAAACAAAAAGGAGAGGGTAGCTGGACAAGGGAAGGAGGAGACAAAGCAGGGTGGGGGGGGTGACCTACCAGGAATAATCTGAGACCAGGGCCGAGATTTGAAGGGCATCAGCAGAAGCAATTATACTTTTCTATGAATGAGCTACGAATGAACATGTCTATGTTGACAGGGGAGGTTCTGTACTGGAAGACAGCAATAGTTATGCCTATATTCAAAGCAAGCAATAATACCTGACAGGGTGGGCGGTATTGGGGTATTGGTCAATATCAGACCACCCAGGGGTGTAATGATGCCCGACCCCGCAGGCAGAGGGCCTTATAGCCCCTGGAAGGTCTGGTATTGCCCATACCGGCCACCCTGGAGGGTATTATTGCGCTTAGAAAATGGGCTATATGTAACATTTTTTATGAAATACTGAAAACAATAAAAAAAATTTAAAAGAGCAGTTAAAAGCATGAAAAGTTGTTTTTGTTGTAAAGTAGTTCCTCCCAGTAGAGGGCGCTTGTTGGTAGATGCAGCCCTGATCCGATGATTAAGTACTTGGCTTGATGCGCAGAAGTCTATAGAAACAGGAGCATGGTTTGCTTTTTTTTCTAAAACGTAAAAAGTTGGGGCTTCCGTTTCATTTCTTACAGCCCCTTTATATGTATTATAGCCCCTTTATATGTATTGCGAGGTGAACCTATGCAGTGCTTCCAGAGGACAAGCATGCTACAGAGATGATGAAAAGCGGCCTGTAGAAAGAACTTTAGGTAGGCTACACTAATCTGTACAGAGATGCCTAGCAGTGATTTCCTTTCCTTGCTTTGTGCTGACGGTTCATTTAATGGGGCTTTGTTGCTCACGGTGGCGGTTACTGCCAAATTAAGAAGCTGGTGAATGTCATTTGTGGGGCTACAACCCTTTGGGATCCGACTTTGACTCTTGCACATTTGGCACTGTGTTCTGCCGGCTTGGGAATTGAAATTTAGCTGCCGGCTTTCGGGGTGGGAGAGTGACAAGTATATGGGTGTATGTTGATGTCTGTGGAGCTTTTTATAGTGAATGCAGGCGATCGCTATGAATGTTGGCTTCCAACTTTACTTTTTTTACATCTTATATTTATTTATGCTGCCTCATGTCATGGTACTGGATTCGGGGGTGGGGGAAGGCCACAAACTACACCGCTAAGGAGCAAGAAAAAAAATGTCTGTTTTCAAAGACGAACGTTCTACTGAATGCTGATCTGGGTGATTGGGCTTGTGACTAGCTGGCACTTTTAATACCTGGGCTCTGTTGCCTGATAGATGCCCACCTTGCCAGGGCTATTAGCCAATCAGAGCCAGGGAATGTCTTTGTCCATTTTCTAACAAGCATTTGTCAATGCTGAATGTTGTCTTGCTGGCATTGGCATTGGTAGTGCAGGAGTTAGAGAGTTACATAATAGGAATGGCAATGAAGTACTGAACTGATGCCAACCCCACCCCTACCCTGCAGAGACAGGCATTGGGGTGTGCCTTTGGGTCATCAGCCATAACGCTCATGCCATTTCACCTCACCCAACCCCACCCTGCAGACACTGACAAGTGTCGCGGTGTGCCTTGGGGTCTTCGGGCCTTACGCTCACCCCATTCCATAAGGAAATATGCTGAGATGGGTGCAGTATAGGAGAATGGGGGTGATCTTTGAGGCTGAAGAGTCCAAGGCACACCTCGATGCCTGTCATTGGCTGCAGGGTGAGGGTGTGGGTGCATTGGCGTGAGCATTATGCCGACAATTCCAAGTCACACCCCTGATGCCTGTCAGTCTCTATATGGTGGGGTGTTAGGGTTGAAAACCCTAACGCCCCAGGTGTTTGTTGGTATTTTTACTCCAAATTTTCAACATGGGCTTTTTGTGACCCCACCTCATGAACAGTGGCACTATCAGTTCGTTAGCCGAAAGGTGATTTTGCACAGCGACTGCGCCATTTGGCACCACAGGTGCGAAAACACATTTCGGGCAGGACGTGAAAAATGACAGCTGTGCTGTTCATAAGGAGGTGTAAAAAATGGCAATGTTGAAAATCTGGAGTGAAAATATGAAAGATTGGTGAAGTAACGAGCATGCGTAGAAACTGCACAACACACGCCCGTAACTCAATTATTTTGGGGATTTTTTTTAACCAAATTTTCAACATAGGCACTCATGAACAATGGCACTGTGATTTTGTTAATCTGTCCCGAAAGTTGATTTCCCACAGCGACCGCACCATTGTGTGCCAGATGTGTGAAAACACATTTCAGGCAGGACACAAAAAATGACAGCTGTACTGTTTACAAGGAGGTGCGAAAAAATGGCAATGTTGAAAATCTGGAGTGAAAATATTAAAAATTGCCAAAGTTACAAGCGTGCGTGGAAACTGTGCCATGCACGCTTGTAACACAGTCACTTTTTGGAATTTTTTCACCAAATTTGCAACATATGCTTTTTGGGACCCCACCTCATGAACAGTGGCACTGCCGTTTATTAATCAGTCCCAAAAGATGATTCCACGCAGTGACCGCAAAATCACCTTTCGGAACCGAATAACGAGTTGACAGTGCATGTGTTCATGAGGTGGTGTCCCAAGAACTACATGTTGAAAAGTTGGAGCCAAAATTCAAAAAACGGCTGAGATATCCACCTGAGTTGACCCCCCCGGATGCCATTATACAGCTTACTGCCATTTCTTCATTGTGCAGTTCGGCTTTGAAGAGTCCAGATGTGTTCCCGCTCCAATGAAGATCACAGCGCCAGACCACCGGAGGTGAGTATGGGGTGAGGGGTGGTGTGGGAAGGTGGGGTGCGCAGAGGGTGGGTGCAGGTTGGGGGAGGGGGTACCGTTGACAATGAGGGACCGTTTTCTTTTTTTCAGGAAAAAAAAAACAGACATCACGAGACAGTTTGTTGGACACACTAGGGTGGGCTCACAGTGTGCCACACAAGGGGCCGGGGGGAGGAACATGCTGACGTGGTTGGCTTTGTGTGAGTAGTGACACACTGGGGTGGGCTCCCAGTGAGCCACATAATGTGGGGGGTGGGGGACATGCCGACATGGAGATTGCACGCCTGATGTCAGCTTCCTGCTGCCGCCATGTTTATTGAAATGTTTCACCAGGAAAGGCATGTACAGGAGGCGTGTCATCTCTGCCACTGCATGACGAGCTTGTCTCTGATTGCAGCAGCAGATTTCTTTCAAGTTGGTGGCACTTTACATAATTTTTGCATCAACGCTAGCATGCTGGCTAACTGGGGAATGAGGGACGCACCTATTAAAGCGTGCCCTGCATTCGCCAACACTAACACTCCTCTCACTGTGCTACTACCACAAGATGTTGCTTGTGTTCGTGCAAGACTACATAAAAAGGAGACAAAGCAGAGGAGGGCAACTATAAACCCATAAATTTGACAGCTATTGTTGGAAAGGTGCTGGAATCAATAATCAAAGACAGTTCGGAAGGTGAATTAGAGAGAAAAAACTTTGTGATATATCACAAGATGGGTTTAGGAAGCAGAGATCATGCCTAACTAATACCCTAATTTTCTACGAAATGGTCAGTGAATCCCTGGACAACAACCAACCAGTTGATGTGATACATTTGGACTATGAAAAAGCTTTTGACAAGGTACCACATACTACACTAATAAAAAAATGTACAAATTAGGTATTAATACTACAGTACTGAAGCGGGTCAGCTGTTGGCTGAGAGGATGCAGAAGGTACACAATACGAATAAGTTCCAGTGGTCAGTACTGGGGCCAGCACTGTTTTCCCTCTTTATTTTGGACATGAATAAAGGGACCAGGAATTTCTGTATTAAATTTGCTGACGATTCCAAACTCGGGGCCGAGGTAAGAGGTACCGAGCAGGTGTCATAAATGCAGCAGGACTTAATGATACTGGAATAGAGGGCAGCACACAATGGTATGCATTTTAACATCGAGAAATGCGTAGTGATGCACCTGGGTACTAATAATAAACATAGTAAGTACACACCGAATGGAACCCAGTTAAGGGCAACAGACAGTGAGAGAGACCTAGGAATTCTGATCACCAATGATTCATCTTTCAGTTCCCACTGTAATGAAGTTACCAGGAGAGCCAACAGAATTATAGGCTGCATAAAGAAAGCATTCATAGCAGGGAGCAGGGCATGTATAGTTCCACTGTACAGAGCATTTGTCAGATCTTACCTGTATTATTGTACCCCACTGTGGAGCCCACATCTAAGGAGGGATGCAAATAATTTGGAGAGGGTACAGAGGAGGATGAGGAAGATGATAGATGGAATCAGTAATGAGTCCTACGAATCCAGATTACATCAGCTAAACCTGTATCCCCTAGAGCTAAGACATAGTAGAGGGGCTCTACTACAAATGTACAGAATAACTAGGGATGACAGCCTAATGGAAAGCTTGGGACTGATGCCTGCCAATAGGAAGGCTAGTCTGAGAAGTCATAACCACCAACAAAAGCTGACATTCCCTAGGAGGAATTTGAGATGATACTTTACACGAAGGATTATACCTACGTGGAATAGCCCCCCAGAGAGGTGGTTGAGGCCAGTACATTTCATAGGCATCTCTTCACTGCAAATGGGTTTCAAATGCCCCACTAGTGCTGGAGACAGACACTATGGGCCTAATGTCTTTTGCCTGTCTTATACAGCAAGTATCGTTCCAAGATAGATGTTCATATTTAAGTCCTCTTGTAAGTCTTGTTCTTGTATTGCTGATAACCTCTGGTCCTTCCCCTGTTGTTGACAATCCTGTTTGTTCTTCCCTTGTTGTTGTTTGTTCTCTGCTTAGCAGTTGCATTGTTGTCCTTTTGCTGGCTTCCGATTCTTGCTTCTGGTAGTTCCTGCGTCCTCTTCTCCCACGTCATTTTCTTCCCCTTCTCTTTGGTTTTGTTGGGTTCCGCTGAACTGGCTGAAGGAAGGAGGACTGAGAGTTCAGAGACTGCTCTCCCCTTTGGGGAGTGGGTGGGAGTGCATATTGCTGCTTGGCTGTCACCTAGCGGATGTTGGGTGGTGCAGCAGTGGTCACCACAATCATAAGCTGGCAGTGGGTGTAGAGGCATGCAATGTCTTAACATTGTCCGTATGCACCATAGCATGCCATTGACTCTGACTCAGGAGGAAACAGGAGGAAAAGAACCTCTGTTGACAGGATGACGCTGGCGACCCTGCAGCATCTGCCCCACCTACCGTAGACACCTACTCACCCAATGTGGTAGGTAATTATAAGTCTTATTAATTAATAATGAGCTAAATTAACTCATTGACTGGCTGCTGTGCCAGTCTGAAATCTGTTAGAAATGCTCGGCACAGCAGAGACACTCAGCTTATCACGCACTGTACACTGACAGCAGCAGGGACAGCAGGAATACTGTATCCACTGTAGATACATTAAGCTCAATAATCAGTACAGTAATGCTTCTATGCACCTTACCATGACTTGGATGTGCCAGCATCTCACCACCACTCTGAGAATCCAGCAGGTCACCATCGCTGGGGCAGTCTCACCACGTGGAAGTCTCAGCACGCGCTACCATTAAAAAAAACTAGAAAAAAAGGAGTCTCATTATTGCGATTTGACTTCTTATTGCAATAATGACCTCACAGCCAGTCATTTCCTGGGGATTAATGACTAGCCGATAGGGGTTGGCCTTCGGCTGTGCCTTGGGCCACCCTCCCCCCGATCGTTAGTCTCCAAGAAATGACCATCTGTTCTGTCATTATTGCTTAAGTAGATGCGGTACAGTAAGTCCTAGAGGTGGCTGTCAGGAGTGGCAGTCACTGTGAATGGGGAGATACAGTAGGGAAAACACCGGATGAAAATTCAGCCTTGGGTCTGCAGCATTAGAGTTCAGCTTCACTGCTGTGGTAATAGTTCACAGGTCAGTGAGCCATGAAATCACTGCGCCAGAGCTACCATTCTGACCTGCCTACAGTACTCCTGTGCTGTAACATTGCATACAGCTCCTCCTGCATGAATAAAGTAGTTCACACTGAGCCAGAAAATGCAGAGTGATGTTTGTTTATGTACACAGACCTCTGAGTACAAAAGTTGAAGCCCAGCTGACCAGCCAAGTGACTCTGTATTTGCCAAAAGACTGTGCAAAGGACAGCCAAGGCCTAAGTACCAACAGCCCTATGAAGTCATATGAAACGTTTCCTGCTAACTCAGTTTTGCTGTTGCGGTCTTTCAAGCAGGGGTTAACCTTAAATAGCAACTCTGCACTACAACACATACTTTTATAAATATGTTTTAGCTTTTTAATTTACTAGCTAATACATTTATCATTGTCAGTGCTCCAATTCCAGTTTAAAACCTATTGGTGTGATTTTATTGGGGCTGTTTCTTTGAATTGGAGACCTATATCTTCTAATGTCAAGCCTATTTTGATGTGTTGTTGGTGAGGCTGTTTGTTTGGATTGGAGACCTGTTTCTTTTGGTAGCAGACCTATTTTTGTGCTTTGAGTGGAATTGTGATTGCTTTTTGCTGTCTTCACTAGCTGCAAAGTTTAGTGCATAGTGGAGGAAGAGTACTAATGGTCTGACCAGGGGCCTCAGCTACCTGGTTGTTTCTGGAAGGCATGGGCTGGTCCCACCCTCCCTGCCCCTCACCCCAGCCACCCCAGGTCCGTGATTTCCTTTATACCAGGGATTCTGACATCACTTCCCCAAACGGGCAAAGGACCTGCACCTGTCATAGCAGAAGCAGACATCCAGGAAAGGAACAGCAGCGAGTGAAGAGGTGTCTGCTGTCTCAGTAGAAGGGAAGTAACTGCAAATCAAGGAGCTTTCATTGTTACTTCTTTGCATTGCTATTTGCATTTTTGAAAGGAGGAGTAGGAGTTTGAAGAAGCTTGTGCAATAGTTACTTAAAGTCACTTTTTGGGTGTGGACAGGAAGGATAGGAATGTAAAAAGCAGTTGCTCAATCTATCTAGACGTGTACGACAAAGGAGGGGGTAAGGGAAATTAAGAAAAGGAGAAGAATGTTTTGCACTGATAGAGGGGGGAGAATTAAGGGAGTGTTTGGTATCCTTCATCTGGAAGGGTGGGGGGGGTCACTGGTGGGCAATGAGAGTAATGGGTAGGGTGGTAGGCTGCAACAACTGCGGTGCACCAATCTTTATAAAAATTGCCTGGAGGGTGGGGGGATGTTTAGTGTGCAACCACATAGAGAAACTTAGAAAGGAGATTGAGGGTCTGCAGGAGGAACTAAGACAGGCAAGGCAGACTGGAGCCGTTTTAGCCCAATACTGGAAGGAAGGAGAAGGAGAGATGAGGGAGAGCAATTTGAGCCAACAGTGGTGAGGAGAGGGTCAGAAGAAGGGAAGCAGAGATAAAGGGGCCCAGGCCAGGAAGAAATATTGATGGGGAAACCAGGTCAGGAAACAAAAGACAGACAGAAGGAGGAGACAGGGACTTCTGAGGGGAGGAGGAAAAGAAGTGGCAACAGTCATGGAGTGGAAAGGAGGGAACAGGTTACTATGAAGAGAGAGGAAGCGGGCATTTGTGAAGGGTCTTCAGAAAATAGTTTTGCACTGCTAGAGGGGAAGAAGGTGGAGGGAGGTGATGCAATTGGAGGAGTAATTGATAAATGCCTGGACCAAACCGGAGTGGGGGGAAGTTCTGCTGGGAGAATTGCAACAGGGGCAAAAGGCAGAAATAATGTGCAGGAGGAAGAAGAGGAGCCAGGAATGAGAGATGGCGATGAATGGAAGCAAGCAGGGAGTAAGGGGTCGGAATCTTAGTGCTGGGGGACTCAATACTAAGAGGAGTCAGGTGGGGTAGCAAGGGGGAGAGGCATAGTAGCATTTGGGTGGAGGCCATGCCAGGAATGACAGCGGAAAGGGTGGGACAATCTGTTTTGAAATATGCTAGAAGGGGTAGGGACAAGCCTCATTTAATTATACATCTTGGGACGAATGACCTAGCTGACAAGACAGTAGATATAGTCCAGAGAAGGTTTGAGGAACTAGGACAATTATGTGAGGGGGAAGGAAGATCAGTAACTTTTTCAGAGATACTTCCAGTGCCCAAAGCAAGCACAACAAGAAAGCTGAGAATAGAGGAATTTAACAGATGGCTAAGAACCTGGTGTCATGCTAAAGGGTTTGGGCTGTTGGGGGGGTGGGGAGAGACCTGGGAGGACAGTAGTCTCTATGCCAAGGACAGACTACACTTGAGTGAGGAGGGAAAGAAAGTGTTGAAACAGAGGATGGAGGAATACATAGATTAAGTTGTGAATTTAAACTAGGAGCGGGGGGTGGCAAGTGGGCAAGAGACATATAGAGACCAGAGATTGGGAAACCATATGAGCTTACCCCCCATAACAGTGACAAAGGACAAATGGCAAGTACTGTTGGTGATGCTAATAAAGGAGGGCAGGATGGGGGGGGGTGGAAGGTGGTTACCCTTAATGTTAGGAGCCTTGGGAGGAAAACTGCAGAGTCACAGGTGATCATGGCAGAGGGAGAGGTGGACATTGCAACCATCACAGAAACATGGGCAACACAATGCAATGACTGGGACATGTCTGTACCAGGGTACAGGTTATTTCGTAGGGACAAGGTGATTGGAAAAGGGGGGGTGGCACTATATGTGAAGGAAGGACTGAAGTGTGTAAGGGAGGAAGGGGAGGAGGGTAGTACGGAGTCACTTTGGATGCAAATCCAGGATTCCAAGAAAAGGATTCTCAGAATGGGAGTGGTGTACAGGCTGCCCTCTCAGACGGAGGAGTTAGACAGGGAACTAGTGGGACAGATCAGGAGGACCTGCGAGAAGGGTAGTGTGGTGATTGTGGGGGACTTCAACATGCCAGGAGTGGACTGGAGTACCCCGACAACCAGGAATTGAAGGGAGCAGGTACTGCTGGATGCCTTCCAGGACAGTTTCCTGCTGCAAATGGTCAGTGAACCAACCAGGTTAGGGAATCCCCTTGACCTTGTGCTGGCAAATGGGGACTTTGTGAGAGAACTTACGGTGGAAGAACCGCTGTCAAGGAGTGACCACCACTCAGTATGGCTCACATTGGATATGGGCAAGGAAGGAGTGGAATCTGGCACAAGAGTGCTGAACTTCAGGAAGGCTGACTTTGGGAGGATGGGGGAAGTTGTAAAAGGGTACCTGGCCAGAATTCAACCTAGTATGGGCACTAACGAGAGGTGGGAGCTCATAAAGTTGGGCAAAGTGGAGGCAACTAAGTCCTGCTGCAAGTCCCAGAGCAAGAAGGCTAGGACTAAGAAACTGAGCTGGTTGAGCAAGGATGTCATGGAAAAGGTAAGGAGAAAAAGAGCTGCCTTTAGGAGGCACAAGAAAACAGGTAGAGGGGAGGACAGGGAGGAGTACCTGATGGAATTGGAGGAGGTGACAAGGGCAGTAAGGGGAGCCAAGGTATTTATGGAGCTCAGGCTGGCTCAAGGCATTAAGAAGGGGGAGAAGGACTTCTTTAGATACATCAGGGAAAAAAGGAGCTGTAAGGCCCATATAGTAAGCATTAGGAAGGAGGGGGGCTGGGTGGAAGCAGGGTGCGATAAGGCAGAAGCGCTAAATGATTACTTCTGTTCATTATTTACTAAGGAGAAGAGGGGGTGATACTGAAGGGGGGAGGAACAGCAGAAATGGGGGGGGATGACAGATGGGGAAATCGTGGAGGGCAGAGTTCGGGAGGGTTTGAAGGCACTGAGGGTGGACAAGGCGCCAGGCCCAGATGGCATCCACCCCAAGGTACTGAAGGAGCTGGTAGAGGTCCTTGCGGGACCTTTGGCAGACCTATTTAATGTCTCACTACACTCAGGATGTGTACCTCAGGACTGGAGGATGGCTCATGTGGTGCCCCTCCACAAGAGTGGCCCCAAGGATGAACCACGGAACTACAGACCGGTGAGCCTCACATCCATCGTGGGTAAGCTGATGGAAACTATCCTGAAGGAGAGGCTGGTGGCTCTCCTAGAGGCCAAAGGACTACAGGATAGCAGACAGCATGGCTTCATATGTGGCAGATCCTGTCAAACCAACCTGGTGGAGTTCTATGACTGGGTAAGTAGGCAACTGGACAGGGACCATGAAGTGGATGCCCTGTATCTGGACTTCAGTAAGGCATTCGACTCGGTGCCACATGGGAGGCTGGGAATTAAGTTAGAAGGCGCAGGGGCGGGTGCAAAGCTGGTGAGATGGGTAGGGAACTGGCTTCAGGAAAGGCAACAGAGGGTGGTGGTGGTGGGGAAGCTCTCACACCCAAGGGTAGTGACGAGCGGTGTTCCGCAGGGCTTGGTGTTGAGACCATTGTTGTTTGGGATATTCATTGCAGACATATCATTGGACATCAAAGGCAAGATCAGTCAGTTTGCTGATAATACCAAGATGAGAGCGGTGGTGGACAACCTAGGGAGATGGCAGGGGTTGCAGGATGATCTGGCAAAGCTTGAAACCTGGTCAGACACCTATCAACTGGGGTTTAATGCCAAAGAGTGCAAGATGCTGCATTTTGGGGGGAAGAACCCAAGGAGGAGTTACCAGCTGGGGGGAGTGCAGCTAGCCCAGACAGAGGAAGAGAAGGATCTGGGGGTGCTCATTACAGGGTCAATGAACAACTTGGCACAATGTAGGAAGGCAGCTGCAAAGGCCAGCAAAATGCTGGGTTGCATTGCAAGGGGTATATCCTCAAGGAGGGAGGAGGTGATTCTGCCACTGTATAGGTCATTAATTAGACTGCACCTGGAGTACTGTGTGCAGTACTGGCACCATATCTGAAGAGGGCCATTAAGTTACTGGAGGCAGTACAACGCAGGGTGACAAAGATGATCTAGGGGCTGGGGGACTTATCATACGAGAGGAGGCTGAGGAAGTTGAACATGTACTCGCTGGAGAAGAGGAGGGATGGGGGGACATGATTGAAACCTTTAAGTACATGAAAGGAATAAACAAGACAGGTACAGAGAGGCTGTTCAAAGTATGGGAGGGGAGGGACATCAGGGGCCATGATATGAGACTGGAGGGAGGAAGGTTCAGGAGGGAGATGAGGAGACACTTTTTTACTGAGAGGGTGGTAGCTGGGTGGAATGTGTTACCTGCAGAAGTGGTATCCAGTAGAACAGTATACTGCTTCAAAAGGGGATGGGACAGGACAACGGGGGGGGGGTCAATGGAGGGGAAAGGTGGAAGGGAGGGGCAGCTGCAGAATAAGAGGTGCTAGCTGCACATTCGAGTAGACTTGATAGACCTCTAGGTCTTTATCTGCTGGTAATTTCCATATGTTCGTATGTTCGTAATTCAAGGTTTACAGCACAACTTGGCAATCAAGCCAAAACCATACTGGGTCATAACGTCATACACTTAATAGCATACAACATTATGGCGAAACCCGGACCTGTACGCTCCCCGAGTTGGACCCCCCTGGAGTTAGAATCTTTAGTGGAGGAGGTCCGGGGGGCCGTGGGCCCCCATAAAGGGGAGGTGTGGGGAGAGGAGCCCCCCACAGAAGAAAAGATATCCAGTAATCACACAATGCGAATAAATCGCATGCCTTTCTGCCATGCGACATTTTGACCCCATGCCATCCAAAACGTCTGCATAAAAAGTATTTACCTCTCCTTAGTTAACCTCACAGTGCTTTTGTGTATGACATCATAGTGCTCACCATGGCAACAGACTGTGATGTCACAAACAGCAACTGTGAGGTCAACAGGGAAGAGTCAGATAGATTTTGAAAGACTCAGTAAAATATGTGCCAATTTATCTGCAATATTAAATAGACCTGCAACAGGGAAACATAAAAAAGTAAAAAAGGAAAAAAGAAAACTAGAAAATAATGAAGTTAAAACATAACTATGTGTCCAGTGGGACAGTTCCCCAAATTACCACAGTTCTAGGTGAAAAACTAGAATTTGTTACAAAATTCAAGTAACTGGGAGTTTGGATAGACCAAAGACTCTCCTTCATTGAACATATCGAGGACTTGCTAAAACAACTTCGGCAAAGGCTTGGACTGTTTTTTAGAATCAGCCAATTTCTCACCAGAGATGCCAAGAAACAACTGGTCCAATCCATTTTCGTATCATTGGTTGATTACGCTGACTTCCTCTACAGCCAATGCCCCAACTCTTACATGGCTAAACTGGACACATTCTACCATCGAGCACTGAGGTTTATAACGGGACTCCCCTTCGACACACATCACTGCACCCTATATGCGGCAGTGGGATGGACATCACTAAAGTTCAGGCGCCACAGAAACGCCGCTCTCTGGACCTATAGAGCCATCTCTAATAGGCTGCCTTACTATATCTCCTGCTGTCTTCCCTGAGTATAATTGGGAAATAGCGTTAAGAAGTTACTCAGCTATTACACTTAAAGTACCCAAAGCAAAATCCCGTCAGAGGGCAGCCATAAGCTTCGTGTACCTACCTTATGGAACGATCTACAAAAACCCTCAAATTAAGCACTCTAATCAGTATAAATGCTTTCAAGATGCTTTATTTCCATTACAATCAGAAGTATGTAACTGCTTCACCCACTCAGACCCAGTACCGTGTCTGCACTGGTATAGCCACGCCTAGACCCAATTTTAAGTACTGACCCCCCAGCTTGCTCCTCACCAGCCTAATTGTTCTCTCTGATCCCCTGTCTTATCAACACTAGGCCCATCCATCCCCTTATTCTTCCTTTCCCAACCTCGGATAGGAGCTCACTACCTGGGTTGTGACATCCTACCATGCCCTGCATTTTATAAATATTCAATCCCGGGCTCACACATACCCTTTTCTCCATCCACCTTCTCTACATCCAGCTTTACCAACTCCTTTCTGTGCACCGTGCCCTCCTAGCCTTTCTCCCTACTTCCTCCCTCTTCCCCTACCTTCACCTCTACCTGGTGTATATTTTTATTTTTATTTTTCTTCCATTACTTCCTCCTGCAACCTTAGATAACCTGCTTTATCTTCCTATAGACACTTCTATGTATGTAAATATTGTGTAATCTGTACAATATCTGTATAATTCTATGTACATATGAACTTCTTTTTCTTCCTCTCTGTAAAGAGTATTATCTGTATTGCCTTGTAAATACCTGTGTTGACCTGTATATACAATTGTTCATGCTCCACCCAGGTCCATCTTGCAAATGAGCTTCTGCTCAATGAAGAACGCCTAGTTAAATAAAGACTTGATGATTTGATAACTAGTATAAACCTGGGATACAATGGGAGTGGCATTATAGCCTAGAGGTTAGAGTAATGAGCTGTGAATGAGCCTGGCACATCCTGCAGATCTTGGTTTAATTCCCACAACCTCCACTTGCATACTGTAGTGATTTTGAGCTTTTTATCATAGAAGAGAGATGCCCTTTAGCCTTTATTTCACCAATCAGCAAAGCATGTTGATCCAAAATTGCACTAGCCCACAGATGGTCGCACTAGTCCAAAATGATAACTGAGAGTTGTATACACACAGGGCCTGATGCTGCAAAGGTATCCAGGCCCTACGTGCCCTGATACATAGCATGTAGGGCCAGGATATGCAGGTCCTGGGTGTCTAATGGACACCGGCAGATGCTCGAATGGCACACACCTGTATTGTGCTCCTGCCCGGGGGCCATGCATGGGGAACCCGCACAACTACAGTATGTGGCCGGTTCAGGCAACGGTGGTGAGCGGACGTGCCTGTGGAGAGCCAGCAGAGTGCAGCATGCACTATTCCATTTGCACTCCACAAAGTTCAGTGCCAGGGGAGTTTCTGTTACACCAGACAGAGGGCTTCAGTAATGGCTGCGCACCTCCCCCATCGAATGGAGTCCACTGGGCAACATGGTGGCCCACAGCCATGGACCCCAAACCCCTCCATGCCCTGGAGTGCTGGGGGGTAGCTGCAGGCCATGGAGCATTAACTTCCAAAATCTGAACTTTCAGTGTAGGTTGATGGGGACATGGCAGTCTGTATGCGGGCCACCATGCTCCACGATTCCCTGCTCCGCATCCACTGTGAGGTGCTGTTCAGGCTTCCAAATGGAAGCCATCAGTTCAGCCCACATCCAGCCTCACCCCTTGCATGGATTTATGCAGCCACACAATGGACCAGTTGGGGGTCGTGCATCCCGTGGGGGCCAGCTATGCAACATGCAGTCGCATGGCCCAGAAAGCCCCCTTACCAGCACATACTGGGATTTGTTTTTTTTTAATTTCTTTTTATTCATTTTAAAATGAACACAGTACAAGTACATTCTTGTGGAAAACACCAATGATTACATTACTTTTAGGGCATAAATCCCTTATTTAACCTGGATGTTCGTATCTCCCATGTATACCCTATAAGGGGGTTCCTGTAACATTCTTTCCATTCGATAATACAGAATCAGTATAATAAACTGTGGAACGATAGCCCATGAGTGCACGATATTCCCACTACTTACTACGTTACTTAAAAAACTTACATTAATCCTATGCCCCAGAGGGCTGCAGGTATCATGCTGTATCTCTATGTTAAACGTTCAACAAGGTTCTTAATAGTCGTGCTTTTAGTCTCCCCTCAGACAAAAATCCCCAAGTGATCAAATAACCTAAGGTATAGTCACACTTCAATAAGCTAGATATTCTACCTAAATTATGCTTTGATCAGGCACTTAATTATTTATTTTAATCCTGTCAGTTAGATTCCAATCAATGGCAATACTGTATATAGTGAAATATAACATGTTATAACAGGTGCTAAAGGGCGACAATGCTTACTAAACGGAAAAAGCAACTGCCATACTTTGTTTTTTCCTATATTACATATGAACCTCCCTACATGTATTCCCTACCCTGACAAGAAATTGAACCTTAAAAAATTTAAATTATACAATGGGGTATGAAAATCCTGTAACCTCATTGGTCAAAACACATCACATGACCATGATAAATCCTCCAGTATACTCACTGTAAAAGTGTTATATCACTATAAAAATAAAAAAAAATAAAAAAAGTTGAACATTGTATAATAGCAATATACCATGACAGAAAGTGGGTATATGGGTGGATTTACCACTTCTGGTGTGGTTAAGTCACTCAGCTGCGCCTCGTGACCGAACCACACCAGGCGTGGTAAATCCACCAATATACCCACTCTCTGTCATGGTATATGGCTTAAAAAACCTTGCATCCCTCCTTCAACCTCTTTGCAAAGCAAACACATTTAAATTTGGGGGTGAGACTAGTCGGGCCTCCTTACTAGTTACCAAAACAGGCAAAGTTATAGATTTAGAAGAAACAGCTTGCTGCATTGTCCTCAGGTTTCCTCATCAGAGGTCCGGTCTTGTTTTTTTTTTAGTCACCGTCATTTTAGCTGCCCATTTCCCTGCATCTTGAAGATCCGTAAAAATATAAATGTTACTATCGTGAACCACACGGAGCTTCGAAGGGAACAGGATGCTATGCAGAATGTTAAGTTCTCTGAGAGTTCCCCGGACACCATCAAATCTTTTCCGCCTCAGACGTGTAGCGTATGCAATGTCCAGGAACATATGGGTCCAGATAGTCAAAGCTTTGCCCCGGGGCTAAATTAGCACTGCCCAGCATGCTAAATTAGCCAGGAACCAATAGCCCACTATATTCAAAGGGGATAGCCTCAGTGCTAAAACTGCTGAATATAGCATATTAAGGAAGCCGGGCAAACTGGGCTAGAAGTGCAGTGCAAAAATAGCCCGGGAATAAGATAGCTTTCAATATAGCAACCAGAAAGTTCAAACCACAACACCATCCCAGTTCACAGTGACGTGAAGGAAGGTAGAGGTGAACTATGTGGCCAATGTGTGTCCTAGCAAAGGAGTGGAGTCAGTAAAGTTGCAAGCATCAGTGCATGTGAAATTACATTGTGCAGAAATGCACAATGTTTCTGAAACATTTACGAGACGTCAACACATTTGTGCAGGTTTAGCACAGAACTAAGCCATTTGCCTGGCGCTATCACATTTGCCCAGGGCAAATATTTGCTATATTCAAAAGTGACATGCAAATGAGCTTACTTAGTAGTCTGTGGGCAAACATCCAGATTAGCATCTCATTATGACCTGATTTGCATGCAGTTTGCCCAGCACTACTGCAGGGTCCTACAGCTCCACCTGTAGGTCAGTCTGGAAGTACAGGGGCTGGCTGGGTCTGCCCATAGCTCCACCTGTAGGTCAGTCTGGAAGAACAGGGGCTGGCTGGGTCTGCCCACAGCGCCATCTGTAGGTCAATGTGGCAGTGCACGGTGGTAGCTGCAGGCTACATTTGTACAGTACAGCATAGAATATTGTGCGCCAGGGGACTACATTGCACAGGCACAGGTGGTGGTGCTGCATGCAACTGTCAAACTGTAGTTCCTGCTACAGTGTACAGCAGACACTACAGTAGCAAGGGGGGCAGTAGTGTGAGGGACACAGCAATGGTGCCTATGGTGTGTAGGGCAGTGCTGATCACTGCACTGTACACAGTGACAGGCCCAACTTGCAGTTGTTTACTGACTGGACATTTCTGTTGTGCTGTTGTGCGACTCACAGATGCTGCACCACTGGCATGGGATGCTCACAGTGACATAGACATGGCTGGCTGTGTGTGCTGTGGTGTCTATACAGATGTGCAGTATGTGGCTGGGGGGGCACATACCATCAGACAGGCACACTGGTGTTGGGGTATTCCCCACACTGGACTATTTGCACTGCGTGGATTGTCCCAGCCTTGTGGCCGCACCCAGTCTGTGGTGCAGCCTGGAAACTTGTACACCCACCCCTCAACACTCTCCATGCCCACAGTGCTGCATGTGTGTTCTGGCATCTGTTGGTGTCCACTGAAGGGTGGTTTGCAGGTGTGTGCTGTATGGCCACACTGCCATGGTGTCCACTGGGAGCCGGATCACCACTTACTGCCTGGCATGGCTGGGACTGGTGGCAGATGATGGCATCATAGGGGTGCCATCCGTGAGCAGCATGTTTCCTCTCTCTGTCTGGCTTATTTCTATGTTTCATACTTATTAGTCTGAGTCATGCAAAGCTGCACAAAAGTCGCGCAAAGCTTCCGTTCAGATGCAAAATACAAGTACTCTGATCTCAAAAGGGCTTGGGTTAGGTTGTGGTTGCGGGATCTGAGCATGCTTTGTAACAGTTTATTTATTTTAAAAAATTGTGCTTGCGAGAGACAAATGTCACAAGTTAGAGCAGGTTTTCCCTGGTCTAACTTGTGCCATCTGGGAGACCTGTTTTACGGGGCTTGCGCCAAATATTTGGTGCAATCTGCCGTAAATCATGGACGGTGTTGCCACTGCACCGATGTACTAAAATCAGATGCAGTTGTGCCAAAGGAGAATGGGGTTGGCGCTGGGCATGATGCACACATTGTGCCAACCTTTGACAATCGAGACAGTATTTAGGTACAGTTCCCCCTTGTATTCCATAGATCTTCTATAAATCTCGCCTCCCTGTTATTTACTACTGAGGAAATTTGCATGACTACCTGATCTTTATCCCTTAGCATTCATCTGCCTCTATAGCTTACTCCAAGACACTCCCGACTTCAAGTCATAATCTTCTGTTGTGACCCCACAACCTGTTGCCATAGGAGCAACTGAGATGTCACAAGCCGTGCATTATGACCTCAGGTAAGGATAAAGCAACAGGAATACATGAAGTCCATGGGAGCAAAGATCCGGTTTTCATGAAAACGACCTCAGTAATAACTATCGAGGAGGAGATGTAAAGAGCTAATGTGAAACAGAAGCTGAATTGTATCTACATATTATGGTTTGGAGGCAGTATAGCGCAGTGGGTTAAGGCTCTGAGCTGCAGATCTGGAGACCTGGGTGAGAATCCCACAGCCTCCTTGGTCCACATTGTGTGATCCTGAGCAAGTCACTGAATTTCCTTGTGCTCCCAGGTCACATCTGGAAACAAGCTTCAGCTTAGTGTGCTACTCCTGGTTAAACAATGTTCCCTTTCCCTTTTGTTAAAGTTCTCTTGAAGGTGCAGTCTGCTCTTTAAGCAAATGACTGCCTTTTATTATCGTTTGAGTGCATTATCTTACTGTTTTTTTTTAACAAGGGACACACAATGCATCAGCTCAAGCCCTTTCCAGTACTACTGGAGCTGCACAGCCAAAATGGGAAATCCTTACATGGTTCACCATTTTTTATTTAGCAAAATTAGTTCTCCTGGCATCTCCTTGCCAGATTACAAATGGATCCAGATCCACTGCTTTGAGCTCAAGTTCTTTTTGTTTCTTTATTCACTTCGGGAAAACATTGAAATGCACCTAGTGTAGATTCTACTTTAATAACTATGCTACTCTAGCAAAAAAAAAAAAAAAAAAACACCACAAAATAGTACATACCCCGGAATGCAATCATCATGGGTAATATATGCAAATTACCCTGAAGGGATTTAGAAAACGAAAAACACTCTCCGCGCACTCAGGGAGAATTCAGAACTTGAACGAAAGCTCATTGCTGCACAGAATTGATTTTTATTTGCTATGACATCAATGAGCACAGTAGCCAGAATAAGACATTTTTAAGGGTGCTTGGTATCTTGGTGTGTCAGGCTAGTATGCTCGTTGATATGAAAGCAACTAAAAAAGTATTCTATGCAGCAGGAAACTTTTCATTTCAGTTCTAAATCCTCCCAGTGAGTGCACCGTGTTTTTTTTTGTTTTATTGTTCCAGTGTACGGATCCTCGGCTAGAGATACAGGCAGTTAAAACTTTGCTGGTGAAGTTGAGGTAAAGTCGGAAACTAAAGTTAGCAACTTATGCTCTAGCTTCTTTCTGTGAATTTTTTTTATTTTAATATTCCATCGGTCACCTCTACCCACTGTACGTACATCACCCACCTCCTGCCCACCTCCTAGGTGATTTTCAGATGAGGTCTGAGTGGGGAATATGTGTGAAAGTTATCTAGGAGGTGGGGGGGCTGATGTAGGCACAGTGGGGGTATATGCACAGTGGGTGGGGGTGTTTGAAGTATGCATAGTGGGTGGGGGTGGCCGGTGTATGCACAGTGTATGGGGGGTGGCTGATGTATGTACAGTGGGGGTGGTGACTGATGTATGCACAATGGGAGTGGCTGAAGTAAGCACAATGGGTAGAGGTGGCTGATACATGCACAATAAGTGGGGTGGCTGATGCATACACAGTGGGTGAGGGTGGTTGCTATATGCACAGTGGGTAGGGGTGGCTGGTGCATGCACAGTGGGTAGGGGTGGCTGATGCATACACAGTGGGTTGGGGTGGCTGATGTACGCACAGTGAGTGGGGGTGGCTGACAAGTATACACAGGGGGCAGGGGTGGCTGATGTATGCACAGTGGGTAGGGGAGTGGTTGCTGTATGCACAGTGGGTAGGGGTGGCTGGTGCATGCACAGTGGGTAGGGGTGGCCGATGCATACACAGTGGGTTGGGGTGGCTGATCTATGCACAGTGAGTGGGGGTGGCTGACCGGTATACACAAGGCGAAGGGGGCGGCTGATGTATGCACAGCGGGTAGGGGTGGCTGATGCATACACAGTGGGTTGGGGTGGTTGATGTACGCACAGTGAGTGGGGGTGGCTGACGAGTATACACAGGGGCCGGGGGTGGCTGATGTATGCACAGTGGGTAGGGGAGTGGTTGCTGTATGCACAGTGGGTAGGGGTGGCTGGTGCATGCACAGTGATTTGGGGTTAGCTGATGTACTGTATGCACAGTGAGTGGGGGCTGACATATACACAGAGGGGCAGGGGTGGCTGATGTATTCACAGTGATTTGGGGTTAGCCGATGAACTGTATGCACAGTGAGTGGGGGCTGACATATACACAGAGGGCAGGGGTGGCTGATGTATGCATAGTGATTTGGGGTTAGCTGATGTACTGTATGCATGGTGAGTGGGGGGCTGACATATACACAGAGGGCAGGGTGTGGCTGATGTATGCACAGTGTCTGGGGGGTGGGTTTGGTTTAAAAAGGGGAGGGTTGTGGGTCTGGCCCCCAGCGCAGCAGTAAGGCATCCATCTGCAGTGCCAACATCCTAGGTTCGGGGACGGACTTGGGAGTTAGAGGGCTGGCCGGGGGTTGATCAATTAAGTGTCCTAGGGATTGCTCTCCTTCTCTGGAGGGTTGGGGAGTGCACGGTGCAATGCAGACCTTTGGTAGAGGGTAGGGGTACTGTCACGGCCAGCACCACACATCAGGGGGGTGGGGTGTACACTGGCATCATTGCACATCCCCAACCCATAAGAAAAAATTGCTGCAAAATGCTGCTAATGACGACCCCCATT
This sequence comes from Neoceratodus forsteri, assembly GCA_016271365.2. NCBI lineage: Eukaryota > Metazoa > Chordata > Ceratodontiformes > Ceratodontidae > Neoceratodus > Neoceratodus forsteri. The sequence continues at coordinate 118,805,977 of CM028129.1, read as the reverse complement.
TCCACTGCCACTCCCACTCAGACCATGGTCTGCCAGGGGTCCCGCTCCCATGACACCACCCTGGGGGGCAAGTCAGGGCTAGAGACCTGTGTTTCCTGGAGGGGGCACCTGCTTGGTGGCTCTGCTCAGGGAGCCAATCCTGGGGATGGGGGGGGTGGCGAGTGGAACAAGGGACTAGAACCCCCAAGAGGCAGAAGCTAACAAAAAGGGGGTTTGTCTGTGCAGCAATTTGCATTGTATTTCTCTGGTGACATGCTACTTTGCCTGGTGGAAATTACGCATGGTGGCACTTAGCCAGCAGTTTTTTTGGAGAAGTGGCATTATATATAGACTTCACCAAGCAAAGCAGACACTTTGCAGGTGAAAAACTATATGGATTACCTGTTTGCACCATGTGAGATCAGGGAAATGTCACAAAGATTTTTGTGAAGTCTCCCAACTTCAGGCACTGCTACCCTTGACAGAACCAGCTATTTGACAAAAGCACATCTCCATAATTGTGCTCCCCTAGGTTTTAAGCAGGACTGTATGGTGCCGAAATGCCTAACAAACAACCTGCAACAGCAAAAATGGCAAACCACAGACACAGGTTTTGTCTCGTCAGTGTGCTCTGCCCGTTGCCTCCGCCAAGGACACAGGGCCATCCAGTCAAATGATGACAATGGCTTTAGTCATGGTAAGCTGAAAAGAGAAAATGAATTCAGGGCACAGGAACCTGAGTGCAAAAAAAGCACTGAGGCGAAGGTTATACTGGAAGTACATTGACTATACAGCCAAATGTTAAAGGTACACAAGAAAAAACCCTTGCAAACAGCAAAATGCGTGAACAGACCCCAGCAAAACTCTTGTAAGAACAGGGTGCTTCAACATGCATTTGTCAGATTTCAAGCACGTCTGATTTGATGCACATGACATTGGTTTAGTTTCTGATCCAAGCAGAGGTTCTACAGTCAGTGCTGCTTGTTGCTGATCTACACTGTACTCGATTTTTGCCTCCCCAGCACGTAATCTCAAAATGCATTTACAAATGAAAGGAGATTCGCCATTCCTGCTCAAAGGTATGCTCGGACAGCTGAGACGGAGGTTGTCGTGGTGCATCATACCTGCTCAAAAACGTCTATCAGAAAGCATCACCACTCCGGCTTCAGTTAACAACATTGGAAAGAATCATAGCACCCGCTAGGACTAAAACTGTCATACAGCACCTGGCTCCTCCTTAGTCATGATTCACAGTTGGTCGTTAACTGGCACTGATCATAAACATCAGCATCAAAGCACAAACAAAGCTACATTGAAAGCGGGGCAAGCTTGCCTGAACTATGCTAAGACCCTAACTCAAGGTCATTTTAAAAAACTGCACATTGACTAGTAATCAAGTAAGTGCCAGCTGAGTGCTAGTTGAGTGTGAGATGTCACGGTGCCATGTAAAATAGTTAGGATTCAACAGGCTGGAGTGCTCTAAGTGCTCTGAATGATCTCATGCTGAACTCTCAACCACAGTAGCATTCAGCTGCATAATAAATCATGTCATCATTTTTAGCCACTCAGCACTGTTTTATTTCTAAACATTCCGAGCCCTTGTCACCATGAGGGGGTGTCTCTTGCAAAGAGTTCTAAAATTCTGAAGTTCTAAATTCAGTTGGCATAGTCCATTTTCCACACCGGTGTTTCTTTTAAGCAATAAGGCATGACCAGGGGTTATGTTAATGGTCTGTTAATCACCCTCTAGGGGTATAATGTGGCACGAGGCATAGCCGAGTGCCACATGCCCCTAGAGGGTGATTAACTGACCATTAACATAACCTCTGGGAATGCCTTATTGCTATTATAATAAACATGTTTTAAACAGTGTTAAACCTTGTTCAGCATATGATTAAGGTCCACGTGTATGTTAATAAAAGATTAACATAAGGCTGTTAGAATATTTACAGCCAATTAGAAAGCTCCATTTCTCAGACCCTTTTTATAATTATATTTTACCAAGTCAACACTTTAATTTTAAATTTCAAGTTCCATTTGTTTAAAAACAGAAGTCTTTAAAGAGCAGGTCTCGCCCTTTCGATTTTCCGGTCCCCCCAAGCATAAATGATACCTAACCTGGCCCAGAGTTGATGGGTATCTTTAAATACATTTATTTCATCCATGTTTAAAAGTTATTTCACTCATAAATAGCTCTCCGGAAAAAATGGAGCCACTTCCTGAACCTGCCAACATCTACGTAGCCCTTCAGTTTTGTGATGTAAGAAAACTAAGGCTGTAAGAGGCAGATCACTGATTTCAATGGGGAGATGTTTACTATTTTAATAGCATTTATAGTTGATTTTAATTAACAAAGTGACCGCCTCGACTCAACAGGTACTTGTTAGTCAAGCAGTCACTTTGATTTGTTAAAATCTCAGCTATAAATGCTATTAAAATGCATAGAAAAAACATCCCCATTGAAATCAATGGAGCACACACTTGCAGCCTTCATTTTCTTACATCACAAAACGGGGCTGCGTATGCCTGTGTGGGTGTGTGTTGGCAGGTTCAGGAAGTGGCTCCGTTTTTCCTGTATCCGCCGGAGAGCTATTCACGAGTGAAATAACTTAAGCATGGATGAAATAAATGGATTTAATGATACCCATCAACTCTGGACCAGGTGAGGTGTGATATATGTTTGGGTGGCTGGAAACTGGCAAGCTACTCTTTAAACTGGAAGTGACTCTGTTCTTAAGTGATACTGGTTGTGCATTCCAAAGTTTAGGCCCTCTGGGCCCTGTGTTTAAAAGGTGTGCAAAGTGGCACACAAAGGACCTTGTGCTTTTGCTATGTTGCACATGGTACAGAAGGAGGCATATTGGAAACTGAGCACTAAAGCCCTGGGTAGCAGTAACAAGTTCCCAACATATCCCCTGTGAGTTCCTAACCCTTGTAGGTGTGCAAATCAAGGGAGGAACCACACTCACTAAGCACTTCTCCACACTGAGCAAGCTGGGCACTTTACTAAGCCAAACCCCTGAACCACTGAATTGCAATATCTGTCTTCTAGGTAACTACTCTGATGGATGTGGCAAGCTTTAGACTGATATCTTAATGCTTGCTTTGCAGTCTGTCGACTTGATAGGTTCCGGCGGTGTTTTGGAATACAGTGGAACTCCACTCTGATGCATTGCCCTCAGTAAGGCCCTTAATCAAGTCACAAATGGGAATGAATCTTGGTGCCAACACCTTTGCTAGAAGTGGTCTTACTTCTTATTATCTTCTGGTTTTGGATCATTTAGACCCAGGGTGAGACAAGTTTGCTTGATGATTGCTTGAAATTTCTTTCTCTACTATGTCAGTTCTTTCTTAGTTGAGGGTGGCTTTCATTTAGAGGAGGAACCTTCTGTTGGGAGGGCAGGCTTTACCTGAAGCCTTCTTGATGCACTGTTGATTTACTGGTTAGGTAAGCGTGCCCATAGCTGTAAGCAGCTTTAATAAACTGGGCTGTAGGGAAATATTTTGACTAGAGGAATCCTCCTGAGTCTCCGGGTCCAAAATGTTATAATCTGCAGCTTAGTTGCATCCTCATGTCTCAAGCAGGCATTTTCCCATGGGCAGAAAGAACTGGTCTTGATAAATGGTTCCAGAGGTATCTTATGTTCCCCCACTGTATTAGCACCACTACACTCAGTGCAAATTGACCCCGGGATGGCATCCCTTTGTTTTTGGCCACAGTTCTTACACCTGAGCCCTTTGGACTGTTCAGTCTTGCTGTCTTTCCCCTGCACCAATATTTCGGCCATGATAAATCGGGCCTGTGGCTCATGGTGTGTGCAGTGCTCCAACTGCCTTGCAAACTGCACTGAGCGCTCCACACTTGAACCTGTGACTGTACAAAAATGCCATGCTCCTCCCTTAAGGTTCACTGACTGCTGTTCACACGGGCCAGCTCACACAATCGAAAAATCTGAAATCAAATGGTACAGCAAATGGCTTCTACCTAAGGTGCCAGAGCAGGCGTATCCATTACTGCTGGGGAGATGAATCAATACTGAAGGAAAGCACAAAATGGGCATTCCCTAGCACTTCAGTTTCAATTTATCTCCTACTCCTTGAAGACTGAAGATCCTCCTATCTGTGTTCCAGACAACAGGTGTCAACCCAAGACTGTAAAACAAAGCTGAGTAGTTCTGGCATACAAAGGACTTTAGAAGAAGCTTGTTATAACCATAACAAGCACTGGAACTGTACAGATAAATGGAATCAAATTGAAGAGCCGGCCCACTGGTGCAGGGGCAGAGTGCCGACCTGCAACACTGGTGATCCAGGTTCAGGAATGGACCCAGGATGTTGGAGGGCCAGCTGGGGAAAGAAGAACTGAGTGTCCAGTGACTGCTCTCCTTCTCCAGGGGAGAGGGTGGCAGAACATTCGGCATTACGTGGACACCTAGGGGAGGCTGGGTTTACCGCACACACCAACGCCGATATGTTCCAGGGGTGGAGCGGACACTGGCTGTCATTGTACGACCCCACTCCCATACCCCAGAAAAAAATGTCACTGCTTCCGCACCAACTTCACCACTCCTATTAGCTCCCAGACTGGCTCCCTGACCTAGCCGGTGCTACAACCCCACCCTGGGGGGTAAGCCAGGGGGTATCAGGGAGTCACGGCTCATGTGGGAGTGGGAGCAGTGAGGTCCGTGACCAGGGCGAGGTACCGGCACTTTCGGTGCAACAAAAAGCATAGTAAATAAAAAAATAATCAAATTGAAGATTTCTGTTGATAAAAAATGAACTTGAATTTAAAATCCAGCTGTTTTACTTCGCTGAAAATTAAAGAAACCATTTGTGGGAAATGGATTATGCAAAATGAACCTAGAAATTCAGAATTCTTGAACTGTTAACGAAAGACACCCCGTTATGGCTATGAGGATACCTGGAATATTTAGAAATAACCCATTCTGATTGGCTATGAACCATGTCATGATTTAAAATAACCACAAGAGGGTGTGTCTTGCTAATAGTTCTAAAATTCTGAAGTTCTAAGTTTGGTTTGCATAGTTAATACCCTGCGAAGGGGGTTCTTTTATTTTGGCTGGGAGAGCTGAGAGGGAGGACATAACAGAGCAACTAGTCCAAACCAGAAAATGTAATTAATTTCATTTCAAAGGCCGGCTCATCGGCGCAGTGGTTGGATTTCCGCTTGCAATGCCGCCGACCCGGGTTCGGGAACGGACTCGGGTCGCTGGAGAGCCGGCCGGGGGGAGTAGGCTCGAGCGTCCTACGACTGCTTGCCTACTCCAGGGGGAGGGAGGGGATGCAGCTCACTGTCTGGTACCCCCTGGCGGAGGCCGGGGAGACCAGCAGCAGAGCCTCAACACACATGGGGGCATGGTGAACGTCAGCTCTGCCCAGACGTTCGTGGCACACCACGCCCTGGAGAGAAAAGCGGTAAATCCGGCCTCCTGGTCCGCTGGATGATGGCTGCCTCGCTCCTGTTGGCCCGAGATGCCCTGACGCCTCCAAACCCACCTCAGCAGCACTCAGGGACCGATGCCTAGTGCGCTGGTTGCCCCTCCCGGTGCCTTCCCCCTCGGAGGAGAGGGACCCACCCGGCGAAGGGATACGCCGGGCCACCCCTGGGTCGCCTGCGATCTGGAGTGTGGGGACAGGGGGTCAGGGCGAGGGGGTCGTGGGAGGTATGAGCAGCCGGAAGGAGTGGCAGACCAGGGGGCAAGAAGGAGGTATAAATAAAGAACACAAAAAAAAAAAATTAATTTGAATACATGAAGGGGCAGTGTGAGTGAGTAGGCAGAAGTAAGTGCTTTGAGATCAGTGTCTTGTGGCTGTTTTTTAAATTTCTGTCACTCTTAGTAGTCAGGAAGGGGACACTAGCTGGGAGAATACTACAGTCTTGTGGGTTGAGTGGTTAATTACAACCAGTGAAACAGGTGTCTTATTGGGACAGGAGCTGCAGCAGGCTTAGAGGAGACTGGGATTTAAGCTGCATGCCTGCAAGCATCCCTATGCATGGCATTCCAAAGTGTAAGTGTCCTGGTGTAGGAGTTCCTCACTTGCAGTTGCATTTGCAGGAAGACCACAGTCCACATGGGGTTCTGTCCATCAGAGCTAAAGAGGGGAAACAGCAGGAGGAGGCAGTAGGTACAGAAGGAGGTAGTGTCCAGCAGTAAGGTAGAAAAAATTGGGAGGGGTACATATCGAGGAGAGGACATAACTTAACTAAAGATGAAAATGCAGCTAAACGGTGGTAAAAAAGGTGTAACTGTGTGTAAGTTTGCTTCTGGTAAGTATCATAACCTGCATAATTAGCAGATAGCTAAATGTAAGAGGTCCTAACAACATTCTGTCTAGGGTACTACTACTACTGCTGCAATGGCAGTGACTGTGGGTAGCGTAACCTATGGACGGTCATTTATCTTATATAGGTTCACAGAACCTGTTTTAAAGAAACTTACAAACAATTCAACGCACACACGTGCAGGGGCTGCACTGTGGCAGGGTATCAATGAAGCGCAGGACAGCGGGACAGTAGTGACCCAGAGGGTGCTCTAGGACTTCAGCCACTGCCTCAACTGCAGGAGGTTCTAGGTCATGAGGATGGAACTGGAAGCTGTAAGGGCTGAAATATACTGCATGAGGTCTGCAGCTGCCGGGCCTCCCAGGACACTACTGCTGCAGGCACCATCATGGTCCACAAAGGCTGGAATGGGTGACTGGACAATGGTGAGGGGAGGAAGGGGGGTGATGAAGTCCATGAAACCAAGGCTTTGCACTAGCAACAGGTTCATGTCAGACTGCGGAGAACCAGCTGACCCTCTCTGGAGAGGATGCGATCAGCATGCCCGATAGGCAGGCAATGTACAGGAAGGACAAGTCAAGGAGGGAGGAGTTCCCCAAAGGGGGAAGGAGAAAGGTACTTGTAGTGGGGGACTCCATACTGAGGGACACTGGGAGGGAAGTCATGCACTGCTTCTCCGGAGTAACAGTGGACAGACTCATGGCCAGGGTGGAGGACCTCATAGGAAAAAGGGAGGGGAAAGAAGATCTGATAGTGGATGTTGACACAAATGATCTGAGCAGCAGGACCGTGGAAGAGGTGAGGGCAGGCTTCCATGTACTAGGGAAGGTAGTAAAGAAGAGAGCAGGGGCTATAACCTTTTCTGAGGTTCTACTGCAGCCAAGCCTGAATGAAAGGGAACAATTTCATATGTTCCAGTTCAGCACATGGCTAAGAGGTGGTGTAGTGATGAGGGATACCTTCTCCTTGGGGACTCGGGCCCAACTAGGAGGGGTGGAGGCTATTCAAAAGGGATGGCCTGCACCACAACAAGGAAGGCAGAAGGGTGCCAGGAGTTAGTTTTGCACAGTACATTAGAGAAAATTTAAACTAGATAGGAGAGAGGTGTGTGATTATTGACCATAATCACACATCCTGACATGCCTTATCATACTTATAAAATGCATCCTACAGAATACATTTAAACAAAATAATAAAGCCAAAACTTTAAAGTAAAAATGAAATTTTTTTCCCCCATTCTGTTTCAGAAGTACTCCCCTTGTTGCTGTCTACATGCCCCCTTCCGTTCCTTGATGCACGCTACAGCACACTCGCCACCCGGTTCTGACACCTCTCGTGCTGTCATGCTGCCATGTTCTGTGATGTTTGAAACATGAGCAGCATACAAAGCATCAACAACATAGCACTTTCATGGTAGGAATGGCAGCGGGACACAAATGTAAAAGAAAACATATTTTTTTGCTCAGAGGAAATCAGCATTGATTCGGATCATTACTGACCAGATGGGGTGTTGTAAGGAGTCACTGATGTGAGAAAGCTGGCTTCCTGGCTGGTACTACAACCCATGTAATTATAGATTTATAATTATATGGATTGAAATGCTTCTCAATCAATCAGATAGCAGGATTTGTCTTACACTTTTTATAAACAGGGTTAACACTAAGGGGAAAGGAAGAGGGGAGGGACCAGATGCTGAATGATGGTATGCATCAATGCAAGAAGTCTGGGAAACAAGTTACGAGAACTGCATGTGCTGGTTACAGAAGCAAATCTGGACCTGGTGGCTGTAACAGAGATGTGGGTAACTCAGAACCATGACCAGGACGTGACTGTAGCAGGGTATACATTGTTTAGAAAGGACAGGATAAAGAGCAAGGGATGTGGGTAATACTCTATGTGAAAGACGGCATTGAGGCCATGGAGCTAAATAATCCGGGGGATCGAGTAGTTTACAGACTCTGTGGTTACAGGTAGCCATAGGGAGGGGGAAACAAATCAGAGTTGGGGAGGCTTACAGACCATCTGGCCAAAACCAGGGGGTAGACAGGAAACTAGCAGAGGGTCTCAGGAGGACAGCTGGGTCTGGGAAAGTACTAGTAGGAGGGGACATCAGCATGTCAGCTGTGGCCCGGGAGGTCTCGGTCATAGTGAGGGCAATGAACCAGCTCCTGGTTGGGGTCTGCCCAAAAGTATTCCTAGCGCAACTGGTTCAGGACCCTACAAGGGATTGAGAGCACTGCTGGACCTGGTCATCACAAACAGTGGGGGGATGCACAGTGCAACAGTCCAGGAATCGTTGGGGTCAAGTAACCACAAAGCAAGAGGACTAGCACAACAAAGCTGTGGGACTTCAGATAGCAGATTTTAATATGATGCAGGAGCTGCTGTGGGTAAAAATGAGGGGGATAGCAGAGACAGAATGAGTAGAGAGTAAGTGCAAAGCATTCAGATCAGGTGTAGTTGAGGTTATGATCAGCAGTATAGGAAGGGTAAGCAAGAGGAAGAGGAAAAGAGGGCAACTGCGGTTAACATCAGACATGAAGGAGACAGAGAGAATGAAGAGAAGGACATTTAAGAAGTAAAAAAGTAACCAAGGGAGGAAAACAGGAAGGCATACCTATGGGCAACCAGAGAGACAAGTATGATGGCCTGAAGTGCTATGGCCAAGAAGGAGCTTAGAATAGCAAAAGGGGCAAACTGGTGGGACAAGGCATTCTTGTAATACATCCAGGAGAAAAGCAAAGTCATGGAGGACATTGCGCAGCTGAAAAAAAGGATATGATGGTGGGGGGAGGCAAGGTTGAGATAATTAACCAGTATTTTTGCTCAGTATTTATCAAGGAGGAGGGGGCACTACCAGAGTGTGGGGTGGGGGTTAAAACTGGAGAGGAGAGGAGAGGAGAGGAGCTCTATCAGTCATAGCCGTATCATGGCCAAAAGAATGCTGGAAGGGCTAAGGGGGCTGCAGGAAGATAAATGGGGCCAGATGGATTTCATCCTCGGATGTTTATGGAAGCAGCAGAAGTATTAGCAGCTCCACAGAAAGATATGGTCAGCTGCTCACTGGACAGAGGAGTGGTCCCCAAGGACTGGAGGACTGCTGATGAGGTTTCTCTACATAAAAGTAGAAGGAAGGATGACTCAAGTAACTATGGACCAGTCAGGCTAACATCTATGGTGGGGAAGGTATTAAGGCCATACTGAGCGAAAGATTAGTAGACTTTCTCGAGGTAAATGGGCTGCAGGATGATAGACAGCATGGGTTAACCAAGCGGAGGGCATGCCAGACTAACTTAATAGAGTTCTTTGACTGGGTAACTAGGGCAACCAACAAAGGACAGGCAGTCGGCATACTATACCCGGACTTCTGTAAAACTGTGACACTCACCACCACAGGTGACTGATCAAGAAACTGAGGGACCCGGAGGTGGAAGTGTAAATGCACTTCCTTCTCATTCCAGAACTAAATGGCTTTTTATTGCTAGTAAAAATTCTATGATCAAAGTCCCTCGTATTGTCCTGTACTGTTGCTGCTGTTTGCTGCCTCACAGATGGATGTGCTGGGAACCCTTGGGCTCATGACAAGCAGCCGCGTCCCGGGATTTACACAGCAACACAAAGATTGCATGGCCCGTCATGGCAAACTAGCACTAAAGGGCCTATAATGTTTACATTTGTAAAGCAAAGGTCAAGCCCGCATTTGATCATGTCAGTAACGGTGGCAGTTTAGTGTAATTACATTCCTATTCCAAAGGCTTTTTATCTTCCTTCTGGGGAAACACAGCTGATAACCAACTTGGTCGCTGACACTAATTCAATCGAATCTGTGCATTTAACATGAATATAAATCTCTAATACGGCATCATAAATCTAGTTCTCATTATTTTTCTCTGCGTTGCCCGCAGAATATAAGGCAGCTTCCAGCTCAGTGCTGTCCATTAAATTAAAGAGTCGGCAGCTCTAACAAAGATACTCTGTTTTGCTCTGTCAGAGGAAAACCTCTGCTTACCTTGTCAGGGGAAGTAGGAGTTTGGTGTCCTGTATTCTAGTCCTAATAGGGAGTTAGTTTAACTTGATGGTTAGAGCGCACAGCTGTTGACCTCAAGACTCAGGTTTGAATCCCACAACTACCACTTACTCACTGGGTGAGACCAAGCAAGTCAGTTAACCTCCCCAAATGCTTAACCTCTCCATCATGTCTCTCTGCTCCCTTTCAGTGCTCTTTGAGTCTCCACTTACCTTTAAAATTGACGTGAATGACGCCGTGTCACTAGCCCAGTTGCAGCACGTTATGCTGCCATGCAGATGACCCGACTTCAGGAGCAGAATCCAGTCACTGTGTTGGGAGATGGGCCAGGCTTCAGGCAGCATGCCTCAGCCGGGGAGGGTGCGCAGTAGGTTCCAGCCTATAGCAGCCCCTGCAGGCAGGTCAGGGAGCTTGCTCCTTCCATAGGGGCTTGCTGCGCTGCCATGACTGAAGGGCATGATCTATGCCTGGGGAGGAAGAAGGAACAAAGGGAGACACTTGGGAAGAAAAGCCCCGTCGTCTGAATGACAGTGAATCAGCTGAACAGGGTGTATCCCAGATCAACAGGGTACATCTCAGATCAACAGGGTATATCCCTGGGCGAGGGCTTGAAGGGAGCAGAGAAAAAAATCTATATGAAAAAATGGATGTAACCCACCACCATCACCAGGGAATGTTGTTCCATTAGCTTTTTACTGTATGTCAGTTTTTGGTTTGTGGAGGGTTACTCCCTGACCGAGTTATCCCCAGCCATGTAACTAGGGCAAGTATATATCAGATGGTTACTTTTAGTGCTTGAGGAGAGGTGGGGATTGGAGAGGGGAGATAGAGAAAGAGATGTAGTGATTTGCAGGCGATCTCCTACAATGAGGTCTCTAGATAGCTCTTTTGTGGGCCTATTTCAACTGCAAATGAACGAGTTATGAAGGAGTAGGTTGAGGTAAGTGTATGTAGACAAACGGTAGCCCCAGGGTCTGCAAGTCAACACCACCATCAGCACTGTAGGATGCCACATTGGAAAGATGTGTGGGAGTGTGGTTTTTGCATCAGTTGGAGGCATAACTGGTCTGTATTAACATTTACTGGAAGCTCAGTGTCCTTGAAGGTGAAATGTCAGCTCCTCAAAAGCAAAGAATTGGGACCTACAGGACCATATTAGCAAAAACACAACACTGCTTAATTTTGTTTTTCATCAAGCTTTTTTTCTCCATGGTCTGTCCAGGCAGGCTCACTGATCCTGTCTGTGCCCCCTCCTGCTCAGCTTCCTGTCTCAACCTGGCCGGGGCCCATAGACCCCACAAGGACTGCCTCCTGTGGAGGGGCCAGGCAGGAGAGGGCTGTCCTCCCCCACCCGGAGACCCACATCCAGTTGCTGGGCCTGGCCAGGTGGCAGTGTGGAGCAGGGGGTCGGCAGGCAGGATGTCACAGGCCTTGGGCAGACCATTTTCCATTTTCTCCCCTGTTCCTGGACCCACAGTGACGCAGAGCAGATATGCATGCAGGCATGCATGTACTCCAGAACTGCGGTTCCTTCTACCCCCCCACCCATGACCTTAGTCTGCCTCCCTAAGCTTGGCATTACCTCCAGGCCTTCATCTTGTGGCAGCCAAGAGCCAGGATAACACACCTCCCCAGACCGGGAGAGAACAGCTGCCATGCTGCCACTTGATTCTCTCTAAGACCTCCCCTCCACCATGCTACAGAGCCTCAGCCCTCTGTGCCACCGGGCTGACTACCACGTAATTTTTAAAGTGGCTTACAAAAATATTAATTTGTTTCTGGTTGATCCTGTGACCACCGGTATTATTTTCCCAGTGTTCCCTGCGGCAAGCCCTCTTATGATGTCACTGACAGGCTAGTAGTAGTAGAGGTAATCATTTATTCTTGAAATCAAGAAAGGGATAGCCCAGTTGAGCTGAAGCTCAGTTACAATGGGGTCCATCATTCATGCAACATACACAACAGCATCAAAAAAAACCTTTGTATAACATCATTAAAAAGGGGCACAATTATCATTAAACTAAGGGCTAAACTATGGGAACTCCTGTATGCAAGTATGTTTCGCATAGAAGTTTAACAAGTATACAGTGCATGTTTGCACTTCTAATGCTGGCACCGATCAGCCAAGGAAAGCACTTTCTTCAGCTGATCGGTACTGGATTGGAAGCACAGACATGCGTTGTATACTTGTCAAGCTTTTATGTGAAACATTCTGGCATATAGGAGTCCTCCACTGTTTAGGCCATCAGTTGCGTTATCAGAGGGCTAGCTGCGGGGGCTCTTGGAAAATAATGATCAGCAGGTGGTCGCAGGATCAACCAGATGCAAATAAATATTACAGGCATGTAAGTCACTTAAAAAAATGGTTGTACATTTTGGGATTCTTTGCTTTTGGGGAGCTGACAGTTCCTCTTTAAAGGTAACAGTCTCACAGTAGAGGTTATCTGGTAGAGGGCACTGAGCCCATTTGTATGTGTGTGTCAGTTTGGCTCCCTGTCTGACAACCTAATTTCTGATGTTCTGTGAAGGGGGGATTTATTTTATTTATTTATTGAAGAGAAACAGAATTACAATCCTTTGAGTCATAGACTCCTTTCCAAAGGCTCCACGTCAATACAGAAAGAACAAACATAACATTTGATAGTATTTATACAAAGGTCACATAGTACAGTGTATAAACATTGCATCAAGGATCCTAAGTAGTCCTTTGATCTAAGCTGTGACACAAGGCAGAATGCAGATTCAGAGGGTCCTAACTGAACCCTGAGTCAGAGTTTATACACAGTGTGACGGTGGACTTGAGGATGTAGTCATGGATTAAGGTTAGGAATTTAACCCTACCACTTTGGATTTTTTCCCCTACGTCAGGACTATAGACTGCAACGGTTGCAGTCACAAGTAGCTGATTCAAGGATGAGTTTTTTAAGACCAGTTTTAAATTGGCCCATACTAGAGGCTAGGGAGATAGAGGCTGGTAGGTTGTTTAGCCAGAGAGGGCCCGGTAACGGAAAGACCAGATTGGTCTGGTTCACAGTTTAATAGAATCCCCCTCAAAGGTGCTCAGGGACTCTCTAATGCAAACTGGGGATCAGCTATGAAGAGTGTAACCAAAACGGGTTGGTTTCTGTGTTCAGTAAATTCTGCACTGCTTGACATTGATTTCATCATTGTGGACACTGAATTCAGTACTGTCCTAGTGAGCATCTGAGCTGCCTAAGTGCTGCACCCCTGACTTATAGATTCTGAAACCGGAACTCCAGTCTATCTCACAGCATATGTGGGGGGGCCCTAGGGAAGATCAGTTACATTTATTTCTTTCTAATATGGTGACCAGCAAAAACAGCAGCAGCACTGCCTTTTGTATGGTTAAGCACGTTGAAAAAAGTTTGTATGAAAGGCACCATATAAAACCAAAGTGCTCTGCTTCCTTTCCTTTCTTCCTTATAACTCCCCCCAATCTAAATTAACACAAGTTCTAGAATTGATCAGGTTTGGTAAGGGTAAACGCACAGCACTGAAACACAGGAGACATGAGTCTGAGAGTAATCTCAGGTATTTTTGTCCTACACCATTAGATGCAATCCCTCTTCAGAGAAGGAACTAGTGCATTGACCGCCACAACAAGTGGCTGGTTTACAAGTGAGACATCATTACATTACCGGGGGGTGGGGGGTCACTCAGCCATGCCCCTTGAGTCCAAGGTGCACGTGCTCTCAAGGATGTGGCAGACAAAAAGAGAGGAGGGGAACAGAGGATAAAAAAGGAAGATATTGGGGGGGGGGATGCCAATGTGCCTGTTCTCGGCATTTCAAATTTAAATTCAGTGGTGCAGCTCCTTAGGGCTAAGGCATGTTTAGGTAATTTCTGTGGCACGAATGATGTAGAGTACTTCTGTTGTAGATTTCTGCTCTTCCATTGACTATCATGCCATATGATGTCATTGATGACATCACAGTGAGCTGGGGAGGAGCAGCTTCTGGACAAACAAGTATGGTGAAATAACATGGAACTGCAGAATACTAGTATTTTTTTCCTTGCGTTTTCTCCCTCTTGCTGCCTTGCCAGCCCCCACCGAGATGGCCCTCCCCCAACCCAATTACCCACCACCTCTGGGATGTACGCCTGTTCTCCCATGACTTACCCCTCATGGCATGGCTGGAGTTACTTGCCCTTGCCGCTCTAAGACAGGATCCAGTCAGATGCCCAATTTGTGTTGCCAGGCCTGTAGGGTTGCTGTCCTTCATTCCATGCCATAAGGGATTTTTCCAGTGTTTTATGTCCCCTGGGACATCCGATGTCAAGTGCAATGTATAAAGAAGCACATCTGTACACAGCACATGTGTTGATCTCTACATATGAGGGCGGGCTGACACTGATGGATCTACAGCCCCTGTTGAAAACTAAATATAAACAATTACTTGGAAGTGCTAACCTATCAAAAACAAGTTTGCATGCTATGAGCCCTACACCTGATTTAATTGGCTTCAACTGGCCTTCTATCTCAGGGACCTCTGGTCAGATGTTATCTTCCCCTCAAGGCTGCAGGACTGTTCATTATCCTTAGCTATTTCTATTGGAGCTCAGTCTGCTGTCTGGGCATGCTCAGAGCTACTTTCTACTGTACATGACTGTCTGTAATGGGCATGTGCAGGAAAAACCCCAGGGCCTTTTTGGATCGCTGTCTCCTCTGCCAGAGAAACCCCTCACACAGCAAGTAATGGAGTCACAGTAACATATATGACACTGATAGGTGAAACAGACCCGGACATTTAAATCAGAATTCCTGCAGTGTCCTCTCTCTGTCTCTTGACTTGTCTTTGGGTTGTTTTTTTGTTGTGAGCTCCAGTTCATTCACTGGTGCGGTAGACAGCGAGAGAGAGTGAGAGAGAAAGAGAAAGGGCGGAGATAGAGATAGAGCAGAGCAACACACTATGGAGAGAACGAGGGAGACAAAGTGACTTATGCATAGTTTCTGAGCATAAAAATGTCAGAAATTATGTCAGGGCTGTATTTCTGGCATTTTTATGTTCATAAAATAAATAATATACAGTATGTATGAGTTCTGGGGACTATTTTTCAGGTTGGCAGGACACAGTAACATTTTCCTTATTTAAACTGCAATAAAACACCTTTCTGGATTTTTTTTTTGTTAAACATAACCCATGTTATAAGAGCAATAACCCACTCCAGGGTACAGGGTTATAGGGATTTAATGCACACCTTGGGTGTGCTGAGCACACCCGAGGCATGCATTAAATCCCTATAACCCCATACCCTGTCACAGGTTATTGCTTGCTTAAAGGAAATTCCTAATATGTCCTATTGGGCTTTTTAATCCCTTACCTTAGTGTGGGGCAGTCCTATACGAGTCAGTAATTATAATTTTTGAAAAGTCCATTTACAAAGGAAAGGGATCATAAGTCGGGCTGAACTCAACAGCCAACCGATCCCTTCCACTCCCAGATCTGTCAGTTTCACAACTGCACTCAGGTGTCTCGTGATGCCTAACCAGGTGGAGTGCAGGTACACATCCCACTGAAGTCTACGGGGCTCTGTTTCGAAACTTTTTTATCTGATAAAGCAACGTGCGGTATACACAAAAGCCACTGCTCAACTAATAGAACCTTTGTTAGTAGAGCAGTGGCTTTCATATGTACCAAAGGTTGCTTTATCATATAACAAAAGTTTTGAAAATGAGCCCCATAGACTTCAGTGGGGCGCACCCCTGCACTCTTCCTGGTTACTTGTCACAAAATGTCTGCGTGTGGGGGCAGGAACAGCAGACTGGGAAGTGGAATGGAGTGGCTGGCCATTGGGTCCAGCCCAATTTATGATCCCTTCCCTTCCTAACTGGACTTCTCAAAAAATTATAATTGCTGGCTCAAATGACTTCCGCTCCACTAAGGTAACGGTCATAAAGCCTAAAAGTCCATTGAAAAATTGTTAGAAATTCACGTAATTTTTATTTTAAATGCAAACAAAGCAAACCATTTTATAACTGCAGTAAGGCATTTCAGGGCATGTGTCGTGCTGGGATAACATCACTTTTTGGGTGGTTGAACCCAGCTGAAAATATGATGATTTAATTGTGATGTAAATAATAACGTATCATGAATTATCATTATTAATTATGTTCAAAGATCATGTTCAAGCTTCAGAAACCATCATTGTGATCAGGACTAACAATGATCAAACATGAACCTTAACTGGCAGCCCATCAAAAACTGTGGTGTTCTGGAAATGGTGACTGGGAATAATGCTGATCTCATATTATTATGAGTTGTCATGACTTATTAAAAAAAACTGAGTAGTTTTACATTTAAACATCTTTATTGAAATCATGAGCTATGCTACGTCTTCTATACAAACACATTGCTTCTAGTTATTCTTACCCTGACACCTTACTAGTCTTCTGAAGACATGAGTTTAATTCCTACAGCCTCCGCTTACATACTGTGTGGCACTGAGCAAGTCACTTGGTCTCCCAAGTCACCCCTGAGAGCAAGCACGTGTGTGGTGGGCCTTCCCAGGTTACCAAAGAGTTGGAAAAAAAAAGTGTTTATATAGTGCCATTCAGCTGTTCCTTTTAAGGTTGTGGTGAGTTTCTACAAGTACATGGTCTGTGCTTAAAGCCTTTCCTAATGGTCTGAAAACTAAAACTGTCAAGGCAAAATTATTTTAAAAATTGAAATTACCATTGTTTTTTGGTCCATAAACTGTGTTTTTGAAATATGCAAATTAGTTATGCAAATATGTGTACTATACCTAATATTGGAGAGAACACTGGAAAGCCATCACTCAGCCAGTAAGAAAGAATGCTGGAATCTAGTTAAGAGACTCATGATTTTATTAGCAGCTTGTAGAGCTACAGAACTGAAAGGGATTAAAACAACTTTGTTTCCTTAACTACTCTGTAGTTACAGTGTAACTACTTGGATACTGCACAGCAATTGCAATTTAGTTACATGCAACAAACATGCAGCTACACTGTAATTACCCCATTGCATGTAATTAATGATTATCTACCCTGCAGTTACATTGAAACTAACACTTAAAGTGATTTTCCAATATTTCTGCTTCACTCACGTATTCCAGTAGCTGATGTCTGCCGTAGTCTTTCAGAGCTGCTTTTAGTGACTTTATTTTAAGTCATTTTATTTGTGGAAGGGATCATAATTTGTCCCAAAGCTGGTGGACAGCCAATCGCTTCCACCTCCTGATAGCGCTGAAACCCCCCACCATGCTCAGACGTGTAATGGCATGTGACCAGGGAGAGCGCGGGGCGTGTCTCATTGAAGTGAATGGGGCTGCACTTCCATGCCATTTTTATGCATAAGGATGACCAGTTTGAAATTAATGAAGGCTACTGCTTGACTAACAAGGATCATCTTAGTTGAGCAGTGGCTTTCCTTAATCTCCAACTGGCCATTCTTATGCATACAACTACCACAGTCCTTCCCTCTTCACTGACCATATGCTGAGGAATATGGATGAAGGGAAGCTAACTGGTGCAGTGTTTGTAGATCTGTCCAAGGCATCTGACCTTGTAAAGCTCAACATCCTTCCTGATAGCAAAACTCGACACCCTTGGTTTCTCCCCTGCCTCCAACACCTGGCTAACTAACTACCTCTCTGGTAGAACACAGATGGTCTGCCTTGGTGGTACCACATCCCCTCCCCCCCCTTGCCTGTCTCTATGGGTGTCCCCCAGGGATCAGTCCATGGCCACCTCCTCTTTTCCCTCTTCATTAACTCTCTCCCATCAGAGGGCTTATCCTGTAAATCTCTCCTGTATGCTGATGACTTAATACTATACCAAAGTGACCTCTCCCCCTCCTCATTATCTGCCACTTTTTCTGATGATTTCTGCAAGGCACATTGCTGGTTCTCCACCAGCAAACTGTTGGTCAATGCTGCCAAAACAAAGGCCATGCTTTTTGGTTCCAAACTGAAACTCTCTGTCCTTGCCAACAATGGTGGCCTTCTCACTGTCAAATCCTCAGATGGATCTCCCCCTTGACACTGTTCCCACCTTCAAGTGTCTGGAGGTAATCCTGGATCTGTCCCTAACCTACACTGACCACATTGCCTCACTGATCAGATGCATCAACCAGAAGATAGGGCTTTTGCTATCGCATGATCGACCACCTCTTGCTGGAAGCCCACCTTGCTATTGTCTGTGGCAACCTCCTCCCCCTCCTTGACTATGGCTGCCTGGTGTACTCCCTCACCTCCATTACCAGCCTGAACTGCCTGGATGCTACCTACAATTGAATTTGCTGCCTTGCCCTCTGCGCCCCTCTCCTCACTCACCACTGCTTTCTTTACCAGTACCTTAACTGGCTCCCTCCACAAGTGTGACGCTACTGTCTGGTGGCCCAGACCACTGCTGATACCTTGCACTATCCCTCCTACTCTCCACTATCCCATCTTATCCAGACCAGAACCTACTGCTGCAATCTATGCCAGTCTTCCCACCTTTAACTAGAATGCCCTAACATACCTACACAAGGAAGGGCCTAAACACCTTCTCCACAGCTGGGCCCTCACTATGGAATGACCTCACCTCCTTCCTATGTTCCCCTGACCTCCCTCTAGATTTAAATTTCCTATTAAGAAAGCATTTTCTGTCCTCCATGATCTGTGTCTGCCCACAGACCACTAGCATGGCTACACCTCCCTTGCAGCTCACCCTTGCTCCCTCTAATGCTCCGCTCACCTTATCTGCCCTGAATACTATTGTTATTCCTATTGTTGAATGATGGAGCAACCTTACCCCATTCATCTAAATGTTGTCTACCTTGGTATGCTCAATTGTTGATGTACCTGGTACTGTTTACCTTACATTTTCTCTGTTAGCTTGAGCTACACTGTTATGTCCCTGTATGATCCATGTTGTTCTCTCACTGTATTTTATGCTATTTGTGTCACATCCTTTCCTGGGCCATGCCTGAAAAAGGTCTTCAGATCAGTGCACCAACCCCGGTTACCAAATGAATAAATAAATAAAAATGGCATGGAAATGGGGCCCCATTCACTTCAATGGGGCGCGCCCTCTCACTCTCCCTGGTCACATGTCATTACGTGCCTTGGCACAGGGGCATCTCAGTACTATCAGGAAGTGGAAGGGATCAACTGGCCACTGGCTTCAGGACAAATTACAATTCCTTCCACAAATACAATTACTTACAATAAAATCATTAAAAGCAGCTGGGGTGACAATCACCAACATCAGTTACCAGAATAAGTGAGTGGTAGCTGATGTTAAGAACTTTGGAAAATCACTTTCAAATAATATAAGACCCTTGATTTCACATGATTTACATTATAATATTCTTTTACTGATATTTGATATTCATATTTTTAGATCGGTAACAAAACTTTAAGTATTATTCATGCGACTTACTATTGTACAATAGAGAACTAATATAAGCAGTGATCTTCACTTGATCATCAACAGATCAGCAAAAAACATCATGCTGATTTAAGTATACAAAAATAATCAATAATTATCAGTTAGTGATTTGAAAGTTACATGTCTGATGATTAATTCATGATCTCGATGGTGACCTTAAATCATGATCTTCTTTGATGATCATATGGTAACATTGGATGATTAACAACAATCAGTCATGACTGACCTTCAGAAAGCATGATTGATGACTTACTGATTTGCCTGGGTAATCACACAGTGTGTGGCATTGTGACCAACCCACTTGAGATGTGATGTTATTCCAGCACGAAACATGCCCTGTCATGCCTTACTGCTTAACTTTTACTATGATTTCAGTAAATTATAAACCAAGCGTGGTGGCACTATGTGCAACACAGTAGAACTCTTGTAAGTAGCACATTTTCCCTGTGCCAGATTAGGGGGTAAAGACAAAGGATTTTATTAAATCTTGAATGAGAATCTGCTGTCCCTGATTTGTCGACCACTGGTCACATGACATGTCTCGGCTAGGTACTACTGACCGCCTTTCTCCTTGTCAACAGTCAATAGTACCATAAATTGGTCACTAGTCTCATGACTGTTGCCCTCATAGCGACGAAACCTGTGTCAGTGTCCCCATGCAAGCTTCCTGTTACCCTGAAACTGAGTGCTCATTAGTTAAAAAAAAATGCTTTTATTTTTTATTTCCCTGGGAAGTCAGTTTGGTAAGACAAGTCATTGTACTTGTGTGAGACGGCAGCCAGCAGCGGAGGAAAGCAGAGAGTAAATACCACCTGCCAATTCGAGATCAGGTGGCTAGCAGATGGGCGGGGGGGGTGAACAGGGAGGTAACATCAACTAATAATTACAGTCAGGAAGAGGGTGGGCCACTAGACTACCTGGAAAAAATTATTTTGAACCAGGGAGGGAAGATGAGGGGAGAGGAGCCGACTAGCACCAGTGAGACACCATGGTGGAGGGAGGACAATTACCAGTGCAGCTCCAGCAGCAGTTTAACATAAGACTCTAGGCTTTTGTTTATAGGCAGGGACAAGGTTTAATAAATCTTATAAAATGGGCAAAGACAGTAAAGGAACCTCACTGGCTGGCACACCTTGCCAGCTTTGTCTTTTATTTTGGTTCTACCACGGGGAAAAACAAGAAACAGCACCACTGACCCATTAACCCAGGATATCCTTCTACCACCCTTCATCCCTCTTGATTTTCAGTGTTATACTCGTAGAGTGGCAGGAACACTTAAGCGGTTCCAACAGCCGCTTTTTCTCTGTCCTCACTCCCTCTCAAGCCACGCACCACTCATTAATTTTTTGTTTTGTTTTGTTTTTATTTCCCGCCAGACCCACACTCTGTAAAATTTCTCCTGGCCTGTCCTCAGCAATGCGGTTCTCACCCGACTTGCTGGCAGTCTGCTCAAACAGCCACTCTGTTTCTGTTTGCCCCTCACTCCCTCTCAATCCACACACCAGTCATTAAGGTTTTTTTTGTTTGTTTGTTTCCTGCGAGACTCGCAGAGCAGCACTCTGGAAAACGAACCTCTCTCTGCCCATTCTCAGCAACGCGGTCCTCACTCGACTCGCCAGCAGTCTCTCCTACTCCGTTATGACCACCAGAAAGTCAGACCACAACACTTTCTATGGAAGTATGCTGCAGTCAAGACCACAAAAAATCTCAGTCTTGGGCCTAGTGACCCAAACAATTTAAATGCTTCAGATCTCGCAAAGTTTATCCATTGTACGGTAGCTGGAGCTTAACTTAAAAAATGCTGGTAAAAGGAATGTAACGTTCCCTCATAGTCTTCTTACACCCTTCACCCCATCAAAACTGTTTTTTTTTTCCCTGAGTCGATCAAAACTGCGTTTGTTTTTTTCCATGAGTAGGAAGCATGCATCAGGGAAGAATATGTAAAGCACACACAGCGCCGCTGGTGGCAGATGTCAAGTGGAGGGACTATTTGACATTAAAGAAGCATTTGTTTTTAAATATTTGAACATTTTTAAAACTATTAAATCTTTGTTAACATGTATCCATTTTATAAGTGCAATAACACACTCCGGGGTGTGGTTTCGTCTGGATAAACACACTTCTAGGGGCAGTAAGGCACCTGGCCTGTGGCTTCATGCCTCACTGTGCCCCTAGACGTGCATTTATCCAGACTAAACCATACCCCATCATGTGTTATTGCTTACATATACTGACCAGCTTTAGGCAATATGACAACTGGAGGTCAGTAGTCTATCCCTTAGGTACTCCTGGCCTGTCCAGAACAGCTAATATTCTTCAAGTGAAACTATCTCTGGCTGGAAGCTGCAATACTGAACATAGGATTTGCAAGAATGCAAGTTGTGCTCACAATAGAGGGAGGTGAACCTTACAATTGTCTTTGGTTTGTAGCAGATATTCTGCAGGTGGAGGCTACTTCTAACTGAAAGGTGAAATAAGGAACTTAGAATTATCAGGAAAAGATAGTCTTTCAAGCAACAGAAGGAGGTGGCTCTAGCTTTACTTTTGTTACAATTAAGATTTTCAGTGCAGGAAGAGTTTAAAGCACAGCTGACTTATTTTGTGGCTGACTGCTTTCAGAGCACAAACCACCAGGCTGTTTTGGGGCTGGGGAGGTTTACCTGTGTCTGACTTGGATGTCTGGATTTTTCTCTGTTTGATTAGCAGGGTATTTTCTCTGTCAAATTGTTGTGTAGGGCATCTTGCTGACAGGAAGGCACTCATTGCAGCGGTGGGTCAGAGCTTTTAGCTGATTGTTTCGTGAGGCACAGTTTAGGCCCAACCCTGCCCACCCTCACCCCACCCACACCTGGAAATAGTTCCTTTATACCTGAGGTTCTGACATCATTTCTCAAGAGTGCAAGGTGTATATCACTGTCATATCCTCTCTAGCACACTGCACTGACAATATAAGCATACACATTATATAATATATATATTTCTATATAAAAAACAATCACACACACACACACACACACACACACACACACATACACACACAGAAAGTAGATAAACATGTGGGGAGTAGTGCAATGTAATGGCTGTGGGGCAGCAGTCTTCCGGGAGTCTTTCTGGAGGCTGAGATGCTGCCCTATTTTCAGACAACTCTCTGCCCTGAGGGAGGAAGTTGCCCGTCTTCAGGCCATACTGGACAGTAGTAAGGGAACCTTCCCCCAGGCCACACTGGATGGTAGGAAGGGAACCTCCCCCATCCAGGGAGCACCAGAGCCACCACCACTACCTCAGAGGTTGCGAAGAAAGCACAGCAGTTGGACCACAGTGGGCTCAGGGAGGGTAAGGATGGTGGAACAGAGGCACACCCAGTCAGTTGTTCCACTCCACAATCCATACACCATTCTGAGGGAGCATAGCTCCCCTATGGATGCACTCACTCACGGAGGAGACTAAGGAGGCTGAGGACAACTGTCACAAGGGAGGCCCACAGGAAGGAGGCAGAGGACACCACAAAGAAAGGAAGCAGCTCCTGGTGGGGTACTCAATTATTAGGGGCATAGAACTGGGGGGAGCAGGGAAAACTATAGTAAGGTGCCTGCCTGGTGCCATGGCTTGGAGGGACAGGAAGCACATCCTCAGGATCACGAGAACAGCTGCACGGGAGTCTGAGCTGGACGTCATTGTCCACCTAGGGACAAATGACTTGGCTCATCATGAGATTAGAGCAGTGCAGAAGGACTTTGTAGAATTGGGGAGGGGCCTAAGACAAGTAGCACACACAGTATCCTTCTCAGAGGTGCTGCCTGTCAATGGCATGAGTTAGGCGAGGTACTTTGCACCATGCAGTTTAATGAATGGTTGAAAATAGTGTGGAGCACAGGGGTTTGGCTTCATTGGGGACTGGGGTTCCACCTGGAGGGACACCAGCCTATACTGGCAGGATGATCTGCATCTGTCCAGGAAGGAACAAGTCTTTTGAGCAATCGGGTTTAAATGCTTCATTGGCAAGTTTAAACTAGTCAAGGGAGGCACTGATAAGCAGCAGGAAAATCCCAGCCTCTCCCTACAAAACAGGGTACTAAATGAGAAAAAGACCGGTATAAAGGTCAGTGGGGATGCTGCAACAGAAGGTAAAGCTATCAAAAATGGAGAGAATGAGTACCAATGCCTGTAGTCTGAGTAACAAGCTTCCTGAATTAGTGACCTTGATGGAGGAGGAACATCTGGATATCGTGGCAGTCACAGAAACATGGTACACAAAAACCATGACTGGGATGTAAACATACCAGGATACACTATCTACAGGAGGGACAGGGAGGGTAAAGAGGAGGAGGGTAGCTCTTTACATACGGGGAAGGAATCAAAGCAACAGAACAAAAGGGTAAACAGGGAGGAGAAGAAGAAGCACTGTGGGTAAATTTGGAGACCGGTAATGGCACCACAATCCGCACAGGGGTTGTATACAGACCCCCTTCTCAGGGGGAGGAAATGGACAAAGAAATGATAGAAAGTATACTTAGAATGGCAGAAAAAGGGGAGATATTGTTGATGGGTGATCTGAATATGCCAGATGTTAACTGGAGTGCAGTTGCAGCAGCCACTTCGAAGAGTGGGGTTATTCTAGATGCCCTACAGGGGGCATGCCTTAGACAACTAGTATTGGAGCCCACTCGAGAGGGAGCAATCTTAGACCTGGTTCTCTCAAATGGAGATGAAGAGAGGATCACGGATATAGAAGTGGGTAGCCATCTGGGAACTAGCGACCATTGAACAGTATGGTTCACAATAAACACAGCAATAGAGTCAAGCCATACAAAGGCAAAAGTACTGGACTTTAGGAGGGCTGACTTTGCCAAAATGGGTGAGTGCCTAAGGAATGCACTAGCAAATGGGCAGGAAGGAGGGGTGGAAGAACAATGGGGAATAATAAAAACTGCTATCACAGAGGTAACAAGCCTTTGTGTGAAGCAAATAAACAAAACAAAACAATGTAAGAAACCACTATGGTTCTCAAAGGAAGTGGCAGTGAAGGTTCAAGAGAAAAAGAAAGCATTCAGGAAGTACAAGGAATCACAGAAGGAGCAGGACAGAGAACTGTATCAGTTAAAGCAAAAGGAAGCTGGGAAGGCAGTCAGAACAGCAAAGGCCCAAACCAAGGAAAAAATAGCCAACTCAGTTAAGAAGGGGGATAAAACCTTTCATAGGTACATCAGGGAGCGAAGTAAGACCAAGGGAGGGATAGTGAGGCTTAATAAAGGGGAGGGAGGGTGGACAGAGGATGACTGTGAAAAGGCAGAGATACTAAACAAATATTTTTGCTCAGTATTTACAAAGGAAGAGGGGGAGGTACCTAAAACAAACAGTAGAAACACTCTGGATACAGAAGTTGATACCAGCCCATTTACAGAAGTAAGGGTTCTGAAAGAACTCTTAAAACTGAAGGTGGACAAAGCAATGGGGCCTGATGGGATTCATCCCAGAATTCTAAAGAACTAAGGGTAGAACTAGTGACACCACTGACTACCCTCTTTAACAAATCATGGGAGGATGAGGTGGTACCCGAGGACTGGAGGAGGCAGATGTGATTTCCCTTCACAAAAGTAGGAGCAAGGCAGAAGCAGAAACTACAGACCTGTTAGTTTAACCTCAGTGGTAGGGAAAATGATGGAATCACCTCTGAAGAAATAATTGTCAGGTATCTAGAGGTCAGAGGGCAGGACCCAAGGCAGCATGGATTCACAGCAGGAAGGTCATGCCAGACAAATCTGATAGATTTCTTTGACTGGGTGACCAAAGCAGTAGATCAGGGAGGGACTGTGGACATGGCCTATAGACTTTACAAGGCATTTGACACAGTCCCACAAAGATTAATATACAAGTTAGCCAGCCTGGGAGTGGATCCCAAGATGACAGCCTGGGTAAAGAATTGGCTGGAGAACAGGACACAGAGAGTAATAGTAAATGGAGTCCACTTGAAAAAGGGGGTTACTAGTGGGATACCGAGGTTCAGTATTAGGACCGGTCCTCTTCAATGTCTTTATAAGCGACATAGCAAAGGGACTGGAGGGAAAAGTATGTCTCTGCAGATGACACAAAGATCTGCAACAGAGTTGATGCACAAGGTAGGGTGGAAAGGATGAGAAGGGACTTGGCAAGGTTAGAGGAATGGTCAAATGTATGGCAGCTTAGATTCAATGTTAAGAAGTGCAGGTAATGCACCTGGGAAACAAAAACCAGGGAAGAGTACATAATGGGGGTGAGATACTAACAACAAGAAAAATGGAAAGGGACCTGGGGGTAGTCATATTAGATGACCTAAAGGTGGGCAAGCAATGTGAGAGGGCAGCAAGGAGGACTGGGGATACTGGGATGCATAGGGAGGCATCACCAGTAGAAAACAAGATTATTATCCCTCTGTACAGACAGCTGGTGAGACCCCATCTGGAGTACTGCGTGCAGTTCTGGAGACCCAATCTCTGCAAAGACATAGACAGGATGGGCTGTCCAGAGGAGGGCAACTAAAATGGTGCAGGGTCTGCACCAGAAGACATATGAAGAGAACTTAAGGAGCTTAATATGGTAGCCTCGAGGAAAGGAGGGAGGGGGACATGATAGAAACTTTCAAGTACCTCAAGGGAATCAACAAAGTCCAAGAGGGTAGCATCTTTCAAAAAAGGGTGTGCAAGAACAAGGGGCTTTGAAGATGGGGGCGGCTCAGAGGTAATTTAAGGAAGTATTTTTCACAGAGAGGGCTATGGATGCATGGAATGGCCTTCTGGAGGAGGTTGTGGAGTCAAAAACAGTGGTGGAATTCAAGCATGCATGGGACAGTCATAAGACAATTCTAGGGGTTGGGGGTAGGAAGAAGTAGGCTGCTGGTTAACTAGGATCTGAAGCTTATCCATTAGGTAGGGAAATGGGCAGACTGGGTGGGCCAAGCGGTCCTTATCTGCCGTCAAATTCTATGTTTCTATGTTTCTATGTACTGCGGTTTTCAACTTTTCCACTCAGTGCAGTTTAATCATTTCCAGATGGTTTGTTTCTGGCCAGCAGGGGGTTTAGGGGTGAGCCAGTGGCCAGAACAACAACATGGACATGGTCAAGACTACTGATCATAAAAGGCCACCCTTCCTGTGCAGCCCGCACATCCAGTGCTCATGTGAGTGTTGCAAGCACCACTTTTAAGGAGAAATATCTACAGTGCGTGATTACTTCTTATTTCATTCATTTGGTTTTATCGTGTTGAAAAACAAAATTCAGGTAGAAGTCCCTGGTTACCATCGTGTACAGTATGTGGAATTTTAGCAGACTGCTAGTTCAGGGGCTGCTAAAGTCATTGTATAAGTCAGTCAAAAAGAATTAGCCAACTCCAAAAAATCAGTTTTCAAAAGTTCTTCCAAGCTGCATTGACTTTTTCATCAAACTCTGGCCATGTTCTGTGCAACCCACTGTTTCACTCTTCTATTAGGGCTTCATCAGGGAGCAGCGTAGCCCACCTGCTGCATTTGGAAAAATAAATATTTCTAATACACTTATTGGCCCAGATATTCAAAAGAGTTGAGCCATGCACAATAGGGTTGCGCCTGTGCAAGTTCGAAATTGCGCCATTCTGCCATATTCAGCAGGAGGCAGTTGCGCCCCTAAATCACGCTGAGCAACAGCGCAATGATAATGAAGGCATGTGCAACTGAAGGGGGAGGAACCATGCATAAATGGTGCAGTGCGACATTCAACAACTTGCGCCATGCGCAATAGGGGAGCAAGCTGAAGTTGCGCCGTAGCGGAAATGAGCCAAAATAAAAAGGAGCAAGGGAGAGGCGCAAGAACGCCCAGGAAGGCACATGAGGCTGAACTCTAGCCACACAGACAGGGCAGGAGGGACACACAGGGCAGGCCAGGGAAAGGGCACCCTGAACACAGAGGCACAGGGAAGGTGTGGGGAGCCACAGCCAGTGCAGTAGGGGGAAGTGCCACACAGCACAGAGGCCACCACAGGCAGGTGTTCCTGGTGCAGGGGAAGTAGCAGTGAGGACAGCAGGGAGAATACAGTAACAGCTGCCGGGGGGGGTGAACACAAGCCAGGGACATGGCCAGTGCCACCTTCCAGATGGAGGCCGTTATGAGGGGTGTGAGAAGGCGAGCAGCAGGGGGGCGTGGCCGTGGAAGGGCCTGTCGGCGGTATGCCCCCAACAGGCAGTACCTAGCCCGCACCAGCTTCGAGCTGTACAGTGATGCCGAGATTGTGGGCTGGTACTGCCAGAATAGGGCAATTCTGAGGCGGCTCTGTGAGCTGTGCAGTGATGTGATGCAGGCACCCACACGACGGAGCCATGCCCTGTCAGTGGAGACTAAAGTGACAGCTTGCATGTGCTTGCTCACCACGGGTACCTTCCAGAGACCAACTGGGGACACCACAGGCATAACCCAGTCAGCCATGTCACGCCACCTCACCCAATTCCTCAGCGCACTGCTGCCACATGCTGCAGAGTATATCCATTTCCCCAGCACACTGGTGGAGAGCACAGCAAACATACATGAGTTCCACAGGGTAGCATGCATGCCTGGCATGCTAGGGGCAATAGACTGCACCCATGTGGCCATCCGCACACCACCTGGCCCCGAGGGGGCCACATACATCAATCGCAAGGGCTATGCCAGCACCAACTGCCAGGTGGTGTGCGATGCCAGGGGGTGCATAATCAATGTCTGTGCCACGCACCCTGGGGGAGCACATGGTGCCTTCATCTGGCACCAGTCAGCACTGTGCCACAGATTCGAGAGTGGGGAGATCCCCACTGGACACCTAGTGGGTGAGTATGCAAACCACATGGACAGTCATAGGGCCTGGGGGGGGCATGGCCAGAGGTGACATGGGTAGTGGCCTACATGGCCCGGGGCAGGCGATGCTGATCACCAAACTAACCTCCACCCTCTACACACAGGTGACAGTGGATACCCACTCCGTCCCTGGCTGCTCACACCCTACCGGCGGCCTGCGATCCCATCGCAGCAGCGCTACAATGAGGCACACGCCACCACATGTAATGTCATTGAGCGGGTGTTCGGGATGCTGAAGGCACGTTTCCGTTGCCTGGACACCTCCGGCGGTGCCCTACAGTACAGCCCCTCAAAGGCCTGTGGGCTATTCCTGGCCTGTTGCATCCTGCACAACATGGCCAACGAATGTGGGATAGCCGGTACAGGTCGAAGGGGACAGCGATGGGGTCGATGAGGACGCCGGTGACGATGGTGATGGGCAACCCCCCCTTGGCCAACGTGACCCCTGACTACTCCGGCTGGCACAGCTGCACTGGGACACCATCATGGAGGAGCACTTCAGCCAACCTAGGTAAGTCATGGGGCCATGTACAGCCAACAGTGGCTAAGGCACAACCCACAAACACGCATGGACACACACTAGGGTTGCATGCCGTCAAGGGAAGTGGCAGGGCAGGGAACCACACACACAACCAGGGATGGGTGAGGACTAACATGCCACGTGAATGGACACACACACTTGCACACACACACACAACACACCAAACTTGCACAAAGGACAGGAGGCACACCGACCCAGAACACCACCCCTAGCCACACATATGTCCACAGACCACCACGCCCACTGCCTGTCCATATGCGTGTGTCAGATGCTGAGCACCATTGCACATTGGTGTACAGTGCAATGCAGGCATCATCATGCACACACAACTGCAGACAGAAGCCAGGATGGTGTGCAGATGGACTATGTGTCCGCGTGCAGGGCCGGGTACCCACCCGTGCACTGCCCACTGAAAGACACAATGCACACAGGGCAGCACTAGACAGTAGCCGCGTTGGGAGACAGGTCAGTCATGTGACACAGTGCCCCGGCCACCACGGATGTGTGGGCGGCCCCGCCGAGACCCGCCAGCACTGACAGGCTGACCACTGGCCTCATGGGGTGGCACCGATGGTTCCCCAGAGGTTCCACAGCATGAACACGACCGTGCTCGCAAAGGGGTCTGCAGCACACTGAACATGCCTGCGCCAGGCATGCTCAGGATGCCCACAGCTGAACCCGGTGTCGACAGGGAGGGTGTCGCACGTTGCCGGGAACAGGGGGGTGGACAGTGCACTGCGTGGTGTCTGCAATGAATGGGCACATGACTGTGTGCCCATTGTGGCCATGACAGCAGTGAATGGCTGTGCATGCCTGTCAATGGCAGCAGTCACATCCTCCCGCAACCGGTCCATCCCTGCCAGGATCAGAGTGGTGTCCCTGCTGCGACACTCCTCTGCCCACTCCAGAGCCACACGCAGTGCATCCACTGACGTCGCAAGCCACATCTGCTGCTGGACTGATGCTTGCAGTAGGCAGGTGTGCTCATCCAAGAGCTCATCTGCCTCCTCGGCATCCTGTCCCTCAGGGCATGCGCAGCCCTGATGCTCAGCATTGAGGGTGTGCGCTGTGCACCAGAACCAGATCTGGGCATGTCCACAGGTGGTGCACAGAAGCCGCCGCTGGACCCTGTACCCCCAAGCCCATTGGCTGACTGCTGATGCTGCCCCTCTGGCTGCCGCTCCCCAGTGCTCAGTGGTGCTGCCGCAGTGGCCACAACAGTCCCACTGTCCTGAACAAACACCAGTGCTGCCCACTGGTGCTGACAGGCACAGGCTGGGACTGTGCTGACCACGCAGACCTCCACGGCAGCACCACCCACAGCCATGGCCGTGATGTGTCCTGCTGTGTGGCCATCCTGTGGCACACACGTGTCACTGCCCATGCCATTAGCGACATCATCATCGGTGATGGACTCGGCACCGGCCCCAGTCACAGCATGCTGGCATCCGTGGACGCCAGCATGCTGGGACACAGGCAGGGCTTTCTCCGCACCTGTTCCAACGACATCAGTGTGGACAGCCAGGCGGCCCCACTGTCGCACTGAGCCATGTATACTTGTGGAGGTGGATGGGCCCTCCTCCATCTCCAGCTGACTGTCCTCAGTGGACATGCCCACCACCGCTGACCCATGCAGACGCTCAGGATCTATAAGGGAAACCAAAGTCACATTACTGCATGTGACCTACCCTGCCCCCCCATAGACAGACCATGACTTACCATGCAATGATGGGCCACCACCCATCTGGAAGCCACCACCCGGAACACCCTCAATGGCACTATGCTGCATGCTTCCAGTAATCCTCTCCTCCTGTGGGGTCAGGTGTACCACCTCTGGCTGTCCCCCACCTGTTGCAGCTCGTGCTACCCTGATGGCAGCCACCTTCTCCTTTATCCTCCTCCTGTCTGTGCCCATCTTTTTCTTGCACTCCTGCATGGAGCGCTGGTGGCTGCCATGCAGGTTCACAGCACGTGCCACCTCCTCCCATGCAGCAGCAAGGGCTTGAGTTGTTCCCTGCCGTCCGCTGAGAAGTGGCTCCTGATCCAGGTAGGCGTCAAACAGGGCTTCGGTCTCGGCCTTGGTAAAATTAGTCCTCCTCCTCCTCCTCCCACCACTGTGTTCCTCCTCTCCCACAACTTGCTCGGTCATTATTTAGCCTGTAAGAATGGCAGTTGTTACCTGTAACTGTGCAGTCCCATGCATGTCCCTAAATCCACAGTCCACACTCCCAAACAGCATGCAACTCACCAATAGACTGCAGTAACCGACTATGGCCACTGCAGCCCAATGTTGCACTTTTATAGTGCAACCCATGCAAATGAGGTGAGGCGCAACTTTAAGTTAATGCAAATTGCAGTGGTGCGCCATTGAATGGCTGATTAGATGATTTGCATATGACGGCTGAATATTGCACCTTTGCGCTTTGCGCAATTGTGTTGAACGTGCTGAGCCAATGGCGCAGTTCTGTGACATGCGTAGTACACACCTCACTGTGCATGCCCGGGTTGCTGACGCAGGCGTCTGCCGCGCTGCTGATGTGCTGTGTGCGGGAAGCAATGCAGGGCATGGCCACCATTATGCCAGTGGTGCTATAGCGATGGTCACCTACATGGCACTGTGGCACTGGGCCATCATAGGCGCACTGGGGCAACAGCGTGGTAGGCCGTGCTACTGGTGGTAGCACACAGGCAGCCAATCGCTCTACACGCATTGGGTTCCAGTGGCGCTGTGCATGTCCATGTGCCAGAGACCCTTGACCCTGTGCCTGAACTTTGCCCCCTAGGCGCTATGCATCAGGCATGGGTGCAGCACTATCGCGCTGTTCGGTGACAGCGCGATAGGGAATGGCAGCGCTGTACCGCGCAGCATCTACATGTGGGGAGCCGCGCTGCAGAGCGCCATATTTGCAGATCAAGCACAGAGCATGGCGCACAGGAGGACTGCTCAGTGGTCTCAGATAGAGCTGGCCAACCTAGTGGCCATAGTGGAGCCACACCATGGGCCACTGTTCGGGGAAGCACCCCTGGACAGGTCCAGGAGCCAGGTGTGGGAGGAGGTGGCCACTGCACTCGAGGAGGCCACTGGACAGGGGAGAAGCGCAGAGCAGTGCTGCCACAGGTATGGGGACCTGCGGCGGAGGGAGCCAGAGCTGCTAACCCGCCTGCGGGCACGTGCCAGGAGGGGCACGGTGCCACGGCCAGGTAGGTGTTACGTCAACACACTTTTATCTTCCATATGGGTATCACAGTTGTATGTGTCCAGCACATGGGGAAGGGACCGTCCAGGGTTGGCTCTGGTGGTGTTATCAGGGTGTGAGGTGGGTGGGTCTGGCTGGGTGGGAGGGCACACACCTGGGGGCAGGGGGGCTTTGCTACGGGATTGTACTGATGTTCCTCTCTCCATTTTTGCACCACAGGCCCAGAGGAACGGCACCTTGCCTGTGATCTGCGGCGGAATGAAGAAGAGAGGGAAGCCAGGCTGGGTGAGGGTCCACATCGCCCAAGGGACTGGCCCGATGATGGTGAGTGCCATACCTCCATGATTACTATTGCATGCTGTGTAGCAGGGTGCACAGCGGGGCATGGCCACCATTCATCGACACCACTGCCATGCATGCAACTTGTTACAGTCAGCACTGTCCAGTGGCAATGCATGTCTGGGAGTGCGTCGATGGTGGTCCATGCGTGCACCGGGTACATGGCTGTGCCACTGCCTTTGCACCACATAGCCATGTCACTAAACGGCCACAGTGGTGCTGTGTGTGACTTGGTCGCTGGGTGTGTGCAGCGCTCCGCATGGCTGTATGTGCCTGGGTGGGCAGGTCATGTGGATATGATCACTGTGGGTGGTCACACACCATCACAGAGTTATGTCCCACGGCCGTATGCCATGCACAGTGGGTGGGCTGTATGGGGCTGTGCACTCACACCTATTGACTGTGCTCCCTTGTCCTAGGTACACGCCAGCTCTGAGAGATAAGGGAGGCACTTTGAGAGATCCTGCAGGTGGTGAGGGCGTCACTCGACATTCTCCACAGGATCGATGAGACTGGGGTCCTGCGGAGGCACCGACAGTGACGGAGCCAGAGTGGGGAGTGGCGCTCCCGCTAGAAATCCCTCTGCCCCTGAAATCCCCTACCCCCCTGGACCCACCCTCACACCCCTCCTTTCCTATCCCATTTGTCCACCCCTGCCCCTTACCCACCCCCACGTTCTTTGTGGCCCTCCCCTCCACCTTGTATATATTTTGTAAATAGTTAACTTTTATATGTTGTTTCAATACAGTTATTTTGATATGAATACTGTGGTGGTCTCTGATTTGCAGTGGGCTATAGGTGCTCAGCTGCAGTGGTGTGCATGGCGTCAGGGGTGGTGCGGTCACGGGTATGTGTGTGTGTCTGTGTGGAGGTAACTATGGTGTGGGGGTAGCTATCAGTCAGTGTCTGTGCTGTGTGTGTTGTGCCCTATGCACTGGATGACTGTGTGCAGTGGTCCATGGTGCGTGCTCTGTGTCCATGGTACCCCTGTCAGCCCGTCCATGGCCTGTGCAGCTGACACACATGCATGTCTGTGACCTGCACGGTCCACTGGCATGTCAGTGGTGGCAGTCCATGCAGGGCAGCCACTGTACCCGTCATACTGCTAGGTTGCCTCCTGTCACTGGTGTGGTGCATGTCTGCCTCAGGTGACACTGTGGCCTCCACAGTTGTTGTCCCACCTCCATGCTGTGGCTTGTGTGTGTTGCAGGGAATGTGCACCACTGTCTGTGACTTGTGCTCTGGGAAAATGCTGGTGGCGTACAGGTCCACAGTGCCTGCACAGGATGGCTGGCACTCCAGTGCCATGGAGGACTGCGGGTTGTGTGTACACAGTTTACATGGGCCCATGCTGGGGGCTTGGTTGCCCTGCCACTGCGTCCCTGTGTTGTTGTGCCCTTGGGTATGGGTGGGTGTCTGTCTATGCACTGTGTGGTATCCAGTGTGGTGCATGCTTCCACACACCACTGTGGGTGTCTGTGCTGGCTGTTGTGGCCAGTGCTGGGTTGGGGTGTGTCATTAGGATACTGTGCAGGGTGCTGTACCACTGGTGGTGGTGTCCGGGGCAAGCCCTGACCCGTGTGGGGTACCTCATGTGCCGACGCATGGTTGGTCTCTCAGCAGTACCTCGGGGGGGACTGTGTGTGGTGGCACTGTGTATGCCATTGTTGCATCGCTGTGTGCTGCCACCCACTGATGGGTGATCATGGTGGGGCTGCCTTGCATGGTTCTGTGGTGCACAGGGTTGCAGTGTCACAGTGGGGTTGGTGGCATGCATGGGGTTTTCTGCAGTGGTTGTCGCTGCTCCTGGGCAGGGTGTCTTGGGTCACGGTGCAGGGTGTGCTCTGCATTGGGGAGATGGTGTGGCATGGGGTGATCAGCCCTCCTTGTGTGCCAGTCACAGCTTACCAGGGGGTGTGATGGGGCACTATGGCCCAACTGTGGGTTGTTTGCTTGTCTCCATGGGCCAGTGGTTATTCCAGCTCTCCCCCAGTTGTGCACTGCATAGGGTGTGGGGGGACGATGTCTGTTCTGCTGTGTGTTCCTGTGCCCATCTGTGGCATGGGTGGTGGGCCCCTACCTCCCTGGTTGTGCAGTTGCATTGCTCTGCTGCTGGGGGGCATCCCTGGTTGCACTATGGCACCTCTGGACTGCTCAGCTGCACATCCCTTGTTGCGCTATGGCGCATCAGATCTGCTCAGCTTACCCTCCTAGTTGCGCTATAGGCGCGGGTGGTGCGATATTCAGTAAATCGGCTGTAGGCGCAGTTTGGCCGACTCACTTTTTGAATATCGCGCCTCTTGCGCATGGGCGCAATGGACTTGCGTTTGCTCCTGCTATTGAGCACTTTTTGGGCTCAGTTTGAATATCTGGGCCATTTTGTTTAAGCACTCCATTTTGTGACAGAGCACTATGCATGTAGTATATTCCTGTTAACCAATTTTATTTCATAGAACATTAGATACATACTAACATACTAAGATGCCAACAAATGGTCTATCGAGTCTGCTCGAATAGCAGCACATGGTCAAGACGTTGCTATAACGAATTGCACTGCTATAAACAAGTGCACACAGCATGGATAGGAAACTGTT
Organism: Neoceratodus forsteri; assembly: GCA_016271365.2. NCBI lineage: Eukaryota > Metazoa > Chordata > Ceratodontiformes > Ceratodontidae > Neoceratodus > Neoceratodus forsteri. Next base: position 118,770,749 of record CM028129.1, on the reverse strand, counting down.
GCTTACTTTTGTACATTTGTTTTACAATCTTTAAAGATACTTTTTTCTCTCTTAAAAGTCTGCACAGATATCAATATCCTATATACAAAGCATATACTGTAAATGACATTTAGCTATATATGGACCTTAAACGAGCTACTGACCCTTCAAAGAAAACTTTTAAAAACACGATAATTAGGTAATCAGAGGACCTGCCTGTTCCTTTTGGAAGCTGAGAAATTGGCTATACTGCAGAGAACAAACTAGAACGCATTTGAGGAACTGGTAACTTGGTAAAACATAATATTGTAGGGGACTAGGAAGGTAAGCTACACTTTCTACAGAAAGTTTCATTATTTTCTTATTGGCATTAAGAATTGCAGGATTCCATTAAAGTGTAGTAATTTTATAACCAGAGGGGTTGTAATACAACTGAAGTTGCTTGATTTCTGTGCTAGACACATAGGATTTGGAAGGATATTTGTGCAATATTTTGGAAGTGTCCTGCTGGCTAAGCAGTGAGTTTATCCCTGGTTTCAGATATAGGGTTTGTGTGTGTATTAGAAGCAGACATAGCAAATTGTCTTCACTGAAAGGCCTGCTTACATTACAGGTGTCACTAGTCAATCAATTGATTCTGGGTGGGGCTTGTATCACTGTTCTGTTTAGGCATACTACACAGAGTAAAGTCAGTCAGAGGACCTGCCTGTTCCTTCTGGAAGCTGAGAAATTGGCTATACTGCAGAGAACAAACTAGAACGCATTTGAGGAACTGGTAACTTGGTAAAACATAATATTGTAGGGGACTAGGAAGGTAAGCTACACTTTCTACAGAAAGTTTCATTATTTTCTTATTGGCATTAAGAATTGCAGGATTCCATTAAAGTGTAGTAATTTTATAACCAGATGGTTGTAATACAACTGAAGTTGCTTGATTTCTGTGCTAGACACATAGGATTTGGAAGGATATTTGTGCAATATTTTGGAAGTGTCCTGCTGGCTGAACAGTGAGTTTGTTTTTATCCCTGGACTCAGTAGAGTGGTTTGTGTAGGAGCAGTGGTCTAGTACATTGTGGTGTTGGTTGACTTACTATAAAAGGCAGTACTCACCAGGGTGGTGGAGCAGTGGTGTAATTGATTGTTTCTAACAGTCACCAGTGGTTGTGGCATTTCCTTTATAGCCAAGGTTCTGACATCACTTCCTCAACAGGTCTTGGAGCAGAACTGTCATATTCTTAATTACCCAGCACAGTGCATAAAGTGTAAGTATACACACACCAAAAAAAAAAAATTGTATATTACTCATTGTATATTATAAGGAAGAGGGACATGTGGGGAGTGGTGCAATGCACTGGCTGTGGGGCAGCAATTTTCCGGGAAACATTCTGGAACCTGCGTTGCTGCCCTATTTGCAGGCAACTGTCAGCTCTGAGGGAGGAGGTTGCCCACCTCCAGGCTGAACTGGCAAGGACTAAGGAGGACTCCCCCACCCAAAGAGCACCAGTTCCACAACCACTGCCTCAGAGGTTGCCATGTGTGAAGAGCAGATGGACCACAGTAGGTTCTGGGAGGGTGAGGGTGGTGGAACAGAGGCGTAGCCCCCGAGTTGCACCTCTACACAAATCATATGTCGGTCTGGCAAATCAAGGTTCCTCTATGATGACACCCTCATTGGAGACCAAGAAGAATGCTGTGGACAGCCACAAGGGAGACCCACAAAAGAGTGGCAAGGGACAACACAAGGGAAAGAAACAGCTTCTGATAGGGGACTCCATTGTTAGGAGTGTAGACCTGGGGAAGGGAGAGGAGAGGGAAGTAAGGTGCCTGCCTGGTGCCATGGCTTGGAGGGACAGGAAGCGAATCCTCAGGATTGCAGAAGCAGCATCACAGGAGAGGAAACTAGATATCATTGTCCACCTCGGGACAAATGACCTAGCTAGGCATGAGATCAGTGCAGTGCAGGATGAATTTGTGGAGTTGGGGAGGGGCCTCAGACAGGTAGCAAGCACGGTAACCTTCTCAGAGGTGCTGCCAGTCCATGGCAGGGGTGAGGCTAGGGTACTGCACACCATGCGGTTTAATGAATGGTTGCAAAACTGGTGCAGAGCACAGGGCTTTGGATTCATTGGGGATTGAGGGTCCACCTGGAGAGATGAAGGTCTATACTGGCATGATGGTCTGCATCTGTCCAGAAAGGGAAACACGCTCCTAGGTGACAGGTTTAAAGGCTTCCCTTGGCAAGCTTTTAAACTAGCCAAGGGGGGAGGTGCTGATAGGAAACAGGAAAGTTCAAGCCTCAAGCCTCCCCCCACAAAGCATGACAGGTAGTAGGGTAAATACTGAGGTACAGAGCTTGACAGAGGGCAGGACAGGAGTAAATGGAAAAATGGACAAGGACAATAAGAGCAGGGATGGGGTAAAAGGATAAAGCCAACATTAAATGGAGGCAATGAGCACCAATGCCGTAGTCTTGAACAAGCTTCCAGAGCTAGTAGCCCTGATGGAAGTGGAACACTTGGATATTGTGGCAGTCACAGAAACATGGTACATGGAGAACCATGACTGGTATGTCAACATACCAGGGTACACAATCTACAGAAGGGACAGGGAGGGTAAAGAGGAGGTGAGTAGCTCTCACATAAGGGAAGGGATCAAAGTAACAGAACTAAAAGGTAAAGGGGAGGACAAGAGAACTCTGGGTCACATTGGAGACAGGAATGGCATCACAATCCGCACAGGGGTTGTATACAGACCCCCGTCTCAAGGGAGGAAATGGACAAGAAAATGATAGAGGCATTCTCAAAATGGCTGAAAAAGGGAGATACTGTTGATGGGGACCTGAATATGCCAGATGTTAACTGGGCAACATGGACTGCAGCCACATCCAAGAGCAGGGTCATTCTCGATGCCCTATGGGAGCATGCCTTAGACAGCTAGTGGTGGAACCCACTGGGAGGGAGCAATATTAGACCTGGTACTCTCAAATGGAGAGGATCACAAACTTAGAAGTCAGCAGACACCTGGGAACAAGCGACCACTGCACAGTGTGTTTCACAATAAACACAACCATGGAGACAAGCCATACAAATACAAGGATACTGGACTTTAGAAGGGCTGACTTTGGCAAAATGGGTGAATACCTGAGGAATGCATTAGCAAATGGCCAGAAAGGAGGGGAAGAACAATGGAGAAAAATCAAAACTGCTATCATGGAGGCAACAAGCCTTTGTGTGAAACAAATAAAGAAAACAAAGCGGAATTAAAACCCACTATGGCTCTCAAAGAAGTGTCAGGGAAGGTTAAGGAGAAAAGGCTGCATTCAAAAAGTATAAGGAATCACAGACAGAGCACGACAGGAACTGTATCAATTAAAGCAGAAAGAAGTGGGAAGGCAGTCAGAAAAGCAAAGGCCCAAACCGAGGAAAGGATAGCCAACTCAGTTAAGAAGGGGGATAAACCTTTATAGGTACATTAGGAACATAGAAAGGTTAAGGAGGATAGGGAAGATTAATAAAGGAGAGGGAGGTGGGCAGAGGAGACAGTGAAAAGGCAGAGATAATGAATGAACACTTTGCTCAGTATTCACAAAAGAAGAAGAGGAGGAGTTACCTAAACCAAACAGTAGAAGCACTCTGGATAGTGGGGTTGATACCAGTCCATTTAAAGAAGAAAGAGTACTGAAAGAACTTCTAAAACTCAAGGTGGACAAAGCAATGGGGCCTGTGGGATTCACCTAGAATCCTAAAAGAGCTAAGGGAGGACCTAGTGACACCACTAACCACACTTTTTAACAAATCATGGGAAGATGGGGTGGTACCTGAGGACTGGAGGAGGGCAGATGTGATTCCCCTTCACAAAAGTGGGAGCAAGGGAGATGCAGGAAACTGCAGACCTGTTAGTTTGACCTCAGTGGTGGGGAAAATGATGGAATCACTTCTGAAAGAAAGAATTGTTGAGTACCTAGAGGCCAGTAGGGCACTGGACCCAAAGCAGCATGGATTCACAGCAGGAAGGTCATGTCAGACAAATCTAATCGATTTCTTTGACTGGGTGACCAAAGTAATAGACCAGGGAGGGGCTGTGGATATGGCCTACCTAGACTTTAGCAAGGCATTTGACACAGTCTCGCACAAAAGATTAATAATCAAGTTAGCCAGTCTGGTAGTGGGTCCCAGTGTGGTAACCTGGGTAGAAAACTGGCTACACAACAGGACAGAGAAGGTAATAGTGAATGGAACACATTCTGAAGAAAGGGGGGTTACTAGTGGAGTACCTCAGGGCTCAGTACTGGGTCCAGTCCTCTTTAACGTCTTTATAGGTGACATTGCAGAGGGTCTGGAAGGAAAAGTATGCCTCTTTGCGGATGACACAAAGATCTGTAACAGAGTTGATCACAAGGGGGGGTAGAAAGGATGAGAAGGGACTTGGCAAGGTTGGAGGAATGGTCAGACATATGGCAACTTAGATTCAATGCAAAGAATGCAAGTAATGCACCTGAGAAATAAAAATCCAGGAGAAGAGTACACAATAGCAGGGGAGGTACTAACAACAACAATAATGGAAAGGGATCTGGGTGTAGTCATATCAGATGACCTAAAGGTGGTAAGCAATGTGAGAAGTCAGTAAGGAGAACCAGGGGATACTGGGATGCATAGGGAGGGCATCACAAGCAGAAAGGAAGTGGTTATCCTCTATACAGACAGTTGGTGAGACCCCATCTGGAGTACTGCATGCAGTTTTGGAGACCTCATCTACGCAAGGACATAGACAGGATGGAAGCAGTCCAGAGGAGGGCAACTAAAATGGTGCAGGGTCTACATCAGAAACCATATGAAGAGAGACTGAGAGCGCTTATATATATATATACCCTGATGAAAGGAGGGACGGGGGACATGATAGAAACTTTTAAGTACCTCAAGGGAATCAACAAAGTCCAGGAGGGTAGCATCTTTCAGAAAAAGAGATGTGTAAGAACAAGGGGGCACAATTTAAAGTTAGAGGGGAGACGGCTCAGGGGTAATGTGAGGAAATTCTTTTTCACGGAGAGAGTGGTGGACGCATGGAACCGCCTTCCTGGAGAGGTTGTGGGGTCTAAAACAGTGGAGGAATTCAAACATGCATGGGACAGACATAAGGCAATTATAGTGGGGGGTTGCAGGAAATAGGCTGTTGGTTAACTAGAATCTGCAACTTATCCAGTAGGTAGGGAAATGGGCAGACTGGGTGGGCCAAGTGGTCCTTATCTGCCGTCAAAGTCTATGTTTCTAGGTACAATTCTGCCTGCATTCCATTTATATTTTATATATTTCTTCTCCCCATAATTTATTACTAAAGAAATATGCATGCATATTTGATCTTTATCCCTTAGAGTTCCTTTACAGTCCATCAGTCCCTATAGCTGACTCCCTACTTCAAGTCATAATTCTCTGTTGTGACATCACGATCTGTTGCTATGGGAGTAACTATGATACCGCAAGAAGTGTTCTATGACTTCAGGTAGGAAGAAAGCAGCAGGAATAGATAAACTCTTCAGGAGCAAAGATCCTGTTTTCATACAGATGACCTCAGCAATAAATAATGGGGAGGAGGAATACAGCACTAATAGGAAACACAGGCTGGACTGTGTCTAAATATTAGGTTTTGTTAAAGTCCTCCTGAACATGTCACCAGCTCTTTAAATGTAATTTTAGAGTATTTATACTTTTTGAATGTGGAAACTAGAATTGTTTAGGTGGGATACACAAAAGACAGTACTTAGGTACTTCGTAATTAAATTCCAGGGGTTTCGTTTTCTCTGTATGGGAGGATATACACCAAGTGGTGAGGGTGAGGGGTTAAAGAACTGGGACTGTTAGCTGTTATTGTGAACCTGATACATTGTCTAACTTTTGGGGGACTATGGGGTGCTGTATGGGTGGGACCAAGAGGGGGCAGTGAAATAGAAATATGTAAATTAGAAGTTAATACTAACTTTTAAGCTTCTGACTTTCAGTTTCAGAGGTATATTGTAGAGAATTAATATCAAAAAGGAAAAATACATTTAAACTTGGATGGAAACATTACATCAGGGAGGGAAAACGTATGGGTTGTTGTAAATTAGGATGTTGTAATTGGGTTGTTGGGTGGGGACGTGGAATTGAATCCAGGCCTAGGGAGCACAAAAATGGAGAATATTAAAACAGGGAATGAAATGTGCAGAGTTTGATTAATAAAACAGACCAAACAAAACTGTGGGCCCATCAAAAATTGTTTTATTTGACAGGGTTAACCAAAACCTGGCTGAAAAAGAGGCACCCTGATAATGAAGTGAGTTTTGCAAGCAATAACACATGACAGGGTGTGGGTTATCTCCTGATAAGAGCACGCCCAGGTGGGTTGTTAGGCACGAGGCGCTTCCGCCAAGTGCCTTATGCACCTGGACTTGCTCTTATCAGGAGACAACCTGCACCTCGGAGTGTGTTATTGCGCTTATAAAATGGGTCCCTCATGTAGAAATGAAAAAAAATGTGAAAATATAAATAAAATAGGGGGGTAAAGGAGTTTTTAGTTATAATAGTAAAAATAGTTCCTGTATTTTTGCACTGTATAGAAGCATAATACTGTTTCTGTTTGTGACCACTAGAGGCTTCTAGTAAGGCAGTACTCGGGTTATTAGGAGTTAGTCAGTGACAGAGAAAGATATGCTTTTGCTGACATTTGCTGCTCTAGTCACCTGCAATGTAAACTGTTTCAGATCCCTTCCAACCCATTGCCCAGCCAGATACATGCTGAGCCTGAAAATGTGTTGCCATTTTTGAAACTGTGAAGGACGGTTTGTGAGGGAACGACCGTGTCAAATTGTGAACGATGGTTTGTGAGGAACCGAGCGTGTGGTGTCACTGTTTAGCCGCTGTACTGAGCAACGTGTGGTGTCACTGTTTAGCCGCCATACTGAGGACATTTTTACGTTGGATGTCTGTGTTTTTTTTTCTTTTAGCATGTGAGAGGGGCTGGAAGATTTGTTCTGTAGTGACCTATGTGGAGCTATGGGTGCCAGCCACATCGTAGTGATCGCGAAGGAGAGGACAAAGCTGTTCCACTAAAGAAAAATGAGCGGCACAGCTCCTGATTAACTTGTCTGCACTGAAACTGTTTTGTGCAGTGGAGGTTGATGTTTTTAATGTGTATTTTAGTTGTCGAAGTGGACATCGGCTTTGGTGTTCTGACAGAGTGGGTGGGCGGGTGAGCGATGGGGTGCAACGGGAGTACAGTACTACTACATGAAATGCTGTTTGAAAAGTGGCATGCATCGATCTTTAGCTGTACTGTGTCTTGCTTGGCATAACAAGTACCAGTTGGCATATATATTAGCTGATAAGGACACAGCTACTGGTACCTGTTAGCCAATCAGAATGCAGGTTTTGTTTTACCCATTTTATAAGAAGGATTCACAAATAGATGGGACAAACCGAAATTTGGTTGGAGGGGGTGATATGATATGAAATAAAACAGTTGGGACAAGTAGATGTATTATTTAAAGGTTTAGTAGAAGGAGTAGAATGCCTATTAATTTTAATTAATCAATTAAAATGATGTTGGTGTTATTTATTCCTCACCTACGGACAATTTAACATGTTCTGAACAATTAGTTCAGAAAACTGAAAAATTAGTTGGTAAAAAGAAATCAGCATCAATGGGGGATTTCCATGCTCACTGGGAAGGGGCTAGAGGGGCTAAATTAGCTGAATATATGAGCCCAACAGGAATAATACAAGAGATAAAAGAACCTATGAGGAAGGGTAGAGCCCAAAGTAAGGGGGCCATATTTAATTTCATTTTTCTATCACCCAACATGAAATATGAAAAGGTCGAAGTAGCAGAGTCAAACATTAGTGATCACTGCTCACTTCTATGCACCATAATCTGGGTAACTACAGTTCCAGTAGAAATAATTACTTAGAGCAGAGATATTTTAAAATGTTTAATGAGAACAAATTCAATAACAGCATCCAAAATGCCAGCTGGGCAAGAATCAACTTAATCCTAGACCTGAAACAAGCTGTTAAAGAATTCACATCTATGTTCTAGAGATTTGCAATCATATATGTGTATATATATATATATATATATATATATATATATATATATATATATTTATATATATGCACACACACACACACACACCTTGTGTCTCAGTAAAACTAAATAAAATATGGAATTAAAAAACAGGCTATGGAGGAAAGCAAAAAACAAACAAACTAAGAACTAAGAGAACAAGATTGGGACATTTGTAGAAAAAAGCTAGAGATAGATGTAAGAATATATTAGAAAAGGAGGAAGCAAAAAATAACAAGAACAAGATAAAAACACAACAAATCCAGCTGACTACCACACCTTAATAAAATGTTTAGATAAATATAATAGTTCAAAATCAAATATAAAATGGAATATCGAGGATGATAGGGAACAAAGTCCAGAAGTGACAGCAAACATTTTAAACCAATACTTTTGTATGTTGCCAGATACAATTAACTCAGTATGGGTAAAGTAACATTTACTGTTCAACACAAGGTTATTACAAAAATACAATACAATATTTATAGAAAAACTACATAAATACCAAACACAGAGTTAAAAAATTCACAATCAGTGCAAAAAGTGTTTCTAATACATTCACAACTAACAGTATCTTATAGGCCAACTATTAAATGTGCTATTTGTATATATAAATATAATACATACATCAGGTAATCATATCTCACTCAAAAAGTTATGTACCTTGCCTTTTATCTCCTTTTGTTTAACTTCTCTCCTTTTATTTCTTTCTTTTTAACTCTGGAGATGCTAAAACGAAAATTCCTCAAACATTTCATTGTATTTTCCTCCTTAGTAAGAAATATTATCTTAGTTAGCAGCTCTTTCTGGATCCCTAACTCCCCTCCACATTATTCTGATGTAGAATTAATGTTAAAAATTATTGTCATAATTTACTATAAGAAACATAGAAACATAGACTTTGACGGCAGATAAGGACCACTTGGCCCACCTAGTCTGTCCATTCCCTGCCTAATGGATAAGCTGCAGATCCTAGTTAACCAACAGACTATTTCTTCTTACCCCCCCCCCAAAAGAATTGCCTTATGTCTATCCCATGCAGTCTTGAATTCTCCCACAGTTTTAGAACCCACAAGCTCCTCAGGAAGGCTGTTCCATGCATCCACCACCCTCTCTGTGAAAAATACTCTCACATTACCCCTGAGCCACCCCTTCCCCCCATCTTCCAATTGTGTCCCCTTGTTCTTGAACATCTCATTTTCTGAAAGATGCTACCCTCTTGGACTTTGTTGAGTCCACTGAGGTACTTAAAAGTTTCTATCATGTCCCCCCTCTCCCTCCTTTCCTCAAGGGTATACATATTAAGCTCCTTTAGTATCTTCTTATATGGCTTCTCTTGCAGACCCTGCACCATTTTAGTTCCCCTCCTCTGGACTGCCTCCATCCTGTCTATGTCCTTGTGGAGATGGGGTCTCCAGAACTGGACGCAGTACTCCAGATGGGGTCTCACCAACTGTCTTCACAGAGGGATAACAACTTCCTGTTTTCTGCTGGTGATGCCTCTGCCTACATATCCCAGTATCCCCCAGCCTTCCCTGCTGCCTTCTCACATTGCTTGCCAAGCTTAAGGTCATCTGATATGATTACCCCCAGGTCCCTTTCCATTTTTGTTGTTGTTGTTACTACCCCCCCCATTGTGTACTCTTCCCCTGGGTTTTTGTTTCCCAGGTGCATTATTTTGCACTTCTTTGCATTGAATCCAAGCTGCCATACTTCTGACCATTCCTCCACCCTTGCCAAGTCCCTTCTCATCCTTTCCACACTTACTTACGTATCAACCCTGTTGCAGATCTTTGTGTCATCTGCAAAGAGGCATCATTTTCCTTCCAGTCTCTCTGCAATGTCACTTACAAAGGCATTAAAAAGGACTGGACCCAGTACTGAACCCTGCAGTACCCCTATAGTAACCACTCTTTCTTCAAAGTGGACTCTGTTTACTATTACCTTCTGTGTCCTGTTGTCTAGCCAATGATTTATCCAGGCTACCACCCTGGGACCCACTTCCAGGCTGGCTAGTTTGCTTATTAATCTTTTGTGTGGGACTGTGTCAAATGCCTTGCTAAAGTCAAGGTAGGCCATGTCCACAGCCCCTCCCTGGTCTACTACTTTGGTCACCCAGTCAACAAAATCGATTAGATTAATCTGACATGACCTTCCCGCTGTGAACTCATGCTGTCTTGGGTCCTGTGCTCCACCTGCCTCTAGGTACTCAACAATTCTCTCCTTCAGAAGTGATTCCATCACTTTCCCTACCATAGAGGTCAAACTGACAGGTCTGTAGTTTCCTGCCTCTGTCTTGCTCCCACATTTGTGAAGGGTAATCATATCCGCCCTCCTCCAGTCCTCAAGTACGACACCATCCTCACATGATTTGTTCAAAAGGGTAGTCAGTGGTGTCACTGGCTCTCCCCTTAATTCTTTTGGAATTCTTGGGTGAATCCTGTCAGGCCCCATTGCTTTGTCCACCTTCAGTTTTAGGAGTTCTTTCAGAACCCTTTCTTCTGTGAAAGGACTGGGATCAACCCCCCTATTCAGAATGCTTTCTGTTAATTGGATTAGGTACCTCCCCCTCCTCCTCCTCTTTTGTGAATACTGAGCAGAAGTATTCGTTCAGTATCCTTGCTTTTTCACTGTCCCTCTCTGCCCACCCACCGTCCATTCTATTCAGCCTCACTATCCCTCCCTTTGTCTTTCTACGTTCCCTGATGTACCTATAAAAGGTTTTACCCCCTTCTTAACCGAGTTGGCTATCTTTTCCTCAGTTTAGGCCTTTGCTATTCTAACTGCCTTCCCTGCTTTCGTCTGCCTTAACTGGTACAGTTCTCTGTCGTGCTCCATCTGTGTATCCTTATACTTCCTAAATGCTATTATTTCTCCCTAACCTTCCCTGCCACCTCTTTTGAGAACCATAGTAGCTTTTTCTTTCATTTTGATTTGTTTATTTGCTTCACACAAAGGTTTGTTGTCTCTGTGAAGGCAGTTTTGATGTATCCCCATTGTTGCTCAACCCCTCCTTCTTGCCTGTTTGCTAGTGGTTTTCTAAGGCACTCTCCCATCTAGCCAAAGTCAGCCCTCCTGAAATTCATTACCCTCTCTTTTGCATGGCTTGATTCTGCAGCTGAGTTTATCATGAACCACACTGTTTGGTGGTCACTTGTTCCCAGATGGCTACACACTTCTAGACTGGAGATCCTCTCACTGTCCCCATTTGAGAGTATGAGGTCTAAGATCGCTCCCTCCTGAGTGGGTTCCAGCACTAGCTGTCTGAGGCATGCCCCCTGTAGAGCATCGAGAATGGCCCTGCTCTTGGATGTGGCTGCAGCAAAGGTGCTCCAGTTAACATCTGGCATATTCAGGTCCCCCATTAACAGTATCTCCTCTTTCTCTGCCATCCTAAAGATGCCTTCTATCATATCCTTGTCCATTCCCTCCTCCTGAGATGGCGGTCTGTATACAACCCCTGTGCAGATTGTGGTGCCATTTCCAGTCTCTAAGGTGACCCACACTGCCTCCTCACCTCCATACTTACTCTTTTGTTCTGTTGCTTTTATCCCTTCCCTTACATAGAGAGCTACTCCTCCCCCTCTTCTCCCCTCCCTGTCTCTCCTGTAGGTTGTGTACCCTGGTATGTTAACATCCCAGTCATGGTTCTCTGTGTACCATGTTTCTGTGACTGCCACAATATCCAGGCATCCCTCTTCCATCAAGGCCATGATTTCAGGGAGCTTGTTGCCCAGACTACAGTCATTGACACTCATTACCCTCCATTTCTTGATGGCCTTACCTCTTTTTGCCCCATCTCTGTCTTTACTGCCTTTGTCGTTTTCTCCATTTACCCATGTCCTTCTCCCTATCGATGTCTTTATCTTGGTGTTTACCTCACTTACTACCCTGATTTTTTGGGGAGTATAGAACTTACATGTCCATAATACATAATTCAAATCCTCAATTTCACCATTTCCACACCCACAGTTTGGGGATTTTTCTTTCAACTTATCATATCTAGCCATCATCATATTACGCTCTTGTACTTCAAACTTATACTAAATATAAGCTGATCTGATCTTCGGATCTTTTAAGACTTCTAAGTAATACTGAAATTCATAACTTTCAAAATATCTTGCATACCACTTTTATTATTTTAGTTGTTTAACCAGGATTAGCACACTAAGCTGAAAGCTTTTTTTACAGGAGCAACCTGTACTTTGAGTATCTGGAATGTCTAATTTTTTGACTATCTCTTACCAGTACTCTCTTTCTTTCCTGGTTATATACAGTGCATATTTCTCACTTAATAAAATATTTTTCCATGATAATTTGAAAGAAAGATCAATCCACACTTATGTAGCGCCACATTAATATTTGTAAGCCACTTTGAATTAAAATATTTGGTTGCTAACCATTGTTCCTTTTCCATTAGGCACTTCCTTGAATATCTCTCGTGTGGTAATCTTGTCAGTCTTAGCCCAAAATCAAGTTTCTTAGAATCAAACACATTTATATTATCTAGACCCAATTCTGCATGCAAATATACAGCTGGGAAAGATTGTCCCACTGTCAACGTACTTTGTAATATTTTATAAACTGGTATCAGCAGTTTTTCCCAATGGGTACTATCCTAAATTTCTGTCCCACAACTAATTTGTGCATAATATTTCTTTTTAATTGCCTCTATTAAGGGTTTCACTATCAGTCCACCATATGCATAATTACATTTATTTAGTGCATATGCAGTTTTCTTTAGTTTATCCATCATCATTCCTATATGTTCCTTCCACTTCCCATTAGCTGAGCACCTAATACCAAGATATTAGTAGGTTTTTACAACAGTCAGTCTTTCTTGGGCATATATACAGCAGCTTCTCTTCTCCCGCTTTCCAAATATTGTAATTTGGGTTTTCGCAGTGTTACTATGTATTTCTAAGGAACTAGTTACTTCCTGCAGTATATTTATTTTCTTTTGAAGTCCAGATTTAGTTAAAGCTAACATAATAATGTCATCCGCAAAGGCCAACATCCCACAGTTACAGTCTAGAACCTTAGGCGAATCTGTGAATTTCCAATCTTATCAAGCAGCCCATCTATGTAGATAGTAAATAATGTTGAGGCCATCACACAACCCTGACGTACTCCCGTAGCTGTTAACATTTGGTCACTGAGTTTCCTATTTGGTTCAACTGTTACTTTTGCCCATGTGTCTGTGTACAAAGTTTTGATTTTATTAATCAAATTACTATTTATGCCTCAATCCTTCATTATATTCCACAAAATACTACTACTCACAGAGTCAAACGCCACTTTAAAGTCAACATAGACTGCATAGACTCTTTGTTTCCTCAGTATTGAGTATTTTTCTACTAAATGACTCAATGTGTAACAATTATCCAGGGTATTATATCCTTCCCTGAATCCTACTTGAGCCTGGTGTAGGCCTCCAGTTCTTTCTATTTCTTTAAGTTTCCCCAAAATTATTTTCATGAAAACTTTAAGATTAACGTCCTGCAAACATTTTGGTCTTACATCAAGGGGTCCATGACATTCCCTTTCTTGTGAATCAGAACTATAATTGCTTCCTTCCAGGAGTCAGGGAATGTCAACTCTCTTATACCTCTATTAAATAATATTACCATAATGTTTATCCATACTGTTTGATCTAATAAATAGGCTGCAGCAGTTATTTGGTCTGGGCCTGGTTGTGTTTTAAACTTTTTAAAGAGAAGAAAACCTCATCTCTTTTAATACTTATCAATTCATCATTTAAATTGGCAACAGAGAAGCTATTTGACTGGGCAACCCCAGCATATAAATTCTGAAAGCGATCTACCCAGGCCTCTTCTTGTATATATGTGTCTAATGCACCTTTATAGTTATTGGTGTCTTTTTCCACCAAGGCCCAACAGTCCTTGGTATCTCTTTTTTCTATGACTTCAATCATTTGTTGCCATTTCCCATGAATGTACTTTTCCTTTTTAATTTGTAAAAACTTCTGATATGCCTTCCTTTCTTGTTTGAGTAGTAGCTTAGAAACATAGAATTTGACGGCAGATAAGGACCGCTTGGCCCACCTAGTCTTCCCATTTTCCTACCTAACAGATAAGATGCAGATCCTAGTTAACCAACAGCTTACTTCCGCCTACCCCCACTAGGACTGCCTTATGTCTGTTCCATGCATTCTTGAATTCCCCCACTGTTCTTGACTCCACGTCCTCCTCAGGGAGGCTGTTCCATGCATCCACAACCCTCTCCGTGAAAAAATACTTCCTCACATTACCTCTGAGCCATCCCCCCTCTATCTTCAAATTGTGCCCCCTTGTTCTTGCACATCTCTTTTTCTGAAAGATGCTACCCTCTTGGACTTTGTTGATTCCCTTGAGGTACTTGAAAGTTTCTATCATGTCCCCTCTCTCCCTTCTTTCCTCAAGGGTATACATATTAAGCTCCTTTAGTCTTTCTTCATATGTCTTCTGGTGCAGACCCTGCACCATTTTGGTTGCCCTCCTCTGGACAGCCTCCACTCTGTCTATGTCTTTGCAGAGATGGGGTCTCCAGAACTGCACACAGTACTCAGATGGGGTCTCACCAACTGTCTGTACAGAGATAACAACTTCCTGTTTTCTACTATTGATGCCTCTTCTTCCTCGTATCCCAGTATCCCCCAGCCTTCCTTACTGCCTTCTCACATTGCTTGCCCACCTTAGGTCATCTGATATAATTACCCCCAGGTCACTTTCCATTTTTACTGTTGTCAGTATCTCACCACCCATTGTGTACTTTTCCCCTGGGTTTTTGTTTCCCATGTGCATTACCTTGCACTTCTTTGCATTGAATCTGAGCTGCCATACATTTGACCATTCCTCCAACCTTGCCAAGTCCCTTCTCATCCTTTCCACTCCATCTTGTGTATCAACCCTGTTGCAGATCTTTGTGTCGTCTGCAAAGAGACATACTTTTCCTTCCAGTTCCTCTGCAATGTCACTTATAAAGACATTAAAAAGGACCGGTCCCAGTACTGAACCCTGCGGTACCCCACTAGTAACCCTCCATTCTTCACTGTGTACTCCATTTACTACTACCCTTTGCGTCCTGTTGTCTAGCCAATTTTTTATCCAGGCTACCACCTTGGGGCCTACTCCAAGGCTGGCTAACTTGAGTATTAATCTTTTGTGTGGGACTGTATCAAATGCCTTGCTAAAATCTAGGTAGGCCATGTCCACAGCCCTCCTGGTCTACTACTTTGTCACCGTCAAAGAAATCTATTAGATCTGTCTGACACGCACCTTCCCATTGTGAATCCATGCTGCCTTGGGTCCTATGCCCCACTGGCCTCTAGGTACTCAACAATTCTTTCCTTTAGAAGTGATTCCATCATTTTCCCTACCACTGAGGTCAAACTAACTGGTCTGTAGCTTCCTGCCTCTGTCCTGCTCCCACTTTTGCGAAGAGGAATAACATCTGCCCTCCTCCAGTCCTCAGGTACCACCCCACCATCCCATGATTTGTTAAAGAGAGTAGTCAGCAGTGTCACTAGTTCTACCCTTAGTTCTTTTAGAATTCTTGGGTGAATCCCATCAAGCCCCATTGCTTTGTCCACCTTCAATTTTATTAGTTCTTTCAGAACCCTTTCTTCTGTAAATGGACTGGTATTGACCCCCGTCTTCAGAGTGTTTCTCTTGTTTGGTTTACGTACCTCTCCCTCCTCTTCCTTTGTGAATACTAAGCAGAAATATTCATTCAGTGTCCCTGCTTTTTTACTGTCCCCCTCTACCCACATTCCCTCCCCTTTATTAAGCCTCAGTATACCTCCTTTGATCTTTCTTCGCTCCCTAATGTACCTATAAAAGGTCTTATCCCCCTTCTTAACAGAATTGGCTATCCTTTCCTCGGTTTGGCCTTTTGCTATTTTGACTGCCTTCCCAGCCTCTTTCTGCTTTAACTGATAAAGTTCTCTGTCCTGCTCCTTCTGTGTTTCTTATATTTCCTGAATGCTATCCTTTTCTCTTAACCTTCCTGCCACCTCTTTTGAGAACCATAGTGGTTTTCCTTCGTTGTGTTTATTGATTTGCTTTACACAAGGCTTGTTGCCTCTGTGAAGGCTGTTTTGATCACTCCCCATTGTTCCTCCACCCCTCCTTCTTGCTTGTTTGCTAGTGCTTTTCTAAGGCACTCTCTCATTTTCCCAAAGTCAGCCCTCCTAAAGTCCAATACTCTTGCTTTTGTATGGCTTGATTGTATGGCTGTGTTTATCGTGAATCACACTGTTTGGTGGTCGCTTGTTCCCAGATGGCTACCCACCTCTAAATCTGAGATTCTTTCTCCGTCCCCATTTGAGAGTACCAGGTCTAAGATTGCTCCCTCCCGAGTGGGTTCCAATACTAGCTGTCTGAGGCATGCCCCCTGTAGGGCATCAAGAATGACCCTGCTCTTGGATGTGCCTGCAGCAAAGGTGCTCCAGTTAACATCTGGCATATTCAGGTCCCCCATCAACAACATCTCCCCTTTTTCTGCCTTTCTAAGGAAGCCTTCTATCATTTCCTTGTCCATTCCCTCCCTCTGAGATGGGGGTCTGTATACAACCCCCGTGCGGAATGTGGTGCCATTTCCTGTCTCTACGGTGACCCAGAGTGCCTCATCTGCTCCCTGTTTACTCTTTAGTTCTGTTGCTTTGATCCCTTCCTTTACATAGAGAGCTACTCCTCCTCCTCTTTTACCCTCCCTGTTCCTCCTGTAGATTGTGTATCCTGGTATGTTGACATCCCAGTTATGGTTCTCTGTGTACCATGTTTCTGTGACTGCCACAATATCCAGGCAACCCTCTTACATCAAGGCCACTAGTTCAGGGAACTTGTTACAAGACTCACGGGCGTTGGTACTCATCACCCTCCACTTTTGATAGCCTTACCCCTTTTAGCTCCATTCCTGTCCTTACTGCCTTTGCCTTTTTTTACATTTACCTCTGTCCTGCTCCCTAATAACTTCTCTACCTTGGTGTTTACCTCACTAATTACCATGATTTGTGGGGGGAGGCTGGGATTTCCCTGCTTCTTTTCAGTGCCCCCCCTTGGCTAGTTTAAATGCTTGCCAATGAAGCATTTAAACCTAACACCTAGGATCCTGGTCCCCAACCCCCGACAGATGGAGACCATCACACCAGTATAGGTCTGCATCCCTCCAGGTGGCTCCCCAGTCCCCAATGAAGCCAAAACCCTGAGCTCCACACCAGTTTTTCAACCACTCATTGAATTCCCTGGTGAGGAGTGCCCTAGCATCACCCTTGCCATAGACAAGCAGCACCTCCAAGAAGGTTACCGTATGCACTACTTATCTAAGGCCCCTCCCCAACTCTACAAACTCCTCTTGCACTGCTCTGATGCCACTCCTAGCCAGTCATTTGTCCATAGGTGGACAATGACATCCAGCTCCCTCCCTCATGCAGCTCCTCCCATGATCCTGAGGATTTGCTTCCTGTCCCTCCAAGCCATGGTGCCAGGAAGGCACCTTACCTCCCTCTCCCCTTCCTCCCCCATTTCTAGCCCCCTAATGATTGAGTCCCCCACCAGGAGTTGTTTCCTTCCCCTGTGGGGTCCCATGCCATCCTCCTGTGGGTCTTCTTTGTGAAGGTTCCCAGCATCCTCCTTTGTCTCCACTGCAGGTGCCTCCATAGAGGAACCACTATCCACCAGAAAAGCGAATGAATTATGGAGAGGTACAGCTGGAGGGATGCAACTCTGTTCCACCACCCTCTCCCTCCCTGAGCCCACCCTGGTCCAGCCTCTCCTCTTTCTTGGCAACCTCTGAGGTAGTGGCATTGGCCCTGGTGGTCCCTGGGTGGGGGAGGAGGTTTCATGAATCCTAGCCAGGTCAGCCTGGAGACGGGCAACCTCCTCTCTCAGACCAGAGAGGTGCCTGCAAATAGGGCAGCATCGCAGCCTCCAGAATGTCTCCCAGAACACTGCCACCCCACAGCCATTGCACTGCACCACTCCTATCATGTCTTATTTTGTGTCCCCTCTCCTGTTTCTCTGTATGCTTACTCTCTCCTCTCCTTACAACTCTCTCCCTTCCTGTTCTGGGACAGCAACTTCCTATCTTCTTTAGTAGCCTCCTTCTTCCTTGCTCAATGTCAGACCACCAGCAGCTAGGGGGCGAGAGTGAGCTACTTTTTTCCTTTAGGGTTGACAAAATCAATGTTTCTCTATGATCCTTTCCTTCCTACTGCTAAACAGGAAGTTCCTGTTGACAGTCAGATCCAGTGGCTATAAAAGTAGAACTGGCTTAGGATGGGATGGAGGGCAATTAGTAAGAAAAAATGCTAGCAACAGGAAGTTGTAATTTGAGTCACTTGCCTTTATAGTGTCTAAGCCACACCCCCAAATAAGCTCTCTCTCTCCTCCTACTGGTTTAGCAAAATCAGCTGATACAATACCCTTCTCAGCACAGAACACACACTGACTTTCTTTCTTTTCTTTCTTTTTTTAACCCTAAATAAGACCCATTATACTTCTGATAAAGTCTCTGTCTACTTAATCTCAACAGACACTGACTCCTTCTGAGATATAAGTTTTAAACTAATAAGAAAATGTAGCTTTTTTAGTTAGCTACTTTCTGCTCTACAAGCAAGGCTAGCAATTCTTGTTTGCTCTTAATTTGTCTAGCCTTCCTAACTTTTGCAGTCAGGTTTGCTTTCTGCATTCTTCATCCAGCCAAGTAGAGCATTGTCTTTTGTTTGCTTTACTTCTTTGTTCTTTATATAATATACTTTTTATTTCTTCCAATACTATTGTCAATTGTTCCATAAGTTGTTTACTAGTCGTACATAATAATCGATTTTTTAATTCACGACATAATCTTGAATTCATAACACCATACATTTTGGTTTCTAAATTTGCATCCCATTTCAATCTCTTGTTACATCTAATCTCCACAATCTGGTCTTCCACTATCCTCTGTCTGTCCATGTTACTCTCTTTTAAATGTAATCCACATAACATTACAGGAAGATGGTCACTCTCAGCTCTTGTTGAAATTGTCAAGGAATGCCACTATCTTGGATCCCCATTCCATACTATTATATCTAAAAGGGTGATACCCAGTGGCCCTACAAAAGTGGGGCCACCATGGAGGTCCCCATCCAGTCTCCCATTGAGAAGATATCAGTATCTCCCTCAAGTAAAGTCCTGTCTGATTTATTTTTTGATCAGTAGTATTCCTAACATAATCATCTAACTTTAGATATTCAAAAAAGGACTTATCCATCAATCCATCATAGCCTCCAATCCTAGAATTCAGGTCCCCTAAAATTAATATATCTATCTTTGGGAATCTTACTTGCAGGTCTAATAACAAG
This sequence comes from Neoceratodus forsteri, assembly GCA_016271365.2. Taxonomy (NCBI): domain Eukaryota; kingdom Metazoa; phylum Chordata; order Ceratodontiformes; family Ceratodontidae; genus Neoceratodus; species Neoceratodus forsteri. Next base: position 118,751,332 of record CM028129.1, on the reverse strand, counting down.
TTTTTGAGTTTTTCCCAACCCTTTTCAGGGTGATACAGTATTTTCATCTCAGTGGTGGAAAATATACATTAATCAATATGAAACTTTTCTCCTGAAATGTTATATGGGAGACAATATAATTTTTTTCTAAACTCAAGATCTTATGAGTTTCAAAAATTCATATTTTAATATAGGTTACCAACCCTCCCAAGGGTCTACCATATTTTACATCTCTAACTGCCAAGGAATTATATATTTCATAACCATTGCAAATAATTTGTTCTTTTTCATACCATGTTTCCTGGCAGCAAATAATCACAGCCTGAATCAAAAAATTCCTAAAATCAGTATCCACCAAATGTTTTGCCGAGCCTGCTATATTCCACAAAATGATTTTAAGTTCTTTGTTACCTAATATGTTATTCGAGTTTTCAGCTCCTGATATGTGTGTACTTGTGATCAGTCATATCTGTCAATTTTCTTCTAAACAATCCGCTTCCAGGCTGTCCCCCTTACTCAAATTTTGTTGTATGTCCTTAAAGTCTCTTCCCTTACTTCCATTACCCGCCAAACCATTTAAGTTAACCAAAAGTAGTCCCAAAGCATCAAGTGCCTCAGCCTTATTTAATAGATGTTGTGCTATCCCTTGATTTTTTTTGTAGTAATATCTATTTGGGATGAAAACCAACTCCTATTCACCTGTTCACTCCAAAAAACCCTAGAGGTACCCCTAGATAATTTACAAATAGATTACATATAGAACTACACAATTTATAATTATTCTCTCTATTCATTTTAGCCATTCCAAACAGGGAAAATACTTCAGGGACTTCTCCAAGTTCACCATTACCTGTTGAGTTATTACACTTTTCTCTATCAGGGAAAGTGACTTTAAGTCCTTTATAGTTCAATACATAACCATTTCTCCAGATATAATTTGCTGTCATAGGTGAGGCAAAAAACACTTCAGTGGTATTAATCCTACCATCCTGACTCCTTCTAATTTCCAATATATCTTCCTCCATTATTTCCAACTCAGCTGGGTGGTAGATCTCTTGACATAACTTTTTATTCCAATCCTCATCTTCTGTTTCTGGCCACTCCACACTAATAGTATGTCTTAAAAAGGTTTTTTTCCACCCTATATTAGAGTCATAACCTGCATGGTGAACAGCAGGCCCCCCCCCCCCCGAGGTTTACATTAGTTTCCCTACTGTTCATACTTGCACCATCTTCCTTTTCCATCAGGGGTGTCAGGGGCAGAGACTGAGTTTTTCCCTCTGCCATCCATTCTTGCATGCACTGTTTAAGGAGATACAGTTCCTGCCCACGTTTGTGGAGATTTGATCTCAAACCATTATTACTAAATACATTACTATCAATTACATGTTTTTCTATCTGTTCTTCTCCTATCTTTTCCTTCTCCATAATTACTTCTGGTGTTAATAAGTTAAGCATGGTTATATCCTCTATTTCCCTATGCTCATCTCTTCTCTTCTCTGATTTACTTTGTTCCTTTTTCTTACTGCAGGTTTTTGGGCCATGATGTGCAGCCTCTAAGCCTGTTTTCTTCTTCACAATTTCAGATTGTTTATCTTTTTTCTTGCCTTTTCTACTCTTTCTACCCTTCTTTCCTTTCTTAGATTTCTTTATTTCCTGTGTATCTGGTATAATTAATACTGTGAAATCAGGTCTCTGTCTAATTCTTCCATCCTGTGTCTCCATAATAACAGAATCAGATTGTCCAGGAGGGTAATTCTATCCAATTTAGCTATCAGAGTACCCAATTTAGCATCAATTACAGCAACGTCATGTCTTGTATTCTCAATTTCATTTTTTAAGACAACAAATTGTTCCATTATTAGCAAATTAGCCATATATTGATGACTCAATTGCTCAATTAGGTCTTTACTTAGATAGTCTGGTACATACTGTGTATTAACTCTTTCCCTTGATCCACTATACTGGTCAGTCAATAGATTAACACTTTGTTCTTTTTTCTGATATTTTTCCAGCAGGGGATAAGGGGGAACTAAGTCCATTTATATTTGGGGAATATGCATCAATATCCTCTATACTCTCTCTATCCTCACTAACCCACCACAGTGCCACCCCCTACAGTTCCTCCACCCCCTCCCAGCCCACACTCGCTACACTCGCTCCCCCCCATGCGCGTACATATAGCAACATCCTGTCACCCATTTCACCCCCATCTGGCACCCTACCCTCCCATTGCCATGAGGGATTCAGCGGGAAGGAGTCACCATACGGACAGCGCCCTTCCCCATGCGCCCTCCTCACGGGCTACCCCGGTTATTTTAGTCTGTCTCCTAGACTTTGATTTTATTTTACTTTTCCCACCTTCAATAATAGAATGGTCTAATAAAGATCAGCAATCCATTTGTCATTGCCTTTGAAGCCTTGTGCTCACCATTTGTATACAATAAAATAAAAGACCTAACCACACACAGTCTCTTTATGCACTGAACAATTAAAAGGGAAAATATATATTTTTTCCTTATATGAAGCTAAAAGTAAAAAAAAAGAATATTGCACATAAAGAGGAAGTGTATTCAGTCACAAGGGCAGCAGTCAGAGCAGCACAGTTCAGTATAATCATTCTATACTTTATTTTCCTACTTGAAGTCTCTTGAAGTTCTGCAGATATATGTTCTTTATTCTCTCCTTTTCCTTTTCCTCCTAATGAAAGTCCTTGTGCTCCCTCCTGACACTTTTCCTCCCGCTCGTTAAGTCAGAGCTATTCTTGCAAAACATTGCTCTGTCAGCAATCAAAGTTTTTGAGGAAAAAGACAGTACTTCAAATAGAGACTTCTGTTCACTTACTGCATCCAGCTGGTAGGATTTATTGGTTGAACCTCCACGTAGGCTTTCCCTTTGAACTTCTAAGCCAGCCACTAAAAATTTAAATGCAAACAGCCAATACCTGGCAAGCATACATGCATAGATGCATAAATACCTAAACTCAGCCACCATTACTATACCCTTAAGTCTGCAGTTTAATTAAGCTATCCTTTTTTATATAAAACACATATTGGCACTGAATAAAATAATCCAATGTCTATAGTATATCTATAAGATTTCAGTAGTGTTTAATTAAAACTTCACAGCTTAAGAAATTCTAAATACATTGCTTACTTTATTATGTCAGTAATACTAGACACGAGGTGCCACCCACTTCCACCTTCCACCTTGCAGGTTCTCCAACTGTCTACAGACCGGGAAATTTTCAGGTCTCACTTTCGCCCGCACTGTTAGCTAAAAATGTGTCGTATGACCAAGCTTTAATAAATTTCAGTGTAGTAAGTGGCTATACAAGTGCTACCTTTACCACAGTTGTTGAAACTAGAGAAATGCTAAATATCACCTAGCTCTCTGCTCTCTGTTCGAAGTGCACTCCACTCCTCATACACAAGTTTTAAAGTAGATATCTCATCCTGCTAACTCAGACCTCGTGCACAACTAACTGCCAATCAGATAATCATCAATCCGGCGCTTGCTCATAACTCACTACTCACTACACAGTTAATAACTTAAAAGCCTAATTGACTACTTAGTTGATTTGGTTGTGTTTTTGTTTTGTTCCTTCCGTTCCCTGCTATCTGGAACTATGCATCAATCAAGTCAATCAGTTAAATCGGTCAATCACCTAAAAATATACTTATCCCATATCTAGGTTTTGGGATATCTAGACTATCTTATTTATCTAGATTCCAGCACTCTAAAAGGCCTAAACGTAGCGCTTAAGTGCTCAAGCGCTAAGTATTGGAAGGACTGCTAAAACTGTAGTAATTGTGCACAGTTGTACACAGCTGGCAGGGCACCTCACACACCTCATGAAGACGAAAATAGAATAAAAGGTTTCACAGTGGAAAATATTTATTTATTTATTTAGCTTTTGTTGACCAGGTAGGTACACTAGACAAGCTGTATGCCTATTTTCAGGTATGACCGGGGAGAGTACAATGAAAATACAGGTTCAAACAAGGTACATAACAACAAGAGGGGCAATGTACAGAGTTACAGGAGAGCATGATGAACATAGATAGTGTACAGTGAGCAGTAATAGGCAAAATATACATATACGTACAGAATAAATAGACTAAGACATTCAATGGCAATTACATTGTATGAGTGACCCTTTTACCAGGGCCACATAATTCATAAGCAGATAGCAAGCAATCACCTACTTCCCAGATTTAAAGGACAGTGGGCAGTGGGTTGGAAGACCAATTTGGAGACCTGGTTAAGGTGGCTTAGGACACCCACACACAGAGGACAGTTTAAGTGCCCCCACAGGGAATTCTGGAGACTCAGCTGGAAGGGGGAGGCATGAACGTGGTCTGGAAGGGAGTTCCATAGCCTTGGAGCGCACGTAGCAAAGTCCCTATCCCCCATTAGGGTTCAGGTAGAAGGAACTTTGAGCACCCCAGGACCTTGAGACCTGAGGGAGTAGGAGGAGGATTCAGCAGGCTTGAGGAGCTGCACCAGCCCTGGAGGGGTTCCAGTTCTGAGGACCTTTCCTGCGAAGCAGCCCAACCCATATTTCAAGTGATTGGTCGGGGAAAGCCAGCCCAGTTTGTCGTATAATTTACAATGATGGGTGAGATGTGGGACTGCCAGGGCAAAGCGACAGATGTTGTTGTAGGTCGTGTTCCATCAAGCAAAGTGGACCTTGGAGGTGCTAGTGAACAGAAGAAGGCCATAGCTAAGTGAAGGGAGCAGCACACCTCTGGCCAACACCCAGCGAGCTGCAGATGTCAAATTTTTCTTTGCCCTGTAGGCAAGACCCAGTTTGCAGTTTATGGCTCTGCAAACATTTAGGATGTAACACCCCATGTGAAGTTGGGGTCGAGTGTCACTCCAAGGTATTTTATTGAAACCGTGGTTAAGAGGGAAGGGCCGTCAACACCACTGACACATAGAGGGATGGGGGAGGCCTTGATCTTGGCTACTAACCCAAAAAGCATGACCTGAGTTTTCTTTAGGTTGAGGACCAGCTTGTGAGTCATTACCCAGGACTGAATATTCTTAAAGGCCTCACTCAGCTGAAGGTTGAGAACCCCAATGTCCCGGGAGTGTGCAAGGATGAAAAGACCATCGGCATAAAGGGTGGCATTACAGTTGGAAGCAGCAGCAGGGAGGTTGTTAACAAATGCAGAAAAGAGAAGGGGCCCCAAAACTGATCCCTGTGGGACACCAGAGGTCACCGGAGTGGGGTCATAGAGGACCTTGTTGAATTTAATCTCCTACATTCTGCCCTGGAGGTAGTTTCTAAGCCAACTCAAGGCAGGAGGGGACAGGCCAAGGGACTGCATCTGTGAGCAAAGTAATGCATGGTCCACAAGGTCAAAGGCCTTGGATAAGTCAATGAATATGACCCCAGAGAGTTCGCCCTGGTCCATGGCCGCCCTGATGCTAGTAGAGACAGAGACCAGGGCTGTAGCCGTGCCATACCCTTTTTAAGAGCCATGCTGTGCAGGGGACAGCAACCTATGAGCCTGAATGTACTTTGTGAGCTGTTCAGCCACAGCTTTCTCTAAGAGTTTACTAATGACCGACAGGATGGCAATTGGACGATAGGTGTCCAGGACTTTGGGATTACCTTGCTTCAGAACGGGGACAATCCTCACTATTTTCCAAATGCCAGGGATAACACCAGTGGCAAGGGACAGGTTGAAGATATGTGCCAGTGGGATGGCAATGTAGGGGGCACCCAGGTTCAGAAGCTTGGGCTCCATGTTATCATGGCCAGCGCTGGAGTGTGGGGAGAGAACAGAGAGGAGTCTCTGCATCTTCATGACAGGCACAGCCCTGAGATAAAATAATGTGCGAGAGGAGTGAACCTCCTGAGGGACAGAGGCCAAGGGGCCACTGATGTTCTCTACAGAAGGAAAAGGAGGTAAGCGCAGACAAGTCAGAAAAGTGGGAATTTAAAGCATTAGCAATCGTAAGTGGATTATTGCAACTCAACCCACCAATGATCATATCAGATACCCCAGAGTTGGAGGAGCCGCTGACTAAGTTTTTTATGTTCCTCCAGAACCTACGTGGGTCCTTAGCAGAGCTAAGCAGGGCAGATTTACAGTAGTCACTTTTTGCCACCCTGATGGCTTTTTTGCACTCATTTCTCAGCTTCCTATACTGTTGGAAGATGTACTGATCCAACGTGCTTTTGAAGTGAGTCCAACACTTGTCCCTTGCATGCATGAGGGCTAAGAGGCTCCCGTGCAGCCATTTTGTAGCAGACCCCCTTACTCTCCACCTAATAAGGGGGGGCATGCTTGTCCTGCAGGGTGCCAAAAACAGTGAGAAACTGGGTGACAGCTGTAGAGGGGTCAAGGGCACTAAGCACTTCTGACCAGTCAGTGATCCTCAGATCCTCATGAAATGACCCCAGATCAAACCTAGAGAAATCCCTAACATGAATGATCTTGTGGGGAATTTTCAGTGAAGAGACTTTCCACACACAAAACACCGGTGTGTGATCTGAGATGGAGTCAGGTAGGGTTCCAGCAGAGCTGATCCTATCTGGACAGTTTGATAGGACCCAGTCCAGTAGGGAGCTAGTTCTACCATTTGCAGACCATCTAGTGGACTCCTGGATAAGCTGAGACAGGGCAAGACTTGCCAACAGAGGTTCAAATTGCTTGGAGTTACCTCCTGTCCAGTTCAAGTTCACATCTCCCAGGATCAAAAGTTCATTATCCCCAACATAAGGATCGATGGTATCCAGGAGGTGGGTAAGCCCAGGCACTTTCTTCCTCCTATTAAATCAGCTGAAAGCCTACCTACTACACACACTCAGAGACTCAACAAACAAAAAGTATCGACAAGAATATTGATAGAATACCGATAGACAGAACAAACAGCACAAACTGTCCTCAAGTACTCCGAAACCAGGCACAACACAGCAAGCACAATTGTAAAAATTATAAAATCATGTTCCTTAAAGATGCTTTATTTTCACAATCTGGACACGGAGCCAGAGTTGTGCTGCTTCCTCTTTCTCACTTAAGGTGGTCAATCCGATGCTGGCCTTCCCATCCCGAGGGGGCTTCTGCTGGTTTTCCACACCTTCTGAACCACTCACACTGCCGTCCCAATCCCCTGTCTTGGTGGCTCCTGGAAAAAACAGGCAGAACAGCAGCAAAGGGGTAACCACAGACTTTGAGGTCACAATAAGATGGTCCGGTAAGGCCACAAACTTTTACTTTAAGCTCCCAACAAGGGTAGCATAGATGGCACACCTGTTATAAGTTTAAAATTTGCAATGTGGCCCTGCAATCTGAGCCTACTCCACAGGCACAGATGCACATAGCAGAACTCCTGTCTCCTGCAGCACAGCCGCGGTTTCCTGCATAAGTTAATGAGCAGAACTTACACCTCCTGGCGCAGTGGGTGGGACATTCAACTTACTGAACAGCATACATTTCTAATCCGCAAAGCACCACAAGGCGCATCGGCCTGCCAGATGGGTTGCCTCTCTTAATTAGTGCCAGATACTAAACAAAACAGTAAATAACTTAATAGCAGGCTTAAAAGCTGGGTCCTCTTGCAAGAAACCAGCATTCTGTTTTAAAATCATAAAACTAAAAGAAGTATTAAAATAACTAAAAAAAAAAATAAATCCCCAAAATTCTCCTGGTTTCGACCAGCTAGAGGGAAAATTTTTAAAGACTGCTACCCCATTTACTACACCAGCACTCACACTTTTGTTCAATAGAAGCATTTTAGAAGGTTCCATCCCTGCTTTCTGGAAGTGTGCAAAAGTGATTCCTATTTTAAAGTGGGGGGGGGGGTATAAATCATCAAACTATAGACCAGTGGCTTTATTGTCAGTTCTGCCTAAATTTTTTGAAAAATTAGAATGTACAGTAGTCAGTTATATGAACTTTTAGAATCCAATGCTGATGGAATATCAATCAGACTTTAGAAAGGGGAGGCCGATAAGCACCACAGTTGCAGGATTCACAAACCTAGCTGCAGGAGGACTGGGTAGGGATGGCTCTGTGGAGCCAGTGTTTGTCAACCTCTCCAAGGCTTTTGCTCTTGTAAGTTATAACATTTTGTTAGATAGATTGCATAATATAGGAGCTGTGTCTCCTATTTGTAAAATGTTATTGTATTTAAAATGTTATTTATACAGAGATACAGCCATTAGGGTTCAAGGAAACCCTATTTACAAGGCATACCTGTTTGTATAAAATTCTAACGGTTACAATAATAACAAAGTACAAAAGATAAAATATATCAATCAACAAATAACAGCATATTAATACACATTAGACATGACGAAACACTTGTTTGAGATAAATCACAAGTGGTTATATATTTCATTCATAACATTCACCTATTACAACATTTCATTCATAACATTCACCTATCACACTATTCCATTCATAACATTTACCTATCATAATATTTCGTTCATAACATTCACCTATCACAATATTTCATTCATAACATTCACCTATTACAATATTTCATTCATAACATTCACCTATCACACTATTCCATTCATAACGTTCACCTATTACAACATTTCATTCATAACATTCACCTATCACACTATTCCATTCATAACATTCACCTATCACAGTATTTCATTCATAACGTTCACCTATCACAATATTTCATTCATAACGTTCACCTATCACAATATTTCATTCATGACGTTCACCTATCACAATATTTCATTCACAACATTCACTTATTATAATATTTCATTCATAACATTCACCTATCACAATATTTCATTCATAACATTCACCTATTACACGGGAGAACCCACAACATTGTTGTTAAAGGTTGTACATCATCAGAAGGATCATTGGGTAGAGGTGCTCCCCAAGTATCAATATTAGGTCTCGTTTTATTTTTAATTTACAAAAAACAGTTAGCCAAATTTATCAATAACACTAACATGAGACTGTACGCGGATGATACTGTACTGATTTCAATAGACAGCAACCCTCAAGTTACAGAAAATAAATTACAATTAGATTTTGCAGTGGAACACTGGTTTGAGGATTCAGGGCTGGATATAAACCAGAAAAGACCCAAGTTATAGTCCTAAGTTCACAACAGAATAAATTCTACGAAACATCAAAACTAAATACAGTAATTAATAATGGGGCCCATTTGGCAAATGCTGATGAATATAAATACCTAGGGGTCCTTATTGACAGGCCTTTACAGTTGTATACCCATATTTCACATGCAATAAGAAAGATAAACTGTAGCTTGGGAGCTCTCCCTAGAAGTACTAAAATGATAACTATGGAAGTCAGAAGCTCACTGGTAAGTCTATGCCTTTTACCAGCGTTAGATTACAGCAATGTGGTATTACGATTTGCTAATAGATACCTTAAGGACAGCCTGGAGGTTTTGTATAACAAGTTAGTTAAATTCATATTAAAGTGTCCATTATAAAAGCACTGTTATCAGCTGAATGGGGAATTGGAGCTGGAATCTTTAGGCTCAAGATGGGAGAAACAATATACAGTTATGACATTTAAAGTGGTAAGGAGTTTGACAACAGGAGTTACTTACGAGGTCCAGGAAGCAGGTACACAGAGGTACAACACAAGAACAAAGGGGCAAGATGGGATGAGGATACCCAAAATTAGAAACAATTATGGCTAGACGACATTAAATTACCAAATGCCGGTTGTATGGAATAAACTCTAGCCAGATTTGAGAAGAATTGAGAAGCTTTGTAACTGTTAACATATTGGGCAGTGAGGAAGCCCTCCCCAGAACCAGAGTGTGGCCCCACCCCAACTGACACACACAGCAAACAGCTTCAAGCACATCTTGGAGGTCGTGAGGGCAGTGAGGAAGCCCTCCCCAGAACCGGAGTGTGGACCCCCCCCCAACCGACACATACAGCAAACAGCTTCGGGCACATTTTGGAGGTTGTGAGGAAACCCTCCCCACAACTGGAGTGCGGACTCCCCCCAACCAACACACACAGCAAACAGCTTCAGACACATCTTGGAGGTCATGAGGGCAGTGAGGAAGCCCTCCCCAAAACCGGAGTGCAGATCCCCCCCAACTGACACACGCAGCAAACAGGTATGGCTTGTCAGCACAGCAGTTCAACAAAGCGAACAAAGCGAAGTGCGGAGAAATGGTGCCAATTTCAAATTCCAGTTGGCAGAAGAATGGAGAGAGTTTTTTTATGTCTGCCTCATAGCTTAAAGTACTGTTATTATTGTTCTGCAGCAGGGAGCTTTAATACTCGTCTTTAAAGTACAGTATGCAGTTTATCCAGCTTCTGCAGCACACCTTAAGTCTCAATGTTACTAGCTGTTTCTGAACTAAATGTCTGATACCAGCAGCTGCAGTACGCCTTAAAATCTGTTGTTTAATAAGCTGTTAAAGAATTAATTATCAACTACCAGCTGCTGCAGGGCGCCTTAAAGTCACGATTGTTTTAGCAAGTAAACATTATTTACCAGCTGCTGCAGGGCGCTTAAAGTTAGATCTTGAGCTTAAAGTTTAGATCCTGTACAGCCTTTTGGTAGCAAACCCTTCCCTCCCTCTTACCTATTTAATGTGTTCTCCCTACAACAGCTTCGGGCACATCTTGGAGGTCATGAAGGCAGTGAGGAAGCCCTCCCCAGAACCGGAGTGCGGACCCCCCCCAACCGACACATGCAGCAAACAGGTACGGCTCGTCAGCACAGGAGTTCAACAAAGCGGAGCCCCGATGATGCTTCGCGTCAGCTCCCCACCGCCCCCACCACCACCCTTGGCAAACTGTCACTTATATAGGTGAAATCACATGCTGTTTTTAACCAATCAGCTCACTTTCCCATTTGCAGGCTATACCAGGAATCCACTAGAGGCCACTACACCAAGGTCTTAGCAATAAGACACCATCCAAACCCTTGCTCTGTAGCCTCTCCATTATGTCTCAACTGTACCTATTAATCTTCTTTACCCTCATCCCCTGGGTGTTCCTCCCACCATCTAATTACTCTACACTGCCAGACTGCATCATACCATGTGTCAGACTGCTAACAAACATTCCTACCTCTACTATCATAGCTGTGTCGCACCACGGCCACTTCTACCATACACTATCTACCAGCCCTGGGCTAATCCCAGCTACCTTCCGTATCAGTCTCCTAGTCCTTCTGCCACATACTCGGAGACCAAAAGCTGCCATAGCCATAACTCATACCACCTCCAGAAAGCTTCAGTGGGTGGCACATCACATCAAACTCCTGGTCACCCTGCTACTTCTCCTTGCAGGTGATATCGAGCTTAACCCCGGACCTACCCACCTCCACACCCAAAATCATTCTGTTCCACTCCAACTCCCCACAGGCCTTAAACTGATTCACATAAATACAGTATGTGTAGCCTCTTGCGCAATATCACCTTGCTTCAAGCCCTTGCCTTGTCCCTTAGTCCAGACATACTGATTATCTCTGAAACCTGGCTAAAAACCACATAACACTGATACAGAATTTGCAATACCTAGCTACACACTTCTCCGGCATAACCGTGTGGGCAAGAAAGGTGGTGGCATAACTATGTACGTTGCCTCCACCATCCAGTTTTCTGCGATTGCCCTATCCCTACCTTCTGAGTCCATTAACGCCTTAATGGTAAAACTCACCATCCCCCACTCAATTCCAATCTACATAGCAGGTACATACTGTGCTCCAGACACCAACTCACCTGCCATACTGGACTACATAGGTTTCTTAAACTCCCTGGCAGCAGGTGGTGAGATCCACATACTAGGGGATTTTAACCTGAGCTGGCTCACTGAGTCTCATTCCAAATTTCGTGACAAGGTGACAGCCCTAATCTTAACTCAACTAATCTCTGAACCCATTCGGTTAAACCACAAAACACAGAACCACACACTTCTAGAGTGATCCCTCACATCACACCCGCACAGGGACATAGCCTCAGGTCTCCTTCTGGATGCCCTTAGTGACCACCACGGAATCTACTCTGTACGCAAAATTCACAAACCTAAAGCTACCCCACCCAGAATCATAATGTCTAGATCCTACAAATCTCTGGACCTCCCCTCATTATTAAATGATTTGGGCAACTCTGACTGGTCGCGCATTAGTCAATTCATCTCTACAGATGAGGCACTATCATTCTTTAAGTCTAAGTTCATCGCCATCTGGGACCTATACGCCCCCCTCAGACGTACCAGAGTCCGAGGTGCTCATCTCCCATGGATCTCTCCTGAAATCCTAGCCCACCTCCGAATCCAAGACAAGTCCTGGAAAACCTTTAAGATTTCCAATTCTCAGGTCGACCACCAGACTTACCGTGTGCTTCGCAATACTAGTACCAAAAGAATCCGCCAAGCAAAAGCCAACCATTTCATAGGCGCATTCAATTCCTCCTCCCATCTCCTGTCAAGATTCTGGAATGTGGTCAAATCGCTTCTCTGCCCTCCATTGCAGCCCCCCACCCCTTCCCTGCAGGTTGGGGGACTCTCCATCACTGACCCCTCAGCAGTTGCCACTTTGTTTAACATTGTCTTCACAGCCAGCCATGCTACTCCCTTGTCCACCCCCCACCCTGCTCAGCATGCCTCCCCCATCACCCCATCTTGTGGCACACCTGCAGGTCACTCCTTCTCCTTCCTGCAAGTCACCCCTGATAAGGTATACAATGCACTGGTTGCCCTTAACCCAGATAAGGGCAAATGTCCCACCGGATTGGACTCCAAAATGCTCCACCTGTCGGCCCCTGCCATAGCTCAACCCCTGGCCTCCCTTTTTAACTTATCCTTCTTCCTAGCCAAGTCCCCACTGAGTGGAAACATGCCATCATAATCCCACTTCCCAAGTGTGGTGATCCTCAAACCCAAGCAACTATTGGCCCATCTCCCTCCTACCGACCCTGGCCAAACTACAGGAGCGCCTGTTTTTTTCTCGCCTATCCACCTTTCTGGATTCCTCCTCTTTTTTCTTCCCCTACCAGTCTGAGTTTAGGAAATCCCACTCCAACACTACCTCCCTTCACAGGATTACCGATTCCATCCTCACAGGGATGATGCTGGCCACATCACAGCTTTATCAACCTGGTTAAGGCTTTCAATACTGTGACACACTCTCTCCTCCTGACCAAACTCATCAATGCTGGTCTATCCAACTGGGCCACATCTTGGTTCCACTCTTACCTCAATGGCAGATCCCAAGCTGTCCGCATCAGTTCGTCCACCTCGGCTCCCCTCCCAATCACTTCAGGAGTACCGCAAGACTCTGTCCTAGGCCCCCTCCTGTTCTCGGTCTTCCTGAATGACCTGCTGTCTGCCTGCCCACACACCTCCATCCACATGTACGCAGATGGCACGGTGCTGTACGCATCCGGCCCCTTGACCTCTGAGGTTGTGACCAGACTGCAGCAAGACTTTATCTCAGTCCAGCACTGGCTCCGCTCAAATAACCTCCTCCTCAATGCCAACAAAACAGTCTCACTAACCTTTGGCACAAGGCAGAAAATTTCGAGGCTCCCCTCATCCTTATTATTCCAGACCCTGGAAGCATCCCCTCTGGAGTCCTGCACCTCCTTCAGCTACCTCGGTGTCTGGCTTGACCAGCACCTCAACTTTTCCTCACATATTGACTCTTTACTCAAGAAGCTGCACCCTAGGCTTGGTGCACTTTACCGGAATCGTGACAGTATCCCCCTTCCAGCCAGGATGGACATTGTAAAAAAAATGATCCTCCCTGTCCTCGACTACGGGCATGTAGTCTATGACGCTGGCCCTAAGACCACATTAGCCAGGCTGGACCCTCTCTTCCACTCTTTCTATTGTTTTGCCCTGAACAGCCCCTACTCCACAAACCACTGTGCCCTATATCAAGCAATGACCCTCACCTCTCTTGACAATCACAGACTGACCCACTGTGCCAAGATCCTGGCCAAGTATTGGTCGCAGCGTCTCCCCTCCTACCTCACTGATGCCATAACCAACCCCAGCGCCCAAGCATACTCTCTCAGAAACTCAGACTCTAGGTCCCTAGCTGTCCCATACTGGTCTACTACCATTGGTCAGTCAGCATTCAGCTACCGCATTCCCACGTTGTGGAACTCCCTCCCAGCTAACGTTCATCACTTCTCCACCCTCTCGCACCTTAACTCCATGCTCCAAGCCCATTTCATCCCTACCTGTGCTTGTGTCTAGGCGTTTCCCAGTCTCTAGTAGAATCTCAGTGTATGTCTGCACTTAGTAATTGCAATTAATCGGTGCCTTACCAGGGTTTTAAATAATTGATTAGCAGTTTTTTTCTTGGGACAATACTAACTGTACAGAAAGCATTTATATAGGTTTTCTAGAAGTGTTAAGTTTGTTAAACACAGTGAGGCAAGTGCTATGCATTTCCACAATGTCTTAGAACTTTTATGAGCAAAACGCTAATCAATTTTTAGAGTTAAATAAAACCCTGCCTTACTGTTGTTCTCTCGCCTTATACTGTTTCTCACATGGTCCAATTTTGCTAGTGGTCTGCACTATGAATTTATTGTACTCATGCTGTATTAATTGTGGTTACCAACTGATTCTCTCAACCCACTACTGTCTGGTAATCAGAACCAAATGTTAGTGTTCTCCCACTATGTATTCACTTGTCTATACTGTCTTCAACTGTCTACCTATGCCCCACCCCCCCCGGACGCATCTGAAATCGAGCAGTAAACTGCTTAGTATGCCTTTCCTGGTAAAATGCTTAAATAAATAAATAAGTTTTTCTGTGACTGCACAATGTACATAATTGTTACAACTCTTAGATGAATTAGGAGGGACTTTTTAAATAAATTGAAGAGTCAATATAATGTTGTTTAGACCATGCACATCAATTAACTTGATATGTCTGTAATTGTCTATTACATTGGATATTTACTGAATGTTTAGATCCAGGCACTACAGTTCATAGTTCTTAATTATGTATCCTTGTGACTTGTCATGGAGGATTATGTAGTATGCATTGGGTTTGGGCACTTTCCTATCTATGTCTGTTTCTAATTAGTATCTAATCACCTAAGTTTAATATATTGTATTTACATTGCCTTTTGACACTGGTTTATACTGTCACATCTTTAACGCTGAAAGAGGGAGGTGATGATACCTCTGTATCAATCTCTGGTGAGACCCCACCTTGAATATTGTGTCCAGTTCTGGAGTCCTCATCTCTGAAAGGACATAAACAGAGTTGAGGCAGTCCAGAGGAGGGCAACTAAAATGGTGCAGGATCTGCATCAAAAGCCTAAGAAGACAGAGACTAAAGGACCTTAATATGTACAGACTGGAGAAAAGGAGGGAAAGGGGGATATGCTAGAGATTTTCAAATACCTCATGGGTACAAAAAAGGTTCAAGAGGGAAGCCTTTGTCAGACAAAAGGATGCACAAGAACAAGGGGTCATACAATTAAGCTGGGGGGGGTAGCATCAGGGGAAATGTAAGAAAACTCTTCTTCATAGAAAGGGTGGTGGATGCCCAGAACAACCTCCCTGAGGAGGTGGTGGGAGCAAAAACTGTAATGGGATTTAAGAAAGCATGAGATGTAGCCAGCCTGGTGGTGCTGAGGGTTGAGGTGCTGGACGCCACACCTCACGCTATAGGTTCATAGGTTCATAGAAGTGTATGAGCAATGAAGGCATATGTAAGGTTGCCCATTGTATGCTCGACACCCATATATCCTATGGGTGGAAATCAAATTTTTTGTTTCCCATATGTTTATCCAATCTTTGCTAAAGGTATTTAAATTATCACTATTAACGACTTACAGGTAAGTTATTCCACAAACCCACAACTCTCTGTGTGAAAATAGACTCCTTCTAGTGGATATACATTTTCTCCAATGAGTTTATAACCATGACTCTAGTTGATTTGACGCTTGGAGGCAGTAGTAAGTCCAATTGTGGTTCTTAAATAATCATTTTTATGTTTGCTTGCACGCATGTGCAAGAAACATAGTGCCATCATCCGAGATTTCAGAGGTGTGTCACCTCCTCCTCCAATTCAGTCAGTGTTTGTCAGGCAGCGGCCTGTAAGCTATGCATACTGAGCTTGCTCCATGACAAGCTCCAAAATGCAGTGGCATATTAGTTGAAAGTGGGAAGCTACGCTTGGAGTGAGCAGCAATAAGATATCACCTGCTCCGCGCGCAGCCTCCCCTACACACACACACACACACACACACACACACACACACACACACAGAAACTCCCCTCCCCACACACACGTGATAGCCAACGGAGGTGCTCAATCCCCTGTCGGTTCTGTGCTCCCCCCAAAGCCTCCCAAATGCCAGCTAATAGCCGACAAGGTGCCCAATCCCGTCGGCTTCACTCTCCCAGTACAAGGTGCCACGCTGGGGAGCCCATCCCAGCGTGGCAACAACTGCCATGGCCGACGAGGTGCCCAATCCCTGTCGGCTGAACGCCTCACTCGCCTCTTTAGCATGCTGGGAGCCCACCCAGCATGGCAAACATCCTGCGTCATCTCATTTTTTTTTTTCAACCAGGAAAATAAAAACGGTCCCACGTAGTCTCCCAGCACACCCTCCCACAACCCACACCCACCCACTGCGCACCCTGCCTCCCCACATCCCCTCTCAACCCTCCCTCACCCCATACTTACCTCCGGACCTCAGTGCAATGATCTTCGGTGGACCAGGAACACGTCTGCACTCTTCAAAGCCGACCATGAACTGAGGAAATGCCGGTAAGCTGTATAATGGGCTAGATGGGAGGGTTCAACTTATTCATATCTCAGGCATATTTTGGAATTTTGCACCAATTTTCAACAGGTGTTGCACTCTCAGAATGATGTCACTGTCGGCGTTTTCTGGCCCAGAGAGTGATTTTCGCCAGTGACTGCAAATCACCCTTCGGGCCTGAATAACACCATGACAGTGACATCATTCATGAGAAGGGGTCCTAAAACACCATGTTGAAAATTTTAGTAAAATTCCAAAAATGACTGTTTTACAAGCTGCATTGCACAGTTCCTCACGCAGGCTCGTAAGTTCGCAAATTTTCAATATTTTCACTCCAGATTTTCAACATTGCCATTTTACCACACCTTCTTATGAGCAGTACAGCTGTCATTTTTCACATCTCACCCAAAACATGTTTCCGCCCATGTAGCGCACAATGGCGCAGTTGGTGTGTGAAATCAATGTTCTGGACAAATTAAGAAAATCACAGTGACACTATTCATGAGCAGAGGTCTTAAAATTGCTATGTTGAAAATTTGGTGAAAAAATTCCTAAAAGTGACCCAAACGCACACCCCAATGCCTGTCATTCTCTGCTGGGTAGTGGTGGGGTTGGCTTCAGTTCAATACTTCACTGCCATTCCTATTACGCAGCTCTGTAACTTCTACACTACCACTGCCAATGCCAGCAAGCAAACATTCGGCATTGACAAATGCTTGTTAAGGTTTGATATACCAATATTAAGTCACCCCTTATTTGTCTGTATTTTACAGAAAATAGGTTACTTTTTTTAATCTATCTTCGTAACTGTTACTATGTAAAGATGATACTTTTTGAGTGAATTTACACTGAACACCCTCAGCGAGTTTTAACCCCTTATAGAAGTTAGTGCACAAAATTGAGAGCAGTATTCCAAGTGGGAACGTACCAGACTGGTGTAGAGTGGCATAATAACCTTGGAGTCTCTACTTTTGATATTTCTTAAAATAGAGCCAATTATTTTATTACATTTTTAACTTTAATTATATTATTTTTTGAAAGTTAAATTATCTGAGATTATGACACCCAAATCCTTTTCTTCCAAAATACTTTTAGATAAACATTGTTTAAGGAATAATTGAAGGATGCTATTTTTGCCCAAATGTAAGACTTTACATTTGTCAACATTAAAAACATACCATAAGCCTTTGCCCAGTTTGATAGGTTGTTTAAATGATTTTGTATGGAGCATTTATCATGAAAGGTGCTTACCAAACTACCCATTTTACAGTCATCAGCATATTTTGCACCATATCTTATCAGTAGTAGGCGGGTAGAGACCATAATATTAAACAGTATTGGACCCAGGACGGAGCCCTGGGGAACACCACTAGTCACCACACCTCGTAGACAGGTGACCCTTGACTGATTCCTGTTGAGTTCTGTTTTCCAACCATGACTGTATCCAGTTTATAATATTAGGTTGCAACTTAATTTTGACCAATTCTTGTAGTAAGACTTTATGTGATACTTTATCAAAAGCTTTGGAAAAATCCAAAAATATTACATCTACCGGAATACCCAAGTCCAAGGCAGCGCTTACTGGTTCAAAAAAATGTAGTAGGTTGGTCAAAACTGATCTTTCAGTCACCGTGTTGAAAGATATCTACTATTTTATTTCTTTCTAAATGATCTATAATATGGGCTTTAAGCAATCTTTCCATAATTTTGCCTATGATGGAAGTCAGGCTTATGGGCCTATAATTGTTAGGGTCATGTCTGGATCCACCTTTATATAGGGGTGTAACTATAGCCTCCCTCCAAGCCTGAACAACTTTACCTTCTCTGATTGATGAATTAAATAACACCGTTAGAGGACCAGAAATTGAATGACTAACTTTTTGTAAAAAATCTGGGTGGAATACCATCAGGACCAGGAGAGCTGTTTGATTTTAAAGATTTAATTTGTTTTGCAACCTCCATTTTTGTAAAAACAGGAAAACTAGAATTATTTACTAGAAGAGGCGTATTTGCAGCTTCCTTAGTTTCGAAAACTTTTATGCCAAACCCGGGTTTGGGAACGAGCCCGGGCCATTGGGAGCCAGCTGGGGGGAAGAGAGTTGAGCATCCCAATGGATGCTCTCCTCCTCCAGTGTAGGGGTGGACTACTGGGTAGAGAGAGCACCCGTAGCACTGCCATCGATGGAAGCATGGGCGATGGGGCGCATGGATCTATGGAGTCAGGGAGGGAGGACGCTGATGGGCATTTGACACCAGTATGCATCAGCACGCTGCACATCTGGATGTATGTCCTTCACGCCAGCATCCTCAGGGGAAGGGGACTAATTGGGGTAAAATGCATAAATACCCTGGTCCCCGAGCACAATGAAGCCAGGATCCCGAATCAGGGGACCCAGTGTAAGGAGTCGGGGTGAGGCATGAGCCCCCGACGGCCAAGGCAAGCAAAAAAAAAAAAGGCATGGGATAAATATAAGGGAACCTTACAAGCAAGGAAAAAAGGGGGGGGGGTAAAGTCAGAGATCAAGTAGGGTCTACAGTGTAGCAAAAGGTAGGGAACATGGGTAGACTAAGTGGGCCAAGTGGTCCTTATCTGCTATCAAATTCTATGTTTCTATGTTTCACTTCATGGTCAGGACAACCTTGTAAATAGGTCCCTTCCGGGGCATAAGTGTTTTATCCTGCTTAAAAACAAATGCTGTTATTACTACTACTACTCAACACTGGTCAATGTTTGTGTAGTATATATAGAATAATGCATGGGGTGGTGTGTTTAGTGAGATTTTGCACACACCCCAAGGTGTTGGATGCTACATATTATTTAAACATCCAACACCGAGGGGTCTGTGTAAAATCTCAAGTTAAGCACACCACCCCATATTTTATTTTATATCATTGCTGGGGAGCATTTACTCGCCACAGCAGTTATATAAAATTAAACTGCCACAGTCCAGTGTGGATGACGCTCAGTCAGCAGTCTGTCTGTGGCCAGGCAGCTGCCAAAACATTTTCCTTTTTTTTTTTCTTTACGATTACTCCAGCGACTAGGGAGAAAAGTCAGCAGCTGAGGCAATTTTCTTTTTTTTTTTTTTATTTACTCATCACCAAGTGATACTGGAGTGGTGGTGTCCCGTCGACGGTGGCCAAAGTGTCCAGCGCCTCTGAAGTGAAGAAGGGAGAGCGGAGGCAGGTGCATTTATGGAGCATTGGAAACCTGGCACATGAATTATAACCCAGGTTTCCTACGGGAGAAAATGCTCCCCAGTTATTATAAAATAATTATAGTTACTGAGCTAAAAAGATAAACCAGCCACTGAGTCCAGCAACCTGGAGGAGACAATAACCCCCAAGCAGAGGTGCCTGAAGCAGAAGGCCATTTGAAGCAGAATAAACCAGGTGCGGGCTCATAGCCTGTGTAACAACTTTCGTGTAATTTTTTTCTTCTCTTTTTCCATGTTTCTGTGGCTAATTTCTATTATCAGCTAGACCTCTTGTAAGTATGTCAGTCAGCTGAGTTAAAAAGTATCTGATAAAGTTAGCTGCCAAGAGATATGCCAGATGGCTCTGGTGAGAGATCACAATCTCTTTGGACAGTAATGAAAGAGCTGCAAGCAGAAAACATCCCTTTCATGTTTCATGGAGGGCCCTGACCAATGTGTGGAGGAGTCACTCTTGCTATGCCAGACCGGAGTAAAAACAGATTGATGGACCATATCAATTAACTCCTACAAAACACTAGCTATCTCTAAATTTAAAGACATATGTAGGTGCTACTAGGCCCCCAATGCCAAGTCAACTTCCTAGGTACCAACTGGCCCTCTAGTTATTAAGCTGAAATGTGTTGCATAATTTAGGGTAAGGTTAAAGCTGGAATGTACTGCATATATAGCATAAGGACTTTTATTGTGTATACCTCTTGTATTATATATTTTTTCTTTGTTGTTCTACATTTTATATCTTCTGTCTATGTATTTGCGAACTGTATGTGTATGTGCCTCAGGACCTCCTTGTGAATGAGTTTGCTCAACGGAGTCTTTCCTGCAATAAAACTTGAACTTGAAAGTCATGTTATTTAATTAATTAATTAATTAATTAATTAATTCTCTGAATTAACACCTTTGAGCCAGAGATTATTTTACAAAGGCTCCACATCATAGATTGCGTAAAAACAAATGGAAAATTACATGGTACAGTAGGCTGAATGGTTATACAATAAATAATTTACAATAAACAATATACATAGCATACAGTAAGAGCTATAAAAAGTGCCAAATATGATTGCAAAGGTTACCGATAATAATATTTGTATTTGCAGTCAGAAGGATGACATTGTCCAATACAGTGTTAGTACAGTCCTAACGGGAAAGTATGACAGCTGTAGGATCCAGTCAGTAAAGGTAAATGTACACCGTAAGGGAGACATTGCCCTAGGCAGGGTAAGGATGGTACTCTCGTCTGTTGGTCCTTGGCCACTGAGGAGGGGGAGACTAGGGGTAGGTCCAGGC
The DNA here is from genome assembly GCA_016271365.2 of Neoceratodus forsteri. Lineage (NCBI taxonomy): Eukaryota > Metazoa > Chordata > Ceratodontiformes > Ceratodontidae > Neoceratodus > Neoceratodus forsteri. Next base: position 118,730,120 of record CM028129.1, on the reverse strand, counting down.
GGCTTAAGGGAGGAGAGGTAGAAACAGGAGAAAATTATTAGTAAGGTTGAGTTGATTCAATGTAGGAGTTGTAAGGTGGAGAGAAGAGGGGAAGGGGATTTGGGGGTAATTGTGTCAGAGGCAATTAGGCCAGTGCTGGATTGGAAGCAGAGCAATTTGTTAGTGGAAGGGGATCCTAAGGTTATGTCAGAGGGGGTAGATGTGGAAATGAGTATTGGAGGGGGGTGGGAGAGCAGTGGGTTTGATAGAAAGAGAGAGGTATAGGTTGCCTGAGCTAGATAGAAGGAGGGAGGTAATAAGTGTGATTCCAGCTTGGCCCAGTCTCTCCAGATGGGAGGTTTCCCAGGACTTGTAAGAATGTTAAATGTATGAAGTCACATCAACATACTGGATAACATGTCATGGGGGGCAGCTGAAAGGTCTTAAGGTCTGTCAAAGACTGAAAGAGACTGTTAGGCTGGGACTCCAGAATAGTTAACATCTAAGGTTCAGGTCTGCCCTGACTCTTTAAGGTGTCCTAAGTGGGTAAGCCTCTATACTTTGGTAAAATCAGAAAGTGTAGTCAGATTTTGCTGTGTGTTTTCTGTCTGCTGTGTGCAAACATTTTCTTTCCATTTCTGTAGAATTGCTGTTTCCATAGTCCTTGTCTAGTACCATGTACCATCTGTGTAAAATATTTGGAAGTATTAAAATGTTATATTTTGGGGCCGGCCCGGTGGCACTGAGGGTTGAGGTGCAGGACGCCACACCTCGTGCCACGCCAGCGACCTGAGTTTGGGAGCAAGCTTGGAGTGCTGGGGGATGGCAGGGGTGGGAAAGGATTGAGTGCCCACAGGGCTGCTCTCCTTCCTGGGGGTGAGGTCAGGGATCACTCAGCGCATCAGTGGCTCCTGGTGTAGCTCACTGAGCAGCACATGGCTGGTGTGCCCAACGCAGGCAGGGGTTGCCATGTACCAGGATGTGCACAGGCATGGGAGGGAGGGGAGAAGAGCTCACCAGAACAGGGAAAACCCCGGTCTACGGAGTAGGTGATGGCACCTGCGCCCATGCCCACAGCCTGGTCCTTCCTGTCTGGCTTTCCAGGTTACTCTGCCCAGGTCATCTGCCACATCAGAGTTGACTGTTGAGAGTGCACAAAAGAGGAGGGGTGGCCCCACCCCGGAGGGGTTAAGCTGGGGGTACCAATCGTGGCTAGACAAGGGGGAGAGAGGAGGCACAGGTAGGAGGACTTCAGGTGGGGCAGGAGTAGGCAGGATGCCTGAGAGAGGCTCCACAGACTGTGACCAGAAGGGAAAAGAGTCCACAAAAAAAACAAACTGTTATATTTTTATAAACTTCATATTTCTGCGACTGAGTCCTTCCGGGTAGAGCTAACTGATTTCTAATTGACAAAACTGTGTTTCAGCCTCTGAAGGGAAGGCTACAGCTACCTTAATTTATTTCTAAAGTAAGGGGTTCTAAGCTCTGACAGAGAGGGGTGGGTCATCTGCCCTTGAGCAGGGAGCACTGTACTGTGTGAGCATTCGCTCTGGAGGGATTCAGACATGGGGATGCCTTGAGACAGTGTCTATGCTGAGTACTGGCAACTACTGAGTATCCTTGCAGACATCTTACGAGTTTGAGAAAGTTGGTAACACTGGCAGGCTGAGTCTGGGAGAGACAGGTTTGCCAACTGGAGGCAGCGGGTGGGATCTGAAAATTTTGTCAGTATAAAGGTAATCTGTCCAGTCAGAGAACAGGATATACAAAAGGGAACAGTATATTCCACCAGTTTTATTTATTTTGTATTAAACAAGGATAGATAGACAGATAGACAGATAGACAGATAGACAGACAGACAGAAGACATTGGGCAGGATTTTCAAAGTGTGGCACAGACATTTAGGTTCTGGTGGTACACAAAACCCTTCACCGCAACTGTACCTGATTTTATGATCTTGGGTGCAGTTGCAACAGTTTCCATGAATTACAGCAGTCTGCGTGAAATATTTGGCTCAAGCTCCATAAAAACAGCCCCCAGGATTTCCACAAGTTGGACCAGAAAAAGTTGCTCTAACTTACGGCAATTGCTGCACGGAATAAAAGATCACCGCAAGCCCCATGCACCATATCATCAGCGCACCGGCGCTTGTGGTGATCTAAGGGTTTTGAAATCCTGTCCTCAATGTCTGGGCCATATGAGAAGTATACACTGCTACATCTGCAGGAGCTGTGCCGAAGGCAATAATTGAGCATTGAAGAAGGCCAAACATGGGTAGAACCAACAAGCATCCTCGAAAAAAAATGGCCAGGGATGCACTGTAAAGTGGTCTCTGCTAGCCAAAGTTGTGAGTCGGAGGCTAGGGAGAATACAAATGAGCCAGAGTCTTTGACAGAGGCAGCTGTACAAGCAGACCAGCTATAAATATTATTTTATTATTTATTTATTTCTCAGATTAAAACCTTTGAGAACAGGCTCACTACATAGGTTCCACGTCAAAGTAAACAACATAAGACAAATTGCAATGGTACAGTGTATACAAGAGTCTTCATGAGCAAAGTGTTGACAAAGGACATTAAGTGCAGGCAATAACAAGAACGCAATGATACGGCAGTACATTAAATTAATGGCAAAAACACTATTAGAGTACTAAAATACAGACATAAAGCTAAGAGAGAAAGAGTAGGAGCGGAGGGTTAGAACCAGGGGGAGAAAAGTACAGAAAGGGGGGGACAGCAGGGGGGAGGAGAGGTAGCTGGAAGGAGAATACGACTGGAATCAGCCCAGGGTTGGGCCACGTCAGATGAGGGAAAAAAAAATCAGGAGCCTGGCAAAGCGGAGGGTCCAAGCAAGTGTTAGGATGCTGGTTGCAGGTGTGGGGGATTAACTAGCAGTGCAGGACATTAAGGGATAGGGAAGCAAAACCAAGGTAGGGGCAAGGAAGGAATTCAGTGGTGAGTGGGTGAGAACTGGCAGTGGGTCAAGGAAGGAAGGAAGGAGGGGGAAGAAGAATGATTCAGGAGTGGAGGGGGGAAGCAAGCAGTAAAGGGGGGATGAAGAAAGGTTGGGGTGAGGAAGAGAGGAGCAGGAGTGGGAGGTGGGGCTGGTAAGAAAGAACTAGGGGCTGGTAAGAAAGAACTAGGGGCTGGTGGTTCAGGGCACTATTGGAAAACAGCTGCAAGAAGCATTAGCAGCCAGGTGCGTTCTTAGATCATGTTAAAAGCATTGGGTTGGAAGCAATGCCAGAGGGAAGGTTGTTAATCCATTTAGGCACACGGTGGGCAAAAGCTCCTTGATCAAGGGGGGTACAGCACCTGGGGACCTTGAGGACCGTGCTCCTGGAGCTTCGAGTGGAGTGGGCACTTTCAAATGTGGTGAGGAGCTTCTGGACCCCGAGGGGTAGAATACCTAAACTTGCTTTTTATGCTAGCAGGCAGGTCAGGAACTTGAGCCTATCCTCGAAATGAAGCCAGTTTGCTCGTGCGTAAAGGTCACAGATGTGGGTAAACCGTTCAGAGACAGTGGCGAGGTGGCAAGCCTTATTTAAGGCAACTCTGATGCGCTTAAGGGCAGTGTCTGTTACTGCCCCATAGATTACAATTCCATATTCCAGGCGGGAGATCACAGAGCTGCAGATCGCAAGGTTGAGGGCTTCCAGGGCAAGGCTATGCTTATGCCTATAAAGAAGGCCGATGCGTATGTTGAGGGCCTTAGCGATATTATCAATGTGGTTGACAAAAGACAAGGAGCTACCAATTGTGACCCCCAGGTATTTAAATTGCTGTACCTGGTCTAGAGGTGCTCCATCAACATTTGTGATGGAGAAAGGGTGAGTTTGGAGCTTGTTCTGAGGGCTAGCCAATGTCACCATCTTGGATTTTTTGTAATTCATGACAAGTTTGTGGTCCTTGAACCATCTCTCAACTGCAGTAAAGTTATCCTGTAGGGTGCGTTCCAGGATGAGAGGGTCCATGTTGGAAGAAAATAGGACCACGTTGTCAGCGTAGAGCAAAATATTGCAGCGACAAGCTTGAGGCAGCTGACTTAGGAATATGCTAAACATGTTGGAGATGGAGCTTGCTCTGGTTAAGATGAGGCAGAAGCTGAGATCCAAAAGAGAACGATGAAAGCTGAGGAGCAAGAGAAGTAGCACCAGCATGAGCAGGAGGAGCGAGAGAAAGAGTGCCAGCATGAGATTCAAATGAAAGTGCATGAGTATGCGAGACAGATGGAGATGCTGTGCCAGAGGACATCACCACAGACTGTAAGTAATGGCATGAGGGGGTTGACCAGAAAGCCAAAATTAATTCTAAAATGTTTCCCAGATATGAGGAGAGGGATGATCTGAATTTGTTGTCAAAGATGATGTGCAACGGTTTTTACATATTTTTAAGAAAAGCTTAAAAGCTGAAATTCAGGTTCTTGTCATGATTAGTGTTTCCTGAAAATCTCATGCTGTTTGAGTTTGTGGTTTTCTTTAAATCAGCATTTATTAACTTTCTCTACAGAGGCTGAAAACTGGAGTTATTTTGGTCCTCTCAGTCAAGCTTAGAGAGCGATGACATCATTTTGGAGTAGCTTGCTGTTTCAGATTCCCAATCAGAGCAGCACTCTGTAGAGTTAATGGTTTGCTGAGCTCTCCAGGTTTCTTACAAACCCAGTCTCTGGTCTGTGTTTAGATAGATCAGCTTAAAATCTATCATTCTCTTCCTTTAAAAAGCTAATCATATGAGTTTCAATGCTGAATTGAAGTAGTAGAAATCTTTCTCTGTGAGAAATCAGCTTGCATGTATGACAGCTCTGTTCTTTCTAATCAACTCAGATTTGTTTTCTAACTATAGAACACAGGGCTGTTTAATGAATATAGAATAAATCTAAATTTTGTTCATTCACAGAAACAGTTTGTCTTTGATGTAGCCTTCATAAATACATTCATGTAAGAACATTTTGTTTTATGTCAGATTGACAAACAGGTGCCTGTCACACTCAGCTACAGTATTTACATAGAAACATAGACTTTGATGGCAGATAAGGACCGCTTGGCCCACCTAGTCTGCCCATTCCCTACGCACTGGATAAGCTACAGATTCTAGTTAACCAACAGCCTACTTCCTCCTACCCTTCGCTATAATTGCCTTATGTCTGTCCCATGCATTCTTGAATTCCCCAACTGTTTTTGATCCCACAACCTCTTCAGGAAGGTGGCTCCATGCATCCACAACCCTCTCCATGAAAAAATATTTTCTGACATTGCCCTGAGCCGTCCCTCTAGCTTCAAACTGTGCCCTCTTGTTCTTGCGCATCTCTTTCTCTCAAAGATGCTCCCGTCTTGGACTTTGTTGATTCCCTTGAGACACTTTAAAGTTTCTATCATGTCCCCCCTCTCCTTCAAGGGTATACATATTAATCTCTTTCAGTCTCTCCTCATATGGCTTCTGTTGCAGACCCTGCACCATTTTAGTTGCCCTCCTCTGGACCACCTTCATCCTGTCTATGTCCTTGCAGAGATGGAGTCTCCAGAACTGCATGCAGTACTCCAAATGGTGTCTCACCAACTGTCTGTACAGAGGGATAACAACTTCCTGTTTTCTACTAGTGATGCCTCTCCCTATGCATCCCAGTATCCCTCCAGCCCTCCTTACTGCCTTCTCACATTGTTTGCCTACCTTAAGGTCATCTGACATGACTACCAAGAGGTCCCTTTCCATTTATGTTGTTCTTAGTGCCTCCCCACCAATTGTGTACTCTTCCCCTGGGTTTTTTTTCCCAGGTGCATTACTTTGCACTTTTTTGCATTGAATCTAAGCTGCAATAGTTTTGACCATTCCTCCAACCTTGCCAAGTCCCTTCTCATCCTTTCCACCCCCCCCCCTTGTGTATCAACCCGGTTGCAGATTTTTGTATCGTCTACAAAGAGGCATAATTTTCCTTCCAGCCCCTCTGCAATGTCTCCTATAAAGACATTAAAGAGGACCTGTCCCAGTATTGAACCCTGCAGTGCCCCACTAGTAACCACCCTTTCTTCAGCGTGCACTCCGTTTACTATTACCCTCTGCGTCCTGTTGGTCAGCCAATTTGTTATCCGGGCTATCACTGTGGGACCCACTCCCAGGCTGGCTAACTTGTTTATTAATCTTTTGTGTGGGACTGTGTCAAATGCCATGCTAAAGTCTAGGTAGGCCACATTTATAGCCCTTCCCTGGTCTTCTACTTTGGTCACCCAGTCAAAGAAATCTATCAGATTCGTCTGACATGACCATCCCGCTGTGAATCCATGTTGCATCTGGTTCTGTGCCCCGCTGACCTCTAGGTACTCAACAATTCTTTCTTTCAGAAGTGATTCCACCATTTTCCCTACCACTGAGGTTAAAATAACAGGTCTGTAGTTCTCTGCCTCTGTCTTGGTCCCACTTTTGTGAAGAGGAATCACATCTGCCCTCTTCAAATCCTCAGGTACCACACCATCCTCCCATGATTTGTTAAAAAGGGTAGTCAGTGACGTCACTAGATCTCTCCTTAGTTCTTTTAGAATTCTGGGAAGAAATCCCGTCGGGCCCCATTGCTTTGTCCACCCTGAGTTTTAGGAGTTCTCTCAGGACCCTTTCTTCTGTGAATGGACTGTTATCGACCCCCTTGTCCAGAGTGCTTCTATTGCTTGGTTTAGGTTACCACCCCCTCTTCTTCTTTTGTGAATACTTCTTTTGTGAATACTGAGCAAAAGTATTCATTCAGTATCTCTACTTTACCACTGTCATCCTCTGCCCACCACCCCTCCCCCTTTGTTAAGCCTCACTATCTCTTCCTTGGTCTTCCTTCGCTCCCTGATGGTTTTATCCCCCTTCTTAACAGAGTTGGCTATCTTTTACTCAGTTTGGGCCTTTACTATTCTGACTGCCTTCCCCGCTTCCTTCTGCTTTAACTGGTACAGTTCTCTGTCCTGCTCATTATGTGTTTCCTTATACTTCCTGAATGCTATCTTTTTCTCCCTAACCTTTCCCGCAGATGTGCTGTCTGAATGCATGAACTTCAGTTCTTTGGTGGTTTCTGTGTGAAAATACATCATGTATGTGTATAACTAAAAACACCATATGGCATCCCGGTGCACCATGTCTCTCCCCACAGTTGAGGCAGCTGCAGTCTACTGCCACCTGTCCCTTGCCCCACATGTTCCCTGCCTTCTGCTCCACATTTGAGGCTGCTGCACCCTGCTGCCTACTGTCTTCTCGCACACAGTCAGGGATTGTGTTCCCTGCTGCCTCCATCCCCTGCCTAAAGAATCAGGGCTGCTGCCCTCTGCCATCCCCTGCCCAAACAGTTGTGGTTGCTGCATTCTGCTACCCTCTCTCCCCCACCCCAGCTGCACCTGTTACCCCCTGTTCCTGTCTCCACAGTTAGTGCTGCTGTGCTGTGCTAAGCCCTGGAGTGCCAGGTTCTCTGCCTCCACAGCTGGGGTTGCTGCACCATGCTGCCTTAATCACCGGATGTGGGGTTTTTGCTGCACCCTGCTACCCACTTCCATTGCCCCAAATGGGCAGGGCTGCTGCACCACATGTACCCCATCTCACAGTCAGGGCTGCTGCACCCTGATGCCCCTATGTCCTACACCACAGTTGAGACTTCTGCACCATGCTGTCCTCTATCCCCTGTCACCACAGACAGGGCTGCTGCAGAAGCCTTGCATTCTAACATGAATGTATTTATGAAGGTTACATCAAAAACAAAAACAGTTTCTGTGAATGAACAAAATGTAGTTTTATAGTCACTAAACAGCCCTGTGTTACAAACATATGAACATACAAAACTGCCAGCAGAAACAGGCCTCACAGTCTATTGAGTCTGCTCGAGTGTGCAGCTAGACCCCATCTCACAGCTGCCCCTCCGGCCCCTCTCTTCCTAGTATTCCTTGCCCTTCCCCTGTCCCAACCCCTCTTGAAACTGCCCACCATCTTACAGGGCACTGTCTCATCTGGTAAGGTGTTCCATTTGTCCACCACCCTTTCAGTGAAAAAATGTCTCCTCATTTCCCTCCTGAATCTCCCCCCCCCAATCTCAATCCATGCCCTCTTGTGTCCCCCCCCTTTCTCATCTGGAAAATCCCTTCTGTGTTGGTCTTGTTTATCTCTTTTGGATACTTAAAGGTCTCGATCATATCAGCCCATCCCTCCTTTCCTCCAGTGAATACATATTCAGCTCTCCCAGCCTGTCCTTGTAGGGCTTGCTCTCTAATCCCTGGATCATTTTTGTGGCTATTTTCTGCACCCCCTCCAACAATCTGATATTCTTCTTCAGGAATGGATGCTAGTACTGCACACAGTACTCCAGGTGGGGCCTGACCAATGGCCTATACAGGGGCAGGATAACCTTCCTTCTTCTGGAGGAGATCCCTCTTCCAATACACCCTAGCCACCCGACGGGCTTTTGCTGCATCTGCTACCCACTTCCATTGCCCCATCGCTTCCATTGTGTTATATAGTTAGAAAAAAAACAGAGTTTTGATTAGAAAGAACTGAGAGCTGTGATACATACAGGCTGATTTCTCACAGAGAAAGATTTCCACTACTTCGATTCAAATGAAACTCAAATGATTAGCTTTTTAAAAGGAAGAGAATGATTGATATCAAACTGATCTATCTAAACACAAACCAGAGGCTGGATTTGTAAGAAACTTGGAGAGCTCAGCAAACCATTAACTCTACAGAGTGGTGCTCTGATTGGGAATCTGAAACAGCAAGCTATTCCAAAATGATGTCATTGCTCTCTAAGCTTGATTGACAGGACAGAAATGACGCCACTGTTTTTACCCACTGTAGAGCAAGTTAACAAATGCTGATTAAAAGAAAACCACAAAACCAAACAGCATGACATTTTCAGGAAACACTAATCATGAGACAGGGACTTCAATTTCAGCTTTTCAATATTTTGTTAAAAATATGTAAAAACCATTGCACATGATCTTTAAGATGTTTCAAAAGACTCTGTGGGCAATTTGAATTGAGCAGGGCTTCCTGGGCAATTACCTGATTGCCACTGCTTACAGGCAAGGAATTAGAAACGTTTGCCAGAATGGAGAATGAGGACTGCATGGATTATGATAAAGTGAAAAATGCCTTGCTAAAGCATTTTGAGCTAGCCCCAGAGGTCTATAGACAAAAGTTTAGAGGGTTAAGAAAGGCACCGAGGGACAGCTATGCTGAAATGTGTGTGCTGGTGAGTAACTTGTTAGAATGCTGGGTAGAGGGCGCAAAATATCACTCTGCAGAGGTAATAAATGGTTTATTTCTTCTGGAACAGTTCTTAAAAACTGTACCTGATGATCTGAGAATGTGGTTGTTGGATAGAACTCTGAGCTCTGTGAGGGAGGCAGCTGAGAGGGCTGAGCAGTTCATATTGTCAGTGTCAGTGGCTCAGCAAGTAGCACAGTCGCCTCTGAGGCCGGGAGATCAGAAGGCTATGGGTTCTATCCCCACACCAGGCACTTGGGTTGATATCCCAATACTGACACTGTAGTGCAGCATGAGGGGAGTGCTGCACTCCTTAGGTGCCGTCTTTTGAATGAGATGTTAAACCAAGGTCCCGTCTGCCTGTTCTGGTGGTTGTTCAGGTGGATGTTAAAGATCCCCCTTGGTACTTCTCGAAAAGAGTAGGGGAATTTTATTGGAAAAATCAATACAGGATATACAAATAATAATACAAAAATAGATCATCATAAATAAAACAATATAACACATGCAACTCCCAAATCACTGTGAACCTTACTTAACCCAAAACCCTAGTTATAGCATCCCTTCACCAGTGTTTGCTAATACATAGTTCACACCTGTAAGATAATCTAGAGACACTAAAAAAGGCAAACAAAGGAAAACGAAAAAATAAATAAAAGAAGATAAAAGAGAAAACAAATATACATTTACATCGGTTTCAATACCTCCTTAAAACCTTTTCATATTTTCTGTACTTTCTTCCAGTTATGATAACCTAGATCTTTTTGATAAATTTCCTTACAAGCCACTTCACACAGTTTTCCTACTGACAAATATGGCTTCCGATGTTGTTGTAAAACATACTTACTGCTAGCCTGCCAGAGGTGGAATTTTAAGACTATAAAAAAACCTCTGAAGTCCCACCATCGTACTTTCCCAATCTACCAGAATAATCTCCTACAACAATCTGATTATATGATAAATTATTTAGCCAAGGGAGTTGACATCTTACAGCCAAAAAATTACATAGGCTCAGAGTATATATATATACAATCTAGAAAAAAGTGTTCCACTGTTTCCACTAGGGCTAAACATTCATTATATGGGCAATTTCTTTCATCCAACGCCTTGTGCTTCCAATTGCCCTGGACATTAATCTTGCCATATGTGCATAGCCAAAGGTTGTCCCACATACGTGCCGGAATGCAAACATTACACAACTGATGTATAGCTGTGTTAATCTTTCCTGTGTGGCAACCTTTAAAATCTGACTCAGAAGGGCCTACCCTTGTCAAAATATCTTCATATAGCAGTTTCCTTGAAAAAGTCAAGATCTGGGACTTTGTAAGCAGCCATTGGCTCATTTTTTTAATAGAAGGCTTTAAAAGCCCTGGTATATGTAGAGAAGGAATTATTTTAAAGGGGGCCTCCAACCATTTCTCCCCAAATTGTGTAAATTTCCTTGAAACCAGTCTTTATTAATCGAAACACCCTCCTGTGCTAGGAGTTTAAAGGAGCCTGCCCAAAATAAGGTGTGAAAAAACACCAAGGGGAGAATCATCCCCACCCTACCCCCATGTCCACTAAGGTATGTGAAATCCCCCTTAACCGGGTTGAGGCGACTACTCCATAACATCTGGAAAAGTAGGCTGTACACTCTTGTTTCCAGCTGGAATGGAATAAGGTAAACCCATGCTGTACATAACAGAATAGGTATAAAAAATTGCTTAATAATAAGTATTATTTTAGCTTTAGACAGATTCCAGCCTTTCCATCTGGCCAGCCTTTGTTCACATTTCAGGACTGCTTCATGACAGTTTTTGTGTGCCATATTCCCTTCCCGTATATATAGTAACTCAAATGTATTTTGTTTGATCACAGTGTGACGTGGCGCCTCTGATGAACGCCTATTTAAGAAAACCTGTACTATGTAATTAGTGAGTAACCAGTTAAGGGAGTATCTTGACAATGCTAACCTCCTAAACCCAGCTCAATCTGGATTCAGGGCCAAGCATAGCACTATCACTGCACTAGCCAAGGTCACAAATGACTGGCAATCCGAGTTAGATAAAAAGAATAATGTCTGTGCAGTATTCCTGGACCTGAGCAAAGCATTCGATACTGTGGACCACGAGTTACTACTTTCATCCCTGCACTCCATTGGCCTAGATCCACCCTCCCTTAAGTGGTTCAGATGCTATCTCACCGGTAGGTCACAGCAGGTAAAAGCTGAAGGTGACCTATCCCCATTAAAACCACTGTCAAGAGGAGTCCCCCAAGGTTCTATTCTAGGTCCAATCCTTTTTGCCATTTATATAAATAATATTGATTCAACCCTTACCAATTCCTCTGTACACCTCTTTGCTGATGACACTGTTCTGTATGTCAGCAACCCTTCGCATGCAGCTGCTCGTGAAATCCTACAAACAGAATTCTCCTTGCTACAATATCAGCTACTCGAAAAAAAGCTTCTGTTAAATGCAAAGAAAACTAAAGCAATGATGTTCACAAATCAAAGCTCCATCAGCACATCCTCTTCAATCATTCTCCCCCAGCTATGCACTATACTTGGAGAAAATCTGGAGTATGTAGAAAACTTCAAATACCTAGGTGTGTGGATTGACAACAGATTTGACTTCACTAATCGTTTAGAAGAACGGTTAAAAAAGCTTCGCCAAAGGCTTGGCCTTCTCTATAGATTAAAACCCTTCCTAAACAGAGACTCAAAGATGAGGTTAGTCCAGGCCATTTTTCTATCAGTTGTTGACTATGCAGACTTCCTTTATAGTCACTGCCCCATCTCCTACCTTCACAAGTTGGATACCTTATATCGTAGAGCAATAAGGTTCATTACAGATCTGTCATCTAATACCCATCATTGCTCTCTTTATGCTGCAGTTGGGTGGGTTTCCCTTCACCTCAGAAGGAACAGAAATACAGCACTATAGATTTACAGAGCGTTGTCAAAAAAACTTCCTAACTATATCCTGGACTGCTTCACCCAGACCTCTCTTAGCTCCTATGCCCTAAGAAGCAACAACATCATCCTGCTCAAATTGCCCAAATTTAACACCAGGCTAGGGAGGGCAGCAATCGGCTATTCTCTAGCTATAGCATGAGGACACCCTACAAAAATCCCTAAAACTGTCCAATTCATTCCATTTGCATCCTTTAAACAGCACTGTACAGTCTTCTTCAAAGAGAAATGCAGTTGCTACCGCTAGAGCTAGCATTGTCATCTCACAAATCTCCCTTCCAAACCATATATGGCATATTCCTTCCAGATAGACACCCCATCTTATGGCACCCAGTAATACCTTCACCATCCTAGTATTACATTATGTTGAGTGTCTGCCATGGCCCCCCACTGGGATATGTATATACTGTACATACTGCAAAAATTAGCTTAACTTTCCTGTAACCAATTTTTATCATGTGAATTTACTGTACATCACTCTGTTTATAAACATTATTTTCCCCTGTATGTATAACTGTCCTATATAAGTGTATGATGTATCTGTTGTGTATCAACTATTGAACCTTGACCTTATCAGGTCCATCTTGTAAATGAGCCTTGCTCAATGATGTTCGACTGAATAAATAAAGATTTGATGATGATGATGATCTAAAATGCTATGTACTGTATGTCCTCAATGTGACGAGGTACCTTTGGAAACAAGCCACTGGCTCAAAGGTTGTAAACTGATTCTCACAAATAAATAAATAGTCCTAAGACTTTGATTGGTTCCAATTTAATCTTGATTCCTGCTATAGTGACTTTACTCCGGGTACCCCCTATCTGAAGTCCTATACATTTATCCTTATTTATTGTTGCTCCTGCTATTCTTGAGAATTTTGCCATTTCTGTCATAGCTAGTTCTATACTGGGGGTATCTTGGCAAAATAATAAAAGATCATCCGCGTAGGCTAACACTTTAAGGGTTGGTCCTCCTTGTGGATTAGGTAAACCACTAATATTACTATTTTCCATAATGTAACGTATAGAGGGATCTAGGTAGAATACATATAATAAAGGGCTGTGGGGGTAGCCCTGCCACACCCCACTATAAACTGGAATTCCCCTCCCCCAAGTATCCCCCTATCAAGGGTACAATGGTGGCTACACCATATAGGGTAGCAATTAATTTAATTATATTACTGGGAATAGCATATTTACCTAATATCTGGAAGAGAAAGCATGAGATACTCTGTCAAAAGCTTTGCTTTGGTCCATCGCTATCAGAAAGCCTTGTATGTTATGTCTACTACAATATGTAAAACTGTCCCTGATCCAAAGGTACCCCTGGATATTCCTCCCAGGTATGTAGCAAGTCTGAGAGGGATGAATTAATTTCTTTACCGTCAATTGTAATCTTTTATGTAATATTGTTGTTAGAGTTTTCCAATCCATATTTAATAATACAATAGGCCACCAATTTTGAATAAAACCTTTATCCCCCGATTTATACAACAATCTCAGTAGTCCAGTTGCAAATTCAGGGTGAATTCTCCCAGTCAGGAAAATATCTTGGAATACTAGATGAAGCATACCGGCCAATTCCTTCTTAAAAGGTTGATAAATTTCAGTGGGTAACCCATCCCATCCTGGAGACCTATGTTTTTCATCCCTGAAATTACTGTAAGAATTTCTGCTACAGTAATTGGTGTCGTAAGTGCCTCTTTTTCATCACTACTTAGAGTGACCAAGAAAGGGCATAAATATTCAGTTCTATCAGGGAAACTCCCTATTTGAATATTAGATAATGTGTGGACATAGTCTTTTATAATGTCTTCTACCTCAAATTTAGCTTGACAAAGTTTACCATTACTATTTATTAGTTCATTTAGATTCAAAGAGCCAACTCTGGATTTACAAGCTGCATAAGGGTCACTCGTTGGGGTTTTCTGCATTCCAAAATTTAGTTCAGCAGAGAGTGTGGCCGCTCTATCATATTGATACATTTCATTTGGTTTTTCAATTTTTAAACTTGGGCTGAGTAGTCTTTCCCAGCTCTGGCAGTTAAGGAAAATAAATATTGTAATTCTCCCCGTAATGAGAGGTATTTCAAAAAATTCCCATTCTGCTTCTGTGCCCCCTGTCATTGTAGCCAAGTCCAAACAATTTTTTTTGTGTCCTCCCACCAGTCTCCAGCTGAGTCATATAGACACCGTACCATCATTCTGTCCGATAGCTGTTGCATAAGACCCGTATGTACAGTGTATATTTTTTTTCAGAAAATAGAGACATATTAGCTCTTCATCTGCTTTTAATACCAGGTGGATCGTGAGTCAACAAAATTTTTAAACTTAATTTTAAATGATCAGAAAACTCACAGGGCAACGTATGTAGCCCTTTAATTTTAGTGTTTGGAGATAAAAAAAAATAAATCAATACATGTAGCTAGGGATCCTCTAAAATAAGTTTTCATAGGAGTCAACTCTAACACAGAATATGCATCTTTCAACTCTGCCTTGTTAAGACATTGGAGTAGGGCGTTGGAGTCACAGTACACTTTTTTTCCCTAGATTAACCCTATTGACAATATCAATAGTACAATTAAAATCACCCCCTAAAATAACAGATCTTGCCATTGCTAAATAGGGTTGGATTTTTCCCCATATCTCAATTCTTTCTGTTTTAACCTGAGGGGCATAAACATTTATGAACCAAAAAGATTTCCCTTCCCACAGGCCATCCAAAATCAAAACTCATCCAGGGATTAGATCAATACATTTTTGCAAAGTAAATCCAGTCCCAGAGAATAAGATTCCTACACCATCTACTTTATCCAAACCGAAAGACCAGTAGGAAGGTCCCCATACCCACGCAGTCCAAGTGTAGTTCAGATGATAAGAGTCCTGCACCCAGGTTTCCTGTAAAAAGATAATGTCAGCTTGCCCTTGATGTAATGAGGAGAATAGAGCAGTGTTTTTTTGGAATTCCTAATGCTGCAAGCATTAAGGGACATGGTGTGTACTTCTTTCATTTAAGTAAGGTCAGGTTCAATGAGGTCTGTACAGGACAGAGTATTATGGGGCTTGATTCTAGGGAACAGTATGTTTTTTCCTTCTTCTTTTTCTTCCTGCAATCTTTATTTTCTGGCAAAGGTAGGGAGTGAGTTGAAGTGTCAGATTCTATTTCATCACAATCAGTATCCCCCCAATTTTTGTGTGGGGTGAGAATCTCAAATTTATTTGTAGTGAGAACCACAGGGGTTTGAGCAACCCGAAGTCTTGCACTGTGCCTCCTGGCAGGTTTGGCCCATTCTGTTGAGGGAGGAGGGGTCATCTCTTGAGTAGCTGGGGGGGTCATATAATAAAGGTGTAGGTAACTGCTGCATGCTTGGAGGTGAGGTAGACGAAGGACAAGGAGCCTGCAAAGGGGTGGGGGTAGGGATAGGAGGGGAGGTATCCTGGTCATCTAGGCTTCTCTCCTGGTCTTTGCACAGTGCCTCATGTGGACTTTGTCTTGTAGTCTCCTTGCTTGGGGTAGCTCTAGGTCTAGATGTTGTATTTGTTGGTTCCTGAGGTGTCACTGTAGTCTGGGCATCTCGGATCAGGGCATCCTGATTAAAACCTCCCATCCAGTTATGGGCTGCCCAGGGACATTTTTGGAATGCATGTCCCACAGTATCACAAAGATTGCATTTTGCTACATTCATACAGGCTGTGCTAACATGATTAAATTCTCCACATAAAATGCACTGTAGTTTGTCGCAAGCACTAGCCAGGTGAGAACGATCTCCACATTTGTGGCGCACCTTAGGTTGGTATGGGTATAAGCAAATACCTCAGTCTTTCCCAATAAAAAAGTTATTGGGGATGTGTTTGATACCTTCTTCAGTTTGGAGCAATCTGATATGAAAATGCCATCCACCGGTCCAAAATTGTTCAGAAACAATGATAGGTTCAGGGGGCCCAAGAATTGTTCATTTCTTTTGTAACCAGTGATTGATATCACTGACACTGACCCCCTCATTTCTAAACATGACAGTGATTCTCTTAGTGAGAGGCATAATTAGGGGGATTGCAATAAAGGGGGTCCACAGTGATGAATACTTTAACTGATTGTACTTGACCCAAAACTGTTCCAATCCCCGTGGTGCATGAAAGCTGATGTCAAAATGTTCCTCCCCTGAAATATGAATTAGGGCGTGAACCTCCCCTGGGGTAAAATGTAGTGAGTCTTTAATTAGGGTTCTACCCACATATTCCCTATCTGATAAAACCTCAAGTCCCCCTCTGAATCGCAAAAGGAATGCGTTTCTTCTTGGTTTAAGCATTGTCCTGTCAAACAAGTTGGAGAGTTTAGGCCTCCGAGGGGGAGGAGACTTTGCTCTTTGTTCCTGTTCCTCTTCAGCGCTAGAACTTGCAGCACTGTGGAATTGTTTCTGTTCTTGATCCCCACCAAGCTCCGACTCTGGGATTCCCTGCTGAATAGCCCCCTCCTTCTGCCCCACACTATCAGGAGTCTGTTCAGGTATCTCCGGGTGACCATCAATATTAATTTGTTGTTGCTGAGCTTGTTGTACAGACCCTAGTGGTTGTTCAACATCCAAGTTCTGGGGGGGTCTACCGAAATCTGTGGGTCAGGTACTGCACACATGAAAATAAAAGGAGATTGTGGTATTTTAGACCTCAGTAACATTGTGGTCAATCAATACAGTAGGGTTATGAAAAAGGTGACTTACCCCAGGTTGGTCCCACTTACTGGTCTTTTCGGATATTTGCAGTAAAGGTGCCATGATTAGATTTTCAGTCATTGACTCATTGCCTTCTGTTTGAGAGAGGTTATCTGTAAAGTCACAGGAGTCATCAGGCACCCAGACTCCTTGTGCACCCTGCATCCAACCTGCTCGTAGAAGCGCTTTATCAGGTGGCCAGTCCAGTTCCATCTCATGGGGCGAATTAATCATAAAAGCTTCTTTAATTCTGTCCCGGGTAGTAGGTGTAGAGTCATAGTTATCAGGCCTAGATTGGCCTTGCCTTCAATTCCCCTTGGTAGCAGTCTCGTCCTCAATTTTCCTCCGTTTAGTTTCTTGTGACTGTTAATCCATCGGTCCCCTCTGCGGGGTATGCTCCGTATTAGAAAGATCCACTTCCAACTGTTTGCTCGTAGTGCTGATGTTTTCTTTTAGTACACTGTCCTCTGATCTTACAGCAGGTTCAGTTGTGTCCATTGGAGCGGGCTGCAAGCCCTCCAGCATGTTATTTGAATCCGTGGTTTTTTTTTGGAAATGTGAAAAAAGCTTGCTCAGATGTACTCTGGCTGTATTCCAGCTCCATTTCCACAGATTCATAAGTCACAAGGGAGCTTGCCTGTCCTGCGAGCTGCTCCTTCCTTGCATTACCATCCTCCTCTGAATCCTCAATCGTCAGACGCAGGAGCAGCACCCCCTACCGAAGAGTAGAGGAATTTCCCCAGTGTACTGGCCACATTTCCTCCATTCACTAGAAATACCACCAACAGTTTAATCTGATTCTGTTTCAGTTGGTTACCATCTGTACCCCCAGTCGACCCTGAAAAAGGGACTTCTAGTCTCAGTGGGTCTACTGGGTCAACAAAATACAATAAATAATAAATAATATCCTGCTGACCATCCTTTCTTCACAAAGGTAATGAGGAAGGAACATCAGGTTTTTTTAAAGGAACCTGGGGGAGGGAGGAACCTAAAGGAAGCCAGCCTGTGCCTGAACCGAAAGGGAAACCACCTGGTTTCAAAAGTATGGAGCGAACGCAGGTGCTATATCTGCCAGAAACTTGGGCATTTGTCTTATGATTGTCCAAAAAATATGAAAAAAGGGGTTAGTGCAGCAGTAAGGGCTAGCTTAGGTAGCTCACAGCAGATAGTGGCCTGTACAGTGAGTGAAGTGCCCTCTAACTCCACTGCACATATTCATACGGTGGTGGTTAATGGCTTGGTAACCCAGGGATTGAGGGACACGAGGCCTCTATTTCTATGGTGAAGTAGGATTTGATTCTGGTGGATCAGATCCTAGCTGGACAGTTTTCTAGAACTGGAGCAGTGACACATCCTGTGGCCTCAGTGCCAATGGCCCAGATTATTCTAAGCTGGGAAGGTAGCCAGTGCATATTGGAGGTGGCTGTTGTACCATACCTGCCCAAGCATGTAATTATGGATAATGGCTTCAACTATAGGGCAATATGGTATGTGTCACTACCCATGGCAAGGCAAGGGAACCAGCTCCTGAGGACACAGAGGGGGCAGTGCGCAAGGAAGCAACACCTACCTCAGTAGCAGGAGAAGTTGTAGCTGAAGAACAAGCTGGGAGCAGCACCTCTGAGCCACAGCTACAGACTGGGGAAACCCCAGCCATAGGCAGCTCTCCCACAGCAGAGTGTGTTTTGGGAAGGGTTGGGCATGCAGAGCTAGGGAGAGCTCAGCAAGCTGACCCATCCCGGCAAATACTAAGGGAGTTACCCACCAAGGTGAAAGGCGACTCTGTGAATCCTGAGAAAAGGGAGGTGTACTGGCAGAATGGACTCCTGTACTGTAAACGGGTTACTAAAGGAGGACTGGAGGAAGGGGTACTCCAGTAGATAGTATAGGAAGCGTTTCTGGACTTAGCCTATTACATATCCTTTTCTGGACACCTAGGGGTCAGCCATACAAAAAAGAGGCTTACTAACATCTTTTACAGGCCCAGTATTTTTTTTTTTTTATATTGTATTTTAGCCCCCACTCTAGCTGGCGGCCCCCTTATTGACTGCCCCCCCCCCAGCCCTGTCACCCGGCTCTTCCACGGCTTACCTGCATCTTCGTCCTCAACCAGAGAACTATGGCTGTGCCCGGCCACTGGTGCAGGGCCTGTGGAGGGTCAGTCGATCATCCTGCCAGCCAGGAGGTTTTTCCTCCATTTCCTCCCTCCCCCGTTGCTGGGGCACGACAAGCCAAAGTACGACATGCAGTGTGTGCATGCTGTGGAGTCCTGCAGCACCCTCCCTTCTTTAGGCATCCCCAACCCATCCTACCCTCAGGCCTCCACCTGGGGGCAGTCATGCGGCAGCACTGCCAAACCACCATCCCCGGAAGAGGAGAGTCATCCTCTGGACACTCGATCCTCTCCCTTCCTCCCCACCCCCTGGCTGACCCCCAGCAACTTGTGTCCGCATGTGAACATGGGTCGCCAGTGTGGTAGGAGGCAAGGCATGATGCCGCAGCCTTCCACACCACTAGGCTGGCTGCCAGTCCAGTATTTTTAAAGATGTGGTAAACTACTGCTGGATTAGTCTGCGATGTCAGAGGGTGGGAAAGGATGGGGACAAGGCTAACATGGCTTTGATCCCCCTAATTGTTACTGAACAGCCATTTTGACAAATTGCTGTGGACATTGTGGGGCCATGCAGCACCCTAAGTTGCACCCACAAACAGTACATTTTGGTGGTCATAGATTACACCATGAGGTACCCAGAGGCAGTGATCTTGTCCTCCATCAAGGCTGCAAAGGTGGTCAATGAACTGCTGGGAATATTTAGCCAGGTGGGTTCCCCCAGGAGATATTGTTGTACCGGGGCACCAACTTCATGTCTGATCTGATGGTTAGTCTTTGGAAGAAGTGTGGGTTAAGGCAGCTCAGGGCCTTGCCATACCATACCACACCATACCACCCCCAGACTAACGGTCTGGTCGAGTAATTCAATGGATCTCTTAAGACCATGTTAAAGGCATTCACTGACCAGCATGAGAGAGACAGTGGGACAAGTACCTACCCCATCTCTTATTAGCATATAGGGAAGTACCCCTGGAATCCACAGGGTTCCCACCCTTCAAGCTCCTGTTTTACCGTAGGCTAAGGGGCCCCCTTGATTTGGCAAGGGATGAATGGGAGGGTCAGCTTGCTCCCCAAGGGGACTCTGTTGTGGAGTAAGTCCTGAATTTCAGATCATGGCTCAAGCAGTTAATGAGGTTTGCCCAGGAGCACCTGCTGCTGCACAACAGAGACAAAAAACATAGTACGACGGTGGGGCCAGAGCCTGGGAGTACGAAGTTGGGCAATGGGTGATGCTGCTCATCCCCCTCTGGCAGAGCAAATTACAGGCAGCTTGGGAGAGGCCTTACATGATAGTCAGGAGGATGAATGATGTTAATTACATGAAGGATCTACCAAACAGGAGGCACAAAAGGTGAGTTTACCATGTAAACATGAGGAAACTCTACCATGACAGGGACAACATTGTCCTGGCTGTGTACAGCTATCAGAGGAGCGGGAAGAAATAGACCTGCTGGTGGATCTCCTGGGAGAGGTTAAGGGAGAATCCTCAGTAGATGCTGTCACCCTCTTGAAGCATCTGACCCCAGCCCAATTTCCTAAATGCAAGGGGTGCTGCATACATTCGGTGAAATGTCCATGGGCAAACTGGGGTATACCATACTAGCACAGCACCATGTGGATGCAGGCGCTCAAGCACTGCTGAGGCATCCACCCTACAGAGTCCCAGAAGGTGTAAGGCATGCCACAGAGAGAGGGAGATCAAGGAGATGCTGGCTCTCCAGGTGATCTAGGAGTCCAGCAGCCCCTGGGCCTCTCCAGTCGTACTGGTCTCCAAAAATGACAGGACCATGAGGTTCTGCCTCGACTACCACAAGCTCAACAGCTACACATAGTCAGGTGCATGCCCTATGCCCAGGACGGATGAGGTCCTAGAGAGGTTATGGGGATCCCTTTACCTGTTCACCATAGACCTGACAAAGGGCTACTGTCAGGTACCCCTGACCCCCTGAAGCCAGAGAGAAGCAGACCTTCACCACCCTGTTTGGATTATTCCAGTTCAGGGTAATACCATTTGGGGTGAAGAATGCACTGGCCACCTTCCAATGGCTCGTGGACTGCATTCTGAATGGGCAGGAGACTTTGTTCTGGCATACATGGATGACATCACCATCTATAGCCAGACTTGGGAAGATCATGTTAGGCACATCACCGAACTGTTCTGCTGACTGCAGGCCACTGGGCTGACAGTCAAGATGGAGAAGTGCCAAGTAGGAATGGCAGAAGTGCCAAACCTTGGGCACAGGGTGGGAAGTGGGTACATCTGGCCTGAGCCAGTGAAAATTTAGGCCATCCAGGGATGGACCACAACCAAGAGAAAGGTATGGCCTTCCTAAGGGTGGCAGGGTACTGCCGTAAGTTTGTGCTGAATTTCAGCAGCATTGCCAAACCCCTCTTCGATATCACCAGGAATAGAACTGCAGAAAAGGTTCAGTGGATGGAAACCTGCAACATTGTTCCACCAGCTGAAGAAGGCGTTGTGTCAGGCATCTTTGCTCACCAGCCTGGCCTATTCTATTCACTGTACACATAGATGCATCTGATTATGGGCTAGGCACAATTCTGAGTCAGGTTATGCACTTAAGAGAGGAGCACCCAGTTGTGCACCTGAGCAGGAATCTGCTGCCCAGAGAAGAGGCTTATGCTGAAATAGAGAAGGAGTGTCTGGGGATTGTCTGGGCTTTGCAGAAGTGCAACCTTATTTCTACAGAAGGGAGTTCATCCTGGTTACTGATCACAACCCCCTTATATGGTTGCGAGGGACCAGTGGCCAGAATTCAAAATTGCTAAGTCAGAACCTGGTGCTGCAGTCCTATAATATGGACATCAAGAACCACAACGTGTCACAACATGGCAACACGAATGGGCTGTCCAGACAATAGTTAGTGGCGGTGTTTTGTTTTTGTTTTTTCAAGTAGGGGAGACGCTAGGAGAAATTAATGTGGAGTTCACCCATAGAGTGAACTGAGGGCATAACAGTGGGAGCCAGTCGGCTCACTCAAAAAACACCATCATGTAGGACTTCCGGTGATGCAGCCAGTGGAAATGGTGGCTTAACTCCTCGCTCTGATTCCCCAGTGCAACTCTAAAAGAGAATCCTACATTTAGCGGTCACATCCTGGGGTTTTAACTAGCGACAGTGGCAGCGTATATGCCCTATAATGGTTCGGACGAAAAAAAGAGGCTCTTTAATCGCCAAAACCGTCTCCGAGAACCAGTGAGGCAGACAGATGGAAGGCCTCAGTCCGGCCCCCTCGCACTCGTCAGTGCTCTCAGTGTCAGAAGCAGATGACTCGTGTTCCGACTCGGGCTCGACCAGTACAAGAGCAGAATCAAGGAAAATCATTAAACTGCTTCATAAAATAGATGCAAAAGTTACAGATATCCAGAGGGATTTCAAGAAATTGGAATCGAGAACTACCTCGGTCGAACAACACCTCAAGGGGTTGCAGTCACAACACATGGCCTTTGGAAGATCCTTATCATTTCTGTATGCAAGAGAGAAATTTTTAACAGCAAGAGCCGAGGCTGCGGAGGCGCGCTCCAGACGTAATAATATCAGAGTGGTTGGTATCCCAGAGGGAGCCGAGCAGGCGGACATGGTCGCTTTTATGGATTGCTGGTTAAAGACTGAGCTGAAAATGGAAGAAGATTCCCCGCTAGAGATTGAAAGAGCACACTAGGCCCTTGTGCCAAAGCCTAGACAGGGCGCCCCCCCCCCCCAGAGCCATTATTATTAAATTTCTGAGATTCACGACTACGGAAAAGATGTTGCGACTGGCATAGGTGAAAAAAGACCTGAATTTTGATGGCACGAAGGTATCTGTGGACCAAGATTTTCCTCCAGCTCTGGCCAATGTCAGAAGAGAGTGTTGGGAGTGGTGAAACAGCTTAAGGAAAGGGTCTGGAAGGCCCAGTTACGATATCTCGCCAGACTGTGGATAGAAACATCTGAGGGTCCGAAAATCTACAATTCTTTACTGATGGCTCGGAATTTTTTGGAAGCCAGCAATATCCCAGTTCCTGATATTAAAGAAGAGATTGCTGAGAAAGAAATTGAACAATTACTGTGGGCAGTGGTTCCAGGCTCGAAGGATGCAAATCGGCCCCGCTCAAGGATGGATTCGGTGTTACCTCTACATGCGGACTTATCCAAGTGGATTCTCAGAAGGAAAACCTCAGAAGAGACTGGCTGAAATACAGCAACGTTTACTTAATGTTCTACACAAAGTATTGAGGCCTTGACAGTTGAAAGTTTTTGTCCTCGTTATGACAATGTTCTGTGCTTTTAGTTAATTCTAATAGGCCTAACATGGAGAGATTGGGTAGTTAGAGGGTTTACCTGCGGACCTTTTCCCTTTTCTTTGCCTCTTCATCGGTGGCTCTGCATCCCTGGTGGCTCTCCTGCTCCTGGTGGGTGGGGGTGGGTCTCCGGGAGTTTGCGGGCCTCGGCGTGGGGTTCTGGGTGGGCGGAACTTTTGTTCTGGCTGTTGGGTTTTATACGACCATATTTCAGGGGAACCCCTTTCCGAAGTCCATCCTTTATTATGGTCCCCTCGACTACGCGGAGGTTTTCTCAGCCTATTTTGTCTCACCCCACATTCACGGTAGGTGTTTTTGGCAGAGGGTGGGGGGAAACAGTGTTGTAACGGTCAGATGTTGGTAAAATAGCATAGATGGTGGGGTTTCTTCCAAGATAACGGAAGAGGAGATACCAGTTTTGGAGGGATAGGGAGACTCCCGGTATCTACGTGTACTAGGTGACTCAGGGTAACCCAGTGTGATTGGGATCAGTTCCTCTGCCTGGGGCCTTGGATTTGCGAGATGGGAGTGCGGGGGGCGGTTTGGAGCAGTTTGGTTTTCTCGCGTTCTCCCTCCCGGGCACTTATTGGGGGGATAGCATTAATGTCCTGCAATAGAAATTAACGCCACACACTGTTTATGTGGTGGTGGCCCACATTGCCCTCCCTCCTTATAATGAGTTACTTTTTGCCAACAGCCTCCGGGACTATCAGTGGGTAACCAGATTCAGTGGTATGAGACCCTCCAGACTGGTGATGATCTCAACAGGGCAGGGTTTTCCTTTAGGCTCCGGTGAATGAATCAGGTAGGGAGGGAGGAGGTGATCGGGGGTTTGGGGGGGTTGTTTTTTGTTTTTTTTCCCTCTCCTTCCTCCTCCTCCTCCCATGGATTCAGTTGTGCTGGATTCTCTAACAGGATTGATAAAATGAAAAAAAAAAAAAAGGGATAGAAAAGATTTCATGATGGAGTTAGCGCCGGAGGATTGAGGGGTGCTTCGTTATCATAGCCCCTCCCAGAAGCTTTTCAATACATAAATAGAGGGCACAGGCTAGTGACTCCCTTGAGAGGGGGAGCCATCTGACCCTTCCACCTTGGGTGGAGTGTTGTTTCCTCTGGGGAGGAAAAGTTGCTCCCCCCATAGTGCACCTAGGAGCCGATTGTGCTGAGATCTATCGGCGCAGTCGACAACTCAGGTTGCCGAAGGTCCTACTTGCAACAACTGATTGTTGCTGTACTCCCACAAGGGAGGTAGACCTGGTGCATTTGGTGCTGGGCCTACAAGCCTTTGAGATTAAGAGTGTGTTAGAGTGATTGTAATGTTTGATGTTCTATCTGCTATGTATTTCTTCCTTCTTCTCTGTTTTTTTATTTTAGGGAGAGTACCTCTTTGTGTGTTTGGGTACCAGAACTTCTTGATTGGATGTAAGACTCGTAAGAATGTTGAAGTTTTGCTTACAAACAATATATGGCTGATTTGACAACAGGTTCCTTGAATGTTAAAGGGATCAACAATGTGGTTAAGCATGCTAAGATATTAGCCGAATTCAATAGGGAAAGGTGTGATATTGCCTGTCTACAGCAGACAAAGCTTACCCTGAGAGAACACGTGAAACTGCGTAGAGAATGGGTGGGCACGGTTCATTCTGATGAGCACCCACAACTCAAAAGGGGAGGAGTGGCAATCCTATTCCAGAGGGGTCTTCCATTTCAGTTTAAAATGGTTGCCAAATCAGGCTATGGCCACCAACTGACAGTCTCTTGGAGTTTACAAAGGGCAGATGATCCACCTGGTGGGAGTCTACGCCCCTACCCCACCCTCTGGAGAGTTTTTCCGATCTCTTTTTGACTCGGTAGCTAACCTACCACCTGGCCAGGTTATTTTAATGGGGGATTGGAATTGCGTCGAGGATGTGAGCATGGACAGAAGTACCACTAAAACCCCAGGGTCCAAGTCCTGTTCCCGTTTACTCCGTAACTTGATCACAGAGGCCGGATTAATAGACCTGTGGCGGCAGTGTAACCCCTCTGTGAAAGACTTCACCTTTTTTTCCCCAGCTTCAAATACATATTCAAGATTGGATAGATTTTATACTCAGAGAAATGCTGTGCATTCCTTTAGAGATGTATCTATCCTTCCCATAACTATTTCTGATCATGCCATGATCAAGGCAAAGCTTGCCTGGGATACAGATGGGGGGGGGGGGTTTGTGGAGATTCGACCCGGGATTAATTAATGACAAACAATACACCAAATCTACCAGGAGAGTTATCCAATGTTACTTAAAGGAAAACACTGAGGCAGTTTCCAGACCCAAGTTCCTGTGGGATGCTCTGAAGGCAGTGGTGAGAGGGCATACGATAGCCTTCGCCTCCCACAGAAACAAGCAGTATCAAGCCTGCATGAGGGAAGCTCTTGCCTCTATTGTGGACTTAGAAGCAGTCCATAAGCGCACTGGGTCCCAGAAGGTATTGAAGAAATTCAGGGAAGCAAGAGAGACGTATAATTCTCCATTACAGAGGCGGGTGGAGAATTCCCTCAGATACCCTGGGCAATGTTATTATGAGAGGGAAGAGAGGGCTGGCAAATTGCCGGTGCTCAGACTCTGCAAACAAGCTGCTGATAGGTATGTAGTTAGGGTTAGCTCGGACCACCCCAACCTCATTTGCAGGACCCTCCCGGGGGAAATTGCACAGGAGTTTGCAAAGTTCTATGAACAATTATACAAGAAAGATCAAACACCAGATCACAGCAGAAAAATTGTGGATTTTTTGCAAGGTGTAGAGCTCCGTGCACTATCTGATGTCCAAAGGGCAGCCTTGGAGGCTCCCTTCACTGAAGTGGAGGTGCGGGCGGCAATTAAATCCCTGAATTCCAGAAGGCCCCCGAACCGGACGGGTTTACTTCTGAATTTTATAAGCAGTTTCAGGAAGACCTGGTTCCGCTGCTTACTAGAGTTTGTAATGTGGCTCAGGAACCGGGTGCCTTGCCGGAGACATGGGAGGGAGCCATTATTTCGGTTCTGCCGAAGGCTGGGAAGGACCCCGCCTCCTGTGCAGGGTGCCGATCTCATTACTTAACCAAAATGTTAAGATTTTTGCTAAAATTATCAGCTTAAGGTTGCAAGGAGTAATCCCCGTTCTTGTTCACCCGGATCAAACTGGGTTTATCCCTGGGAGACACATTCAGGACAACATAAGGTTACTCTTAAATGTAATTTCCTCAGCCCAGCTCCCTATTGACTCCCCTCTTTCAGCAATATTATCGCTGGATGCTGAGAAAGCCTTCAACTGCCTAAATTGGCAGTATTTGGATTCAGTATTGGGGATTTTCGGGTTTGGAAAGAGATTTCGGGCCTGGATCTCCAATCTATACACCAAACCAAGAGCTAGAGTCTGGGTGAATGGGACAATTTCTAGGCAATTTGGGATTGAACACGGTACCAGGCAGGGCTGTCCTCTCTCCCCTCTCTTGTTCGCCCTTAGTTTGGAGCCCATGGCTGCTTATATTCGGCAATCAGATTTTTTCCGGGGTTTACAGATAAGGGGGGTTGAAGTTAAGGTTTCGCTTTATGCAGATGATACCTTATTATATATCTCTGACTCGGTAGAAGCAGTACCTAAGATTTTTAGTTTCCTCTTGGAATTTGGTACCCTCTCAGGTTATAAGGTTAATCCAGATAAATCCGAGTTGTACCCACTGGGGGGTGCCAAGAATCAACCCTTGCTAGGGGTGCAGCAAATGAAATGGTGCAAGGTGGGATTCAGATATCTAGGGATATGGATTCCCATGGATTTTAAGGCTTTATACAGTACGAACCATTTAAAGATTCTGGAGGACATCAGGGAGGATTGTAATAGGTGGAGGGAACTCCCTCTTTCCATTTCAGGTAGGGGAGAATCCATTTGCATGAACATTCTCCCTCAACTGTTGTTCATACTGGGAGCTGTCCCATTGAGGCCCCGCAGGAATTTCTGGAGAGACGTAAGATCTACCCTCTCCAAATTTTTATGGTCTGAGCGGAAGTCCCGAGTGAAGTGGAAGATAATGGTGACCCCAAGGGAGAGGGGTGGTTTTGGGATACCAGATATCCAGAAATATTTCTGGGCATCACAATTATTGCCCCTAGTGACTATGGCCCATGACCCCCCACCTGGGTGGGTTCAGACTGAGATGGCTGACTTCCCTTTGGGAAATATCACTGATCTTATTTTTCTAGATGCACCTAGGCTGGGTCAGTTGGATTTCAGAAATCCTTTTACAAGACTGATTGCACAGGTATGGAAAGACATGAACTGAAAACTAGGCATTAGTTTAAAGCTCACTCCATATATAGCCATACAGAGCTGTTTGGATTTTGGCCCACTTAGGTGGGACATGGGCTTCCATCGATGGGCTAGAATGGGGCTAGTTAATCTGGGTCAGCTTTTCAATCATAAAACATTTAAATCATTTCAGCAACTAAAAGTGGAATTTATTCTCCAAAGTAAGGATTTCTTTTGTTACCTTCAGATTAGGCACTATGCCCATATAAATGAACAACAAATTGAGGTGGGTACAGAACCTGTACACAACCCAATGCTACATACTCTTTCCTCACTGATCAGGCAGCCAGAACATAAGAGGAAAATAATTTCAAGGCTAGTTACAGAGATGAACTTGGCGGAAGGAGACTTCTTGCTACAGGTCAAAGATAAATGGCATGGGGAGATGGGGACGGTTCTGCCGGATGCTGAACGGAACTCTATTTGGAGGTCTATTCACAATATGACAGCTTCTCTTTTTTGGCAGGAATTCCGCTGGAAGTTAGTCATTAGATTTTTTAGAGTTCCTGTGATGACAAAACACTTTGGATCACACTATTCCGAGCTCTGTTGGCGACACTGTCGGTTGGTTGGCACTTATTTACATATATTTTGGGAGTGTAAAGTTATACAAGAGTTTTGGAGGGAAATAATAGATAAATTTAATAATATTTTTGAACTAACACTACCGAGTTCCCCGCAGCACTGGTTACTAGGATTGCCACCCCCCAAATTGATTTCTAGATCCTCTCGTCACCTGTTTGGAATCCTGGTGTCAGCAGCTCTTAAAGCTATTACTCTCTCATGGCTTACCCCGGACAAGCCTACTTTCACAACATGGTATGGTATCTGTACCAAGATTGTGGACATGGAGTATCTGACGCCCAAATTAAGGCTGTCTGTAGATAATTTTAAAGTGAGATGGCTACCTTTTCTACACTTCATGGCCTTGCAAGAGGGGAGGCCAGTAATGGACTTGCTCGTTAAGTATGCTTAAGAAGAAGCCCGGTGCCTCAAACGGATGTATCCCTCCACTTCGGGCTATAGTAGTTGTTTTTTCATATCTACTATGTTAACTGCTTATTTGATATTGTCCTTAAGTTATAATAATATGAGTAGGGGGATTTGCTATGTGGAAGTCACTTGTTGTAATGAATGTGCTCCAGGGACATACTGGGGGGCACAGCTTGGTTTCTGTATTAATTGCGCTACTGCCTGTCCTGTTGTCTGTTCGCTTTCTTTCTTTAACTTTCTCATTTTCTTTTTTCTTGTCTTCTTCTTTTATATTGTGGTCTTCATACCTTAGACGGTACTCTCCCCCTTATTGTAATGAGTTGTTTTTTTTATTTTACTTTATTTTTTAGAAATTCACTTCAATTATCTCTCCTCTGTTTGTATTTTATATTCAACTAATCTCTCTCTAACTGCTAACTATTGTTTCTCTTTCTTTCTTCTCATGTGCTGGACTTATATCTCTTTACCTTTCTTCATAGACAATGATGGCTGTAATGGCATTTAATGAATATGGAATTGCATTGTTAATATGTCTACTTTCATGTGTATTCCTCTTGAAAATATTCTTCAATAAATTGCTATTTCAAAAAAAAAAAATCATTTAGCGTGCTAAATTCTGTCTTGAGGAAGATGCAACAACTTTTATGCAATTTGTTTCTTCTCTTTTTTCCATGTCTTGTGTTTAATTTCTATTATCAGCTAGATCTCTTGTAAGTATGTCAGATGAATTAAAAACTGTCTGATAAAGTTAGCTGCCAAGAGACATGCCAGATGGCTCTGGTGAGCGATAACAATCTCTTTGGACAGTAATGGAAGAGCTGCAAGCAGAAAGCATGCCTTTCATGTTTCATGGAGGGCCCTGACCAATGTGTGGAGGAGTCACTCTTGCTGTGCCAGACCAGAGAAAAAACAAATTGATGGATCCTGCAAGTCATGAAACCCAAGATACCAGCTTGGTCCAGTCTCTCCAGGTGGGAGGTTTTCCAGGACTCAAAAGAATGTCAAATGTATGATGTCAGAGTGACATACTGGATAACATGTCACGGGGGACAGCTAGAGGGTCTTATGGTCTGTCAAAGCCTGAAAGAGACTGTTAGGCTGGTACTCCGGAATAGTTAACTTCTAAGGTTCGAGTTTGCCCTGACTCCTCAAGGTGTCCTGTGTGGGTAAGATTCTATACTTCGGGAAAATTAGGAAGTGTAGTAAAGTTTTGCTGCACATTTTCTGTCTGCTGTGTGCATTTTTTTTTGCATTTCTGTAGAATTACTGTTCCTCATAGTCCTTGTGTAGTATCCTATATTATCTGTGTAAATATCTGAAAGCATGAAAATATTATATTTTTTATATACTTCATATTTCTGTGACTGAGTCCTTTGAGGTAGACCTAACCAATTGATCATTTGCAAAACTTTGTTTCTGCCTCTGAAAAGAAAGCCACGAGTACTTCTTGGTATCTGTAGTTGTTATATATGTTAGGCTCAGAACCTTTTGACTCACCCTCTTACAGTTATCATAATTCATTTCTAAAGTAAGGTGTTCTTAGCTGTGACAGAGAGGTGGGTCATCTGCCCTTGAGAAAGCAGCACTGTACTATATAAGCAGTGGCTCTGGAGGGATTCAGATCTGGAGATATCCCAAGAGAGTGTCTATGCTGAGTGGTAACAGCTGCTGAGTGTCCTTGCAGGTGTCTGAAGGGTTCAAGAAAGTTAGTAACACTAGCTGGCTGAGTGTGGGAGAGAGCTTGCCACAGCCTGTATAATTGTTTTTTTGCAGGACGGAGCCTGCTGTGAGGAAGAAGACCATGACGATCAAGACACTTATGCCACTGACCCCTGGTAGAGCCTCTCGACTGACCAACTGTGTTCAACTGGATTGACTTTCATTTTACAGGTTGCTATTTGACTGCCACCTGGTTGGAGGCCAGTTGGCAGTGCAGTGGATGTACATCACCGGGGAAGGGGCTGATGCTAGGTGCCAAGCATGCAAGCACACCACTGCATGCCACTGCACGCTAGCACCCTCAGGGAAAAAAATGAGGAAAAGCCCCAGCTGACTGAGAGTTGATGCTGGTGCTCCCCCCCCCCCTGCAGTTCCATGCACTCCTGACATGGCAGACCACCCACCACTGCAGTGGTCCTCGGCAAGAGGTGGACAACGAGAAAGTCCACAAGAAGATCAGTGACAGGTCTGGAGATCTGCCTTTGGGAGAAGAGGCAGACTGGGGGGTTGGAGAGGAAAAAGCTCATTTAAAAAAAAAATGTCTGCAGGCTGTGGTTCTGGCATCTGTCTCAGATGTCTCCTGCCTCGGTGAGGGAAGGCACCTCTTTCTGTGCATGACAGCACAATGCTGGCCTGGGGGGGCTCTATGACACCAGTTCGACAACGTCGTTGTCGACCGATGTTACAGTGACAACTCTATGTCGACAGCAATTGCAGTTGGCATAGAACAGTTCACTGTACACTTTGTTTTCTTTGGGGGATTCACCCCCTGAACCCCCCATGCAGGAGGCTCAACCCCCTGCACCACCAATAATTAAACTAATCAACTCCTGGTTGGAGTTGATTTGGGAAGGGGGTGCAGGACCCCCAAAAAGCAGTGCCGGGTCCCGCGGTGACAGCATAGCTACTGTCGATGTTGTCGCTGTACTGTCATTAATGGTGCGGGTGTTGCTGAGTGATCAGTATACACCCAGGGGGAATGTGTGTTGTGCAAGAAGGAATAAGTGGTCCCTCTGGAGTGACCTTACATCAGCACTCACTCACTCACCTGGCGAATAGCACAGGGGTATCACACACCCACAGTTGGCCAGCAGGGGAGACAGATGAAGCAGCATCACCTCCCCATGTCACAGTAGGGCCCTAACAACTCCTCCCATGCCTTGCAGGTTCTTCCTCCCTGATCTTGACCATGAAATGATGGATTCTTCAAGCTTTGGGAACCAGGGGGTCCCCACCCTCAGAGCACAAGCTACTGGGTAATGATCGTGATTCCAGAGAGGATGTCGAACAGAGGCTGTTGGCATATTGGACCATTGGGGAACTCTTATGGTGGGCAGAAGGGCTTGATCAGGTGGAAGGAAGACCTCGCAGCTGGTGAGGATAAATGGAGTAAAAAAAAAATTGAATGTTTAAAAAAAGCATCTATTTGGGACAACAAAAATCCAGATTAGTCGTAAACAAAATGCTGAAAATGTGATTTGCATCATTTTTCCAACAATTGTGTCTTTTTTTTGTTGCAACATTTTTTGCACTGTAAGGGGGAAAGGGGAAATTATTTAACCAGGAAAGGCACACTAAGCTGAAGCTTGTTTGCAGATGTGACCTGGGAGCACAAGGAAGTTAAGTGACTTGCTCAGGGTCCCAAAGTATGCAAGTGGAGGCTGATGGGATTCAAACCCAGGTCTCGTGGTTTGCAGCTCAATGCCCTTAACCACTAAGCTATACTGCCTCCCATGATAAGGCCATGTAATAGGTGGTCTAACAGACTGGACATATTTAAATTATGAAGATCATGGTGGACAGATCTTGTACAGATCCCTTTGGAAATCCTGCGCTCTACCTCCTCTGTCTTCTTGCTCCTTTCCCCTCTCTTAAAGTTGGCAGGCACGATGCACCTTCATTTCTCATCTTCATAAACTGGACCACTGGCGAGTCTTCAATCATGGTTTAATCCCACTCTGTATCAAGGCATGTGACAGCAGCAGAGGCACCTGCAACGTTTATAGTCACTCATCTTGAGAAGCAATAATGAATCCCTTCAGCTGTGAAGAGCAAGAATCACTCCATCTATAACAATAAACACGGCCTGCTATTATTCCCACTGGCTTCTCAGCAGTAAGAAGGTTAAATGCATTATTTCTTTTTAAACGCACTAGATGGATGCACTATAGTTCTTGGTGTCTCACCGTGCAATAGGAGTTATCTGCAGGGTCATTATCGTAACTGCAGCACCACACCTGTGGGGACTAATGACATAAGGATACAGAAATAGAACGCTGTACCATACCATTACTATCTCTTTAAGTGACCTTTTTTATTCCTACTGTGAGGGGTAACTGCTGTTTCTTCTTCCTGTCAATGGAGTATGGAGATTTAAATGTCATTTAGCATACATTGCCTGCATCCAATTCTGCGATCACTTTTTCACTTAGTTTTGGTTAGGCATACATCTCAAAACAAGATCACAGA
Source organism: Neoceratodus forsteri (assembly GCA_016271365.2). NCBI lineage: Eukaryota > Metazoa > Chordata > Ceratodontiformes > Ceratodontidae > Neoceratodus > Neoceratodus forsteri. Next base: position 118,697,343 of record CM028129.1, on the reverse strand, counting down.
AGTCCTGTCTGTAATGTTTGGATCATTTCCTGATGTATCGCTGTACAAAATGTGCTGTACCTAAACATTTGCTGTTGTGTTACATACTGTTGTTTTATATTCTGTGTTGTCTCCACTGCTATCATGCCTAACTGTATGTCCTAATATTCTTTCGACCATGGATAAGTTGTCTGTATCTAATTCTCCGCCTGTATTTCTATACATAACATGTCCTGTACTTATGCATTGCTGATTGTACTCACGTATTATTGATGTATTTATAATCTGTGTTGACTCCGTTGTTCCCCACCCCCCAGGTCACATCTGGAATCGAGCCGTAGTCCACTCAGTATGCTTTCCTGGTCAAACTTTTAAATAAATAAATAATGACGTTTGCCGTCAGGTTTATGGAGGCATGTGTTAACACAATTTAAAGCATTACATACTTGGGTAGCAGCGTTTGGTGTCCAGCTGAGGAAAGTCCCAAGTATTGTGGTACGTGTTGTACAATATAGTATAGGCTTATTTATTGATGTGTCATTCTTAACCAGGAAAAGCAACCAGGAAAAGCACACTGAGCTGCAACAACTCATTCTCAGGTGCATTCTGTGGAGTGGATTACAGGGACCACTTTTGTTGACAAGGGGAATGTTTACAAGGCTGGAGAAAACTCCCTACTCTTAAGATGCAGTAAGTGCCATGGGATCTTTAACTTCCATCTGGACAGCCACCCGAGATGGACAGAGAGGACCTCAGTTTACTGTAGCATCTCATCCGAAGGACAGCACCTCCACAGTGCAGCACCCGTCATAGTGCTGCACTGCAATTTCAGCATTTAACCCAAGTTCTTACTTTCAATTCTCTCACCCCTGTTGCTCAGGCTGCCCTCTTCTGGTCCTGTTTCAACTCACCACCCAGCCTCCAATGATACCATCTTTGTCCCACTTCACAGCTCCCCCACCCCTCCACCCATGCATGGCAGAGCTGGTGGGTGTAGGGCTGCTCTCCTACTTATTTATTTATTAAAGTTTCACCAGGAAAGGCATACTTAGCTGAGTAGCAGCTCATTTTCAGATGCGTCCGGGGTGAAGGGGTAGAAGAGGACAAGGAAATATACAAAGTACAATTACAATCAAGCACAAACAAACACAATTACAGAACAGAATCAGTCACAGTCAAATACAATTACAATTTGTTTAGCAATTATTCAAGTAGCAGCAGGGGATATAATACCTGACACATGCTTACAGGTTTGACCAGTGTGGGAGCACATAGGATCAAAGAGAGCTGGTACTATCAGTCTGCTGTACCCAGGAGGCCCTTTACCCACACCCAGTTTCCTCCCTCCCCGTGGACGCTGGTGGCAAGGCTCTATGCACATGCACCACGCAGCATACTGACACCAAGTGAGTTAACCTCCTCCTGCCCCTGCACAATGCCTGCTATGCTCCACCACCACCTGTAGTCACCGGGAAGGGGGGCAGTAGCGCAGTGGGACATGCCCCCTTCCCGAGCAGAAGAGTGTACTCTGGGAGTCGCTCTTATGCTAACAGACTGTCCTGTAGATTTATTATTTTTTACAAGACATCCTCATATTTTAAAAAGATTTTTACGCAATACATAGCTAATACACATTACTAGAGGATCATTAGAGGCATATGAATACCTTAAAGGAAAAGTGCAGATATAAAGAGCCCTCCAGTGCTGATAACTATCCCCCGATTACTTTTTTTCTATAACTTATATTTTATTGTTAAGTTCATACAATACATTAACAGTACAGATACAGTACGTTTTTCTTGCATCGGATGTTACAATGTATTGGGAAGTTGTAAGTAGTATATCCATAATTACTGTGAAGCAGATTAGTAGCTAGTAGCAAAATATACTTATAATCCCCAAAACAATACAGGAGGCTAAGGCTGAAGCCTGTCCAGCTACACCTGGTCCAGGTAAGCATCCCATTTCTCCCCACCTCATTAATATATTGAGGTTCCTCTCTCAATGATTTATCTCCTGGTGAAATAACAATTGAATTGAATTAAATCATACTTCAGATGAATTCTGTTCAGCATTGTTTTCCATAATTCTTATTAACCATGATCAAATTGTCAGGGGACAACAGAATATTGCAGTCAAGAATTTCCAAACATGGCTTGGCTGCCTCTTTTCAATAAGGTACTATTATGGGGCACACCCAAAGTATATGTTGGCAGTCCCCCTGTCCTCAACATCCCTTCCAACACCTGTCTGAACCTGCAGCTGTGAAGTGGGCAGTTATTGTGGGAACCAGGAAAAAAACAGGCAATGGCCTTCCACCTAAATTGCCTACGTTGTGCTGAGTAGGCTGTCTTGTGTACTTCCTGCAAGTCTACTGGCCGAATCTCTGGAGGGATTAGAAGTCCCACCTCCTTTGCCCCATGGCAACCAGATATCATTCACTGGACTTTGTTTCTGCTTTGCAGTATGTCATATAACTTAGAAATTTGCTGGGAGTCCCCACTCCCCAGCTAGGGTTTCAAGGCAAGTGAGAACTAAGACATGTTTTCCTTTACCTTAAAATACACTTTTCTGCTGTTGTTTTTAACACAACTCTGTAACCCCTGTGGTAAACTACTGCCTGCCACCATCTGAGGGGCAGCATCGTGCCTCCGTGATTCTCTCGTGCCTCCGTGATTCTCTCTGCTAAAAAGCCCTGCTGACTTACGGCAGAGGTCGTCAGTGCTCACTGGCAAATAGTGCTAAAGCCTTTAAACCTGGTAGGTTGCAGGTGATATTTCTAAAATATGCTAGGCCCTAACTGATATGCGACAAGTCAGTTAAAATTAGGCCCCATCCAGACTAAAGGACTTAAAATGGTTTAAGTCTCTTAAACCATTTTAATTCCGTCTAACATGGATCACATCTGCACTACGAGTAGATTTAAACACGGGTTTCCCTTCATACGCTCTGGCTCCAGGGATATAAGAAATAGTAAAGGGGGCTCAGAGGCACGCAAAGGGGGTAGTGAAATAAAACATTGAACAAGCGCTCTTAAGTGCTATTACTTTAAAGGGGCGCATGTATCTTTAAGAGTAGCCAAGACTACATTGAATATTTATAGCTCTGCCTGTCACCTGGGGGGACAGCACTACGGCACTGGCAACAGGCAGGGGGAATCCCTGTTATGCCCCACTCTGCCACTGGACGCCAGGGCAGAGGGGCAACTGTCAAATCCTGGGGACAGTAACATTTAAAATAATTCAGGAGCCCATGAAAAAAGACAGAAAGTTGCGACTCTGAACTGTTTGTCTGTAGCCACATTTGTCATCCCTAAACCCTGTCTCCACCAATCAGAGTTTGAGGAACTCTGGAGGACTTGGCAATGGCTCCTGGGAAGGGGGTAAAGACTGTACTGTTGGTGCCCTTACAGGCAACCAATCAGGCATCGAGTGGACCTAATCCATTTTAATTCTGCAGATGGACAGCTCTATCAACCAATCAGATGCTGACATGTTCTACTCAGACCCCAGGGGCAGATTCACCTCGGGGAAGTCTGCCTGAAGCTCTCCATGAGTAAGGAGGGCTTAGACTGTGTCTGGTGAAAAATCTGGAAGTTGTTCGAAGGCTTCCTTAACTGTCTTCTAGTAGATTTGCCTGAGGCATTCTACAATATGGAAGCCAGTTTGAAGTAAGAAAAGATGCTTTGTGGTTTGAACCTACCATTTGAAAGTACCTGAGAGACTGATTGCCACCCTCAGCTTTGGGAGGTGATCCAGGCCTGCTCCAGGAGGTATCCACGTCTGCTAGTAAGCAGAGGGAAAGAAGATCGCATGATTTTTGAGTTCCAGGAGAAGAGACTGTCAGCAGAGGACAGTCTGGGGAAATGGCCAGGTAGTGTCATAGGCAGGCATTACCCATCGCCTGCCCCTGAGGGTTGGATGCCTGGATGTGTGGGTGAGGCGTGTGGCCCTGGTCCTTGGGACTGATCCAGTTTGTTTAAAGCTGCAAGAGAAGCTGAGAGGCATCCAGCCTGTTAGAGCTGCAAGTGATGCGGAGAGGCCCAAGCTGCAGGAGCTTGCTGTTCATTCCAGACAGTCAAGTTTCTACTGGTTCAAAGCACTCCAGAGCCACCATCTGAAAATCTTCAGCCAGCCAAGCCCTGATCCTGTTCTCCAGAACTATGAGTTATAACCAGGACTTGTCCTGCGCCTGGGGAGATTGTACACAGTTGCCATCAAGTCACCGTATTTGGGCCAACAGGGCTAAAAGTTGCCAAGTTTCACCAACTAGCTGTTGCTACAATCCAAAAGGGGTTTGAATTTAATTTGTTGTTCAAGTGCATCAATGCCAGCCAACCTGCTGCACCGCATCAGGTTCGCACTCTGTCACTACTTGGGTACCTAGACCTCATAGTGGGAGCTCCCATCTGGACTGACTTGGGGGGAAGCTGTTGCCCGCATGTGTGGGATAGTACTGTACTGTGCATGCAGGTGGAGGTGGGCACCTTGGGTAATGCTAATTGTTACTGTCACTGCCACTACTATAGTCATTGCTTTGCTGGTTTATTTAATCAGTTGTTTTGAGTGTTTTCTTCTGCCCAGGCCCCCACCCCATCCCTGTTTGTAAATAAATTATTATTAACCGTTTTAACACTGTCTGTGAGCATATTATTAGAGACTGCTGTTAATAACTGCATGTGTATTGAAAGATTGTTCTGGTTTCTGGTAATCCATGTGTGGGGTGACTGTAAGGGCAGGTGGGTAGGTCCAGCATCCCAGGAGGTTGTACCAGACAGACAGCTGGCCCACTATCTTTTAACTCTGGGTGGAGGCACCATGCTAACTAACTGTTGCTGGGAAAGCCCCTTTCCATCCAAAACAGCGTCCAGGCCCCTCGACCTTGTTTAAGCCCACAAGGCAGGGTTGTAACCGAAGGTATACACGGCGACCTGGGGGAGGGAGCAAGGAAGGAAGGAAAGGATTCAGTTTATATAGTGCCTTTCATATATTCCAAATGTTGGACCTTATGCACGATGGGGCTATGTATGTACTAGAAAGGGTATGTATTGAGCCACACAATTTCATGCCATGCATTCAGCCCCAGCTGAACAAGCAGGGCCAGGACTGACCATCGAAAAAGTCTTTATGCACGCATCCATTTCTTAATTCAAAACAAAAGCAGAGTATTTGATATGCTAGTTTTTGGTAGGCTGATTTCTTCTTTTTTTTTTTCCTATGCAGTTTCTGAGTTTTTGCAGGTTTTCTCCTGGCCCCTACACCCATGTGTCCCCAACATAGTGCATGCGTGTGGAGGCATGCGCACACATGCCATTCGGGATACCCGTCCCTTCCAGTCGCACCACTGACCACCTGCGCCAGCAACGAATCTCCATTCAGTGACAGAGGGACTACTGGCAGGTGACCCCACCCCTTAACCCAGAAGAGGAGAGCCAATGTTCAATCCTGCTTCCCCCTCCCCCCCATGCTGGCACCCTGGCAACCCGAGGTCGTTCCCAAACCCAGGTCGCCTGCGTAGCGTGAGGTGTGGCTTCCAGCACCTCAACCCTCAGTGCCACCGGGCCAGCTAGTGTGCTGATTTCTTTTGCATACCTGGAATTCACCATCCCCTGCTGGCCAGATACATGGACATGTAGTTTCGCACAAGCGGTGGGGCCAGTAGAGAGGCAGACCTGGGCCAGACTATGGGCTTCCATCAGAAACGCTGGCCTGGCCCACATTAGATCCACAGGATCATGGGATACAGCAGTCCATGTAAGGGCTACCATGTCATCCTCTGCATATTTGGAAATAATACCATTTATTTTCTTGAAAGCTGTGCCCCACTGCCATCATTATGAGAAACATCAGTAGACCTTCACAAAGCAAGGGTGAATTTTTATTTCACCCCAGGTCCTGACCAGGACCCACCACCTTCCGCCATCCACCACTGGCATCACTACTGCAGCACAACAGAATAATGTAACAACTGTAGCACAATAAGCATATTCCAGCCATCGCATTCACCAAAGGTCCATCCAGTCTGCCCGAGTTCCCTATTTAGCCCTGGGACCTACTGTTCCTCCAGGATCCTGTTGCTGTTCTGAGAGGGCAGGACTTTTTTTTTTCTTCTCCCAGTATCTTCATCTGTTCTTAGAAAATGGGCTTTTTATTTGGAGGCATCTGATTGGCTGGTACCCAGTCCACAGGGGTACATTAACTTTCAATAGATGCCCACCAAATAAATAGACCCAGCCCAAACCTGCCTCATACCTAGGCAAGTATCCTTGTGCCCAGCCTGCTAGCACAGCCATTATCAGAACTGTTTAGTGAGTCTCTGAGCACAGGAGAGGTCCCAGAAGACTGGAGAAGGGCTCATGTGATCCCACTCCACAAGACTGGTAGCAGGGAGGAGGCAGGGAACTACAGACCAGTCAGTCTTTCCTCAGTAGTGGGCATGATTATGGAGGCACTCCTTAAGGAAAGGATAGTGCAACACCTGGAATCCATAGGAGCACAGGATCCAAGACAGCATGGGTTTACAACAGGAAGGTCCTGTCAAACTAATCTCATAGATTTCTTTGACTGGGTAACCAGAGTGGTGGACCAAGGGGGATCAGTTGGTGTTACCTACCTTGACTTCAGCAAAGCTTTCAATACTGTTCCACATAGAAGATTGATTAATAAACTGGGAAGGCTCGGGTGGGTCAGAAGTTGGTCAACTGGGTAGTAAACTGGTTGGCGGGCAGAAAACCATGGTGGTGGTAAGTGGTATACAGTCAGAAGAGATGCAAGTCACAAGTGGGGTATCTCAGAGATCAGTCCTGGGGCCAGTCCTCTTCAATATCTTCATCAGTGACATTGCAGATGGACTCGAGGGTAAGGTTTGTCTGTTTGCAGATGACACCAAGATCTGAAACAGAGTAGATGATCCAGATGGGGTGAGCAGAATGAGAAAAGATCTGGATAAACTGGCAAAATGGTTGGAAGAGTGGCAAATGGGGTTTAACGCAAAGAAGTGCAAGATCATGCATATAGGGAAGAGAAACCCTGAAGCCACCTATAGGTTGGGAGGGGAGTTGCTGGCAATCACAAGGGAAGAAAGAGACTTGAGCATCATCATCATCACATTATTTGCCATCAACTTCTATGTTTCTATGTTTCATTGGCTGAAGCACCGGGCACACAATTTCAGACTGCTGCCATTTTTTTTCCAGCGAGACCCTGTCATGTCAGCCACATCACACTCACAACACCCCAACAAATTTCTTTGCCATCATTTTCTGTTTTTGTTTTTCCCCCACAACTATAAGCACATATCTTACATATTTACTTTCCTATTTACCAATCCTTTAGGGAGCGAGGAACACAGTCTCCTTGGTCCACTTCCCCCCCCCCCCGAAGGTTACATAGAAACACAGAAACATAGAAGTTGACGGCAGATAAGGACACAAGGCCCATCCAGTCTGCCCATTTGTTTTTCTACCTTATAAATGTGCCATCGGCCTTTGCTCTGTCAGTGGCCTATCTATTCATAGTCATTTGTATTGCTCCCTTATTCCTATCCCATGCCTGTTTGAAGCCCTGCACTGTATTCATAGCCACCACTTCTTGTGGTAAGCCATTCCATGCTTCCACCACCCTTTACAAAAGGAAGGTCCTGTCAAACTAATCTCATAGATTTCTTTGACTGGGTAACCAGAGTGGTGGACCAAGGGGAAGCAGTTGATGTCGCCTACCTTGACTTCAGCAAAGCTTTTGACACTGTTCCACATAGAAGATTGATAAATAAGCTAGGTAGGCTCGGGTGGGTCAGGCGTTGGTCAACTGGGTAGCAAACTGGTTGACTGGCAGAAAACAGAGAGTGGTGGTAAATGGTATACAGTCAGAAGAGATGCAAGTCACAAGTGGGGTACCTCAGGGATCAGTCCTGGGGCCAGTCCTATTCAACATCTTCATTAGTGACCTTGCAGATGGACTAGAGGGTAAGGCTTGTCTGTTTGCAGATGACACCAAGATCTGCAACAGAGTAGATGATCCAGATGGGGTGGGCAGAATGAGAAGAGATCTGGATAAACTAGCAGAATGGTCAGAAGAGTGGCAACTGGGATTTAATGCAAAGAGTGCAAAATCATGCACATAGGGAAGAGAAACCCTGAAGCCACTTATAGGCTGGGAGGAGTTGCTAGCAGTCACAAAGGAAGAAAGAGACTTGGGCATCATCATCACTGATGACCTAAAATCATCAAGCAGACCTCTAAAGCAGTAGGTAAGGCTAGGGGTGTTAGGGTGTATTAGTAGGAGTATCGAAAGTCGTAAGAGGAAGTAATCCCTCTGTACAAGACATTGGTTAGGCCCCATCTGAGTACTATGCGTGCAGTATTGGAGGCCACACCTTCACAAGGACATTAACCAAATTGAGGCAGTCCAGAGAAGGCACCAAAATGGTGCAGGGACTGCATCAGAAGACATATGAGGACAGATTAACGGAGCTCAATATGTATACCCTTGAGCAAAGGAGGAGAGAGGTGATATGATCGAGGCATTCAAACACCTTAAGGGCATAAACAAGGTGAAAGAGTCTAACATGTTTAAATATAAGAAAAATAGCAGGACAAGAGGACACAGCATGAGATTAGAGGAGGCCGATTAAGGGGAATGTGAGGAAATTCTTTTTCACAGAAAGGGTGGTAGATGCATGGAATGGCTTACCACAGAAGTGGTAGCTGAATACAGTGCAGGGCTTCAAACAGGCATGGGATAGGCATAAGGGAGCAATACAAATGACTATGAATAGATAGGTCACTGACAGAGCAAAGGCCAATGGCACATTTATAAGGTAGAAAAAGAAATGGGCAGACTGGATGGGCCTTACGGTCCTTATCTACCGTCAACTTCTATGTTTCTATGTTTCTATGTTTCTGTGAAAAGAATTTCCTCATTCCCCTTAATCGGCCCCCTCTAATCTCATGCATGTGTCCTCTTGTCCTGCTATTTTTCTTATATTTAAACATGTTAGAATCTTTCACCTTGTTAATGCCCTTAAGGTGTTTGAATGCCTTGATCATATCACCTCTCTTCCTTCTTTGCTCAGGGTATACATATTGAGCTCTGTTAGTCTGTCCTCATATGTCTTCTGATGCAGTCCCTGCACCATTTTGGTTGCCCTTCTCTGGACTGCCTCAATTTGGTTAATGTCCTTGTGAAGGTGTGGCCTCCAATACTACCAGTACTCCAGATGGGGCCTAACCAGTGTCTTTTAAAGAGGATTATTACCTCCCTCTTACGACTTGTGATACCCCTACTATACACCTAACACCCCTAGCCTTACCTACTGCTTAGAGGTCTGCTTGGATGATTTCAGGTCATCAGTGATGATGATGCCAAGTCTCTTTCTTCTTTGTGACTGCTAGCAACTCCCTCCCAGCCTATAGGTGGCTTCAGGGTTTCTCTTCCCTATGTGCATGATTTTGCTTCTTTGCATTAAATCCCAGTTGCCACTCTTCTGACCATTTTGCTGTTTATCCAGATCTCTTCTCATTCTGCCCACCCCATCTGGGTCATCTACTCTGTTGCAGATCTTGGTGTCATCTGCAAACAGACAAGCCTTACCCTCTAGTCCATCTGCAAGGTCACTAATGAAGATGTTGAAGAGGAATGGCCCCAGGACTGATCCCTGAGGTACCCCACTTGTGACTTGCATCTCTTCTGACTGTATACCATTTACCACCACTCTCTGTTTACTGCCTGTCAACCAGTTTGCCACCCAGTTGACCAACTTTTGACCCACCCCGAGCCTACCCAGCTTATTTATCAATCTTCTATGTGGAACAGTGTCAAAAGCTTTGCTGAAGTCAAGGTAGGCGACAGGTTGGCCAGGTTGCCAGGTTACCTGGCAACAGCTAACAACTTTAAGGTTGGTTCCACAAAAGTCAGAAAAAGTAAGGAAAAAATCCTACGGCCACCTGCCCTCGCTCTCAGCCTTCTCCCACACTATTCCCCTTTCAGTCTGTTTAGTTTTAAATATAAACTCGTACCTGAGTACATGATCGCTGCAAGCTCCCAAGGTTCAGCTCCTTTGTCCCTTTCATTGCACTCGAGGTCTTTCTGCTACTATGACTCAAACAAATCCTATGGCCACCCACCCTCTCAGTCAAACTCGCACTTCAGTAGATGATCGCTGTGATCGCCCTCTCAGCCTTCAACCACAGTATTCCCCCATCAGTCTCTTTAGCATGAAATAGAAACTCGCACCTCAGTAATAGATGATCCCTGGCGAGCTCCCGATGTTCCACTTCCTCATCCCTCAGTGCACTTGCAGTCTTCTGCTATCAAAACTCTAGCAGCAGCAGGCAAACAAAAAATCCAGAAAGAAAACACAAGAAACAGAAGAAAAAATTACTCACCTTTGTAATGTTGTTTCTTCTAATGGAGTCTTGCTATATTATGACAATTGTAGTTCGTCCCACCATTAGAACTGCTCCGGAGGTGAAAGAGTTAACTACCATGCCAGGCATGGAGTTTAGAGCGCGAGCTCGGTTAGAGAAGCTCTGTCTGGCTAATTTCAAACCGAAACTGTCAGATCTTTACGAGCAAAAACTCACTAAGGTTCTGTGTGGAAGCTGTAACCTACACTAGCCAACTGGCTACCTAAATATTAACAACTATTCCTGGTCCCAACACCAAGACTCAAGTCAGGGGACCAGAAAAAATAATAATATAAGATAAAATAAAACACAACACCCCAAAACCCCAAAGGGGTGGAAAAACATATAATGGGCATAAAAGTGCCAACACTGGACTGCCCACCCCATACCCAAGTAGAAGTTCTGAGAGGGGCAGGCTGGGGGGGAGGTCATAATATAGCAAGACTCCATTAGAAGAAACAACATTACTAAGGTGAGTAATTTTTTCTTCAAACAACATGAAGTCTTGCTATATTATGACAATTGCAGAATACACAGCAGTACCTCCATGGAGGAGGGACAGAACCTACTTAGGGAATAGGCTCTGAAGCACGGCTGTGCCAAACCTAGCACCCTCCTGGCCTGGATATCCAAGGAGTAATGCTTGGTGAAAGTGTGTACCGTTTTCCAGGTAGCTGCTTGACATATCTCCAAGATAGGGATGTCTCTGGCAGCAGCTAGAGACGCAGCTGTACCTCTGGTAAAGTGAGCCCTCGGGCCTGAAGGGGGAACCTTTCCCAGTTTTTGATAACAAAATTGGATACACAAGACAATCCACCTGGCAATGGATCTCTTAGTGGCAGGTTTACCTTTCCCAACCTCACCATAAGTGAGAAAAAGTTGGAGGGATTCGAACCTATGACCCTTGGTATGCTCTATATAGTAACTAAGGGCCCTCTTAACATCTAAGCTGTGCAACCTCCTCTCACCAGAGGAGGAATGGTCAGTGAAGAACACTGGAAGGGAGATAGATTGGTTAAGATGGAAATCTGAAACCACCTTAGGCAAAAACTTCCTGTTAGTCCTAAGGACTACTTTATCCCTGTGAAAGGAAATAAAGTCAGTCTCCACTGACAACGCTTGTAACTCACTTATGCGCCTGGCAGAAGTGATGGCTACTAGAAAAACAGTTTTCCAAGTCAAATACTTAAGCTCTACAGAAGACAGAGGTTCAAAGGGGGGGTTGCATCAACTGAGCAATGCAAACATTAAGATCCAGGCAGGGGCGGGGCCCTGAAAGGTGGATTAGTATGAAGTAATCCCTTGAAAACATGGAAAATACAGGGTGAGTGGAAGAGAAGAGGCTTTCCTGCTGAAATAAAAGCAGAGACAGCTGCCAAATGCACTTTCAGGGTAGCTGGTCTCAGGCCCAAAGAGTTAAGATAGACCATATAGTCCAAAACAATGGGCAAATCAGCAGATTCGGAGGAATATGCTTCCCAAACGACCAGATGGAAAACCTTTCCATTTAGAATTATAAGTAGCCCTAGTGGAAGGCTTCAGAAGCCTTCAGGATATCAAGAACACCTTGAGAAAGGTGTAGGTCAGCAAACTCTAACTCCTCAAGAGCCAGGCCTTGAGGTTGAGGGATTTGAGATTCGGATACCAAACTCTCCCCTGGGCACAAGATAACAGGTTGTGTTTCCTGGGGAGGCACAGGGGAAGATGGACAGCTAAGGACAGAAGGAGTGGGTACCAGGGCTGCCTGGCCCAATCTGGAGCAATCAGAATCATCCTGCAAGGCTGGGATCTGATTTTGACTAGCACCTTGAAAAGGAGAGGGAAGGGGAAAGGCATATAGAAACTTCCCTTCCCAATCTAGGAGAAAGGCATCCAGGGGGACTGAGCCCATCACTGGGGGCCTGCAACAAAACAGTGGAAGTTGGTGATTGTCTGGGGCTGCGAAAAGATCTGAGGGGTGCCCCATCTGGCAAAAACTATCTCCAGTACTTGGGGATCCAGTGACCATTCGTGATGGCCCTGGGAAATCCTGCTGAGAGCATCTGCCAGGACATTGTCCTTTCCTGGGAGGTGAACTGCTATGAGGGAAGTGTTCAGGGAATAAGCCAGAGACCACAACTTCATTGCTTCGGTGCACAAGGCCGAAGACGGAGTGCCCCCTTGTTTGTTGATGTACCACATTGTGGTGGTGTTGTCTGTTCTGACTTGTACCACTTTGTTCTGAACAGATGCAGAAAACACTTGAAGTGCTAGAAAGACAGCTCTGAGCTCCAGCAAATTCATGTGGAGCAGAGATTCTTGAGGGGACCACACTCCCTGGGTGGAGAGATCGCCCATGTGAGCTTCCCATCCCAGAAGGGACGCATCTGTAGTAAGGGTCAAGGAGTGAGATGGAGGGATGAAGGGGACCCCTAGTCTTAAATTTCTCTGATCCTGCCACCACTGAAGGGCCTGGATCAGGGTTCGAGTCACTGGGATCAACTTGGAAAGGGGATCTTTTCTTTGAGACCAAAAGGCTCTCAAGTGAAACTGAATGTCCCTCATCTGAAATCTTGCTCCTTGCACTACAGCTGTGGAAGCAGCCATGTGTCCTAGGAGCTGTAAGAAGTGCCTTGCTGGTCGAGAGACCTGCAGAGTGAAGGAGGAGGCCAGGGCCACCAGGTTCCTTACCCTCTCTAAGGGCAGGAAGGCTCTGGCCTGCTTTGTATCCAGTTCTGCACCTATGAAGGTAAGTACCTGAACAGGTTCCAGCACTGACTTTGGGAGATTGAGCAGGAAACCCAGAGAGGTGAGCAGCTGCTATGTAACTTGCAGGTGTGATTTGACCTGTTCTGGAGACTGGCCTACAATAAGCCAGTCGTCTAGGAAGGGAAAGACAGCAATCTTTTGCCTTCTTAAATGAGCAACTGCTAGACATTTTGTGAATACCCTTGGGGCAGAGGTGAGGCCGAAGGGCATTGCTCTGAACTGGTAATGGCCTGAGGACAGATCGAATCTGAGGTACTTTCAGTGGGAGCTTCTGATTAGAACATGGAAATAGGCATCCTTGAGGTCCAGGGAAGCTAGCCAGTCCCCTGGCCTTAGAGAAGGTAAAATTATTGCCAGAGTCACCATTTTGAATTTTGGTTTCAAAAGGTGCTTGTTCAGATATCTTAGGTCCAAAATGGGCGCCATTCTCCTGTCTTTTTTGGGGTAAGGAAGTACCTGGAGTACAGACCCTTGCCCTGGAGTAGGGAAACCCTTTCTACAGCTCTGAGAGCCAGGAGGGTTGAGACTTCTGTTTCTAAGGCAAAGGTCTCTAGAGGGTTTGCAGGTGGAAAAGATCTGGCTCTCATCTTTGGAATTTTTTGAAGCTGAGAACCAGACCCTGGCTTAGTACTTCCAGGACCCACTTGTCTGATGTTAGAGACTCCCAGTCCTGAACGAAGTAAGCCAGCCTGCCCCCTACAGGTAATGGAGAACCAGCCCTGGGCACCCCATCAGGGTGCCTGTTTGGCAGGGGCTTTAGGCTGAGGGGTGGAAGCAGGCCTGCTTGCGCCCCGTCTGCCTCTGCCTCTGCCTCTGAAGAACCCCCTCTGAGCATAAGCAGAAGAAGCCTGGGTTTGGTAAAAAGGCCTGTGAAAAGGCCTACACCTACACCTGGGGGTCTGCTTCTGAGGAATGGCTTGCCGCTTCTTGGCTTGTGCACTCCTATAAGTTGTTCTATATTCATCCGTTTTCTTCATGTAATTCTCTGTCTGCTCCCCAAACAGAGAATTCCCTACCACAGGAAAATCCATGGCCTTAGTCTGGGTATCCTGTGACAAACTAGTACACCTGAGCCAAGCCAATCTACGAAAGGCCACAGATGTAGCCATGACTCTAGAGGATACATCATTAGAATCCACAGTAGCATGGAATTGCACCTTGGATGCCTCAATACCATCAGCAGCCACCTGCTCCAGCTCCTTGGCAAGCTGGCCAGGGGCCTGTTTGGCCAAAGCCATGACAGTGTCCCATCTAGATTTTTGGTATCTTGCCACATAAGCCATGTAATTTGCTTGTCTGAGTCCCAAGGACGCTGCCATGTATTGTTTTTTAGCCATGGCATCAATCTTCCTGGAGTCCTTGTCAGGAGGATGTGAAGCCAGGGCAATGTTAGCTTTATCACAGGCTGCAGCCTGAACTACTCCAACATGACTGCATTGCTGTGAAAGAAAGTCTGTATCAGGACCTGATAAAGTGTACCTTCTGTCCATCTTCTTGTCAACAGGAGGCACAGAATTAGTAGCTTTTAGTATTTTTATTGTTTGTTTCCTAAATGATTTATGTAAGGGGATAAATAATCTCCTAGACTCTGGGATATCCATCATTTCCACAAAATCAGGTTCCTCTTGCTCATCCACAGCGTCCTCTAATGGGAGCTGGAGGGTATCAGCAACCTTTTTGTAAAACAAAAAGTGAGAAGGGGACTCAGAAAGCATAGGGGGAGATTCCAAAGGTCTGTCTGGGGAGATGTCCGGTTCAATGGGCACATCCAGACTCTCAAAGTCACATTCACACTGATCATAATCCTCCTCCCCCTCCTCTGGTTCATAAAACTCTTCAATATCATATTCTTGAACTGGTGGAACCGGCCGAACCGACCTTTTACCAGACAGTGGCGGTTCGGACGGAAACCGGAGAAAGTGACTGTACAATCTGTATAGCTTTGCTATTTCTGCAGCAGTTGGAGAAGGATTTTGGACTCCAAACCTGCTGATTTTTTAGTTTTCTTTGCTGGAACTGGGTCCTCAGAGCCAGCTTTTCGTTGGCCCGAGGAAGTCTCGCCCTGGTCAGAGGGCACTCCCTCCGGTTCGGTTGGCACCGAACCGGGCTGGCCATCTGGGTCAGCGGACTTTTTGGCCCCTCGTTCCCTGAGCCTGCCCACTCTTGTCCAGGGTGGCTGCAGGGAAATTTTTACAAATCTGGCAGTCTGAATTGAGGTGGTCAAACCCCAGACAATAGACACATGTAGTGTGTGGGTCAGCCTTGGCAAAGGCTTCCCCACAGACACTACAGTGTTGAAACCCAGTGGGCCGGTTTTTCTTTTAGGTTTCTCAGACATGATGCCAAGCCTAACCAACAAACTTGCCCTATTAACGCAGTGCTAGGAAGACACCCTTATCGTTCCCAACCGCAGTCACGGGTCGTGGAAAAAACCGTAATGAAATCCATTTTTTTAGAACCGATAAGAACCGGGAACCGCACTCTAAAAGCTTTAAAATGCTTACTTTTAAAAGTTTTAAACAGCCTGATCGGTTCGAACCGAACAGATAAAAATTTACAAGTTCCACACAGAAATAAACCTATCTATACTTACAATACCACAGACAGAGCTTGAACCGATCGGTTTGCGGTTAAAATAATAATACTCGCGGTTGAATTTAACCGAGAAAATACTGTTTAAACCGAGAAATGAATTGAGCAGTAGGAGAAATCTCCGGAGCGACTGTTCAGTGAGGCAGAGTAAGGAATCTGACAGTTTCGGTTTGAAATTAGCCAGACAGAGCTTCTCTAACTGAGCTCGCGCTCTAAACTCCATGCCTGGCATGGTAGTTAACTCTTTCACCTCCGGAGCAGTTCTAATGGTGGGACAAACTGCAATTGTCATAATATAGCAAGACTTCATGTTGTTTGAACACACTTTTCTGTTCACCTGATGTCACAGGCACTTGCTTTTACCGGTGGTACTGTGCTCTTTTCAGTGGGGGGCATGCACAGAGGAGTAACCATGATGACCAGGACCAAAAGCTTCAAGAGGATGAAAGATAGTAATAGCGGAGGAACTATTTTATTTCAAAACATATCTTAAACTAATATTTTACAAACATTTTTTTACTAAATGAATTTTATTCTACAGTGCCCATTTTCTAAGTGAAATAATACCCTCCAGGGTGGGCGGTATGGGCAATACCAGTTCTTCCAGGGGCTATAAGGCCCTCCGCCTGTGGCATCGGGCCTCATCATGCCCCTGGGTGGTCTGGTATTGCCCAATACTGCCCACCCTGTCGGGTATTATTGCTTGCTTTCTCTCCAGTCCTATGCCCAAAAATGTTCAAGTTCTAAAGAAGATTAGAACCCTAAAACTATTTCCATAGTTCTAGACCACAAACAGAACCCAGAACTTCAGTGGGTTTTGTCAACCCTAATTGTGAGTCCCTGGGATCCATTGCATCCCCACTTCCTATCCCCTTTCCCCAGTGGCCTCCTCATCTTCTTTGGATCCCACCCTGAATTCGGTACATCGCTTGATCCTTGCAACTCAGTCACACACCTGCGCCACCATATTGAATGGCATCAAACAGTTCTCATGGTTGGTGGTGCTGATGCAAGTGTCCAGGCTATGTGGAGACCAGTGAGGACCTGTGCATGGCACAGCACGATTACCATGCCAATGCCACCCCTTTCCCTGTGTTATTGCACTGACTGCTGTGATGGCACAGATTACCATGCCAATGCCACCCCTTTCCCTGTGTTATTGCACTGACTGCTGCGATGGCACAGGGAAAGGCTACACCAACCCTGTTGTGTACATCACAGGGTTCTGTGGTACAACAGTGACACAAAATGGTTGCTTTGATCACATTGTGATTGTGTATGGAACTTCACCCACATTTTACAGAAAGGGTATGGTGCTAAAAATATAAATGTGATCTAAATATTAAATATTTTTGTCAGTCAGATAAGAGAGTCATTACAAAACAAGACATATTTTGATGCCTTAGCATTGCGCTACATTGTGGCTGAATAATTACACATCGTGCAAGCATGGGAAAGAGAGAAACTGTGAGAAAGGAGGCAATTTGCCACATTACTGGTCTCTGATGAGGCCACACCTCGAATTCTGTGTTCTGTTCTGGAGCCCACACCTAAATAAGGACATGGATAGACTTAAAACTATCAAGATAGGAGCCATTAACATGATTCAGGAGTAGCAGGGCAAGAGGAAAGGTTGGCAATCCTTAATACTGTATATAATTACAGGAAAAAGGAGAACAGAGATAGGACTGAGACTTTTACATTTCTGCAGGCGCATGACTGGGTAGACTGTTTCAAACTTTTCCAAGTGACTAGAAATTTGACCACAAGGGGGCATTATTTTAAAACTGGTGGAGGGGGGGCAATTTCTTAAAGGACATGAAGAAGTACTTCTTTAGGGAGAGGGTAGTGAAATGTATGTTCATACTGCCACCAAGACTACTTGTATGGTTGTGAGAGTGGTCTCATGTACATTCTTAGGGTATGAGAACTATAAACCGAAGGTCAGTGGTTCTGATACCCTGAGAATATAAGTGAGACCACTCTCACCACTATAAGAGTGGTCTCGGCATTGATATTAATATATTGACTGAGCTTGATCAATAATATATTAATTTTTTTTAAAAATACCAGAACATGTCCATTCCCAGGGCAGCTGTGCATGAGAAACTCTTCAAAGAATAAGAGTGTATCACGCAAAGAGTAAAGGGGCACTCTGATTGGTCGGCCCAGTGGACAATGCAGTTATCTTTGCTGGTCTTGAAACTGGCTGGGATAGCTGGCCCGGTGGCGCTGATGGCTGAGGTGCTGGATGCCTTACCTCGCGCTATGCCAATGACCCATGCTCGTGAACCAGCAGAGGCCACCAGGAGCTGGCAGAGGAGGAGAAGGACTGAGCATCCCAGGGACTGCTCTCCTTCTGGGGGGTCACCAGTAGTCGGCGTCTGACTGGCCTCTAACGGAGGCTGGGGGCAGTGTGCCGACACTGCAGAAGGAGGCAGAGATGGGGCAGACGCTTGGAGGAGCACGTGAGGATGTGTGCATGCTCTCTCCATGGGAATCACTGCACGCCTCACCTCTGCAAGGAAGAAAAAATGGAGGAGAAAATAGCTGCCACGGCATATGGTGGAGGGCGTCTCGCAGGCACCACTCCCAGCTAGAAACATCACTGGTCACACTGGATCTGGTCTCCAGTGGGGGTTGGGGAACCCTGCCAGCCCTGCCGGGGGGGTATGTCCTGGGGGTATGGGTCAGCTCTGGATGGTGGATGCCGGGGATGGGGCTGGGGCCTCCCTCTCGAGGTAGGAACAGTGGCAATGGGAGCATAAATCAGTAAGAAGAAAAAAAAAAAAACTGGCTGGGATAAATTTAAATGGCTGGTCAAAGGGAGGAAAGGAAGGGGCAGTGGGGCAGTAGTTTCAAGCTAGGGTTCCAGGCAAGCTGGGTGGGCATTTGTGTTTACTTTTCCTTGAGTACCTTTCAATGTTCCTATGTCATAAATCTTTGTCATAGATATATGCAACCCCTTTTGATACAACAGTTACTCCACAGTCAGGGAGACATTTGGTCTGGGAAGTTTTGGGAGCTCTCAGGAGCCAACACAACAGAAAGAGAGGTTGTAGAAAGGAGGACAGTAAAGCTTAGGCTAGGAGTTTTAATTTACTAAAACCTTTGACTTTTGCGCACCTCTCTCCAAACCACGCACACATACATTAAAGCCTCAGTCCCACAGCAAGGCATCGTGGGTATGCAAACCCTTGTGCACAACAATGGAACTACTGCCATAGTCATCCCTCCATCCACCAAACCCATAGTATCTTCTGCCCTGTCCACACTGAACACAGCTCAATGGTAACATTTTTGAAAACGTTTAAAAACGTACCGTGCTTGTGCGTCCACACTTTGCTTACCCTGTGTAAACACAGTTACAAATCCTGTCCACCCAAACTAGAAGGCAAACCCATGTTCAGTAATGCTGGTTTACGAATGCCCAGAGCAATGCAGCAATTTTTAAAATGGCTTTGCTTAAAGTAAAATTTTAAAGAAATAAGAACAGTGTTACCATTTATTACCTAGACCTTTGCAGGTTCTTGCATTACCTTTGCCCTGAAACCTCCTGACTAATGTAACTACGAGATCCCAGCCCATCCCACCTTCAATGCTGATGAATGGACCGAAGGAAGGGAACCCAATGTCAGTTAATTGGCTGCACCATTGTTTACTGTAGTACTTTCATTTTCTAGCAAAGCACTGCCTGGAACTGTTGCAATCGAGTGATGTCTAGTGCTTTGTGAATGGCGGACGGATGGGAGGAGAGAGGTTGGCGGCAGTGGGAGGGTTGAGGGAGCAGTGAATTATGACTCCTCGAAGGACTGCTGAGGCCACAACATGGTACAGACACCCATCCACATTGATAAGATAAGCGTGCTTGTTTTCAGACTGTGTTGGAAACCGTGCTAAAACCCTGATACTATCAAGGTTTAAACATTGTTGTCAAACACGGTTTGAAAAAGTTATCAAGTGTGGACACGAACCATGTTTGGGAGTGCCTGTAATGTTTTAATGTGCCTATATTGTTACAGGAGCCTTAGTGTGGACAGGGCTTTTATTTCTACTTCTGAGCTGGTTGACAATTAAGTTAATTATAATTGGACAAAATACGTCATTTGCGGTTTGTCATTCTCAGCCTATACTGGATCAGAGGATCATACTTTCTGACGTGGAACCTTTGTAAAAGAGCCAAGATTCAAAGGTATTTGTAATCCTAGACTTGATAAATAAGAGGTACAAGCCTGTTTCAAGGACAATGTCAAGTCTGGTGAAGCATTGTCAACCTGCCTTGTACAAGGGTTTGCATACCCACGATGCCTCGCACTTAGATGTGGGCTTTAAAGTGTGCATTATGTTTGGAGAGATGCATAAAATCCAAACAATATGTACCTGTCTTTTCACCTGGCATCCTTTTACAGTTCCTGTGCACCTGGATATTTTCTTATTCTATCTTCCCTTTGAATAGTGTGGGAGGCTAAACCTCAACTGGACTAGCTTGGAAGCTGAGGGACCCACCACCAGCAGGATCGAGGGGGCTTGCTCTTATTCGCTCCCCCCACAATGACCGCCAGCACCAAGATGCTGTTTTCAACCACAAACCGCAGGACCAAGGGACTCCCTAAGCTCTCCTCCAACTGGCTGCCTGCAACCAATCACATGCTCTGTAGGAGCAGAGGGTGTGGCCTTATCAGCATGACTTAAAAGAGCCAGTGCTCAACCACACTAGGCCACACGCTGGATGCCAAGGGACCTACTACTAGCAGGGGTTGACAGTGCTTGCTCTCCCCCCCCCCCCGACTGCTGATGCCAGGATGCTATTTTTGCAAGAGACTGAAGGACCAAGGGACTCTCCAAGTTCTAATCCAATTGAGCATCTGCAGCTCTGTAGAAGCAGAGGGTGGGGCCTAATGAGCATGGCTCTTTCTACAAAACAACCCATGCTCCAACCCACCAGATCACATGCCAGATGCTGAGGGACCCGCCACCAGCAGGGGTCAAGAGGGCTTGCTCCTACTGTCTTCTGACCGCTGATGCCAGGATGCCATTTTCAGCTAGAGTTTGCAGGACCAAGGGACTCCCCAAGCTTTTCTCTTATTGAGCATCTGCAGCCAGTCAGGCACTCTGTAAGAGCAAAGGGTGTGGCCTCTCTTCTCTAAAGGGACTCCATCATAGTGGTCCTCCATGCTGCAGGCTGGACCGATAAGGACCCCAGTGCAAAGGACAGCATTGCTGGTGTCTACAGTGGGCATTAGCCATGGGAGGTACTCAGCGACCAGCCATCATGAGCTCTAGTCACTAAGTTCTCATTAATATATATCTGTTTCACGCATTATATTGCCCAGTTTCTGTGACATTGATATGCTATAGTACACAGTTTTATACTGGTTGGGATTTCTACTGTTAACTTGGAAATGTATTTCTGGACATCATATGGGCTTCTTCAACTACGTGTTGCAGATCTTATATATTTACATGTGTTAGGCTATGCCATACATCACTCTTAGTCTTGGTATTACCTTTTTTCTCTCCATCATGTGGGTTCTAATCTGCTGCTGCTTATCCTTATTGTTGAGCTCAGCAAGGAACAATACTACTCTTCAGGTCCAGCCTACGCATGGAGGACCACTACGATGGAGTCCCTTTAGAGAAGGAGGGACAGGGGGGACATGATAGAAATGTTCAAGTACCTCAAGGGAATCAACAAAGTCCAGGAGGGTAGCATCTTTCAGAAAAAGAGATATGTAAGAACAAGGGGACACAATTTAAAGATAGAGGGGGGGGGACGGCTCAGGGGTAATGTGAGGAAATCTTTTTTCACGGAGAGAGTGGTGGATCCGTGGAACTGCCTTCCTGGGGAGGTTTTTGGGGCTAAAACAGTGGGGGAATTCAAACATGCACGGGATAGACACAAGGCAATTGTAGTGGGGGGTGGCAAGAAGTAGGCTGTTGGTTAACTAGGATCTGCAGCTTATCCAGCAGGTAGGGAAATGGGCAGACTGGGTGGGCCAAGTGGTCCTTATCTGCCGTCAAAGTCTATGTTTCTATGTTTCTACATTTGCCATACATAATGTAAATGCAAGTCAGTCTTCTTACATCATCATGGTCAAATATTTCCCCAACAATTTTGCCCCAAAGCACTAGTTATTCAGGGTTGCACTTTTTTCTGTTACGGACTCCACTAAGCAGCCCAGATGGTTGCATTGTCCCACAAAGTGCCTTAAATATCCTATTTTTTTTCGGTTATTTTCTGATTTAAGTTTTTATTCTTAACAGCTGGGGGCATCAAACTGAGCCCAGGATCCATTTCAAACAGAATCAGTAGCTTCAACGGTGATAGGAAATGTTTTTTACACCTCTAGATGCCCTCCAGTTGTTCTTTTATGGGTTACCCATTATTCTGATATGTTTTTGACCTTTTTTGTTTAATTAATATTCTAGTTAATCTAATAAAACTGACTTGCATGTCATCTCTAAATCTAATGAAGTGTCACTGGGAGTGCCCCAGGGGTCTATACTGGGGCTTCTTCTTTTCAGTTTTTTTCTAAATTCCCTCCCTAAGGCCTGTAACACCAAAATAACCCTCTATGCTGATGATGCTGTCATCCACAGCAGCACCTCCCACATAGAACCATTGCAACAAGAACTACAGTCCTCCTTCCACCAGTTGGAAAGTTGGTTCTGCACACATAAGCTCCTCCTAAACCTCAAAAAAACTAAGACCATGCTTCTGTCTAGCCCTCGTCTCAAGAAAAGATTCTCTGTCCTCGACATCATCAGCAATGATAAGGTCCCCTTGGAACAGGTCCATGGCTTCAAATACCTGGGGGTTACCATTAATGACACCCTGTCATTTGGGCAACACACTGGCCTGGTGGTTAAGGCTGTAAACACCAAGCTTGGAGTACTATATAGGCATCAAAAAAAATCTCACACCTGCGGCACTCCTTTCGGTCACTAGCTCAGTTCTATCAGTCATAGACTATGGGTTGGTAGTTTATGGAGCAGCCATGGACACGGCACTAGAGAGGGTGGTCACCGCCCTAATTAAGGCCTGCAGACTCATCACCACAGCAGATCGCCTAACCCACACCTGCACCCTATGTACTCTGGCAAGTTGGTTATCCCTTGAAAACAGAATAAAGTTTCAAACCTGTCTCCTGGGCAAGAAGGCATTGCTGGTTAGGGCTCCTCCCTGCATCTCTGAACTCCTCTCCCCCACAAGCACTAAGTATGAAACCAGATGCAGGACACAAGGGCCCTCTCTATCCCATTCCAGAGAACAGCACTCTGACAAAGGTCCTTCTCCTATAGAGCCCCTCCTGGCTCAACGAAATCATGGGGGTCTCATGAAACACAAGTCTGCCTGCCTTTAAATTGGAACTCAAATAGCACCTGCTATTCAGAAGCTCTTGTGAGTGCAGAGTGGTCACCTGAAGGTCCCCCCCTTTTTCTTTGCCCCTAAATCTGACCCTGGACTGTTCCTCTGCTTTAAATACCCTCTTCAGCCCTCTCAATTTCCTGTAGTCCACCACCCTCACCCTCAGTGCCCTATCTTTCTAGCCACAACCTTGCTGCATTCCTACCTCTTGACCTCCCTCGCCCCCACTCCTTTCCTTCTTCCTCTTCCTTTGCCTCTCTCCCCCTTGCCTCCCCTTCTCCAGTTCCCCATCACCTTTCTGCCATTGTCCGATGACTAGCATTGAATGGGAGTTATTGATGTCATAGAATGTCTTACAAATATGAAAATCAAAAGCATTAAGCTGGTGAGGAGAGTGGATCTCTACGTAGATCTGAAGGCACCCAAGCATATCAGAATACATAACTGGCATGAAAAGGAAGATGAAGGGCAGTTAACGATGTAAACACATCATATCCCATCTCCTTTAACACAAATGTGCAAAGTTTTTTGTTTTGTTTTCACCAAAGAAGGATTACTCGTTAGCCTGGTAATCTACTGTTTAACCCTCAGTTGTTGCCTAACCAAGAGCTAGCTTGCCCCTCAGTTCCTGATGGAAGTAAACTTGCTGAACTAATCCACTTTTAGGTCAGAGAGGAACAGACATGGAGGGAAGGGGTTTTCTACTTATCCACACCTCCATTCTCTGTTCCTTAATCAAGTCTGACACCCTTTGGGGCCAAATTAATTCAATTTTTGTCTTCTTAGACTTGCCTGAGAGGAAATTCCTTGTGGGTTGCCTGTACTGTCTGCTAAAAATTCAAAGCAAATACATTTTCTGGTCTCACGATCCTGATAAGACCCCTGCGGGATTTTGTTAACTAATAAATTCTTAGTGGCAACTTTAATGCCCACTGGCAGGGAAGCAGAGACTTGAGATTAAAACAACCATTATTGCTGCTAGGCCTGCATTTACTTGTAAATGATTTCACTCAGAGTGATCCTGTACATATGGCATCTACCATACTTGACTGAATTTTGTTTCTCCTGACATCCCTGGTTTGCAATCAGGCTGCCTGGGTAACATTTTTAGTGACCATTCTATGATATTTTGCACAGTAATCTCCAGGTGAGAGTTGTATCTCTTTGTGGGGTTTGCTAATACTGTAATTCTCATTATTCTGTTTTTATGTTTGCTTGCATCTAAGAAACATTTCATCACAGCTTAGGAGAAGCGGGTTTTGGAGATGGGGCACTGTCGAGACCAATGCCCCCAGTGCCTTGTGAGGCTTGGACTACTTCCCAATGCAGTGGCATGCCGCTGCTGACACTAGTTCAGCCAGCGTGCCACCACCTTGAAAGGATTCCACCTCTGTAATGAGGAGCAACCCGTCATTGCAGGGCGTGTTTCTTGCCTGGTGTAAAATTTCTTTTAACATGGTGGCGAGTGGCAACTCGCCTCCGCCTCAGAGTCCCGATGAAAGCCAACTTGGGGTTTCCATCCCTGTCAGCATGTCCCCATCCCCAGTTTATTTACCGAAGGGGTAGCCCAACTCTCAATCATCATGATGCACCTCCCTCCCATTTGTTATGTGCTGAGGGGTGCCCAATCCCCTCGGCTCATGCACTCCCAATCCCCCCCACAACACTGTATGTCTGACGGAGGAGCCCAATCCCCATTGGCTCCAGTACCCACCTCCCCAACAAATACCCGGCCAGGTGGCACGCTGGGAGCCCACCCCAGTGTGCCAAAAGTGTCCCGCGATGTCTTTGTTTATTTTTTAATCCTATAAAAAAAGGATACGGTCCCTCATTGAGCCCCATGCCCCTCCCCAACCCGCACTCCACCCACTGCATGCTCTACCTTCCCACACCCCCACACCCCACATTTACCTCCGGAGCCCAGCATGACAATCTTTGGTGGACTGGAACATGTTCACATGCTTCAAAGCTGACCGCGAACTGAAGAAATGCTGGTAAGCTGTATAATTGCATAAATGGGTTTTTTTCAACTTTGGTGCATATCTTGGACATTTTTTCAAATTTTGGCACCATATTTTCAACATGGGGTTCTTGGGACCCCACCTCATGAATTCAGTCAGTGTCATCTCATTATTCGGTCCCAAAAGGTGATTTTTCGGTCACTGCGCAGAATCACCTTTCTGGACTGATTAATGACATGACATTGTCACTGTTCATGAGGTGAGCTCTCAAAAAGCCTATGTTGCAAATTTGGTGAAAAAATTCCCCAAAATGACTGCGTTATGAATGTGCGTTGCGCAGTTTCTACACATGCACGTAACTTCATGAATTTGTAATATTTTCACTCCAGGTTTTCAACACTGTAATTTTTCCATACCTCCTTATGAACGGTATAGCTGCCATTTTTCACATCCTGGCCAAAATGTGTTTTTGCACTCCCGGCGCAGAATAGCATGATCACGTGTGGGAAATCAGTGATCAGGACAGATGAAGAAAATCACAGTGACACTGTTCATGAGCAGAGGTCTTAAAATGCCTATTTTGAAAATTTGGCGACAAAAGTCCATAAAATGACTGTGTTACAAGCGTGTTTTGCGCAGTTTCCACGCACCCTAGTAACTTCGCAAATTTGTAATATTTTCCTTCCAGATTTTCAACATTGGCAGTTTGCCATACCACCTTATGAACAGTACAGCTGTCATTTTTCATATCCTGCCCAAAATATGCATTTGCACATCTGGTGCACTATGCCGCGGTCGCTGTCGGAAATTAATGTTTCAGACAGAGTAAGAAAATCATAATTAGAGTGTTCATGAGCAGAGGTCACAAAACGCCCATGTTGAAAACGTGGTGAAATAATTCCATTAAATGACTGCGGTACAAGCATGTGTTGCACAGTTTCCATGTATGCTTGGAACTTTGAGCATTTTTAATATGTCCAGGTGTCCAGGTCCTTGGGGCAACCTCCCTCTTCTCCCTCAACTAATGACTCCAAGATGGGAGCAGAGTTGAGGGAGAAGAGGGAGTTAACCCTGCAAGGGGACCTGGACACCCTGGAAAGCTGGGCTCACACATGGAAATTAAATTTCAATATCACCAAGTGCAAGGTGTTGCATCTTGGGCGGGGAAACCCTAAACACAGGTACACCCTGGGAGGGAGGCGCTGGAGGCCTCAATAGGGAAAAAGACCTAGGGTCATGGTGGATGCATGTATGAATAACTCTGAGCAGTGCAGGAGAGCGGCTAGCAAGGCAAACAGGATGCTGGGATGCATCGTAAGGGGATCACCTCTAGGAGCAAGGAAGTGATTCTGCCACTGTACAATGGACTGGTTAGACCACACCTTGAGTACTGTGTACAGTACTGGAGACCACACTTGAAGAGGGACATACAGCTCCTGGAGAGGTACAGAGGAGGGCAACTAAGATGATACGAGGGCTAGGGGATTTGGCGTATGAGGACAGACTTGAGGAGCTCTGCCTGTTTTCATTGGAGGAGAGAGAGGAGAGACAGGGGACATGATTGAGGTCTTCAAGTACCTCAAGGGAATAAATAGGGTAAACATGGAGGGGATCTTTAGACTAAAGCAGGGAGGTATCACCAGAGGGCATGGTTTGAAGTTGGAAGGTGGAAGGGTGAGGGTGGAAAAGAGGAGGAGGTTTTTCACTGAGAGGGTGGTGGACCCTTGGAATGCACTGCCTGGCGAGCTGGTTCAGAGATCCACAGTGGAGGGCTTCAAGAGAGGGTGGGACAGACACAGAAAGTGGATGTATCAGATGATGGCCTGTCCCAGGGGGGTGGGGATGGATGATAGGGGTTTCTGGAGCACAAGGGATGGGAGGGCCTCGGCACCCAACTGAGGATCTAAGGTTCGAGCAGACTCGAAGAACCGTAAGGCCTAATCTGCTGGCAAATAGTATGTTAGTATGTAATATTTTCACTACAGATTTTAACATTGCCATCTCTTCACACCTCTGTAAGAATGATACAGCTGTCGTTCTTCACATTCTGCCTGATCTGTGTTTTCACACATCTGGAGCAGAATAGCACTGTTGCTGTGGGAACTCGAAGTTCGGGACACATTAACAAAATCACAGTGCCACTGTTCATGAGAAGAGGTCCCAAATGCTTTCATGAGGTGGGGGTCACAAAAGGCCATGCTGGAAATTTGTACTGCAACAACACCACACTCCTGGGGCGCTAGGGTTTTTAACCACATAACGCCCCACCCTGTACAGACTGACAGGCATCAGAGGTGTAACTTTGAACGCATGGCTGTAATGCTCATGCCATCCCACCCCACCCTGAAGCCAGTGACAGGCATCGAGGTGTGCCTTACACTATTCAGCCCCAGACTTCACCCCATTCTCCTGTACTGCACCCATTTCAGCGTATGTCCTTATGAAATGGGGTGACTGTGAAGCTGAACACCCCAAGGCACACCTCAACACTTGTCGGTGTCTACAGGATAGGGTGAGGTGAAATGCCATGAGCATTATGGGCAATGACCCAAAGGCACACCCCAGTGCCTGTCCATCTCTCAGAGTGAATAGGGATTGGCGTGAGTTCAGTACTTCACTGCCCTCCTGTTCTGCATCTGTCTAACTCCTACACGTCCCAATTCTAATATCAACAAGCAAACATTCGGCATTGACAAATGCTTGTTTTATATTGTGTTAGATATTCTATAAGGAGGATGTACTTTATGCCATTTGGTATTGTAATGAACATTTTAATAAAAAATAAAATCAAAAATCTTTTGTCTACAAAGACATCAGTGTTCTGAAATGTTGATCCTGAGACTTCTCTTAAGTGACTTAAACTGAGTTCTTTAGGGTACCCTTTTATCTTGCTGTGATGTCAATAATGTATGGGATTTCTTTGTCAAACAATTTTCAAAAGTTTGTGAGATACACACTTATTGAAAAATGGGTAAAAGCAAGGCATGTCCCTTGGGTGGCCCCACGTCTTGCTTCTCAATTAAAGCATTGTGCTAAATAATATAAAAAAAGGCAAAAAAAATTAACACATCTTAATCTTGGGATTTCTTTCATAAATTCCTGAACTATTGCGTGCCCTTATTCACCACTCCAAGGCATCTTATTTTAAAGCAAACCTGGCTACCTCAGGAAGAATCCTAAAGAAGCATTGTCAATGAATAATGTTTGCTTGCTTGTATTTGCTGTTTGGGTGTTTGACATTGATAGTGCAGAGGCGATAATTAACAAACTAATAACACAAGTTCTGTGTAATGTCTGTATTTTGTATTTGATATATATCCTCCTGTCTAACACTCTCCCAGGATGCATCTGGAATCGAGCGGTAGTCTGCTCAGTATGCCTTTCCTGGTAAAACTTTTAAATAAATAAATAAATAAAATAAGTTAGAATAGTGAAATAATCATGATTAAGAAATGAAAAGGTTCACATATAATGCTGTAGTTTCCTTAGATTGTGAATTGACCTTGAATTTTAAAAACACTAGTCTTTTTTGCCCCAGCATATGAACAGGACTGCAGCATTTAAGAAATGTGGCCCAAACACTGTTTTGTGGAACAACCATGAAAACAGGTTTTGGAGGGGGATTTGATAATGACTGTCCTCCAGATATGTCCAGGCTGCCCCTCCTCTTTTTAGGTACCTAATAAGAATCTTGGGTCATCCACAAAAAAAAACATTTATAAGTGCCAAAAAATGGAATTACCACCACTGGAAATCCAATATAGAATTTCTTTATTCTGAATTTACACAACCTCCAGGCAATGTTTTGTGGCTAACTTCATCAGGCCCTCTGTGTTGTTATTCTATTAAACATGTTTTTTTATACAAAGAATTAGCACTATATATTTTAAACTCGTTTAATTAAAGCTTCACCAGAGTGCTCCCCCATAAGTCCACAGTAAATTATTCACGCATCATAAACCCTTGTGGTTCCCCATCACCACAACACTTTCTAGTCCCATACTATGTTCTGTCCCCAATGTACATGCATGAGACGACTTACTTTTCATAAATCTCCATCATTAGAACTACAGGTACCCATATTTTTTATGTTGCCAGTTATTTTTCCAATCATTGCATATAATGCATGAAATGTACTAAAATAATTTAGCATATTTCAATACTTTGTCTGCTAGTATTGTTCACTGTTGCTTTCCTATTCGCTAGATCAAAAAAAATATACTTAAGTATTTCTTTCCTACAACACACGTCAAAAATGTGTCACCTTAATCCCCAATTACAGCAGTCCTATATCTCACCTTAACTCAGTAACACTTTGCCAAACTGGCTAGCTCCATCCCTCAGCTTCGTTATGTTCAAAAAGGCCATTCATATTTCTTAAACCTGTGTGATAGCTATAATGAGGTCCTTATATTTTGTCACAACCAGATTAAATGAAAGATCTTTTCTGCAATAAGTGTCTTTCTTATTTAAAAGGTACTCACATTAAACATTGGGGAAATGGGCAGAGCCACTGGCCAACTCCTTCAGTGTCCAGGAACAGCTGCCGTTAGTGCAAGCCTGATATAAATACCGCATTGTGGTGGGGGGATGACATAATTAATGACGTCAGCACTGTCTCTGCCCAACAGCGCTGCCACAGATGCCTGTTGAGATGCAGGCTAAGCACGAGCTCCACGGTGTAGGGGAAAGGTGCATGGCAAAGCATATTGCCCAAGTGCAGCTCACCCACTGCAGTGGGTCACCCACCATCCATGGCTTTTGCCAAAACGTATTAACAATCTATTTTTAAGCCTCATAAAAACAAGATAATATATTAAACATATCCACTTCCCTTAAGAATACAATATATGCATGAAAAAAGGTTAAGAATACTATATATGCATTAAAAAGGTATAGAACAGATAAACAAATCCTTGGAGTGTCCCCTTCTAAAAGGGAGAGTATGTGAGGGGGACAGTATATCAAGCAGTGTTTAAATAGACAGTAGTGGATGATAAGTCCTCACATCAGTCGGCTGTCAACCACCACAGCACTATTATTGTGAAATTGAGTCCACAGTAGATTTGATAATGACACCTGTCATGCTCATGCACTGGGTAAAAACATGAGTATGTTAAAAGGTGGGTTAAAAAGTGAAAATGCTGTGAAGTCATGAGTCAGTGGATTTGATGACAGCCATGTTCATGTTGGGGTGAAAACATGAGTATGTTGAAATGTGGGTTAAAAAGTACAACAATTGCGGTTATGAGTAAATGTTAAAAATGTCAATGTTTGTTCATAATTTTTTTTTCAATTTTGAAACCAAATGTTCAGCATAGTCTTTTTATTACACTGCCTTATGAACATGACAGGTCTCATTTATGAGACGCCTGTTCAAAATGTGTAATTCTGCAGACACAAGTGTGAAAAGACATTTTGGGCAGGATTTGAAAAATGATGTCATGTTCATGATGTGGGGGTACAAAAAAAATGGCTATCTGGAAAATGTGGGGGCACAATCTGGCAAAATAGCAGAGCTATGAGTAAACATTGAAGAATTTCAATGTTTCTTCATAACTTTGTCTTTTTTTTGAGATTTTGACCCCAAAATATCAACATAATCTTATTATGAACCTACCTTATTGTCAAGACAAGTGGAATTTTTAAAATCCTGTTTGAAAGGTGATTTTGCAAAGTGACTGCGAAAACATGTTTTAGAGAGGATTTAAAAATGTCACCTGCCTAATTCATGAAGTGAGGTTAAAAAGGCTATGCTGAACATTTGGGAACAAAATCTAAAGAAATAGCAAAGTAATGCGAAAACATTGAAGAATGTCGATGTTGCTTCATAACTTTGTTGTTTTTTTAAGATTCTAACCTCAAGTGTTCAACATATAGAGAATAATGGATAGGCAACTGTGTTATAGATTTTTTTTTTTACACACCCGAGATGTGTGATGACCCATAAACCTTGAGAGTGAAGCTTGAGAGGTTTATGAGGTCATTACACACTGAGGGTGTTTACAAAAAAAACATAAAAACACAGTTGCCTAGCTTTTATTTTTTATAATTACTGGTGCAAGGTGTTTGCTTAGTGTCTCAGTCTATGCCCTACCTACAGACACACACACTCTCTTCACACAGACACACACTCTCTTCACACAGATACACACACTGTCTTACAGACACTGTTTTTCACATACACACTTTCCCTTCTGCCTCGCTCTCTCCAACTTACTCTTTTTTCTTTTAGGTATCAGCCTCGGCTACTACTAGAGTCTGTCTTGGATGTCATTTAGAGTCCACGTGTCTACCAATCCGGAGGCATGGCAGGATCAACCAGATATTTCTTTTGTGTTTGAAAAGCAGGATCAACCAGAGAAAGAATAAAAAATTTACATAAAACTGGAGAGGGAAGTAAACAAAAGCCACTCCTTGGTAAACGGAAAGCTGAGCCACCATTTTTGAAATACTGCACTGCTCAGTCCACCCACAAGCAGGGTGCGAGCCAATGAACTAGCGTGATGAGCTTGTGTGACGGAGAATGGACACTGAAGGTGAAAAAAGTTTAGTGAATGCCGTAATAACAATTTGGGGCTATTCGGCATTCAAGAGTACTTGTAATTGAGTTGATGGACAGGCTCACCAGTAATTATAGTCTTTTTTACCACACCTTATGATCAAGACAAGAAGAATTTTTAAAATGCTGTCAGAGGTGATTTCACAGAGTGACTGCAAAAACATGTTTCAGAAGGTATTTGAAAATTGCACCTGTTTTTTCGTGAGGTGGGTGTACAAAAAGCTATGTTGAGAATTTGGTGTAAAAATATTAAGAAATGGCAACATTATGGTAAAAGTTCAAAATATATTAAAAAGCCATTAACTGAACTTACCTTGTTTTCAGTCACTCCCGGCAGAGCTCAAAAGAAGCAGGATGTTCAAGAAGGAGCAGTGCTGGACTGGATAGATAAGCATGGGGTGCGGTGTAGGCTGGTGGGTCATAAGATGGGGAATGGGGCAAGGGCAGAATTCATCATGGTACCATTTTCTTCTTCTACAGGTTTACAGCAGGGGCATGGGGAAGGATTGGGAAGTGGGTGGGATACTTGGCAGTGGGAGGGTAATTTATTTTCATGAGTGGGGTATAAGGAAGGATTGGGAGGTGGGCAGGATACTTGGCAGTGGGAGAGTATTTTATTTGCATGGAAGAGGCACGGTGGGAGGTGGGTGAGATATTTGGCAGTGGACAGGTATTTTATTTTCATGGATGGGGCAGAGGAAAGGATTTGGAAGTCGGTGGGATACTTGGCAGTGGGAGGGCATTTAATTTTTATGGATGGGGTACAGGGAAGAAGGGGGAGATGGGCAAGATAGTTTACAGTGGGAGGGCATTTTATTTTCATGCATGGGGCAGGGGAAGGATCAGGATATGGGTGGGATACTCAGCAATGGGAGGCTGTTTTATTTTTACAAAGGGGGCACCGGGGGAAAGGAACTGGAGATGGGTGGGATACTTGGTAGTGGGAGGGTGTTTTCTTCTACGATAGGGCATGGGGAAGTATAGGAAGGTGAGCAGGATCCTTGGCAGTGAGAGACATAGAAACATAGACTTTAATGGCAGATAAGGACCACTTGGCCCACCCAGTCTGCTCATTTCCCTATCTATTGGATAAGCAGCAGATCATACTTAACCAACAGTCTACTTCTTTCTACCCTCCCCCCACTAGAACTGCCTAATGTCTGTCCCATGCATTCTTGAATTCTCCCTCTGTTTCTAACCCCCACAACCTCCTCAGGAAGTCCATTCTATGCATCTACCACCTCTCCATGAAAAATACTTCCTCTCATTGCCTGAGCCATCTCCCTCTGTCTTCAAATTGTCCCCCTTGTTCTTGCAATTCTCTTTTCTGAAAGATGCTACCTTCTTGGACTTTGGGGTATTTTATTTTCATGGATGGGGCATGGGAAGGATCGGGAAGTAGGTGGGATACTAGACAGTGGGTGTGACACTTGGACAGCTAGTTCTGATCGCTGTATGATTTTTGTAATATAAAAATGTGTTATTAAGTGTCTCTCATGAGACATGCTGTTTCAGCTAAAAGATAACAGCCAGGAGATAATTACAGGCTAGAAGAGACTAAATTAAGGATCTCCTGTTTATCTAACTTAATTGTAGCTTGTCAGCTGCTAGGATGGGAAATCATAAACTTTTATAACGTTTGGAGGAAGACAGCAGGTTATGACACTTTAGTGCGAAGTCATAAAAGATTCTTTGATGTGTCCTGGGAAGAAGAGCTACTTGAGATCAAAGAGGGGATGTTATTTAAAGAGTGTCATAATTTGTGAAATGAGTTTTGCTGAAATGTCACTTAATTAATTTACATCCTGACTGATAAGACATCCTGGGTGTATAATTTGTTATATTCTGACAGGAGGAGCTAGGTGGCCTCATGCAAACAGATTAGCAAAGCCAGTTTTAAAACAGTATTCTGTTTTCCACTAAGACATGTGTTGGGACTCTGAAAAAGCAACATCAGACACTGTTAGGAGATAAGTATACATTAGAAAGACAATTCTAAGTGTACTATGGTAGGAGATTTTGTCTGCACTTTTAAACTCGTTTTGTTTAAGTGATTTGTATGTTTTGTGATATATGGTTCTGTATTTACATGTTACATGTTTTCTCTATCTTTAAGTAAAACTCTAATTTAGAGACTACTTAGTGTGCCTTTGAAATTTTTTCTTCACAAGTGAAGCATACATGGTTAAAGTTGACACTGTACAAAGCTTACTGGTTTTACCAAACTGGCAAAAGGTAAGAGTTTATTCTGAGGTCTTTAATAGAGTTTTTAAGGGTTCATTTTGTACGCCTGGTTAGGTGCCCGTAGGTGAAAGATATCTGGCCCCCCCTCCCCGAAGAGCAGAATTATCTGAGCCTGTACATTGGGTATGCTAGCAAGAGGTTCACAGTTTGAATCCCTCCAGAATTTGAGACCAAAGTTTGATTCAAACCCACAAAACAGACAGGAGGGTTACCCTGTTCTAACTGTTCACAAGACTGCGCTCAGAGGTTGTCACTGTGGAAGCAGAGGGCCTGACTTGCTGAGTGGGTTTGTGACAGATTGGTTGGCAGCGGTGAGATACATTTTGGTATTACAAGCTTTTATTGTTCAGTGTGTCAGCTTGAGACCATCAGTCACTTGCAAAGAAAGAAAAAGGCAGTGATTTATTTTTAAAAAAGGAGACAGAACTATATCACTTGGCGTACAGTCAAGTTCCTACCCCTTTTATTTTTTTTATAAAGTGCAAGTCAGAGTAGCCGTAGTTAGGGAAGAAGATGGCTTCCAACTACAGCAGGCACACTGTAGACTACTTAAAGCAATTGTGTGGGGACAGAGGAGTCCCGTTCGAGGTGAAAGCCACCAAACAGAACCTAGTGGATGCCCTGATGGTAGCAGATACCCAGAGCATCGAGTCACAGACAGTGACTGAAAAGGACTGAACCTTGAGTGTGGCAGTTCTAGTGGTCAGTGCAGTGTCCAGATCTGATGAAGAGGGCAACAGAGCCACTGTCAGTGAAGGGCCACAGCAGCAGGGAAGGTCACCAGTATCCTGGATCCAGAAGTACTCAGGTGCAAATGAGTTGCGCAGAATGGAGCTGGAGTTCCAGAGGAGAGGGACCATGAACAGTGGGAGGTGGACCATGAGGCAGAGCGAGCATGAGACACAGACCATGAGGAGCATGAGCACCAGAGACAACATGAACTGGAGAAGCTACGACTCAACCAAGCGGCACCACAGCAGGTAAGTGGCTTGGGTTTAACTGGGACTACAGGACTGGGTTACAAATTGAATTCAAATTGACAGCCGATTTTAAACAAGGGAGAGATGGATGCCTTTTAAATTCTTTTGAAAAGTTTGTATTCAGGCTAAAATTCCTAGGGAGTCCTGGAGCTTCCAGCTATCCCTCCTACTTACCAGGAAAACTCGGAATGCAGTGGGTCAAATGGACAATGAGGACAGTGATGATTACAGCAAACTTCAAGCTGCACTGTTATAGAAATTTGAATTAACTGCTGAATCATACAGAGCTAAATTCTGTAAGCTCAGGAGAAGCCCTGACATGAGCTACAAGGAGCTAGCCATGAAACAATGTCAGTTTTTAAAACGTTGGTGGGAAGGAATTGAAGCAAACTCAGTTGATAAAATTGAAAATGTGATTCTGTTAGAACAGTTTTTCTGGGCATGCCCAGCAGAGCTGAAAACCTGGCTGGAGGACCGAAATCCCAAAACAGTGCAAGAGGCTGCTGAACTCTCAGACTGCTATGCCAAGAATAGACCTGCTCTGAGAGCGAATGGGGCGGATGTGGCAGCACAGAAAGGGAAAAGCGCACCTTCAGGGCAGCTAAAACCCTCACTGCCTCCACCAAAACCAGTTAGCCCCAGGTTTCAGAGAAAAGATTTCTCTGAGAAAAGAAATGAAAGTTGGTTGTGTAAAGAAACTGGGCATATTGCCAGACAGTATCCCAGAAAGGTGAGCAATACACAACAGGGGGCTAGGAAAGAAGTGGGTTGTTTGTGTGTCCCTGGAAGCATGCCAGTGAACATGAGGGAACACATGCACCCGGTCATGGTGAATGGTGTACAGACGCAAGGGTTAAGGGACACAGGCATCCTTGACCTTGGTAAAGGGGGATCTAGTAGAACCTGGTCAGCTGATACCCAATAAATACGTCACTGTACAGGACTTTACTGGTGAAGAGAAAACATTGCCCCTCGCTAGTGTTCTCCTAGACTGGGGTGAAACAGGGGGAACTGTGCAACAGGTGGCTGTAGCCAAAACCTTAGCAGTGGATGTGATCCTGGGCAACAATTTCAAACAAGGGATGTTGTGTGCAGTTACTCGTAGCCAAGCAGCAAGGGAACACTGTAGTTTCCTGGACCCCACAGGAACCATTGTGGACACCACTGAGAGGCTGGTTCCCCGGCCTGTGTCTCCTGATATGGAGACTACGAAAGGGGTAGAAATTTCCCCAGTAGCAAGTAACCACACAGCTACAGAGGGTTACTCCAAAGAGTGAGGGGGTGACCCATTGTCAGAAGGTTGGGACTGACAGTGATCCTGAGTGCCCTATCACTAGTGCTAGGGACCCTAGTTTAGCGACTGTAGGGGACCTGTCCCATGCCTTGGGAATGTGTGAGGGGTTTGAAGGTGCTCAGAGAAGTGACCCTAGTCTAGAGAAGCTGAGGGCTTGGGCAGACTTTGACGGGGCACAGGGAGGTGATGGCAGACATAAGGTTTATTGGGAAAATGAACTGATATATACTCAGGCTGTGCAGACAGAGGGAGGGATGCTAAGCAGGTTGCTTGTTGTTCCCCAGGGGTATTGTGAGCAGTTGATCAAGACTGCACATGATATTCCCTTTTCTGGTCATCTGGGAATCACATGCATTACGCAATGGTTGGCCCAGAATTTCTATTGGCCTAACTTCGCCCAGCAGGTGAAGGAGTATTGCAGGTCTTGTCACCGATGCCAAGAAATAGGGAAGGCGGGCAAGAAACCCAAGCTGCCCTGATTCCATTGCCCATAGTGGAGGAGCCATTCCAGAGGGTGGAAATGGATATTGTGGGTCTTTAAATATCCCCAGCTCCTCAGGGAAGAGAGTCATCCTGACTGTGGTGGATTATGCCACTGGTACCAGAGAGGCAGTTGCCTATCCTCACTGAGGACAGACAAAGTGTCAAATGCCTTAGTTGGGATTTTCTCCCATGTTGGGTTTCCACAGGAGGTTATCCTGATCGAGGGGTTCCTTCCATGTCGGACCTGATGAAATGTTTATGGGAGAAGTGTGGGGTGGTGCAGAGATGCATGACACCGTATCACCCACAAGTCAATGTACTTGTGAAAAGATTCAATGGTACCCTGAAGTCAATGCTCCGGGTGTTTGCTGAGCAGCATGGGAGGGACTGGGAGAAATACCTTCCCCACCTGTTGTTTGCCTACAGGGAGGTGCCCCAAGAGTTGACAAGATTTTCCCCTTTTGACATCTTATATGGACGCCAGGTAGTGGGCCCCTAGACTTGATCCAGGAGGACTGGGAAGGCAAGCACGCCACCCAGGGAACTCCCATAGTGGATTATGTCCTTAAGTTTAGGGGAAGGCTGAAGGAGCTTATTGGACAGCCCAGAGCAACCTGGCAGCTGCCCAACAGAAACAAAAAGTGTGGCACGACCGCAGAGCCAGAGCTCGCTCGTACATGGTAGGTCAGGAAGTCATGGTCCTTATTCTGGTCTGGAAAGACAAGCTGCAGGCTGAGTGGGCAGGACCGTACAAAGTGGTTAGGAAGGTAAATGACATGAACTATATTGTAGAGTTACCTGAATCAAGGCAGACAGAAAGGATGTACCATGTCAACATGATGAAGCCATATGCCAAAAGGGCTGACATGGTGTTTGCAGTGTGTAGTCCTGGGGAGGGGACGGATGAAGGAGACCCCCTTCTGGACTTGTTGGAAGAAAGTAAGTGGGAATCCTCTGTGGAGGCAGTTAAATTGTCTCCCCAGCTGATCCTGGACCAGATCCAGAAAGTAAGGGAGGTTTTAGCAGACTTTACCCCACTATTTAGCGCCAAGCCTGGACTAACCCCCTTAGCAACTCACGATGTGGAGACAGGGACACAGACGCCCATATGGCAGACAGCATATCGGGTGTCAGAGGCTGTCCAAAAGGACATTAGGAGGGAAGTGGAGGAGATGCTGGATTTAGGGGTAATCCAGAGATCCCACAGCACCTGGGCCTCACCCGTAGTCCTTGTGTCCAAGCCAGATGGCTCTACTCATTTCTGTGTGGACTATCGTAGACTGAATGTAGTCACAAAGTCAGATGCCCACCTGATGCCCCGGACGGACAAACTCCTGGACAAGTTGGGAGGGGCGACCTACCCTATGACCATTGACCTGACCAAGGGGTATTGGCAGGTAGAGTTGACAGACAGAGACAGGGAGAGGTCAGTCTTCATCACTCCGATAGGCTTATTTGAATTTAAAGTAATGCCTTTCAGAATGAAGAACGCCCCAGCCACTTTCCAAAGGTTGGTGAACCAGGTGTTAAATGGTGCTGAGGAGTACACCGTGCAGCATCTTGGATGACTATTACATTGCCATCTTTAGTACCAGCTGGGAGAACACCTATCCCACCTTAGGAAGTGCTGGGCAGGATACAGAGGGCCGGGCTCACTGTCAAAGCTGGAAGTGCCAGGTGGCCATGGGAGAAGTGGCATACCTCGGGCATGTGGTAGACCAGGGACAGCTCCGTCCTAACCAAATAAAAATAGAGGTAATCCAGGCATGGCCCAGACCAGAAATGCAGAAGCAGGTCAGGAGTTTTCTTGGGACAGCAGGGTACTATAGAACATTTGTATCCAATTACAGTACCCTGGCTGCTCCCCTATCTGACCTGGTAAAGAAAAGAATGCCAAAGAAAATTAACTGGGGACCAGCCAGTGAAGAAGCCATTACCAGCTTGAAGGAGGCACTGTGCAGTGCTCCTGTTTTGACAAGTCCTGACTACAGCAGACCCTTTATAGTTCAGACTGATGCCTCAGACGTGGGTATTGGGGCAGTACTGAGTCAGACATCCAGCCAAGGGAAAGATCACTCTGTAGCATATCTGAGTAAAAAGTTACTTCCCAGGGAGCAGGCATACTCCACGGTGGAAAAGGAGTGTCTTGCCATAGTGTGGGCCCTAAAGAAGTTGAAGCCATACTTGTATGGACAGCATTTTGTGATACAGACTGACCACAGCCCCCTGGTTTGGCTGATGCAGATGGGAAAAAGCAATGGTAGATTTCTAAGATGGAGTCTTGCTTTGCAAGGGTATGATATGACAATATTACATAGGGCTGGAGCCAAAAATCAGAACTCTGATGGGCTGTCTTGTGTCTACAAGGAGTTAACTGATTTGGGAAGCTCATCCCATGCAGGGGATAGAGCCCCCAAGTTCAGGCTAGGTGGGGAGGATTGTGACACTTGGACAGCTGGTTCTGATCATGTATGATTTTGTAATATAAAAATGTGTTATTGAGTGTCTCATGAGACATGCTGTTTCAGCTAAAACATAACAGCCAGGAGATAATTACAGGCTAGAAGAGACTACGTTAAGGATCTCCTGTTTTTCTAGCTTAATTGTAGCTTGTCAGCTGCTAGGATGGGAAATCATAAACTTTTATAATGTTTACAGGAAGAGAGAAGGTTATGGCGCTTTAGTGCGAAGTCATAAACAATTCTTTGATGTGTCCTGGGAAGAAGAGCTACTTGAGATCAAAGAGGGGATGTTATTTAAAGAGTGTCATAATTTGTGAAATGAGTTTTGCTGAAATGTCACTTAATTAATTTACATCCTGATTGATAAGACATCCTGGGTGTATCATTTTTTATATTCTGGCAGGGAGGAGCTAGGTGACCTCATGCAAAGAGGTTGGCAAAGCCAGTTTTAAAACAGTATTCTGTTTTCCACTAAGACACACATGTTGGGACTCTGAAAAAGCAGCATCAGGCAGTGTTAGAAGATAAGTATACATTAGAAAAGACAATTCTAAGTGTACTGTGGTAAGAGATTTTGTCTGCACTTTAAAACCTGTTTTTTTTAAGTGATTTGTATGTTTTGTGATATATGGTTCTGTATTTACATGTTACATTTTGTTCTCTCTCTTTAAGTAAACCTCTACTTTAGAGACTACTTGGTGTGCCTTTGAAATTCTTTTTCTTGATAAGTGAAGCATACATGGTTAAAGTTGACACTGTACAAAACTTACTGGTTTTACCAAACTGGGAAAAGGTAAGAGTTTATTCTGAGGTCTTTAATAGAGTTTTTAAGGGTTCATTTTGTACGCCTGGTTAGGTGCCCGTAGGTGAAAGATATCTGGCCCCGAAGAGCAGAATTATCTGAGCCTGTACATTAGGTATGCTAGCAAGAGGTTCACAGTTTGAATCCCTCCAGAACTTGAGACCAAAGTTTGATTCAAACCCACAAAACAGACAGGAGGGTTACCCTGTTCTGTTAACTGTTCACAAGACTGTGCTCAGAGGTTGGCACTGTAGGAGCAGAGGGCCTGACTTGCTGAGTGGGTTTGTGACAGTGGGAGGGTGTTTTTTTTCTATGGACTGGGCATGGGGAAGGATCAGGAGGTGGGCGGGATACTCAGCAGTAGGAGGGAGTTGTTTTTGCACATCTCTTCTCTGCAAGGGGGAGCTCAGAGTTTATTGTGATGCCACTCTGCAGCTTGCAGGGTGGTGTCTTGCAGATGAAAGCATCAAGCGACTCTGTGATAGGACCAGCTCACTCCTTTCAACTACAAGAAGTTTCCACCCAAGCACAGAACATTGTCATGATCAGCCTAGCTGAACATTGGGCTGTCCCTGTTGAGCCTCTGCAGACTGAGCTGCATTGGACCCGACAGTGACACACCTCAGAAACCCATTATTGTAATAATATGTTTGCTTTGCACATGCGCAAGCAAACATAAAAATAATGGAGTTTTGTAGATTCAGTTTGGAGGATGCCTTCAGAATCTCCGTTACCTAGTTTATCTTATAGTGGAATCACCTCTTATGCAAAAGATGGTATTTGCAAATTGTTAAACTCTTTTTTTACTAAACTCTGATGACTTTTCTGTCCAAAGCTGGGTTAGATTCTTCCCTTTCTTTAAGCAGGCCTCTCAAAGAATGTCCTTTTAATAGACCTACAGTAGTTTCTACTTTAGGACAACTGAATGGCTTGAAGTTGTCAACTTACTGAACGCCTTAAAAGAAGATTCTGCAAAGGGCCTTGACAATCTAGATAAATCTCTGCTAAAACTAAGTAACTGCATACTGGCTCCATCCTTGCCTTGTTTATTTTTCTTGTCCTTGTCTACTTATTTCTTTCCCTCTCCTTGGAAACCTTCCACGGTAATCCCCCTCCACAAAGGTAGCTCCAAATCAGTGGCAAATAATTATCGCCCTATTTCCTTTTTGCCCAATATTTCAAAATTCTTGTAGAAAATCTTACTCATACAGATAAATGTCTATCTGGAACAGCACTAAATTCTTTCATTTCACCAATCAGGCTTCTGACATTAATTTTTCGCCCAAACTGCTTGCATTGATTTTCATGATCTTGTCTTGGGTGCCTTGGACTATGGTTGCTTCGTGGGTTGTGTGTTCATAGATCAGTCTAAATCTTTTGATTTGATTAGTCGTTTTTTTTTTTTTTTTTACTTCTTATCTTTCTTATTATAATTTTCTCTAAATGTTGTTAACTGGTTCTTCTTTCTTACAGGGGTATCTCAAACTGTTTTCTGGAATTGTATCTTTCTTCTCCTCTTCCTGTAAATACTGGGGTTCCACAAGGTTCTTTTCTTGGTCCCATTTTGTTCCATTTGTTTGTCAGTCCTCTACCTTATGCTATTCACAGTTGTTCAGTGCATCTTTATGTGGGTGATACTGCCCTCGTCTCAGCTCACAAATCAGTTGTTACTTTATCCAAAATAGCTGCTACTTTCTCCAAAATCGTACATGATTCTGATAATTTTGTAAACTAATGATTTGCTGATTTTAAATGGCAAAAAAAAAATAAATTATGTTATTCAGTTCTCAGCACTCTTTAGTGAACCCAGACAGCCTTTTCACTATTACTTTAAACAATTCTTAGCTGGAAAGGGTCACCAAATGTAATTATCTGGGGCTTTACTTTGATCC
This sequence comes from Neoceratodus forsteri, assembly GCA_016271365.2. Lineage (NCBI taxonomy): Eukaryota > Metazoa > Chordata > Ceratodontiformes > Ceratodontidae > Neoceratodus > Neoceratodus forsteri. Next base: position 118,655,570 of record CM028129.1, on the reverse strand, counting down.
CTCTCTCACTTTTAAAAATCACATAGAAAAAACACACTTTCAAAATTCAGTCTTACCTGGGCTTAAAACAAGCCAGGCATTGCCTAACTGTACTAGGAGGCAGTACAGTGTAGCATTAAAAGCACTGAGCTGCAATCCTGGAGAACTGGGTTTGAATCCAGAGCCACCACTTGCATACTGTGTGATCATGAGCAATTTGCCCAACTTCCCTGTGCTCACAGGATGCACCTGGAAACAAGCCTTGACTAAGTGTATCATTTTTATTTTGGGAAAACATTTTAAAATAAAAATAAATGAAATAATTGACAGAAAACAGTCACACGCAATTCTTTCAATATGAGTAGTAGTAGTAGTCTTTATAATTGGCACCCGTCCCAAGGCTCAGGCACCATTGCAAACTTAAAACAGTAGGATCAATCTCACATATTCACAAAATCAAAATAATAAAAAAACTCAAAAGTAAATTAAATATCAGAAAACAGTAATCATTTCTTAATAAATATGCAACTAAACTACAGACTGGAAAGATAGCAAAAGGGGACATTACTCTCCAAGTGCCTGAACAAGCAAGTGAGTTTTCAGACCCCACTTAAAGGTCTCCACTGAGGGGCCTCCCTTAGGGCTCTTGAAGAGAGTTCGATAGAACTGGACTCACCACCTTGAATGCCTGGTCCTCCAAGGTTTTTAACTGCGCTGTGGAACTACAGGAGGCCCTCCTCCGTGCAACAAAGAGGATACAAGGATGTAATGGTGCAGAAGATCCCTAGGTAACCCTGGCCCAACCCATGTAGGGCCTAACAAGTTAGGCATGCAAGGAGATGCGCTAACTTCACCAGCAGCCAGTGTAAGTCACACAGCACCAAGAGACATCACACGACCTCAGTAGTTGGGTCAGCACCTAGCAGTTGCATTCTGCACCAACTGCAGGTGCTGCATTGTACCTCCCTTGATCCCTTGGTAACAAGCATTGCAGTAATTAAGCTGTAATGTCACAAAAATATGCACCAGTCTGGCCAGGTCACTGGGGGGATAAGGAATCTAATCAAACTGATGTTCCTTAGATAGTAACAGCCATTCCAGACTACTGCTGACAGCTGAGCCTCAAATGTCAACCTCCCATCCAGAATGACTCCTAGATTTTTCACCTTTGTAGCAGCCAAGAGCCCAGAGGGGCTGAGCCAAATCCCTGTCTCCCTCTTGGTAGCAGCCACTCCCTTACCATGACCTGGCTCCACCACCAGTAGTTCAGTTTCATCCAAGTTAAATCTCAAGCAACTCAATGGCATCCAATCTTGGATCTCAGCCAGGCACCTATTAAGCACATCCACCACACCCCGTGTCCCAGGTGCAAAGGACATATAGAGCTGGGTATCATCTGCATAGCAGTGAAACCCAAGCTCATACTGCCTCTTACAAGGTGACAGCATACACACTGTGAACAACATGGGCTGAATCCTAGAGTATGCCACAGGACAGTCATCGAGAGTGAGGAAAACCATCCCAACACAACCTTCCACATCCTGCCACTGAGACAGAACTCAAACAGCAGATGGCTTTGCCAGTGAGTGCTACATACTCCCGGTGCCAATCCAATAACAGCCCATGGTCCATGGTGTCAAACGCTGAAGAAAGATCAAGGAGAACGAGAACTGACAGTTCTCCTCTATCTCTCGCCCTGAGCAGATCATTGTGCACCCTAATTAGTGTGGTTTCTGTGCTTTTTCTAGACCTAAAGCCAGGCTGGAGAGGCTCATAGATGTCAAAGGCCATGAGATATGCCCGAAGCTGCAGTGAAACTACCTTCTCAATAACCTTGCCCAAAAAATGCAGGTTCAAGACAGGTCAGTATTTCACTGAGATGTCCTGGTCCAGGGATGGCTTTTTCAAAAGTGGTTTCACCTGTGCACTTTTCAGTAGCACTGGGAACATCCCTTCTGACAAGGAGACTAGACAATTTCAGCAAACACCAGGCCCAGCTGCCCACAGCTCACAAGCAGATGTATTGGGCCTGGTTCCAGATCACAAAATATCAGCTGCAGCTCTGAGATCATCTCACTCACCTCTTCCATTGTCACTGGCCAAAATTCTCCCCAGGACCACTAAATGTGTTCTTGATTCATTGGCTCAATATTACTGGGCTGTGATGGCCCAATTGGTGAAATCCCAGCCCTAACAGAGGACACCCTGTCCGAGAAGAACTGAGCAAACTACTCATATTTTATGGCTGAAAAGCTTCTATAGGCTCCAGACAGGCTGGATGGGAAAGCCTGTCTATAGTCTAAAAGCAGGGTTTTAAATAATTGATTAGCAGTTTTTTCCTGGGACAATACTAACTGTACAGAAAGTATTTATATAGGTTTTCAAGAAGTGCTATGTTTGTTAAATACAATGAGGCAAGTGCTATGCATTTTTACAATGTTTTAGCACTTTGATGAGCAAAACGCTAATCAATTTTTAGAGTTAAATAAAACCCTGAAAAGAGCTCAGCCAGTCAGTTCCTCCAAGCAGCAATTTCCCTAGAATGGAACATTGCCTTTTTATGGGCGATTGCCCTTTAGTACTCATCATAGTAAGTCAACAGTCAGTCTATCCTCCTGGGCACTGGACATCTTCCAACAATGCTCCAACCTCTGCCCTTTGCTATCAACTTCCTCGGCTCACCATTAAACCACAGCGAGTCAAGGCATGAAAGCAGTGGGCATACACGGACCAGCATCACTAGACCAAAAGCCACAGCGACCACCCTATTATAAACCATCATTGATTCTTCCGACTCCCCACCCCATGCATGCTGCCAACACATCCAATGTATCCAGAAGTGTCAAGAGTCCCTCTGGCTGAAGCCCTTGCAAAGGGCAGAACTGGTGCCCCACCACCGGGGTTGCACTACAAGGGGGGCCTGAAAGGGAAAGGGGAAATTGTTTAACTAGGAAAGGCACACTAAGCCACAGCTTGTTTCCAGGTGTGGCAAGAAAGTCAAGTGACTTGCTCAGGGTCACACAGTATGCAAGTGGGGGCTGATGGGATTCAAACCCAGGTCTCCAGGTTTGCAGCTCAGTGCCCCTAACTACTACGCTATATTGCCTCAGGGGGCCCTGAAAGTGAACCTGATTGCACAATGATCCAACCAACTGACCATATCAATCCGAGATTACCAGTCTCAAGCCCTGGAGAGAATACAGAGTCCAAGGCATAGCCATGTAACAGCTTGTGCAAGGCCCAGGGACTGCATGCCCTGGAGGAAATCTTGACCAAAGTGTGTGAGTTTGTCATTGCCACAGGCATAGAAACATAGAAACATAGGCGTTGACAGCATATAAGGACTGCAAGGCCCATCCAGTCTGCTCTTTTTTTCTACTTTATGAATGTGCCACAGTCTGTACTCTGTCAATGGCCTATCTATTCATACTCATCTTTATTGAAATCACCCAGAATAACCCATCTGGATGACTCCAACAACATGTCAGCAATAAAGTCCATGATTTCCTGCAGAAATGCCCTTCATGCCCCAGAGGCTGGTAAGCGAGGAGGATTCCTGCAACCTGCACCCAGACCCCCATGCACAGCCACACATTCAAACAATGAGATGTTCCCCAATGGGTGTTCTTCCAAGTTAAGCTCAGATCTAAAGCAGATGACGCCCCCACCACACACAGTCCATCCTCAGTCAGTGCACTATGGACTATGGAGCATCTGGCCAGAACAGATGACCACAGGACTGGGCTGGCCTCATTACCCAGCCAGGTCTCCACAATGCAAGCCAGACTTACAGAGGAAATGAGACCTGCCATAATAGCAGACTTACTCCTCATCAGTCTAGCATTGCACAACATCACTTGAAGAGGATGAATGGAGGCAGCCATCCCCTCAGCTACCTGCCCACTTGGTCTGGTGGGCTCCCTGGGTATGGGGACTAAACATGTCCAGCTTCTCTCAAGCCCCTATATCACCCTCATGGTGTCTGCTGGTCCTCACAGTCTCAACAGTATTCTCCATCTCAGCCCTCCCAAAAGTCACCTGCTTCCACCATGGCTCTTCCTCCTGATTGCCACCTCCTGTAACATTGGTATGCCACACTAGACAGGGGATCACAAAAGTGTCACAGATCCCAGAGCAGGGACAGGGAGTAACTTAGCCTTGGGGTCAACTGCAGGTGACATATCCCAGATCCAACTAACAATACTACTTCAAAACACTGTCCCACCATTGGTACACTGCATTAGGCAGGGAGAATCACAAAAGGGTCACAGATCCCACCACTGCCTCTTCCTCCTGATTGCCACCTCCCTGTAACATTGGTATGCCACACTCAGGCAGGGGATCACAAAGTGTCACAGATCCCAGAGCAGGGACAGGGAGTAATTAGCCTACAGCCAACCACAGGCAACTATATCCCAGATTCAACAAACAATGCTATTTAAAACACTGTCCCAACCACAACAAAACCTCCTCCATCCAATAACAATATATGACCCCTCAGTACTAACTCCTAATCACTAATCACACAACTACAATACATTAACACACTATTACATAATAACCCTACACACCCAACAAACCATTCACTCTTAGACTACCAACACACAACATCCCTTCCCAAAACCAACCAACCACCAGTTCCCCAACAATAAAAAACAAATAATTAATTAAAAATAGGAAGGAGAGTCCACAAGTCACTCAGTTCATGGTGCACCAAGCAAAAGTTCCAGATGGGAATAGTGAAAAGTCCAGAAACAATACTTGCCGCAAAATGTCTAACCCTCTTCTCTCACAAGAGGAACAATTTCTTTTCAAGAAATAAAATAGCAACATTATAACTCCTGTAAAGTTCTCTTACCACCAGCCAGGAAAGTATTATTAACATGAACCAGTCAGATAATGTAAAACTTGAGGGCTCTCTCATCACTCTCGGTCAGGCTTCAGTAGCTTCCAGGGAGAATAGACGAAAGTATTCTGGTAATCCTTGGGCCAGATCAAGTCCCTAACGATATATATAAGATTATTTATTTATTTAGTTAGTTTTTGTTGACCAGGAAAGGAAGGCTAGACAATTCTGCCAATTTTCAGCCTCCTCCTGCGGGAGGGGGGGAGATACAAATGGTAACCAACTGAAATTGAACCAGATTAAGCTGTTGGTGATATTTTTAGTGAATGGGGGAAATTTGGCCAGGATACCAGCGAAATTCCATTACTCATGGGATCTTTAATGCCCACCTGAACAACCAGCAGAACAGGCAGATGGGACCTCAGTTTAATGCCTCATCTGAAAGACGGCACCTCAGCAGTGCAGTATCCCCCCTGTGACAGAGATGAACAAGGCCCTGTACCATTTGTTATGCAAAAAGAGCTGTAACGTAAGGGTCTGTTCTAGCCTCTCCTTTTCTGTCTCTTCTCTGTCTGGTTGTGCAACTAAATTCTCTTGTGAGACCTGGAAACTGATCACTCCAACGATTTCACAATTCTCCGCTTCTCGCTATCTCTCTGCCTTCCTTTGCTATTTCTGTCTTTTCTTCCCCCTTGCGTATCAGCGGCTATACAAATATATGTGACTCTTTATGTGGAAATGTCACTGATACTGGGATCCTGTATTTTCCACTAGATTTTATTGAAAGTATTATTACAGAGAATGCATCCAAGAGAAACATACACATCCAATTTGAATGTACATACATATCACAGATAACAGCTGGATCCATCCTCTGCCATACCCCAAACCCCGCCCTCCCCTCCCCCCACCTCCACCCACCCCAGCACAAGACACCTGATTATACTCCTTTATCCGTGAGGGGCAAATCCTAGTCTATAAGGAGTAAATAGTATAAAGGGGGCCCCAAATCTTATTAAACCTAGGGAGTTTATTCTGAAGGGTAGCAATCATCCTTTTGACTCTGAGGCTGGCAAGTAGTTCTTCTAACCATTCAGTGTAGCTAATCACGACAGAATCCTTCCAGTATCTGAGGACCACTTTTTTAAGAGATGCCGAGATTAGAGATATATGGAACTTCCTGTTCTTGACTGGAATATGAGCCACATCTCCCAACAGACATATTTCGGGTGTGAAAAGATCCCTAAGCCCAATAACGGTCCACTCTACTTTTAATAGCTGTCCAGAGTGAGGATTATCTTTGGACTGTTCCAAAAAATATGCAACAAGTCCCCTTCCCCTTGATGACATCTTGTACAGGATGAGACTAAAACCATTCTTAAACTCGCCAACTTCTGGGGGGAATAATAAATGTTATGAAGTATTTTAAATTGCATCAGTCTCAGCCGGTCTTGGAGGATAAATTTGTGACAGCTACGCCACAGTGCTGTCCAGTTGAGCTCCTCTTTGGGAAAAACAGAGGCCCAATAAGAGCTCGGGGCCAAATTCTGGGAATAGGCCCAATTAAATAGGATATTATACAAATTGGAGACAGCATGTGGTAAACCTACCAAAGGCCTCAGAGTCCCCGAAAATTCTACTTCGGTCTGAATTGGCATATTACCCATTTTGCTAAATAAAAGGTGAGGAGTTGGTATACCTTAAAATCACAGAAGTTGGCAGTTTAAATTTATTCAGAATCTCTGATGAGGAAAACACATGTCCATCTACTGAAATTAAATCTTTTAATTGGCAATCTCCCAGCTGCGCTAGTAAGCTACACTGAGGTTTACCTTCAATAAGAAAGCGGGTTACCCCTTATGGGTTGTGACAGGTCTCTAAAGTGATTGTATTTTAGAAACCGCAAAGCTGCGAGTGGGCCCTAACCGAAACCCCAATCGGAGATTTCCTAAAAGCAATCGGTAGGAGTTTAGGGCTGAGATACAACAAGTCCTCAGGTGCAAAACCATGTTTCCTAATGAGAGATAGCTCAATTTGTAACCATAAGAGTATATATGGAGCTTGGGTTAAAAGGTCCGCGCCCTGCACCCATCTAAGATATTTGTTAACATGACCCGCCCAAAAATAGAGACCAAAATGCGGTAGTCTTAGCCCACCCAGTGGTTTAGGAGCAGCTAATTTGTGGTAGGCCATCCTAGCTTTTTTGTAACCCCACACAAAATTGGCAATAAGCCCTTGAATTTTTTTGAACCATGAGAGTGGGAGCCAGATGTTTAACATATTGAGGGGATAAAACAACCAGGGAAACACATTCATCTTAACTAAATTTATCCTCCCCCATAAGGAAATTGGAAGCTGTGCCCATCTTTTCAGGTCTAAATCAATTGTGTGCACCAAGGAATCCAAATTTAGCTGTCGTATTCGTGTCGTGCTCCTAGCCAGAGTGAGACTCAAATATTTGATGGACTCCGACCTCCAGGCTAATCCTAAATCAGTAATTTCCTGTTTAAATACTTTATTATTGAGGGGATACACCACAGTCTTTTCTAAGTTTAATTTGTAGTTAGCCAACTGACTGTATTCCCGTATAGTTTTCAATAAGGCTGGAATGGATTCATTAGGATGTGAGATATACACCAAGAGATCATCGGCATAAGCAGTTACTTTAACAACATTCTCCTGAATTTTAATGCGTTTATCTCCTGATTAGTGAGTATACTTCTTATGAGGGCTCAAGATGTAAATTAAAGTGGAGAGGGACAATAGGCATCCTTTCCTGGTGCCCACATCACGATTCGAAAGGATCTGATATAACCCCATTACATGAAATCTTGGCTGACGGCATTAGACAGAGGGAGCCAATCCACTTCAGAAACACATCGGGAAAACCAAACTTTTTCATTGTGGTTAGCAAGTACTGCCAATGGACCCTATCAAATGCCTTCTCGGCGTCCAACGAGACCAGGGCCATAGCGGGGCTGCTCTCTTCGGACGCTGAGAAGACATGTGCCAATGTCCTCAAGTGGTCATTGGCTGATCTACCTTTCATAAAGCCGACCTGTTCCACCCCAATTAAATCAGGTAAAACCTTATTTATATGGTCTGCCAATAACTTCGCCCAGAATTTTTATATCATAATTGAGCAATGAAATGGGCCTATAGCTAGCAAGTTGTTCAGGGGGTTTATCTGGTTTTGGGATTAATACAATAAGTGCCTCGAATGGAGAATGATCCGTTGCTTGGCAATTGAGAATGTATTGGAATAGAGAAACCAGGAGTGGGGAAAGCTGTTTGGAGAACACTTCATAAAAATTAGAAGAGACTCCGTCCAGGCCTGGTGTTTTGTCCAGAGGGAGACCCTTAATAACCTTCTCAATTTCATCTTGAGAAATAGCGGTAATAAGATACGCCCGCTGAGATTCTGCAAGAGAGGGAAGGTTCAGGCCTTCAAGAAAGGACAGTATTCTCTCCGTAGGAGGGTTCGCCATTGCACTATACCTCGATCTCTCATCAGCATTTGACACCATGGCCCACATTGTGCTTTTGGATCACCTTAGAGTGTATTGTGGATTCACGAACTGTCATCCAATGGTTTGAGTCTATCTTTCTGATAGGAGGCAATGAGTGGTGATAGGGAATTGCTCCTCCTCCTCCTCCTTGAAGCCTCTATCATGTGGAGTTCCTCAAGATTCAATCCTTTCACCGATGCTGTTCACAGTGTACATGCTGCTCCTGGGTGAGCTCATTAGACATTACAGTCTGAGTTTCCATTGCTTTGCAGATGATACTCAGTGGTATGTCATTTGCCCCTGAAACGAATAGTGCAGTTGAAGTGCTGAATAAGTGCCTGGCTGAAATTCAGTACTGGATGTCCTCTAACTGGCTGAGGATGAGCCCCAACAAGACAGAGGTACTAGTGACTGAGCCTGGTTGCTGGCATGATGGGAGTGCCTCCGGGGTGGTGACAGGTTTGGTCCTGGGATCTACCCCATTGATGGCATCCCCCAAGGTGAAAATCTGGGCATCATCCTTGATGACAGACTGACACTGGCTGCCCAGGTGTTGTCTGTGGTCCAAGTGGCTTCTACCTGTAACCCCTAGATGGCGCTATCCAGGGGCTACTACCCTGCCTGATTTGCCACTAACAGGTTGAGGGCCTGGATCCAATGGCGGTGCCTCACCCAGAGGTCAAGGTTTGCAATAGTTAAACTTACTTGGTCACAGCCCTCTGTGACACTGCAACCCCCTTTCTTCACTAGTGGCCCACACAATATATCAGAATTACCTTCACAGTATACATTTACCCCCAGGGCTGGTTCAGGCACTGGGACCTCCTGTAAAATAAGATACAGTGCAACAATCACAGTACAATACTTTAACATAGACACATACCTCAGGCAGTATAACTTTGCTGAAACAAGCAGCTCTGATTTATTTAGGGGAATATAACAAGGACAGGGAAATCAGGTTAATTAGCTTATCACTTTACTCATCTACCTATGGCTCTGTGCAGGCCTATCCCTACCAGTTACTGTCCCTGGGTACCAAGCCTAGTGGCTAGTCAAACCGTGGCAGCTGGTAGGGCCCTTTCCACAGAGAAAAGAAAAATTAGTTTAAACAGTCAGTAGTACAGTGATTCTATTTGGATTCAACGTGGCAATTCAACAGGAGCGACCCTGAATTAGTACTCACGACCTCCAAACAAGATAGGGTCCTTCAATGTCAGCAGGGCTACTCTTGAGCTCCACGAGACTCCTCACACATTTATATGGCAAAAAAATACTATACCAGGCAGGCTGCTTCTCTATCCCGATCGCAATTACTGCAATACCGGGGAGAACACACAGCAGATTCAGTTCCTGACAGACCAAGTGCAATTCAGCAATTTCTCCAGTCTTCTACAGGGTGAGCCTGGTTTCTACTCTTCAGATATCCTTTGATTCTCTTCACAGGACAGTTCAGTTCTAACAAGCAGTTACATAAGCTGCAGACGGAACTCGGACCTTCACAGTTTCCCGACTAAAACTGTGCACTGAAAGAGCACAGGGTTCTTTCTTCACTGCCAGAGCTAAAACTGAAACTCCAACAGACAAAACCGGCACTTCCTTTGAGTTCCTCCCAGTTCTTGACTGGATTGGCTGTCACTCACAATAGACTGCTCCTGTTGGTCCAAAAGGCCAAGTCTAAACTACATCTCCCAGAGTCACTGCCCATACAATCCTCTTGTGGCTGGCTCAGATTATGAGTCAAGTTCTGATTCGTCCAAGGCACCATTTTAGAGCTAGCTTACCCACACTGATTGGTCCAGTTCAGCAGTTCAAAACCAGAATGGGGAACTAGGCAGACACAGTTCTGACTGCAAAGAAAGCAGGTTAGACAAACTGTAATTTCATTATTACTCTAAATGATTTCTGGCAAACAGTTACATCTTTCAGATAGGTTCCTTTGCACTCCTAGTGACTGCAAAATGGAGTGAATTGGCAGCAGCTTGAGTGGTACTCAAACAGAGAAGCACACAGTCCCCCCATACAAACTAATTATGTCTGCAAGCAGACAGCTCTTAAAGAGACAGTACCAGAGGCTCTAAAAGCACTCACTGATAAATGGCTTAAATGCCAAACACCATTCAGGCTTGGAGCATTCAAGCAAGCTCCTGGAAGTCTTTTGGGAACCCCCATTTGCAGGGGGGTTACATACCACCTTAAGGAACATTGCCCTGATTAACCCTTTGATTCCGCCAGAAGACCTGCCCTCATTGGTACATGCCTTTGTGACAACCAGGCTGGACTACTGTAACACTCTATACTTCGGGGTCAGTGGAGGGAGCCTCTGCCGACCACAGTTGATGCATAATGCGGTGCCAGGTTGCTGATGGGTCTGCCCAGGCCCTGTCATGTAAACTCGGTCCTGCAAAATCTGCACTGGCTGCCTGTCAGGTGGAGGATCATCTTCAAGGTGGGCTTTCTCACCTATAAGGTCCTATATGGCTCAGGCCCTGGCTACCTGTCTGACCGCCTTACACCTACCACCCCGGTTTGTTCCCTCCTTTCCTCAACCGATGTCCTCCTGGTGGTTCAGAGGGCCAAGCCGAAAATTTTGGGAGACTGTTCCTTTGAGGTGGCTGGCCCGGCCCTCTTGAACTCGCTTCCAACTTCTTTGAGGAAAGCCCCATCAGTGGAGGCATTTAAAAGAGCCCTGAAGACCTCCCTTTTTAGAAAAGCATTTTCAGAATGTTTTAGCTAATTTTAATATTACTGATTTATTTATTAATTTATTGTGTATTTATATATCTTGTATGCTGTCTGCTTAACCCTGCGTTTATTGCCTGTAAGGTGCCCAGAGTGCCTGGGATTGGGCGCCATATATATATATATATATATATATAAATTTTACTTACTTACTTACACTGCCAGCTGGACAGTGAAGATCTTAGTGATCCTCTGTGGCTCTGGGCAAGAAGCTGAAGACTCCTGGCCAGCAGATGGTTTTCTGGACAATCCACAGCAACGACCATTGGCAGGTCCCCTGCACCCAGGCCACCTCCCAACAAGAAGACTGCTGGTGATGCGATCCTCAGGTGGCCTCTACAGATCGTCATGGGTATGCGCACATTTACAGATGGCCGGCAAAATAAGAAAGGACATGCTTAACGTTAACTGTGGTCCCTCACTCTCGAGCTGGTGCAGCCCCTAAGCTGACATTACTGGATACCTGACTAGCGGCTCTCTACAACTTACCATCGCAGGACTGATGCTGGGACATAGAAACATAAAAATTGACGGCAGATAAGGACCTCTAGGACCATCCAGTCTGCCCATTTTCCCTACCTTCTGCAAAAACCGCAGACACTACTTGATCTTCAACTTTACCTTCTCGTTCCTACCGCTTGGGTTTCCCTATGCATATCCCATACATTTTTAAATTCCCCCACTGTGTTTGCTCCCACCACCTCTGCCTGGAGTCTGTTACATACATCCACCACCCTTTCCACGAAGAAACACTTCCTCACATTACCTTTTAGTCTACCCCCTTCCAACCTCATGTCATGCCCCCTCATTCCTGAACATCTCCTTTTCTGGAAGATGCTACCCTCTGGTATCCTATTTATGCCCTTTAGATATTTGTAGGTTTCTATCATATCTCCCCGTCTCTTCTCTCCTCTCCTCTCCTCCAGGGTATACATAGTGAGGTCTCTCAGTCTCTCAGTCTCTCCTCATATGACGTTTGGCTCTGCATCATCTTTGTTGCCTTATGCCTTTCTTTGAACTGCCTCCACCCTGTCTATGTCCTTACGGAGATGTGGCCTCCAGAACTAGACACAGTACTCCAAGTGGGGCCTCACCAATGATCTGTACAGTGGCTTCACCGCCTCTTTTCTTCTGCTGGTGATACCTCTCCCTATGCACCTCAGTATCCCGCTGGCTCTCTCTACAGCCTTGGTACATTGTTTGGTCACCTTTAGATCATCAGATATGATTACCCCCAAATCCCTTTCCTGTTTGGTAACCATCAGTATCTCCCCATCATGTAATCCTCCCCTGGGTTCTTGCACCTGAAATGCATGATTTTGCAGTTGTTTGCATTGATATCTCAGCTGCCACACTCGAGTCCATTCCTTCAGTTTACCCAGGTCCCTCCTCATTTTTCCACCCCTCCCAGAGTGTCCACTCTGTTGCAGATCTTAATGTCATCTGCAAAGAGACATACTGTAGCGGAGCTTCGAGGCAGGTTGATGTCACTGGAGGTAGTTCTGCTGCATATGGGGGATGGGTTAGGGACCTCCCTGGGTCAGCATCAGGCTCTGAAGAAGCTGAGCCTGGCAATGAAGGCTAAGCTGGACATCTAGTACACAAAGGATGCAGTCCAATAACACAATTCTGGCTGCAAGCAAACAGGTCAGTTTTTGGCAAACAGTATACATTTAGGCCAACGGTTCAGTTCACAGAAGGGTTTAGTCAATGGGATGTGCCAGGCAGGCTACAGCACAGCTTGGCTCAGGTGGGACTTAGAACACATCCACATTACTCCGTGAGCAACAAAGGGCCATCAGACAATTCCCTCTCTCCAAAGGGTGCTGTACCTTTAAGGATGTTCCCCTTTACCAGTTGCTTCTGCAGAGCCACCCCCTTCATTAATATTAATCCTCACCCCTGTGCCTGGATATATGGGACTTTATGGCCTGGTCCCACCTCCCTCCTGAATATTAATTATGGCCTCCAGCCCCGTCTTATGCTGGGTCTCGCCATGGGTCCACCCTTTTAATGAATATTTATGAGGGCCTTGGTTCCCTGCCCTGCCCCACACTGATGGTGTGATCTCACACAAAGGGCCTTTTGGCCCATGCCCCTGGTCTGCTCTTCCCTCTTGCTGGGCACTCAGCTCATGGATGTCTGCTCCCTGCTCCCCTTGGGGTTTCTAATTCCTGGGGCTTCTCTAGCACCAGCGGTGCTCAGTATTTTAAATTCTTGCTCATGGCCCTTTAATTCTTTTCTTTGAGCACTCTACTTACCTCTTCCCACCCTCTCTCTGGCACCTGTGGCGCAAGTTTAACAAAATCGTGCTCTCAGCCCACTCACCACCACAGTCCAAGTCTGCTGTGCTGCTGGGAGGGGGAGTCGGAAATGGTGGCTGGGGAGCTGCACCCCCACCCATCTCTGCTGCTGCTCCTGGGGCTGGCAGTGAAACTGGAAGGACAGGGGTGCGTGTTTCTGCTTGGACCTACTTTATCGCTGCACACCTGGGTCCATCACGGAGGAGCCATCCCTGCTACTGCTGCCAGAGACTCACGAACCATGGACCATGTCAGGGAGCCGCATGCTCCAACCTGAACCATGGATTTTGCTGCAGTCAGTCATTGTCTGGAGAGGAGTGACACCAGAGGAGCCATGGACCCACACTCAGGTATGTCTACCAGCCATTCTCCCCATGTCCTCCACCCTCCTAGCCCAGCCACCAATGAACATGTGAAGCCACTGCCCAGGCCCGTTTGTAGGGCAGGGGAGGTCCTGCTGGGCAGCCCCTTGTATTGAGCTCCATCACTCGGAAGGGAGTCTCCTGCCCGCTGCCCCCCTTTTCAGCGCAAAGCTGGGAGGGGTTTGTGGGACTGCAGGGAAGGGGGTCCAATGGAACCATTTTGAAAAAAAAAAGTTAACTTTTCCTACTCGGGGAGAGGGTCCTGGGTCTGTTTGAGGTGCCCCCAACTCTGGGGCACTACATAATATTCAGGTAAAACTAAGCTTATATTTAATTAATTTCCCATATTAATCATCCCACATTCTATTTTTCTGAAGACAACTGTGTCAAAAAGTCAGTGAGTCATTGCCATAGAAGCAGTCCATGCAAGTGTGTTTTCTGCTGCAGTCGGGCTCCAGCCTCAGGCCCTCCCACATACGCTGACTCCTCTAGCTTGCATCGCCACCTGTAGTCACCCAGGTGGCAGCATTACAGCAGAGTGTTACCATTCTCCCCTCCTCCACCCAACCGACCCCGATGACCAGGGCTCACCTCTGAACCCAGGTCGCTGGTGTCATGAGCAGTAGCGCTATCACTGTGCTGATAGGCCAGCCCTGAAATTTCACATCATACTAGCAAGGAATAGTAAAGGAGACCCAACAAAGGACTCCAACTGTTCTTGCTTGATTGGTGGTAGGGATGATATTGTGCATATATTTTGGAACTGCCGCGGTACAACAAAGCCGGACATTACCGACTTGGCCCCGTATGAAATCTCTTCATGATATTAATAAAGAAAAAGCATTGAATATTCATTTGACTACTGCAGAGGATGACTGATCTATAACCAGGGTAGCAAATATTTTTTTTTGTCAGTCATTAAAATTAGGAGAAGAGGAAGCAATAAAAAATGTGCTCTTATATATGCTCTAGATCTCTCACGTATAATTTTAGTGTTATGCAATTTTATCTCTGTATTATTATAAACTGCACTGTAATAGTCCTGTGAGATGGAATGCTTGTGTAGAACAGGCATTGACTGTTATAGTGAGTACTATGTTGATTGTGTTGACTTATAAAATGGGCAAAGGATTTCAAGCATAGAAACATAGAATTTGACGGCAGATAAGGACCGCTTGGCCCACCCAGTCTGCCCATTTCCCTACCTACTGGATAAGCTGCAGATCCTAGTTAACCAGCAGCCTACTTCTTCCTACCCCCACCCCTAGAATGGCCTTATGACTGTCCCATGCATGTTGAATTCCACCACTGATTTTGACTCACAACCTCCTCCGAAGGCCATTCCATGCATCCACAACCCTCTGTGAAAAATACCTTAAATTACCTCTGAGCCGCCCCCATCTTCAAATTGTCCCTCTTGTTCTTGCACACCTCTTTTTGAAAGATGCTACCCTCTTGGACTTTGTTGATTCCCTTGAGGTACTTGAACGTTTCTATCATGTCCCCCTTCTCCCTCCTTTCCTCGAGGCTATACATATTAAGCTCCTTTCGTCTCTCTTCATATGTCTTCTGGTGCAGACCCTGCACCATTTTAGTGCCTCCTCTGGACAGCTTCCATCCTGTCTATGTCTTTGCAGAGATTGGGTCTCCAGAACTGCACACAGTACTCCAGATGGGGTCTCACCAGCTGTCTGTACAGAGGATAATAACTTCCTGTTTTCTACTGGTGATGCCTCTCCCTATGCATCCCAGTATCCCCCAAGCCCTCCTTGCTGCCTTCTCACATTGCTTGCCCACCTTTAGGTCATCTGATATGACTACCCCCAGGTCTCTTTCCATTTTTGTTGTTTTTAATATCTCACCCCCCATTGTGTACTCTTCCCCTGGGTTTTTGTTTCCCAGGTACATTACCTTGCACTTCTTAGCATTGAATCTAAGCTGCCATACATTTGACCATTCCTCTAACCTTGCCAAGTCCCTTCTCATCCTTTCCACCCCACCCCTGTGCATCAACTCTGTTGCAGATCTTTGTGTCATCTGCAAGAGACACTTTTTTCAGTCCCTCTGCAATGTCGCTATAAAGACATTGAAGAGGACCGTCCTAATACTGAACCTGCGTGCCCACTAGTAACCCTCCTTTCTTCTGAGTGGACTCCATTTACTATTACTCTCTATGTCCTATTCTCCAGCCAATTCTTTACCCAGGCTGTCATCTTGGGACCCACTCCCAGGCTGGCTAACTTGTATATTAATCTTTTGTGTGGGACTGTGTCAAATGCCTTGCTAAAGTCTAGGTAG
This sequence comes from Neoceratodus forsteri, assembly GCA_016271365.2. Lineage (NCBI taxonomy): Eukaryota > Metazoa > Chordata > Ceratodontiformes > Ceratodontidae > Neoceratodus > Neoceratodus forsteri. The sequence goes on along the minus strand of CM028129.1, from coordinate 118,639,534 downwards.
GCCATGTCCACAGCCCCTCCCTGATCTACTACTTTGGTCACCCAGTCAAAGAAATCTATCAGATTCGTCTGGCATGACCTTCCCACTGTGAATCCATGCTGCCTTGGGTCCTGTGCCCTCTGGCCTCTAGATACTAGACAATTCTTTCCTTCAGAAGTGATTCCATCATTTCCCTATCACCGAGGTTAAACTAACAGGTCTGTAGTTTCCTGCTTCTGCCTTGCTCCCACTTTTGTGAAGGGAATCACATCTGCCCTCCTCCAGTCCTCAGGTACCACCCCATCCTCCCATGATTTGTTAAAAGGGTAGTCAGTGGTGTCACTAGTTCTACCCTTAGCTCTTTTAGAATTCTGGGATGAATCCCATCAGGCCCCATTGCTTTGTCCACCTTCAGTTTTAAGAGTTCTTTCAGACCCTTTCTTCTGTAAATGGGCTGGTATCAACTTCTGTATCCAGAGTGTTATTACTGTTTGTTTTATGTACCTTCCTCTTCATTTGTAAATACTGAGCAAAAATATTTGTTTAGTATCTCTGCCTTTTCACAGTCTCCTCTGCCCACCCTCCTCCCTTTATTAAGCCTCACTGTCCCTCCCTTGGTCTTCCTTTGCTCCCTGATGTACCTATAAAGGTTTATCCCTTCTTAACTGAGTTGGCTATCTTTTCCTCGGTTTGGGCCTTTGCTGTTCTGACTGCCTTCCCAGCCTCCTTTTGCTTAACTGATACAGTTCTCTGTCCTGCTCCTTCAGCGATTCCTTGTACTTCCTGAATGCTTTCTTTTCTCTTGAACCTTCACTGCCACTTCCTTTAGGAACCATAGTGGTTTCTTACATCGTCTTGTTTTGTTTATTTGCTTCACACAAAGGCTCAGTTACCTCTGTGATGGCAGTTTTATTTTTCCCATTGTTCTTCCACCCTCCTTCCTGCCCATTTGCTAGTGCATCCTTTGGCACTCACCCATTTTGGCAAAAGTCAGCCTCCTAAAGTCCAGTACTTTTGTCTTTGTATGGCTTGACTTATTGCTGTGTTTATTGTGAACCATACTGTTCGATGGTCACTAGTTCCCAGATGGCTACCACTTCTACATCTGTGATCCTCTCTCATCTCCATTTGAGAGAATCAAGTCTAATATTGCTCCCTCTCGAGTGGGCTCCAGTACTAGTTGTCTAAGGCATGCCCCCTGTAGGGCGTCTAGAATAACTGCACTCTTCAAAGTGGCAGCTGCAACTGTACTCCAGTTAACATCTGGCATATTCAGATCACCCATCAGCAATATCTCCTCTTTTTCTGCCATTCTAAGTATACTTTCTATCATTTCCCTGTCCATTTCCTCCCCCTGAGAAGGGGGTCTGTATACAACCCCTGTGCGTATTGTGGTGCCATTGTCTGTCTCCAAATTTACCCACAGTGCTTCTTCTCCTCCCTGTTTACCCTTTTGTTCTGTTGCTTTTATTCCTTCCCTTATGTAAAGACCTACTCCTCCTCCTCTTTTACCCTCCCTGTCCCTCCTGTAGATAGTGTATCCTGGTATGTTTATGTCCCAGTCATGGTTTTGTGTGTACCATGTTTCTGTGACTGCCACGATATCCAGATGTTACTCCACCATCAAGGCCACTAATTCAGGAAGCTTGTTACCCAGACTATGGGCATTAGTACTCAGAACCCTTTCTTCTGTAAATGGCTGGTATCAACTTCTGTATCCAGAGTGTTTCTACTGTTTGTTTTAGGTACCTCCCCTCTTCATTTTGTAAATACTGAGCAAAAATATTTGTTTAGTATCTCTGCCTTTTCACAGTCTCCCTCTTCCACCCTCCCTCCCTTTATTAAGCCTCACTATCCCTCCCTTGGTCTTCCTTCGCTCCCTGATGTACCTATAAAAAGTTGCATCCCCCTTCTTAACTGAGTTGGCTATCTTTTCCTCGGTTTGGGCCTTTGCTGTTCTGACTGCCTTCCCAGCCTCCTTTTCCTTTAACTGATACAGTTCTCTGTCCTGCTCCTTCTGCGATTCCTTGTACTTCCTGAATGCTTTCTTTTTCTCTTGAACCTTCACTGCCACTTCCTTTGAGAACCACAGTGGTTTCTTACATCGTTTTGTTTTGTTTATTTGCTTCACACAAAGGCTCGTTACCTCTGTGATGGCAGTTTTTATTATTCCCCATTGTTCTTCCACCCCTCCTTCCTGCCCATTTGCTAGTGCATTCCTTAGGCACTCACCCATTTTGGCAAAGTCAGCCCTCCTAAAGTCCAGTACTTTTGCCTTTGTATGGCTTGACTCTATTGCTATAGCAATCTGATTGGTTGTTAGCCATGCGTTAGATGTGTCTAATGCACAGCTAAAACTAGAACCCCCATTTAGAATACACAGGCCCATTTTATAAGCGCAATAAGCCACTCTGGGGATGTGCATTAGACAGTTCTAATGCACAGCTAGGGGACTGGACACACTTGGCCTGTGGCCTCGTGCCTCACTACATCCCCCTAGCTGTGCATTAGAACTGTCTAATGCACACCCCATCGTGTCTTATTGCTTATGTACACTGATTTTAAACAAATTTATAATGATCTTTCTCTCTCCTAAGCTGGTCTCCGGGCTTCCCAACAGATAGGCTGCAACTCCTGATGCAGATATGCAGGCAGGAAACTTAGAACTCTGCAGCTAGGGCTCTCCACCCCTCCTGAACCTTTATAGATACATAGACAGTGTCGGCAGATAAGGGCCTATGGCCCACCCAGTCTGCCCATTTGAGCTTGTAAGTTCAGTATACTGAAAGAGCTAAGAGGAGAGTTGGCAGAACCTCTGACTACCCTGTTTAACCTGTCATTGGAAACAGGGGAGGTACCCAAGGACTGGAGGAGAGCTGATGTGGTCCCTCTATACAAAAGTGGAAACAGGGAGGAAGCGAGGAACTACAGCCTGGTCAGCCTGACCTCAGTGGTGGGAAATGTCATGGAAACACTACTAAAACAAAGAATAGTGGAACACCTGGTTTCTGTGGTCTACAGGACCAAGGCAGCATGGTTTTATGAGAGTGTGGTCATGCCAGACTAACTTCATTGAGTTCTTCATCTAGGTAACCAGGGAGGTGGATCAGAGAGAGGCAGTGGATGTGTCCTACCTGGATTTCAGCAAGGCCTTTACACCATCGTGCCACATAAAGGCTGTTAAACAAGCTGGGGAGCGAGGGGGTGGGAAGGAAGGTAGTGAAGTGGGTGAAGAAATGGCTGGATAATAGGACCCAGAGGGTGGTGGTCAATGGCATTCACTCTGCAGAGGGTAAAATGATCAGTCGGGTACCACAGGGATCAGTGCTGGGTCCAGTCCTCTTCAGTGCCTTTATCAGTGATATTGCAAAGGGTCTGGAAGGAAAGATTTGCTTGTTTGCTGATGACACTAAGCTCTGCAACAGGGTGGACACACCAGGGGGAGTGGATAGAATGAGGGGAGATCTAAGGAAGCTGGAGGATTGGTCAAGGGATTAGCAGCTAGTTTTTAACACAATAAAGTACAAGATAATGCATATAGGGCACAAAAACCCAGGAGCTACATATCAACTGGTGGAGGGGGAGGGGAATAGCATGCTCCAAGTAAGAATGAGACCTGGGAGTGATCATCTCCAATAATCTCAAGGTAGGTAGGCAGTGTGACAAGGTGGCAGGAAAGGCAAATAGGATGTTGGAATGCATAGGCTGGGGAATCATCAGCAGAAAAAGGGAGATAATAATTCTACTATACAAGACATTAGTGAGTCCATAGCTCAAATACTGTGTCCAGTTCTGGAGGCCCCACCTCCTGAAGGACATAGACAGGGTGGAGGCAGTTCAGAGGAGGGCAACCAAAATGGTGCAGGGACTACATTGCAAGCCCTACAAGGACAGGCTGAGGGAATTAAATATGTACTCCATGGAGGAGAGGGGAGAGAGAGAGAGAGAGAGAGAGAGAGAGAGAGAGAGAGGATATGATTGAAACATTTAAGTACCTCACATGGAGGAATAAAGTACAGGAGAATGCTATTTCCAAAGAAAAAGATGCTCAAGGTCAAGGGGACACAAGATGAAACTGGGGGGAGGGAGGTTCAGAGGGAACATGAGAAAGTACTTCTTCACAGAGAGGGTGGTGGGCAAGTGAAACAGCTTGCCAGTGGAGGTGGTGGGGGCAGAAACAATTACAGGTTTTAAACATGCTTGGGAGAGGTATAGAGGATTGCTGGCAGTCTGGGGGGTGGGGTACAACCTAATTACAACAGTGCAGCACGACTGAGTGCAATTGTTAGTGGTAATAGGGCAGACTAGGTGGACCAAGGCCCTTATCTGCTGACAATTGCTGTGTTTCTGTTATTACATCCCACCTAATATTATGTGGTTAAAAACCTAATGAGCAAATGGAAGAAGAAAAATACTTCAGAAATAAAAACTAACAACTGACTACTTTTAAAAATCATAAACATTTTCTTCTGGCTGTTTATGGCAGCACTAGCTCTTTAAGTAGAAATGAGAATATTTTTTTCCCTTGATTTCACTTGTTCCACCACCCCTGATAATCAGGGCTGCTATGGCAGCTGCCTTGCATCAGATGGGAGGGTGGGCCTTCACAGCCGACACCAATGCCATCCCCTAGTTGGCCAGTAGGGGGGCATGTGAATGCCAGACAACCCACAGTGGCCTCTTCTCCTGGAGCCGAGTGCCTCGCCATACCTCTCAACTGTCCCTGAGTATGAGATTCGTCCCTCATTTTACCCCTCAAAATGGCTCTGTCCCTCATCCATTCCTCATGGAAAAGGTGCTGCCCACACAGAAAATGTGCTGTAAATTCAGATTTTATTTTATTGTTTTAGTATTTGTTGACCGGGTAGGTGCACTAGACAAAAACATTGCCTATTTTCAGGCATGACCGGGAAGAGGTACAGACAGTAAATAGACAGCAAGTTACAAAGACAACAATAAATACTTTGGGAAAAGTACATAACATAGGGTCACGATGCCCAGATTTTAAAGCAGACATTCATAATATTCTACGGTGCTAAATCAAAAACAAACTTTCTACAAGTAAACACAATGGTTTCCCCAGTGTTCTGAGCTTGTATCGCAGTATTTGAGGATGTGTCCCTCGCATTGTGAGGTTCAGTGTTCCTCACTGTCCCACCTTTTGAGTGTCTGTATTCCTCATTTCAGTGAAAAAAGGCTAAGAAGTATGCGCCTCACCTCAGTGGCACAGTCAGTCCCACTGTGGAGTTACAGGGCTCATACATGAACCCCCGGTTAATTGCTCTGCCAACATGCCACTGGGCCGGCAGTAGAACCAGTACAAAAAAAATCCTAGAATCTGTCCAATTCTAACATTTAGAACTGAAAAAGACCTTACTTTAAATGGTCAGAGTGGGTTGAAATCCCAGGTTGAAATGCAGATAAGCAATTAGCATGGGATTAATATGCTAATATCTGCAAATTACTGCACTCCATTTGAAAACAAGAACTTTTGGGGTTCTAATTAAGAACTGGGCAGCATCGACCATCATTATTTTTTTAAATTGCTGGAAAGAAATCGCCTACTCTCTCAGGCTGCAACATTCATTTTATTAAATCAGCACATCTGTAGCGAAATTGTTAGCTTGTTCAAAGAAGCGTGCCCTAATGAAAATACCTCTAGGGGACAAGTTCCTTGGAATCTTTCTGACCAAGCCTTCTGAGCCAATTTGATCAGCGGGCTTTCTCTGTGTCTGTATATGTGCTTAAAATTACAAACGCTGCAAATCATGTAAAAAACAACATATTCACTTAAAAGAAGATGCATAATAGTGTGGACTCAGGGAAGTAAAGCTGCTACAGAGGATAATTTCTAACTTCCTTTGACTTTCTATATGTTCGAGTGCATGATGGGGGAGGGTTCGGGTGTCTGACTGGTGTTGTGACCTGAATTTCTTTATAAGAAATGGATGAATCATGTATGGTAGCTAGGTTTTAACAGGATTCATGGTCGTGGTTGGAGTGGGTAAAACAATAAATATGTGTTTTTTTGGTACTCTGGTTACACCTGGAGCAAAACATGATCATTTGGTCAGCAATCTTGGTAGAACTGCGTACAGTTCACAAGGGCAGATCTAGGGAGTTCAATGTCTCGGGTGTTCAGACACCCAGATGCCCTCCAGTTCAGTTTTAGAATGTTCCTGGTTTGTCTGTCACACAGTACTGGTGCCAAAGCTTCAAGTGTGCTAGGCTGTCAGGCTCTCACTGACGGCTAAAAAAAATTTTGAGTGACTTGATCACCAGGTCTCCAGTTTGGGTATCACTTTGTTTGTTACCCCTTACCATGGCTTCAAGTGGCGTCACTATGCCCAGGCAGTGATGTACTGTCAGGTTAATTTTTAACCTTGCCTCCTCCCTCATAAGACTCTGCAGTAAGAATGTAGATTTTATTTTGGCACACTATTGTTTGCTGAATTTTTGTTGTGATTTACGGTTTGATTCATATTTCAGTGCATCTGTTGTTGGGTTTTGTTGTAGTAATGCTAATTTACTGTCTTTAGTTAACTGTTTCCTGGAGTTGAAACAGAGAGTGAATGGCAACTGCCCAGTACAAAGATCAGTAATGATTGAGCTTGCCACATTTCCCATAATGGATACGAGGTGTACCTCCTAGCCTCAGGCATCCAGTCCTTCAGGCACTCTTCAAGGTATTCCCCTTTGTGCAGATGGACTCACCCTGCATGCCCCTATTTTCTAAGTCCTCTGTCAGACCCAGTGAGTCCGACTCATTCCTGTTGGCGGATCCTCCCACTGCCACCAGGAGAGAAGTGGCATTGATCATCAGGCATACTGTCAGAGGTGGCAAGGCCACTGGTGGTGCTGGAGGGACTGCCGGAGAGGACATCAGTTACCATGCCCAGAGTAAGTGTCTGTTTCCGGGGCCCCACTCACCACCCATGTGCATGCTCCGCAGTGACGTCCCAGGGACAGGCATGCTTGGCATTCAAAGGCATCTCCACAATGCCACCATCAGGAGCCAGTAGGTAAGCAGAGCTGTGCCACCTGCCCTCCAGGAGGGAAGTGTCCGATAAATGCCCTGAACCCCTCACTGCTGGTCTCCACTCCTAACATCCAGGGCTCGTGGTACAAAAACTGGGACACCAGCATGCCAGGGCAGACTACAGGTGGGTAAGCCAGAGAAGCCTCAAACCAGGCTCGAGATTAGTGCCTGGCTTGGCTCAGTTCTACCTCTATAAGAAGTGAAGCCAAAGTCAAAGCGAGCCAGTTATGAATCTGATCAAAGCAAGCATTTTTGCCTACCTGAGCAGTCTGGGTAGTGACTGAGACGTCCAGCTCCTCTCAAGTAACTCATGAGAACACTGTCAGTATTGTAAAAGACAGCCTGCAGCAGCCACGGCTCAGCTCACATTTTGCCTCAGTTTGTACAGTAAAGTCAGGCCTCTGGCTCGGCTCTGGCTTGACTCGTGGTGAAAAATTCCTGACCTGCCCACATCTAGAGCAGACCCACATTGCTCAGAATCATGGAGCATCTAGAGACAGTGTTTTACTGACTTTGCAGTTGGAAGAGAGAAAAAAACGGCATATGCCCCAGCGCTGAAAATGGTGCCACTGCCTACAAAAACACCAACCTTCACAAAAAAAGCAGCACACAAGGAGTAGCATGAAAACACTTTTATTTATTGAATTAAAGTACACAAGTGCTAGTACATAATTGGCTAAGACAGTGCAAATCTGTGCTCCTAACCACCGAACGTCAGATGCTCCCCTACGTACTGTATCAACATGTACCCATGTCTGCCTCTGGGGGTGAAGTTCCTAGCTGGAGCTTTACAATCTTATAGCAGGATACATTAGCATATTGTTGAACATTCAGAATTGCCATTTATGAAATGGGCACTGAAATTCTGAAATATTGATTGGCTAGAACCAGTCACTTGATCATACAATACTTCAGTACTACCCATGGGCATCCTGGTATGTAGCCCTATCACAAATTAATGCACTAATAGAGAGGGCTCTATTTTCAAAGATCCCTTAGAGTGATACAAGTTACGTCGCTCCTGGGATGTGGCAGACACTAGGTGCATCTGGGACCCTGCACCCGATTCTGTAAAAAACAGGATCCAGGTGCCAAACTCCCTGGGTTTGCTGCAAGTTGCCCACTGCACCAGACAGTTGGTGCACCTGTGGGACTTGCCATAGGGATCCGCCGCCTCCCCTATCTGACACAACACTAATGGGGCCGGGATGGTGGTGGAGGGGGGGAAGCTACTGAACAGGAGGGGACCAGTCTAGAAGGGGCACGGGAGGTTTCATGGGGGGGTTGGGAGGACAGCTGGGCAGCAGTGGCAGTGTTAACACCTGGCCAGGTGTGTTTATATGGGACTATATGTACAGTCCAGTAATAGTACCAGGGGTAATGTAGATAACTTCCCTGGTAGTCTAGCAGCCCCCCTGAACCCCAATCTCCCCAAAAATCGTCCATGTCATTGTCTGTGTTGGTCTAGTGGACCTCCACCCCACCCAGCCCTGATCTACCCATAACTGAACGTGTTAAGAAAATCATTCCCTGGAGATCTAGCTGTCAACCCCACCCCCAAAATGCCTGTAAGTTAACATGTTAGTGAAACCATTCCATGGTGGTATAGTGGACCCTCTCCTCCCTACTCCTGCAGGTTGTACCCACCAACCCCACTCTCCCCCCATCCTGAACCCCGAGCCGATGACCAGCACAGCCTTCTCTCACCACCACAGTTGGCCACTGACTGAGTTGCCACTGGGCGTGTACTGTATGTAGTATGCGCTCATTTATTGACAACACCCTCTGAGCTGTTGACCAGTGAGCATGTACTTTATACAGTACACACTCACTGACAGCTCAGTTGGCAGCCAGCCGTGGTGGTGAGATATAGGCCGCTTCTCACTGGCTCAGAGTCTGGATGGGGGAGCGGGTGGGCACTTTCTGCTGGGGTGCCACTAGACCACCAGGGAATGGTTTCACCAACATGTTAACTTACTGGCATTTCAGGGCTGGGAGGACTGCTAGATCACTAGGGAATGATTTTCTTAAGTTCATTTACTGCCGGCCCAGTGGCACTGAGGGTTGAGGTGCTGGAAGCCACACGTCACACCATGTTGGTGACCTGGGTCCAGGAACAATCTCGGGTCACTGGGGTCAGCAGGAGCAGGAGAGGATTGAGCATCTGGAGGACTGCTCTCCTCTCCTGGGGGCAGGTGGGTTGCGTCTCCCATGGTAAGGTGACTCCCAGTGAAGACTAGGGATACTGCAGCCAGTAGGAGCCTAGTAGCAGGGTATGAGGGCTGCGATGGATGTCCTGTGGGCAGGTGTGGGAGCACGCCTGTCATGCACTGGACATCATTGCATATCCACGCCCCCGGGGCACTAGAAAACAGGAAAAACTGTGGCACCCAGGTAAGTGAAGGCCAGGCCCTGGACGATATCCCATGCTCATCGCCGGACCATCCCCACCTGACCTCCAGCTCCTCTCCTCACTCAGGCGGCCCACTAGACAAGAATGAGAGCCAGAGAAGTTGGCAGCCCCGCCTCGGAGGGTTTAGAGCCAGAGGGTCAGCTTAGCCAAAGATGTGGAGATGGAGTATCCCTGGATGGAGGTATGGCTGGTTGGGGTCTCAGGCAGAGTGGGACAGCATGCCAGATCCAGACAGCCCGAGCTGGAGAGAGTCCTAAGGGGCCAGTGAGAAGGGGGCTTAAATAAAGTTGAAAAAAAAAACAACAAGTTAATTTACAGGCAGATCAGGGTCCACTAGACCACCTGGGACTATGACATGGATGATTTAGGGGGAGATCGGGGATCGGGGGGGCACTAGACTACCAGGGAAGTTACTTACTTTACCCATAGTATGATTACTGGACTATACAAAGAGTCCAACGCACATGCACCTGACTGGGTGCCAACAGTGCCACTGCCGCCCAGCTTACCCACTGACTCCCCATACACTATCTCCCCTGCCCCAACTGCAGCAGGCAGCCATTGTCCTATTCTCTGCCACTGGCACATGACAGTTAGACCACCTTCTGGCTGGTCCAAGTGGTGCTGTTTGCTGCATCCATGGTGGGGCTTTTAAAATCCAAAGAAAGGGGATGTTGCATCCGTGCCATGGCACAAGCCCCCTTGTGACCTAGTGCATCTGGTTGCTTGCCGCATCCTTGGTGTAAAGGGGCTTTGGCACAGCTGCACTGCATTTGATGCAGGCCACCTTATAGAATCACGTTTGATGCAAGTTGTGACGCAAATCACCCCTTGCATAAAACTCTTGTGAAGCAAGTTCCTTGCATCAGTCTGAACATTTTGAAAATCGAGCCCAGAATGTTGGCCAACTATATCTGGTAGCCATTTTCTCTCTCACTAAATACTCCTGCACAACATAGGGACAGTCATGCAGTTAAGTACCTCTTCATTCGCAATAAGTACTGTATCTATATACAGCACACCTCTATCTGCTCCAGTCATACCTTTAATTCTCTATGTAGCCATTAGAACATGGTATTTTAAAATCCAGCAACTACAACAACAGGATCAGTGCTGACAGGGGTGGGTGGTGGGGTTTGAAGCTGACTCAGGTGACATCCCAGTAACTAGCAGTCAAAGCAATTCCTGTAATCTCAAAATAAACTTATGATGCAAGCAGCAGTTCCAGCCACACTTATATAGGGCCTCCCAGAACATAATTGAGCTAGTCTGTGCCCACTGACATCACTCGAACTTCATGACCGTTGACTGCCAGTTGCACCCGTAAGTGGAATACCTCTCAGTTAAAAGTTAATTTTTAAACCTCAACCACCCTTTTAAAACAACCTTACCACAGAGACCTTCCACATTGACTATCTGTAAGTGCCTACTTCCCCATCTGTGTCTCCATGCCGCAGTTAAGAATATAAACTGAAGGGAAGCCAGTATCCTCAATTAAAACTACTTGAAGCCCTCTCTCCCATGGCTTCCATCTTTTGAACACACAACTCAAGCTCCTGATTTTCTCCTCTCACAGCTCTCTCTCTCTCTCTAGGTTTTGAATGAAGTGACAAAAAAAAACAAAAAACTCCATACTGGCATTGTGTCATTCAGTGGGAGTGTGCGAGAGCGTGCCTGCGGGTGGCGGTTTTGCGTGCTTGCAGCTGGAGTGGGGTGGTGGATGGGGAGGCAGATGCTATGAAATGAAAACAGCACCACACAACATCTTTAGCCAAAAAACAGCCTTCTCTTTCTTACCCCCCCCTCCCCCGCAGCTCTCTCTTTAGAAGCAAACATGGGTAAAGACAAAATACTGTATACTTACATTTTTCTTGTGTCTAAAGAAATATACAGTCTTGTGTATGTATGTTTGTGTGGCTGGATGGTGGGGTGGAACTACTCAAATACAACTATGGCATGCACATTGGGTCAAAAGACCTAAAGCAAATCAATTAATTAAATGTAGTCCCAGTAGGTGGAAGGACTACTTTAGCTAAAAAACACAGATACTGTACATTAATCTCCAACTCTTCTTCTACTCCTAAAAACTTTATCCCATGTCCTGCCCCTGCACCCTTATCTCCCCCTTTTGACACCTTGTGAAATAAAAGCAAATCTGTAAGAGGCCAGTACTACTATTGATCCCCCTGTGTTGTCGTTTGTTACCCCATTGCTAACCTGTGTATCGCTGCTTGTAGTTGTGTACTTGTTTACCTACTGTATATCTACTGATGTGCCCACTCATATGAATGTATCCTGGACATCTGTTTGTATTAACTGCTACACTGTCAATTGTATTGCACTCTCTGGGTTGCCCCTGCAAAGGGACTGTCTTGTCTCAGTGGGCTTACCCGATTAAGAAATTTAATAAATAAATAAAATTTAGTTTATGTTAGATATGTAATATAATAATACATATTTTTAAAAACAGAAGCCCATTTTGTAAGCAAAATAAGATATGGCTGGGGGTGTTTTTTTTATCATACTTTGATTTTTGTGCCTCTGCAGTGCTCGGGTGGGGTCATCCAGCTGTCGGCCCCCACCGACCCGGAGGACAGCAGGCTCACTCGATACGCGTAGGTCCTAGCACGGCCGTCACCAGACCCCCCGACGCGATTCCATGACAGGCCTCCAGGTCAGCGGGTGTGCGGCCATCAAGCTGCTCGGTCAAGCCCCGCCCTTTTTCCACCTTGATTTTTGTCCCCCGGAGCTGGCAGTGCAATGATGCGCTGCACTTAAGCAAGCATCTTGCCAAACTTCTCCCCATGCTGGCGCTGCATCTTGTGCTTCTCCCGGACTTCACCAGGGGCCACCCAAGCGCAACGCAACCCCATGAGCCCACCTCAGAGGAAGGAGAGCAGTCCTGGGATGCTCAATCCAACCTCTCCTCTGTCAGCCCCTGGTGGCCCAAGTCCATTCCAGAACCCAGGTCACCAGCGTGGTGCGAGGTGTGACGTCCAGCACCTCAACCCTCAGTGCCACTGGGCCAGCTATGGCTGGGTGTTGGTAGTACTGAAATACCTACACACCCAAGGGCTGAAGGCACTTGGCCTGTATCCTCGTACCTCAGTATGCCTTTGGGTGTACGGGTATCTCAGTACTACCAACAGCCAGCCATGTCGTGCAGAATATTTTCTAGCTTGATAGAGTGTAAGGCTTAAAAGATGTTTGTAATTAAATGTAGTTATAAAATGTACAAAAGGTACGTTATCATAAAAACTTTCCTGAAAAAGTGACAAATGACAAAATCAAATTACAAAATGATAAATAGTTTGAAGCAAGAGAAAAAGAAATAGTCATATAGCAATTACCTTTACCTTGAAGAACTAGCAAATTATTGGTTGCATTCTACAAATTCATTGATTAATATTTAACGTCACTATTTTCAAAAATTAGTAGTAATGTTGAGGTTGTGTATTGCATTGGAATTTTTAGAATGATGTACATATATATATATATGTCTTTAAATAGCATATGGCAGTTTTAAACAGGCAGTATAGCGCAGTGGTTTAAGGCTTTGAGCTGCAAATCTGGAGACCTGTGTTTGAAGCCCACAGAACCCACTTGCATACTGTGTGACCCTGAGTAAGTCACTTAACTTCCCTGTGCTCCCAGGTCACACCTGTAAACAAGCTTTCAGCTTAGTGTGCTACTCCTGGTTAAACAGTTGAGAAAAAAAAACAGTATGCTAATAGGTTCTGCAATAAAATGTATTTTATTTATTTATTTATTTCAAACATTTTACCAGGAAATATATACTGAACTTATAACAGCTCATTTCCAGATGTATCCAAGGGAAGGGGTATGGAAGATAGTACAAGAGGAGAAAAAATAAATAGTAATTAACAGCATTACAAAAACAAACTCTGGCCGGAGCCAGTACAGCTGCAACTGAGATTGCTGGTGGAACATGGCACTGTCTGCCGTGTCCAAGATGTCTGCTGGAGTTCTCTGCGCATGCGTGATGACTCATGCATGCACACTGGGCTCCACTGGCCATCCTGGACATGGTGGACTCTGCCACCATGCTGCCGGAGTTCAGTGCGCATGTGCGAGTCTTCATGCATGTACAGAGAACACTGGTAGCCATCTTGGACATGGTGGTCATTGCCATCTTCCACCGGCGACCAGTGGGCAAAATAATGCAGTGAACGCGCAGTGTTTGCTGTTTGCCTCCACTATTTACAAATCTGTCCGGTATCCAGTTAGATCCTTTTATTCTACTGTGCTTGTAAGATGTCTTCAGGGCTAAACCCTCTGCAGTCGTAACAATAGCCATATACAGCAATACATTATATTAAAGGGGCACATAAACACTGAAAGCCACAACAGTACAACAGGTACATGCAGTAGACAAAAATAAGTTTGAATAGTCAAAGGGAAATTACCCCCAAAGGCACTGTGGGGGAGGGGAAGATCAAAATGATCAGGGTAATATGAGGAGGGGGAAGGAGATCAAGAGGTAGGGCTCATGGATCGTTACAGGTGGGAGTAAAAAAAACATGAAGAAAAGACCAATGCAAGAAGGGAGAAGAGGCAGAGCAGTTGACAGGGAAAGTGTGGAACAGAGTTTAGGAACGTGATATGAGAAGGCAGCTCGCCCAACAGTAGATTTCCTAGATGGACAAGAAAGGGAATGGGAAACATCATTGTGGTGAGGATACAAGGAAGGAGGGAGAGAGGATAGAAAGGATGGTAAGGTTGGAGAGTAGGGAAGCAAATCAGAATTTGAATGAAATGGAAGCATAATGGGAAAAGCATCTGGCATCAAGAGCAGAGGGGGGGAGAGCAGAGTACAGCGAGCAGTTGAGGGTACAAAGGTGACACTCTAAGGCAAAACAACAAAAAGTGTGAAACAGAGGGTTCAGTTTGGCATGGAAAGATTTGGGAGCTCCACATCCAACTGTGTCACCATAATCAAAAATAGGAAGGATCATACTTAAACGATCTTATGGCAGGAAGGAAGCAGGATACTATCTTTGTTCTGGTATAATGTACCAAGCTTGGGGTGGAGCTTATGGTACATGGTATCAGTGTGCACCAAGAAATCAAGATGACAGTCCAGCCAGAGCCTGAGGTACTTAAAGAAGGATACATCCTCATTTACGGCACCATCAAGGGTGTGGAATCATTGGAGGGAGGAAGGGAGGTAAGTCTGTTGAGCCTCTGTCTGGTGCCAGAAGTCATGGAGTTTCTTTGGCATTGAGGGACAGTTGGTTAGACTGGAACCAACACTGAATATTGTCAAAATCCAGCTGTAGCTGGAAAGTAAGGTCATAGGAAGAGGAGCCAGATGCAAAGGGTACTGTATCATCAGCATACAAATGAATGGGCACAGAGGACCAAGCAGAGGAGGTCATTCAAGAATATGGAAAAGAGAATGGGGCCCAGGACAGACCCTTGAGGAAGACTTGAACAGATGGGGAGTGGAGAGGATAGGGAGCTTTCAGTCCAGACAGCTTCAGACCTGTCCTCAAGGTACAGTAGAAGTAGAATCAACTGACTGAGGAGGCAGAGAAGCCCACGGCGTTAAGCTTGTCCTGAAGGAGGGGATGTGCCACAGTGTGAGAAGCTTTAGCAAGATCAACAGATAGTGGAGGTAATCAGACCCTGGTCCATACCTTAAAAGATGGAGTCAGTAAATCAGAAGAGGAACGTGGACGTGGAGTGGGATTTCCAAAGTCCAGATGGGAAAGGGATGAAGAAGGAGGAGGAGGAGGAGTCAAAGGTGGAAGAGAGTTGAGAAAGAACAAGGTGTTCCTGTAACTTAGCCAGAGTGGGAAGCTGAGATAGAATGGAAGTTACCAGGAAAAGAGGACTCATTGCCTTTAGGGAGAGGGATGATAGTAGGCTGCTTCCAGTGTTCAGGGACAGTGGCAGAGAAAAATATTAAGGAGTTGGGTAATAGATATAGCAATGGCAGAAGCTGAGAGAAGCTGATACTTAGGATCGAGACAGTCAGGGCTACCTCCTTAGTGAGGATTAGTAGCAAGCAGAGCATTAAGGGAAACATAAGGAGGTGTAAGAAGGAAGGAGAAAGAGCAAATGAGGGAAGGGAGCAGAAGGGGAGGGCAAGGAAGGGAAGAGAGGGAGCACATGTGGTGAAGTAGGTGTTAAAGGAATAGGCAACAGAAGAAGGGTCAGAGATGAGAGAGTTGCCAACCATGAGAACAGGGGAGGGAGACTGGGTTGGAGGGGAGAAAAGGGAATAGATAATCTGTCAGAACTTTGAGGGGTGATTAATGTTCCGGAATGCTATGCAAAATACTCAGAATTAGCAAATCTGATGACTTTAGTACAGGTGTTCTAAAGTTGCCAATAGTTGGCCAAAGCAGCTGGGGAGCAAGTGATCTTGTAGGATCACCAGGTAAGGTCTCTGGTACAGAGGCAAGGTAACAACTCAGCTGATATCCAGGGAAGGTGTGAGCTCTATACTCTGGTTTTCTTCTGGGGTACATAATGAACCCATACAGCCATAACTGTGAACTGAGATTATTGAAGGGCATAATTAATATTAGTGTCTGCAGAGTTGGGGACCAGTCAGATGCCCATAGGTCAGCTAGGAAGAAGGACAAGTCCAGCGACCTAAAGGACCTGAGACAGATGTATTTAGGGGTGGCCTTAGGATGATATATCTTATGCATACAGTAAACCATATGATGGTCACTGAGGGTGTCAGGAGGTCACTGAGGGTGTCAGGAAGAATACCTGCATCCACTACACGGTGGGGATGAGATGAAAGGATCCGGTCTAAGAGAAAGTGATTTAAAGATTGAAAACTTAGAGGGGTCAGAAATCAGTTAAGTCAATTGGAGGGGTTTTACAACTTGGGAGAATTTATTTGCAGAGTGGGAGAGCCAATTTATATTAAAGTCACCATGGATGAGCCACCCACCTATGGAGGACTGGGAACAGGTAGAGGAAAGAGCTAGGTAACTAAGGCAGGGGACTTACCAGGGCAGCAGTAGACCCAAGCAATTAATATGGGAACAGAAGAGGGAAGGGAGAGTATGAGGAGGAGGAGGGGTAGCTCATACAAGGAGGAAGAAGAGACAGCACAGTTACAAACTGGATTCTGATGGATATATGTAAACTGCAATACCACTGCTCCTTTGTGTGAGCCTGACTTGCTAAGGAATAACCAGGGATAGACATTCAGAATCCTGGACCTTAGTTGAGAGCCAAGATTCAGATATGACAAGTACCTCCAATCGTAGATTAAGTGTGATAGGTTGCAGTTGGTCAGTTTTTGGGAGGAAGCTGTGGATGTTTAAATGGGCAACCCAAAGTCCTTTGGGAAGCTGAAAAAGTGAAGCAGTGATGGAGCCAGGATTTAGTTCAGTGTCACCTGCTACAAAAAGCAGCAAGGAAACAAGGAGCTTAATGGGGCTAATATGCTGATTGAAGGAGTGGACGAGGGAGAGGGGTCATATGGAAGGATAAGGGGAAAACAGAGGCAGAAAGGGCCAGAGACCTTCAAGATGAAGCCAAGGAGCAGGAAGGTGTTGACACCCAGGATGCCATGGGGATGGGGAGAGAGGAGGGAGGGGAAGGAGGAAGGAGTATAGGGGAGGAGGAGGGGGAGGTTGCTAGAGGAGAGGAGGGGAGGAAAGAGCAGTAGATGGCAGAAAAGAGAAGAAGGGGAAGAGGAAGGGTGGAAAACAAGAGAAGTAAACAGCATAGTGGCAATAAAGTGCAGAACATTTAAATACGTATGTAGAAAGTAAAAGGAAGGCACAATAGATATGGCTGGTGAGGGGGAGGGGCCTAATCCAGATGGGGACAGGGAAATTGAAGGGGCCTTCCCCAGACAATGAGGCTATAAGGGAGAGACCAGAACAAATAGTGAGTACACATGGGAGTAGGCCTGACTCATCTAGGGAGATAAACAGGGAAGGAGGCCTTAACTATAATCCTAGTGAAATGTACGCCTGAAATCAGATTAGGGAGGTAAAGGTAATATTATCCTGATGGAGCAACAACAGACTTATCTACATAAGGCTGCAAGGGGATGAAGGCCTAAACCAAAAGGGTGACAGACAAAAATAAACAGAAAACTAAAACTATTAAGGGGGGAATAGCCTCACCAGACAGGAGACAAAAAATTCAAAAATCAAATGTGGAGGCTAAAAAGCAGAACAGCTGGTATATGAGCTATCAAAACCACACTTACATATCACAAGCAGATGATCAGAAAATGGTACAGTACTCTCACAAACAAAGACTGGTAAAGACTGCAATCTTACTTCAGTTACACAGAATAAAGCTTGTTATTGTAGAATAGCAGCATGCAATAAATAAGCAGATTGTGAATGAATAATTAAACAATGGCCAACAAGCAGGTTTGTTGACACTGAGGATTGAGGTGCTTGATGCCACACCTCGCGCCACGCCCCCGACCCAGGTTCAGGAACAGGCCTGGGCTGTTGGGCCAGCTGGGAGGAATTGAGCAGCTGTGATGTAGGTCTCCTCCAAGGAAGGACTTGCCTCCTCAACCATATGACTGCCACTGGTGGAGGCCCGTGGAGTGTCAGACAACAGGCAGTATGAAGGGAGGGTGTGTTGGGAACACAGCGTGCATACGCCTCCATGCATGCATGTGTCAACAACAGGGGCGGGAGAAAACAGAGCTGAAGGCTCGTGACAGCCCCAGCTGTGATCCCAGTGATTGGGATGCAGACCAGGCCAAAAGCGAGCTCTCCAGGGGTGGGGGGGGAAGTAGAGCCCTGCATGCCAGCTCCTGAAAACTGGGATAATAATCTATATGGGGAAAAAAAACAATAGCCAACAAACAGCAGCAGAGGCCTTGGTAATAAATGAATGCATACAGTAGAGTGCAGGAAAGATTAATACATGCTTACAGTAGATTCACAGTAATGCAAAACACTTGTACAGATAAGAGTGTCACGCTAGGGATGCACCATTTACTACCGACTGCCACCCCATGATGATGTCTACAGTGTGACACCCTTAATCTCTGGCCCTTAGTGTGATACCCACAGTCTGAACACCCTTAGTATAATGAACTTTATAATCTCCAGCCTTTATGCTCTGGACTTCAGCAGAAGACCGCTAGGGCAAAGGTCTTAAGTAAAGGGGGAGAAAGCTCCACCCACAGGAGCCAATCCAGCCTCTCGACTGGAGGATGGAGTAACAGGGGCACAGCAGCTGTAATAAAGGGAAGCTGCACAAAGATCAGGAAAATCCCAAAAGGAGTCAGACTGGCTCCATGCAAGTCCCTGACACAGTCTATATCAGCTCGAGTGGAACCGCTGATCACTCATTTAATGAGTGGCTATTGAAACCCCACCCACAGGAATCAATCCAGCCTCCCAACTGGAGAATAGGGCAATAGGGACACAGCAGCATTTAGACAGGGGAGCTGCACAAAGACCAGAAAAAGTCCCCAAAGGAGCACGACTGGCTCCATGCAAGTCCCAGACACATGTCAAATCTGCCCAAGTGGATCCATAAGATTGTGAGGCTTTAGCCAGTAACTCCACCCCTGAGGAAGACATGGGTACATACTGATTGAAGACATGGGTATATATCAGTAGGTATAAAATCCGGTGTATGGCGATGAGGCAAAGATTTGCACACTGCTTTGGTGAGTTATGTATGTCAGATACTCTAGTACTTATATGCATTTTTATTCAATAAATGTCAATATTATTTTCTTGGTACTCCATATATGCATTGCTTTTTCCATGTAGGTTGGCCATTTTGTAGGCAGTGGCACCATTTTTGGTGGTGTGGCATTCGCCATTCATTCTCTTCAGATATCCAAGTCAGTGAGACACAGTTTCTGGATGCACCACGATGCTGGCCCGGGACTTGCGGAATGGAGACCAACAGTGAGAGATTCAGGGTGTCCATCCCTCCTCTCCTCATGCACACTGCTTTTTCTGTGTAGGGATGTCTGAAGGACAGGCTGCTGCATTTGATCATGTAGCCTTTCCATGCTGGAGGACAGCACTGCAAACCAAGTTCATGTCCAGGTGGAATGAAGTTTGGGTGGTCCCAGTTGATTCCATGTGTAATGGGCATGTGTTAATTGGCATGATTTAGTTTCCTGGGCAGTCACTGCTCATGAAAGGCAGACTGGGCAGTGAGACTGAAATATCCAGTCATTAGGTACAAGATAGGCCCTCCGAGCTAATACTGTGGGCATTGCTGGAACAATGTGATGAAGTCTGCCCTGTGCCTGTATGGACTGTACCTGGCCTGCAGATAGACACGGGAAGCATTCCCATTCACCTAAAATAATTCAGGAATCTGGCATGGTGGCACTGAGGGTGGATGCCACTGCTCACTCCATGCTGGTGACCCGTGTTTGGGAGTGAGCAGTGGGTTGCTGGGGGTCAGCCGGGGAAGGAGAGGTTTGAGCATCCGGAAAACTGCTCTCCTCTCCCGGGGTGGGTGGGATGCCACTCCCCATGAATGACTGGCCCCAAGTGGAGGCTTGGAGGGTAGTGCAAAACAGGAAAGCGACATGAAGGGAGGGCGTTGTGGGCAGCAGCGTGTGCATGCCTCCATGCGTGTGTGTGGATGCCTGCAACATGGGGAGGGGAGTGATGGTATGGCTGAGTCTCCAGTTCTGGCTTTGTCCGGCTTCTGGATTGTGCTCTGTGGGAGGGGACTGGCACTCCTTCCTCTGGCCCCACCATGGGGGGGCATGGGTGAATCACTGGAGGAAAGCTGGATCGGGGCGGCCGGACTTGGAAGACAAGCTGTCTGAGAGGGGGTCCGGAGCTTCCTTCCATTCCCGCAGGGAAGGAAAAATAGAACGCATAAAAAAAATAATAATAATTCAGAAATCATGCAGGGAGCATAAGATCCCCATAGCTCAGAGAGTCACCATAGGTGTTGCGCAAGCAAATCAGTCTTGCATAAGCAGCTGCAGTCAGTGGTAGTTATTTAATTACTGTCCATATTTAGCACTGTATACATGTTAATTGCTCTCTCTATGTGCATTGAGCTTAAAGTTTTTTGTGATGAACATTTTACCTAATTTTGTCACTGTTGTGAATTAATTGTATATGTCAACTATTATTTCCACTAGACCTTGCAGAAAACCTGCTACTTGTGTGCCCAGGGGTTTAAATCCTCCTAATAAATACCTGCATAAATATATGAATAAATACATTAAATAAAAAAAATAAATTATGTGTAGCATTCTGTATCCTTTAAAACTGCTGCAGAGGGTACACTCACCCCCCTTCTAAAACAGAGTGTTTGATGCTCTGTTGGGACACTGAGTCAAGGGTTTCCATTTCCAGTGGCATCAGTGCCTCACTCTTTACTGGCAAACACTTGATTGTGTAAATTGTAAAGTAGAAACTTCAGTGATAATGATTTGTGTGTGTGTTAGACATGTGGTAAAACATTGTTTACTCAATGGAAAGGCCTCCAAGGAATGTCTCTTATGGTATAAGTGACTTCTCTCCTGAGGTTTGGGCAGACAGAAGCGCTCAGCTTCGCTTTGTGGTTCTGTTGCCCAAACCTCAGGCTTGGAGTCTCTTGTGTCTGTTCATCCATCCATCCATCCTTCTGCCTGTCTGTCTGTCTGTCTACCTACCTGCCTACCTACATATCTATCTATCCATCCATCATCCATCTACTGTGTCAGTCTAGTTACAAAATCGCTCTCACTCTCTCAGGTCTGAGGATGGCTGTCACTTCCAGATCCCACGCTGCAGGAGAAATCTTGGGTAAGCCTCAATCACCTATAGGCTTCCCTCCATTTGAAACAGCTTGTCTTCTGAAATAACCTCAGCCATTTCCTTTCCTTTGTGCAAGCAGCAGACCAACGTTCTCCATTCCTCCCTGACTTCATGCTCCCAGCTGCCCTAGTACTCCTTGTTCTGGTAGTACCCAACAAGGCCTGACACTGTGTACTGGGACCGCTGGGCATCAGACTTCCCCTTCTGCAACCCAGGCCTACTTAGCATACTGCCTGCTGTATGCTACATTGGTAATGCACTCTGAAGATAAAGTGAGTCTCTATGGTACAGACTTCAGCTGCAGCTGCCAATTATTGTACATTGTACGCAACTGCTGTTGTTTCATAATGTTCTGTGTGGGAAAATGCATTCCTATATTTATGAGTGAAACACAAACAGCTCTAGCACTCAGCACCTCTGACTTAAAATGAACACTTGGCTAGTGCATAACAAAACCATATTTTATTCAAAGACAGGTAAAACTGCACATGTAGGCATGGAGTTTTACTTGTCTTTGAATAAAATAATGTTATTTATCCTGCACTAACCAAGTGTTCATTTTAAGTCAGAGATGGTGAGTGTTAGAGCTGTTCGTGTTTCATGTTCTCCTTTAGCTCAAAAGCACCACCGTCCTTTTGCTGCCTGCCTTCTGTGTACTTTATTCCTGTATTTATGTTGTTTTATCACTGTACTTTGTTACTCCCAAGTAAAGATGCAGCGAATTTAAATTTTGCTGGCAATGTGAACGCGAAGTGGGCACTTCGCATTGTCACTCCGCTACGAGGAGCGACCAATACAAAAGGCTAATTTCACCTTATAATTATTACTTCACATTGTCATTCCACCTTAATGCGAAGTAAGGCGAAGTGACAACAATATTGGCAGCCCCTCACACACACAGTCACCAGAATTAATGTGCATCCCCAAAATGCTACTGTCTTGTGTCCAGAAAACTCCCCAGTGCAAACCATTTTTGTTACTCTCATTTCACTTCATCAGCACTGGGAGTTTTCTGGACACTAGCAACTCTTCAAGATATACGCAATAATCTAGTGACTATGTGTTCCTACATGCATGACTGAGTGCACCATTAATTCTGGGAGACATGAAACATAGACTTTGGCGGCAGATAAGGACTGCTTAACTAGGTGGGCCTAGCTGTCCTTATCTGCCATCAAAGTCTATGTTTCTATGTCTTCCAGAATTAATGGAGCACTCAGTCATGCGCATAGTGGTCACACAGCCACCATAATTAATGTACATCCCCAAAATGCTACTGTCTTGTGTCCAGAAAACTCCCCAGTGCTGATGAAGTGAAATGAGAGGGTAACAAAAAATGCAAACTCCCAGAATTAATGGTGCACTCCATCATGCGCACAGTAGTCACACATAGTCACCAGAATTAAAGTGCATCCCCAAAATGCTACCATCTTGTGTCGAGAAAATTCCTCAGTGCTGATGAAGTGAAATGAGAGGGTAACAAAAAATGCAAAGTCTCCCAGAATTAATGGTGCACTCCGTGATGTGCAGAGTGGTCACGCACAGTCACCAGAATTAATGTGCATCCCCAAAATGCTACTGTCTTGTGTCCAGAAAACTCCTCAGTGCTGATGAAGTGAAATTAGTGCACAACAAGAAATGCAAATTCTGCCAGAATTAATGGTGCACTCCGTCATGCGCGCAATGGTTACACACAGTCACCAGAATTAATGTGCATCCCCAAAATGCTACTGTCTTGTATCCAGAAAATTCCCCAGTGCTGACAAAGTGAAATGAGAGTGTAACAAGAAATGCAACGTCTCCCAGAATTAATGGTGTACTGCAAACACGCACAGACAGATTAAGATTGCACTGCGCTCTCAAGAGATGCAGATGCAAAGGCACAGCAACACCTAACCAGTGCTCAGAAGTCACAAATCCACATCTGGAAAAGAATACCTTTTGCCAGTTGGGGGGTAGTGCACAGCAGTAACAGTTCACTACCAGTAAAGATACCACAAAGCAGTATAAAAAAATTCATGCAGGTGCGGTGGATAGCAGGTTCACACTGCTGCAATTACTCTAATGCACAATAAAAGGTGTCTGATTTAATGGTACACCTCTCGCATACACACACACTACAAGTAATGTGTAGCAAATTGAAAACCTTAAGTAATATAACCAAATGTTTTAAACAAACTGAAATTATACACTGCTGCACCACAGCAATCAGCAACAAAATGTCAAGAATTACTGAAAATATTACTGTGTGTACATAACGCAGTTATACAACAAAAATATAACCAAAACAGAAAGACTACCTTTTTCTCCCAGTTAATCTACCTACACCACAGATACGTTCCTCCCCCAAAGTACACTTCACAGTACACAGACTGACTGTTCTAAATTAACATTCAAAATCCACACACAAACAATAAACACTCGATGAAATGAGCACAGGAGGGTTTCCTAGTATCAATATACTAAAGTTTGAGCAACAAAAATGGCTCAAAAAGGCTTTTTTAACAGCTTTTAGAGGATTTTGAATTGCAGAGCTCTGAGAAGAAACTGTCTCCATCTTCCACTACACACACACACTACACAGAACTGAGGCTGTGCAGAACAATCCAGAGCCCATGTGACCTGCAATCCCATGAAGCACTACAAAATTCCCCTTTGGAGCTCAATAACAAGGCAAAGTGATGCGAAGTACATTGATTTCAGTGTGCTTCGCCTTAAAAATGGGTGGAGAGTGGTTTGAGGAAAGCGGAATCAGCAGTTATTGGTTTCAGTGGACTTAGTGCCTCATCATGACACCTAAGTATTCCGCTTATGCTATGGAATACTTGGCGGAGTCTGGGTTACTCCGTGAGTCACTTTGCAGGGCAAATTTCGGCCACTTTGCCCACCACTACTTCCAAGACCCTTGTTGGATAACTGTATTTTTCCCTATAACCCTCCTACCCCCCCCACCCCCGTCGCAACTGAAAACAAGCCTTCTGGGCTGTGTTTGTTTGCCTGGTAAAATAAGTTTCAATTCACAAATCTATCCATCTGTCTCTCTATATGTATGTCTTTTTTATGTTTTATGTATAAGATTTTGTAAAACACATAACCTTACATTTCCTGAATGGGGTCTACAGAAACTTGATTAGACACAGGTCACAATACCTAGCACTCACATTAGGAACCACCAGTCTCCTATCTCACCACGTTACTACTGTCAGGGTTGAGGGGGATGCCTTGCCCTTTAACAGGACAAAGCAATACTTGCAGCATATTTTTCATAAAAGCATTATGCAGCAAAGCTTATGACTAATTTCAGACTGAGAACAGAAAACTGATAACTTTTAAATTGTGACTAAGCACCACTGAGTCATATAATTCCCTAATAGCTATGAAAGAGCTTATTGTAGCAACTTCAGAGGATCAATGTTCAGCAATCAAAGACTGCCACTGCATTGTCCCACAGTATTCTATAGTCCCAGAAACCTGTGGAAGGAAATGAAAATACAAGATCCAGCAAATGCAGCATGAAAAATTACTGACATATTTAAAAGTAAATTGGAATAACTGCCATCAGTCACTAACACAAAACAGGTGTTTTTATTAATTTGTACTGCACTACTAATTGCATCCATTGAGCATAGGAGACTTTCCTAAATATGACCTTTCAAACAGATTGGATTCACTTCTCAGAAGCACACTTTTAAATATAAAAATGCATAAAAGAGAAATGTAATTTCATTCCTAATCTTTAATGGACCCATTTCATAATTGCAGTAAATCGCTCTAGGGTGTGCTTTGTGTTGGGATAACATCACTTTTAGTTTTGGGGCAGTGAAGCATCAGACTTTGGCCTTAAGCTTCAACCCTACTGAGGAGTACTGTTGTCCCAATACAGTGCATATACCCAGTCTTGCTTTGTTGTTCAAGTAAAGTAGTATTACCACTGGAGGTAGTATTTGTGAATACAGACCAGTGTGTTTCAAACTGGCTTATTGGACTGTTCAATTTCAAATGAGAATACGTTGGAGGCTCCCTGAGGAAAGTCTAGTAAAGAGCAAGGTTTTGTGATGAAGCCCAAGGATCCCTTTATGTTGCCTCCCAAGGATCATTGCCTATTGTCTGCACTGATGATGGTATTATGCTAACATACTAAATTGCCAGCAGATTAGGCCTAATGGCCTATTGAGTCTACTTGAGTAGCAGCACTACAGTCTATTCTACTGCAGTCGCTTGTGACCTCTTGCAGACCTTTTTGTACCTGGTCCCTCCACCGGACTTTACCCTGTGTCTATCCCACAATCTCTTGAATCCTCCACTGTCTCCATCCCCACCAATTCTGATGGCAACAAGTTCCAAGGCATCACCACACTCTCTGTGATGAAGTGACATCTCGCCTCCCCTTAAATCTCCCTGTCACCAATCTCAGGCTATGCCCCCTCATGGCTCCATCCTCCCTCAGCTGAAACAGCTCATCGCATCGGACCCAGTTAATCACCTTCAAATATTTAAAGACCTCTTTTATATTCCCCTATCCCTCTTCTCCTCCAGGGAGTACATGTCCAACTCCTTAGTCTCTCCTCGTATGACAGGTACCTCAATCCATGAATCATCCTTGACACTCTCCTCTGGACTCATTCCAGAAGGGCAACATCTCCTCAAGTATGAGTGCCAAACTGCACACAGTACTCCAGGTGTGGCCTAACCAGACAGTTATATTTTTTCTATATTTTGTGGCTCAGTTTACCACCCTCAGTATAGTCATACTTTGGTATTATATAATAAATGTTCACCTTTGGCAGTTCTGGTTTGCAGTATATCTGCTTTGTGCTATGAGCCTTTGTTTGTGAGTGCTGCCACTGTATGCCTGTACCAGGTAGATAGGCTGGCTGGGGACAGGGTGCAAAGGATGGCTGTTATTGGGGCACACTCAGTGCCCAGGGGTGTCATCTGCAGGTATCGGTTCTGGGACTGGTGATTTTCAATCTCTCTGTTTGCGATATAGGAGTGGGACTTCAGAACAGGTGTGTCTCCTTGCTGATGACACTAAGATCTGTGGCACAGTGGGCACTCAAGAGGGAGTTCGAGAAATGAGAAGAGACCTAGAAATATCAAAGAAGTGGTTCAGATTATGGAAACTAAAGTTCATTGAGAAAAAGTTCAACATGATACACATTGGCAGAATGAACCCTACAGTGGGCTACTGGTTGGGGGAGTAAGAGTGGTGCAGACAGCTGAAGAGAAGAGCAGGGGTCATTATTACTGACAGCCTCAAGTCACTAAACTACTCAGTGTGACACATCCTACAGGAAGGCAAACAGGATGCTGGGATGTATAGGAAGGGGATTTGGTAGTAGGAGAAAAGAGCTGATACTGCCCGTGTACAGGTCTCTGCTAAGGCTGCACCTGGTATACTGCCCACAGTTCAGGAGTCCACATCTCAAAAAAGACAGGGAATGCATGGAAACCATACAGAGGAGGGCCACAGAGATGATCTGGGGCAGCAAGTGATGGCATATGAGGAAAGTATAGTAGACCTTAACATGTATACACTGGAGATCAGAAGGGAAAGGGGGGTATGATTGAGGCATGTAGTACAAGTTCTTATAGGAATGAAGAGGGTGTAGTGTAAAGACTTATTCTGAAGGAATGAAGGCTCAGTGACTAGAGGACATGAGTGAAGACTGGTAGAAAGGAAAATCAGGAGGGGATGTGAGGAAGTTCTTGTTCATGGTGCAGGTAATGAATGAGTGGAATGGACTGCCCACAGATGTGGTTGAAGCCAAGACTGTGATGGGATTTAGGCTTGGATGGGACAGATATAAGGGAACAGAGGACCTACAGGCAGTTGAGGGGAAGGGATACGGGGGGTGATAATCAGCTACAAGGACAGTCAGATCTCTGAATCGAACCTGGCACTAGACTGAACATGGAGCAAGACAGGGAACTGGGCAGAGTGAATGGACTTCTAGGTCTTCTTCTGATGACACTGTCTATGTTTCTATAACTAAACATCCTTAGAGTTTATCATACTTATTTAAATTAAGTTTGTGCTGAGAAAACAGTGAAAATAGACAAGAAAGCAGAAAAGAGTTCTAAAACATAGGTATATCATAGGATATACCACAGGTCATGTCATGAGATTCTAGCAACCACGGAACAGGATTTCCCCAACCAATGTTATCAGTATATGTATTACACCTTTGAATTTTAAATTAAAACCTGATTGATTAAAGCATGGTCATATGAGTAGAAAAAGAGTACATTTTAACACTGAAGAAGGGCAAAAGTCATTCTGCAGACTTCACAGATAATACCACTCTACAGACATTTGAATATATTCCACTAACTCTTATATGAAATGTAAAGGATACAGTTATTATTCTGCAACAGCTGACTGTAACTATGTGTTGTTATTTGGTTATCTAATGTCACTGCCTGTGGAATACCTAATGAAAATTCAATACATTAATTCACCGGTAGGGAACATACAAATATTGACCAGAGGTGAGGGAAATAATGGGAAAATACTAATACCAAGGGATGAATGTTTGCCTGACAATAATTATATTGCCCAAAGTCAAAGGCTGGAGCAGTGACTATTGGAAGGCAATAATTCATCCCAGTAGGTCAATATTTTCTGCTGTATCCTGACAGTACTCTGGTCAATATCTGTTTTATTAAACCTTGCCCAGATTACAAGGATTATAATGGGCAATATTTGAAAAAAAAACTGTTGCTCAGGTCTAATGAATTATTGCCTAGTTCTAATGAAAAATTGCATGGGTTTAATGAACTATTGCCTGATATTTTTTTTGTTTTGAACTGGGCAATAGTTCAAAACACTTTATATGTCATGTGACTGGCTCTGGTCCAATCAGAGACTAGGATTTTCTTTAAGGTTTAATAATTTAAACTGTTGCCTTCTAACCAGTCAGTGCTGCTAATTAAAAGTTGCTGCACTTCTTGCTCAACATCAACCTACTGACACTCTTGAAATGTAGCTGCAGCTTCTCAAAAGTCTTTGCTGACCATCAAAGTTGCTGTTGATTGCCAGATAGCTGCACCAGAGCTACACATGCGGTCATTTTTATTTTAAAAACAGGTTGAAATAAACACATCTGGATAGTAGTTCTCAGTTACTAGTGTAAAACTATTGCACTATGGGTTGAAAAGTTACCTAATTTATGAAATAATGCTTTATAACCCCCAACATTGGTCACTTTAACCTGGGGCAATAGTTTTTGATTCAACACCTCAACTACAGTCCATATTTGTAGACAGATGGGGAGAGAGAGAGACAGACAGACAGGCAGCTAGATAGAGGTATATATTATCTATTTACACTTTTAAGAACTGTGACAGTATTTTTGTTCTTAAAGAGCTGGTGACACGTTCAGGAGAACGTTAGCAAAACATAAAATTTAGGCACTGTCCAGCTTGTATTTCCCATTAATTATGTATTTGTCCTCCCCATTATTTAGTAGTGAGGTCATCTGCATGAAAACAGGATCTTTGCTCCTGAAAAGTGAATTTAGTCCTGCTGCTTTCTCCTTCCTGAAGTCATAGAGCACTGCTTTTGACCTCGCAGTTACTCTCCTGACAACAGAATGTGATGTCACAACAGAGGATTATGACTTAAAGTAGGGAATAAGCTATAGAGGCAGATGAACTCAAAATGAACTCTAAGGGACAACGATCGTATAGTCATACACATTTCTTTAGTAATAAATTATGGGGAGGAGAAATATATAAAATATAAATGGAATGCAAGCAGAATTGTACCTCAGTATTACGTTTTTTAAAGTTTGCTTTGAGGCATCGGTAGCTCTTTAAATACTTGTTCCTAAATGAGGACTTAGCTTATGTGCATGGAGCATATTAATAAAAAAGAAATGTTCTTGAGCACTTGATAATGTGTGAAAAGTAAACAGATGTAACTGATAACTCACAATTTGTTATGCATAATACATGCATTATATTCTCATTATATATCGACCCACAGATGCCGTTGCTTCAAGTGTTTGACTTTGTCCACATTTTCCGCTCATAAACCATTCAATAAATTTGCAAGTGACACATTTACAACTTATCTATGGGTAAAAGGACTACTAGCAAATATCCAGCAATAAGGTGGGGTAGGCTTGAGACTATGGTATTAAGGAGCTTTTACACAGGACTTACCTGTTCCATTGGTCCCATGATACACTTTGTTCTGCTTGGTCTGCTGTGCTAAAAAGCAGTTATATACATGATGATTTATATCAGAATGACTAGTACAGATCAACTGCAATGTTACCCTGTGTGGCAGCTACAGGTGATCAACTCCTCAACAGCCAAGAGAGCACAGGATAGCCTTTTCATGGGACAGAAATTAGCAGAAGAGCACTAGTACGTGGATGGGTGAAATGCTGAAAGAGTCTATAAACCCAGCCAAGCAGGCAATGCGGAATCAGCGAACACTCACTTATGTTGCAGATGGAAAGGGACCTGGGGTAGTCATATCAGATGACCTAAAGATGAGCAAGCAGTGTGAGAGGGCAGCAAGGAGGGCTGGTGGGATACTGGGATGCATAGGAAGAGGCATCACCAGTAGAAAACAGGAAGTTGTTATCCTCTGTACAGACAGCTGGTGAGACCCCATCTGGAATACTGCGTGCAGTTCTGGAGACCCAGTCTCTGCAAAGACATAGGCAGGATGGAGGCAGTCAGAGGAGGGCAACTAAAATGGTGCAGGTCTGCACCAGAAGACATATCAAGAGAGACTTAAGGATCTTGATATGTATAGCCTCGAGGAGAGGAGGAGAGGGGGACATGATTGAAACTTTCAAATACCTGAGGGAATCAACAAAGTCCAAGAGGGTAGCATCTTTCAGAAAAGAGGTGTGCAAGAACAAGGGGCACAATTTGAAGATAGAGTGGGGCGGCTCAGAGGTAATGTGAGGAAGTATTTTTTACGGAGGGGTTGTGGATACATGGAACAGCCTTCCTGAGGAGGTTGTGGAGTCCAAAACTGGGGAATTCAAGAATGCATGGGACAGGCATACGGCAATTCAAGAGGTGGAGGTTGGAAGAAGTAGGCTGTTGGTTAGCTAGGATCTGCAGCTTATCCATTAGGTAGGAAATGGGCAGACTGGGTGGGCCAAGTGGCCTTATCTGATGTCAAATGCTATGTTTCTATGTAGAGTGGCTCACCTGCAGATGCCATACAGGGTAATGTTTCAGTTGATCTGTACCGCTGGTTTCAATACAAATCATTGCATGTGAAGAGCCTTTAGTTACAGTAGCTAGTGCTCAGCAGTTGTAGTGAAATAAAGGGTTGGGGCAATAAAACATGTGCTGGGTAGAGGCTAAGGGTCGGAGAAATAAGGGTTTTGCTGCTTATTGTAACTGGCAATATTGTGATAAAAAATACAGTAAATTGAAGTATCTTTTTATTCGTCGAGTCCCATTTGATTTTCATCAGCCATGGGCTACTGTGGCTATCCTTAGTTCTCACCCAGAGTGAGCGTGCATTTGTAAACCAAAACTAAAACAAGACGATGTGCTGCAGGATGAGGTAATGCAGCCATGTTACATCAACTCAAAATGGAAACAAAACCAAGAATACGGTGCAAAACCAGTAAAAGAAGCAGATGCAATGTAATGGCTCATTTGCAAAACAAAAGTCACTCCTTTGCTTCGAGGTGCACTACCTCTTCCTTATGGAGCCAGTCCTGAGGAAAGGGTACTGCACCCCAAAGTGCCGGAGCATGACTTGTTTTGTGTATGAGCCAATAAATTGTACCTGCTTCTTTCTACTTGGTTTTGTGCTGCTGTGTTTCTTGTTTTGTTTCCATTCTGGGTATGCATCTAGAGTTGCAGAAGCTCCAGACATTCTGATCATTATTAGAACCCAGATCCAGGTCCAAGTTCTCAATCTTCTTTGCACTTTGACGCTAGAGGAGCTGCTAGAGGAACTGCCACTCCTGCTCACTGACTCCTCCAATGATGTTTACTGTATAAACTTTAGCTCATTACCTTACATCCATATATCTGTATCCATGTAACTGTATTTAAATTGCACTATCTCCAATTGAACCTATTGCTATGTTCTGGTGCAAGTATCTTGTCACATGCAATGGTTATATGTTATTATGTTATTATTACTAGGTAATTGTTATGTACATTCACTCAACCTGTTATGTCTTAACCCTGTTGCAATTGCTTTGCCCTAGGTCCATCTTGTAAATGAGCTTGTCTCAATGATGTTCCCCTGGCAAAATAAAGATTTTGATTGATTGATTGATTGATTAAAGTTCTAGTTTACATAGATACATAGACAGTGTCGGGAGATAGGGTCTATGGCCCATCAAATCTGCCATTTGAGCTTGTAAGTTCAGTTTATGTTTTCCTAGAAGTCTGTTGCCCCTACCCTGACCTCCAGAATTCCTTTTATGTCTATCCCATGCATTCTTAAATCCTATGATTGTTTCAGCCCCCACCACTTCCTCTGGCAGGGTGTTCCACTTGTCCACCACCCATTCTGTGAAGAAATTCTTCCTCACGTTTCCTCTGAATCGTCCTCCTCCAACTTCACCCCATGTCCTCTACTCCTGGAAATCTTTTTCGCTTAAAACAGTGTATTCCACACCCTGTTCCTCCCTGTAAGATACTTGTATGTCTCTATCATATCCCTCTCTTCCTCCTCTCCTCCAGGGAGTACATGTTCAGTTCCTTCAACCTGTCCTCATAGGACTTGTGATGCAATCCATGCACCATCTTTGTTTCCCTCCTCTGAACCTTCTCTACCCTGTCTATGTCCTTACATAGGTAAGGTCTCCAGAACTGTACACTGTACTCCAGGTGGGGCCTCACTAGTGTCTTGTATAGTGGAATTATGACCTCCCTTTTCCTGCTGGTGATGCCCTGCCTATGCATCCCAGCATCCTATTTGCTTTCCCTGCTGCCTTGTCACACTGTTTCCCTACCTTGAGGTCATCAGAGATGATAACCCCAAGATCCCTTTCCTGCTTGGTGCATGCTATATCCTCACCCCCCAACTGATATATTGTGCCAGGGATTTTGTGCTCCATATGCATTATCTTGCACTTCTTTGCATTGAATTCCAACTGCCAAACCCCTGACCATTCTTCAAGTTTCTAAAGGTCCCTTCTCATTCTGTCTACACCCTCTTGTGTGTCTACTCTGTTACAGAGCTTTGTGTCATCAGCGAACAGTGAAGTTCTGCCTTCTAGGTCCTACGCAATGTCACTGATGAAGATGTTGAATAGGACCGGTCCCAGCACTGATCCCTGTGGTACCCCACTGGTCACTCTTCCCTCTGTGGAGTGACAGCCATTTACCACCACCTTCTGTGTCCTGCCGCCCAGCCAGTTACCTACCCACCACACTACTGTCCTGCCCACACCCATATTCCCCAATTTGTGTAATAGTCTTCTATGTGGCACAGTGTCAAAGGCCTTGCTAAAGTCCAGATAGGCCATGTCCACTGCCCTCCCCTGATCCACCTCCCTAGTCACCCAGTCAAAAAATTCAATGAGGTTGGTCTGACATGACCTCCCCCTGGTGAAACCATGCTGCCTTGGGTCCTGTAGTCCATTGACAACCAGATGTTCCACCAATCTCTCCTTCAGTAGTGCTTCCATTCCTCACTACCGAGGTGAGGCTGACTGGTCTGTAGTTCCCCCGCTTCCTCTTTGTTCCCACTTTTGTATAAGGGGACTGCATCTGCTGTCCTCCAGTCTTTGAGTACCTCCCCTGTTTCCAGTAATCGGCTAAACAGGATAGCCAGAGGTTCAGCCACCACCTCTCTTAGTTCTTTAAGGACCCTGGGGTGCACCCATCTGCCCCATTGCTTTATCAACTCTTACTACTTCCAGTTCCTTCAGGACCCTTTCTGTAAAGGACTTGTGTCCATTTCTGCACCATTCTCACCCTTGTACTCCCTTCAGACCCATTACCCTCCTCTTCCTCAGTAAAGACTGAGCAAATACCTGTTCAATATGTCAGCTTTACTGTTGTCATCCTCCACGCCCCATCCTCCCCTTCAGTCTCACTATCCCTCCTTTGCCTTTCTTTTTCCTTATGTACCTGTAAAGGTTTTGTCCCCTCTACTCACTGATTTTGCAATGTGTTCTTCTGTCTGAGCTTTGGCTTCCCTTACTGACCTCCCTGCCTCCCTTTGCTTCTCCTAGTACTTCTCCCTATCCCCTTCTGCCTGTGTCTCTGTGTATTGCCTGAATGCAATATTTTTGGCTTTCACTTTCCTTGCTACCTCTTTGGGAAACCATAATGGTCTCCTCTTCCTTTTCCTCTTGCTAACCTGCTTAATGCATAATTCTGTTGCTCTTGTAATCCCCATTTTAAATACTGCCCACTGTTCCTCAACCCCTGATTTCTGTCCCATTCCCCTTAATGCCTCTGTCAAGTATCTCCCCATTTTCCCAAAGTCTGCCCCCCTAAAATCCAGGATACGTGTTTTTGTGTGGTTTGGTTCTGCTGTTTCTGTGATTTCAAACCACAATGACTGGTGGTCACTGTTCCCCAGGTGCTCCCCCACTGTTAACCCCATCACACTGTCCCAGTTTGTGAGCACAAGGTCCAGTATTGCCTTCTGCTGAGTTGGTTCCATGACCAGTTGCTTGTGGAAGGCACCCTGAAGGAGTCCAGGATAAATCTGCTCTAGTTGATGCTGCTGCTGGGATGTTCAGTCCACATCTGGAATATTGAAGTCTCCAACCAGTACTACCTCACCCTTGTCTGCCATCCTTTGGATGGCTAGCATCAGCTCCCTATCTGTTTCTTCCTCCTGGGCTGGTGGTCTATAGACAACACCTGTGCGGATGGCTGGCCCCATTTTCCTTTCCAGCTTAACCCACAGTATCTCTCCACCATTTTGTTCCTCCTGGATCTCTGTGGCCCTTATGTAATTTTTCACATACAGTGCCACTCCTCCTCCCTTCCTACCTGCCCTGTCTCTTCTGAATATGTTGTAGCCAGGTATGGCCATCTCAGTCGTGGTTATCATTACACAAGGTTTCAGTGATGGCCACAATGTCAGGTCTGACTGCACCATGACAGCCTCCAGATCTTCCATCTTGTTGCTAAGGCTCCTGGCATTGGCACACATGGCTTTCCATGATTTGACCTCCCTAGACTGTTTCGCTGTTCTACTCCAGCCCCACCTTGGTTGTCCTTTATCCCTGGTTCTCCTTGCTGTCTGCCTTTCTGCTGAATTTTGCCCCTTTTCTGCCTATCCACCTCTTGGGCGCTAATCTCCATCTTTTGCACACTGCTTTGTAGAGATAGCCACTCCTCTGGTTCACTAGTTCCACTGCTAGCTGTGGGGGGTGAGCAAGTAGGAACCCTCCTTGCTGGCCTGCTACTCCTCTTTGCTAGTTTAAATGCTTGTCAATGTAGCATTTAAACTTATCATTGAGTGCTTGGATTCCCTTCCAGGATGGATGCAGGCCGTCAGGCTTGAACAAACCTCCATCCCTCCAGGTGGGTCCCCAGTCACCAATGAATCCAAACCCTTCCTCACAGCACCCGTTCTTCAACCATGAGTTAAAGTTCCTGGTGCATGCACCCTATGCTCTCCCTTGCCTCTCACAGGTAGTACTTCTGAGAAAGTGACAGAAGTAGCTACTTGCTTGAGACCCTTCCCCAATTTCCTAAACTCTTCCTGAACTTCCTTTGGCTCCCCATTTGCCAGGTCATTAGTACCTAGGTGGATATGACATCCGGCTCACCCTCCCGTCTTGCCTTCCAGTGATCCCCAGGATCTTCCTTCCATCCCTCCATGCCGTGGCACCTGGTGAGCACCTCACCTCCCTGTCCTCCCCCTCCTGTGTTCCTAGCTGGATCCCTCTTATGATGGAGTCCCCCACCAGGATTCACTTCCTCCTCCTCCTCTGGGGTCCACTGCTCTCCCCGCTGAGGTCATCTCCTTGGCTAATCTCCACATCCTTTCCTTCCACTTTTCTGGGTACCTCTATTTGGTTGTCCCCATTTGCCAGTGTGGCATATGAGTTCTTGAGTGGAATAGGATCTGGGATGTGCCTCTGCCTGACCACTCTAACCCTCCCTGAGCCCACTGTCATCCAATTGCTCCTCGTTCTTGGCATCCTTTGAGGCAGTTGCATTCTGATTTGGGATCAGGCAGAGTTTACAACTGTGTTGGCCCTTTGTATACTAGGCCACTGTATGACTGACACCTGGGAAAGGGACATGTGTGGCCCTGGAAGCTTGTGTACTATATTGTATTTGTAGATGATGTGACCCTTTCCCTTGATACATTATCCAAAATAGTGAGACAAGGCTTGTCAGGGTTTATTAAACATATGGATGTAAAATCCAAAGATAATTAGGAGCTGGAAAAATAATTGCAAATCCCTCTTTTACAGTCCTTGCTCACTGAAGGGTCTTACCCCATACTCTTCTCAACAGGAGCCCAGCTCTTGACACCAGTTGTCACTTTGACAAGTAACACCTCTTTTATTTGATGAAAGAAAACAATCTAAGAAAATGTACATGAGTCACGCCAGCCTGTCAGTGCAGTGCTAGAGCTACTGCCTGTGACGCTGATGACCCGTATTCAGGAATGAGCCCAGGTTGTTAGGAGCTGGCCGTGGGGAGGAGGTCTGAGCATCCCTCAGATGCTGTCCTCCTCCACGGGGAGAGGGGTGGTTTGACACACCAGGTGGCATGAGACCCCCAGTGGGGAGGGGAGGGATAGCATTAGGGCGCTTGGCTGGGATGTGCATTCACATCCTCAGTCTGGACCTCGATCCTTGTGGCAGCATCCTCGGGCAGGATTTCTGGAAGCAGGCAGGCAGCAAAAAGTGAAACAAAAGCAATCGGTCCCTGCTCTCATGCAGCATGATCCCCTGTGGGGAGGTGAGTGGCACCGAGGATGGTTGGCAGAGCCGCCATCGAGCCCTTGGCTGGGAGTGGAAGAAAAAATGTGATATCAAAAATAAATAACAAAAATAAATACAAATGTGATATAAAAAAATGTCTATGAGTCTTTCACAGTCACCATGGGGCTAGCCCCCAACAGGCTAATTCACTATGATGGTGCTCAATGTCAGGTTCCTTCTTGTGTAGTCATGTTGTGACACTATTGTCATGATGCCCTGAGTGATAACTAGATATAATGATTGGAAGCACATAGCAATTAAGCAATTAACAGTAATGGTTCTGTCCATTCTTGCCAGTTCATGTCTAAAGGTGCTGATTGACATAACTGGACAAGAAGGAACTTGATATTTGACATCACTGTAGGTACTGGTGTTGCACAAAAGCACTCAGAAACACCCCGATTGCTGTGGTATGTAATCTTGAGTTTCTTAATAGAAGAATTAGAAAGAAGGATATGCAGATATCCATTGTGGTTCCCTGCAGGATAAAGATACACTGCCCCAAATACTTCATCGCATCCCAAGCCCCCTTACTGTGAGCTTCCATCACATCCAGGTGATGTCCCATATGGAAACTGAAGATATCAGATCACTACAGAGTTGTTCTGTCTACATTCCATGCAGGAACTTACTGGAGGTTCAATAAAGGTCCTCCTGAAGATGCTGTCAAGTGAAATTGGTCGAGAGTCTGTTGGAGTGCACCCCTTGTTAACTTCTAGTCCAGGCATTGTTTAATTTTGCACCTTGTTTTCTGCACAGTAACTTTCATTGTGCTCACTCTAAGAGTCTGGTACTGGCTTTTTGTTCTGCTACTCTCCCATCTAAGCTATTATTCTCATCGTCTGAGTGAGCAAGTCATATTCTGCACCATCTTAATGGCTTGTTCTAGCCACATATCAAAGATCTCCTCTCCACTGGTAATGGATTTGATTCCAGACAAGGTCTGCAGCCAGCAGTGCTCTTCATACTCTGATTGGGGTTTCTGTGCTTTTTCCATGATTAACCACAATGTGTTCAGCAGCAACTCAACTGGAATAACTACATTTACTGCAGACACCACAGCTGCCTACAAATTCTGCAAGATCTTTCCCCTCACTGGTAAGTAAGACTTTTACTTCTCTCACCTAACCTTCCTTCTGATGCTGAGTTGGAGTGGTACCTGTATGCCTCCCTGGCTAATCAAGTGCCACACACACTTTTGGTGCCCTCTGGTGTGAAGGCGACTGTTACTACAAAGAATCTATGACCTTATCATTTTCCATAGTAGTAGCTACCATTTTCATGGTTACATCAAAATTCAAATGCTAGACCTTCAGTTTTCCATTCTCCTTAAATGAATTGTGAGATCTTACACTTTGGGCTTCATAGCCCATACCCTGGGCGTGATAGCCCAGCTGTGTAAAATATTTTTTTATTCATGCATCAAAGTTTGGGAAGGGATCATAATTTATTAAAACCATGAGCTAGCCGATCCCTTCCCACTTCCTAGATTGCCTGCTCTGCCCACGCGCTCACCCATTTTGTGATGTGGTACCGGGGAGAGCGCGGGGACGCGACCCATGCAAGCCTATGGGGCTTATTTTCAGAACCTTTTTTTAATACTTTAAGCTACCTTTTGATAAAAAAGAAAGACATAGCCTACTACTACTGTGTGGGGAACAGTACCAACCCACTGTGATCCATACTGGTACACCCCTCCCAATTTCCACATAGTGCAGTCAGTGACAATTTGACCAAACAGTAAGGTAGCACTCTACAAGTAATGAGGCAGAGTCTGTAACACAGAAAAATAGAAAATGTTGGCAGAAAAAGACCATTGGTCCATCCAGTCTGCCGTGTTTTGCCCAGTGCTATCCCAGTAATGCCTTATCCCAGTCCTCCTATTCCAGTAATTCAAACAAGGGTGGAGGGATTAATTGAGGGGGTGAGGAGCAAGGTTCTAAGGAAAGGAAAGGCAAGCAGAGTTGCCTTGCAACCAGGAAAGTCACCAGAGTGGTGAATGGGGCAAAGGCCTGGAAAGAGCAGAGGCTGGCGCAGGGAATACGGGGTGGGCAAAAGGGGTTCTTTAGGTATATTGGTGAGTGGAGGAAGGACAAGGGCCAGCTCAGTAGGTTGAGGACTGCTGGGGGGTGGGTGGAAGAGGCTGGAGAGCAGGCGGAGGTACTGAATGAGTACTTTGCCTCAGTGTTCACTAGAGAGGAGGCTGGGGAACTTCCAAAAAAGGGGGTTGAAGGACACAGAAGGCACAGCAGACC
This sequence comes from Neoceratodus forsteri, assembly GCA_016271365.2. Lineage (NCBI taxonomy): Eukaryota > Metazoa > Chordata > Ceratodontiformes > Ceratodontidae > Neoceratodus > Neoceratodus forsteri. The sequence goes on along the minus strand of CM028129.1, from coordinate 118,601,177 downwards.
TGACTGTTGGGGTACCTGCTGAAGAACAAGCTGCTGGGGGAGGTAGGCCAGGGATGAGATAGCAGGCTGGTTTTGCTGAATGGGGGGTGAACAGATGCTGATATTCCTATCGGTCGGGTGTTGGAAGCCCTCCAGTCCCTAAAAAAGGATAAATCTCCGGGGCCTGATGCTATTCATCCCAGAGTATGAGGGAGTTGGTGGATGTTTTGGCTGCGCCATTGGTGGATCTCTTTAACTTAGAAACATAGAAACACAAAATTTGATGGCAGACAAGGATCGCTTGGCCCACCTAGTCTGCCCATTTCCCTACCTAATGGATAAGCTGCAGATCCTAGTTAACCAACAGTCTAGTTCCTCCTACCCCCCACTAGAATTGCCTTATATCTGTCCTATGCATTCTTGAATTCCCACTGTTTTGACTCTACAACCTCCTCAGGAAGGCCATTCCATGCATCTACAACCTCACTGTGAAGAATACTCTCACATTACCCTCCATCCCCTCTATCTTCAAATTGTGCCCCTTGTTCTTGCACATCTCTTTTTCTGAAAGATGCTACCCTCTTGGACTTTGTTGATTCCCTAGAGGTATTTGAAAGTTTCTATCATGTCCCCCCCTCTCCCTCCATTCCTCAAGGCTTTACATCTTAAGCTTCTTTAGTCTTTCTTCATATGTCTTCTGGTGCAGACCCTGCACCATTTTAGTTGCCCTTCTCTGGACAGCCTCCACCCTGTCTATGTCTTTGCGGAGATGGGGTCTCCAGAACTGTACACCGTACTCCAGATGTACTCTTACCAACTGTCTGTACAGAGGGACAACAACTTCCTGTTTTCTACTGGTGATGCCTCTCCTATACATCCCAGTATCTCCCCAGCCCTCCTTACTGCCTTCTCACATTGCTGGCCCACCTTTAGGTCATCTGATATAACCACCCCCAGGTCCCTCTCCATTTTTGTTGTTGTCAGTATCTCACCCCCCATTGTGTACTCTTCCCCAGGGTTTTATTTTCCCAGGTGCATTACTTTGCACTTCTTTGCGTTGAATCTAAGCTGCCATACATTTGACCATTCTTCCAACCCTGCCAAGTCCCTTTTCATCCTTTCCACCCCACCTTGCACATCAACTCTGTTGCAGATCTTTGTGTCATCTGCAAAGAGACATACTTTTCCTTCCAGTCTCTCTGCAATGTCACTTATAAAGACACATAATGGACCGCCCCAGTACTGAACCCTGTGGTACCCCTCTAGTAACCCCACTTTCTTCACTGTGGACTCCATTTATGATTACCCGCTGTGTCCTGTTGTCCAGCTAGTGTTTTACTCAGGCTACCACCCTGGGACCCACTCCCAGGCTGGCTAATTTGTTTTTTAATCTTTTGTGTGGGACTGTGTCAAATGCCTTGCTAAAGTCTAGGTAGGCCATGTCCACAGCCCCTCCCTGGTCTACTACTTTGGTCACCCAGTCAAAGAAATCAATTAGATTCATCTGACATGACCGTCCCACTGTGAATCCATGCTGTGAATCCATGCTGCTCCAGACAGGAGGGTGCCAAGAGATTGGAAGCAGGCACTGTTGTACCCATCCATAAAGGGGATTGAGAGAAGAGCCAGGAACTATAGACCCATCAGTTTGACGTTAGGGTGGGGAAGGTAATGGAGAGCATACTTAAGGAAAGGCTGGGAGGTTTCTTGGAGGAGACGGGTTACCTGGATGACTGGCAGCATGGGTTTGTGCCAGGTAGATCATGTCAAACAAACCTCGTAGAGTTCTATGTGTAGGTGACATCAGCACCTAACAGGGGAGACCAGTGGATGTACTGTTCCTGGACTTCAGCAAGACATTTGATTTTGTCCCTCACATTGGCCTAAGGGAGAAGCTGGGGGGGATTGGGGTAGGCCCATTGACGGTTAGGTGGATTGGAAATTCGCTTTCAGGTCGGACTCAATGGGTAGTAGTCAGAGGGAGGTCTTGTCTCTAAGGAGGTCATAGGTGGAGTCCCACAGGGATCAGTCCTGGGGCCACTCCTGTTTAATGCCTACATCTCCGATATCAGGGAAGGTATTGAGTGTGAAATGAGTCTCTTTGCGGACGACTCTAAGCTGGGGGTGGTGGTGAAGGGGAATGTGGGGAGATTGGCCCTGCAAGAGGACCTGGATACTCTGGATAGGCAGTCCTGCACCTGAAAATTGAAATGTAACTCCTCCAAGTGCAAGGTGCTACACCTAAGGTGTGAAAACCCCAACTATGTGTACACCCTGGAGGGGGATGAGTTGTACGCCATGGCTGGAGTCTTTGTGGATGTTAACATGAATAATTCAGAGCAGTGCAGGAGGATTGCAGTCAAGGCAAATAGGATGCTGGGATGCATTGCTAGGGGGATTACCTCAAGGAACAGGGAGGTGATTTTGCCACTGTACAACAGCATAGTTAGACCACATCTTGAGTACTGTGTGCAGTTCTGGAGGCCGCACCTAAGGAGGGACATCCAACTCCTGGAGAGGGTTCAGAGGAGAGCAACCAGAATGATCCAGGGCCTGGGGGGATATGATATATGAGGAACAACTAGGGGAGCTCAACCTGTTCTTGCTGGAGGAGAGGAGGGACCGGGTGGACATGATTGAGGTCTCCAAGTACCTCAGGGGAGTAAATAATGTAAGCTGAGATAGGATCTTTTGACTGAAGGAGGGTGGAATCACCAGAGGACACAGTTGGAAGATTGAGGGTGGTAGGATTAGGGGGGAAAGGAGGAGGAGATACTTCACCGAGAGAGTGGTGGAACCATGGAATGCGTTGCCTGGGGAGTTGGTACAGGCAGCTACGGTGGAGGAATTCAAGAGAGGGTGGGACAGGTATAGGCAAGAGGTGAAGCAAAGGCTGGTTTGCTTGGGGTGGCAGGACTGGGGGATGGAGTAACAGTGGAAGGAGACAGACAGAGGGCTACAGTACCCAATCAGGGTGCTGAAGCACGAGCAGACTTGATAGACCAATAGGCCTACTCTGCTGACGTCTAGTATGTTAGTATATATTTGTTTGCATAACTGTTCATTTATTTGTTTTTACTTCACCTTATTTTACTTTATTGTCAACTCTCCATTACCCCTCCCTCAGGACAGGACACATTTGGAAATGACCGATACCTGCTCAATATGACTTTTGGGCAAAATGTTTGAAATAAATACATTATATCTGTATACACAGTAGCTGATGCAGCAGTAAACAGTGCCCCAGCAGTGCTAACTTTCCATGTAACCCGTCAGTGTAGCCAGCTCCTACAGCCAACACAATGTCCCTTCCCAACTGTGCTGTCTGGGCCTCTACCCCACTACAACACTGGTACAGTAGAAGCCTCTTAAAGGGGACACCTCCATGGACACCCTATTGTCCCCTTTAAGCGACCAACCCATTTATCAGAAGCAGCCTTTTTTTCCATCACAACCGGAAAAGTCTTTGCTCAGGAGACACACACATACATTACAGTAACGAACAAAACAGAGAAAACAAACAAAACATCAAGAAGTACTGGATACCAGTACTTTTTATGATTACAGCTTCTTTTTGTAAAAGTGTGTTTGGTTTGTTTCTTGGTTTAATCTGTATTTAATTGGTGAAAGCAAAACACTGAGCTTTAATTAAAATCACTTAGCTTCACTTAGCAACTTTTGAGAGAGGAGTTGGGCAGCTGTAAAGCCTGGATAGCTTTTATTTTCTCACCCAGTGGGAGGTTGACTTTTTGTTGTTGCTTGTAGATGCTATCCTGCAAACCAAACACACTCCAGAGAGATGCTAAGCAGGTGGGAATGTAAAACAGCTTAAATGCAGGGCACTTAATGGCACTTAACAAGGTGCAATTCAATTTTCAGCACTTTTTCCTACACCTGTGACTAGATAATCATGCCAATTAAGTGACGTGACCATCCCAGTTAAACAGAAGGTGGTCCCATTGAATAACAGCCAAAGATCGGTGCCCAGGGGATTGTCCCAATTAAGCGGACATCCCTTTTAACCACATCCCCTTTAAGTGGCTTCTACTGTACCAATATACCTCTACCTCTGTTTTTCTAGTGAGCCTGGTGCTTTGTGGGTACCCAGCCAGAGAAAGTTAAATGCATAATGTAGTTGCATGTGGTTGGCTGTGCTACGGATGCACTTAAATTAAACAAACAATTTGTAGCAAGCAATCCTAAATCATTATTTGGCAGATGGCCTTGTTCAGCCAACTTCTAATTGTGACCTAATGCAACTTAATACAGGTATGTTTTGCAGGATCCATGTACCCTGTTTTATTATTCATGGTTACCCTCAATGACACAACATTAGCTGCCTCCCCCTCTCTGCAGTCCTTGCTGGAGGGACTGGCTCCTCCTGTCTTCAGAGTGAATCACACTTCCCATTCCTTTGCTTTCCTCAGCCTTCAGCTCATGTACCTTCACCAATCAACTGGGCTCTTCAGTAGGGATCTCGCTTTCTCTGTCAGGATGGTCTGAGGGATAACACAAGAGAACCTAGAAACTGTTTGCTCATCCTGTGGAACAGCAGGGCATGTAAGGGAGAACACAATGGCTTTCCACCCCCACCATCAACAACAGCAGATTCATGGGTGAAGGGTGTTGCTTGACGCAGTGGTATATGTACACTTGAGGACGTGATCATCAAGACTGTTTGGGAATACAGATACCTAGGTGTTCATGGGACCAGAGTTTTCTGCCACGTGTCAGTTTAGCTAGGGTTCAGGGCCTTGTGCAAAATCTCAAACTGCTTGATTTTTCAAGCAAGAGAAACAATAGTCAAACAACTAGTTCTGACCCTTGTAAAGTTTGGCAGAGTTGTCTTGTATGCAAACCAAAGTATGCTATAAAAATAGGATGTTATGCAATATATCACAGACTTGTGAGGTTTGGAAACATAGACTTTGATGGCAGATAAGAACCACTTGCCCACCAATCTTCCCATTTTCCTACCTATTGGATAAGCTGCAGATCCTGGTTAATCAACAGCCTACTTTAACCTACCCCCGCTAGAATTGCCTTATGTCTGTCCCATGCATTCCTAAATTCCCCCACTGTTTTTGATCCCACAGCCTCCTCAGGAAGGCCGTTCCATGAGTCCACCATCCTCTCCATGAATAAATACTTCCACACATTGCCCCTAAACTGTCTCCCCTCTGTCTTCAGATTGTGCCCTCTTGTTCTTGTACATCTCTTTTTCTAAACGATGCCACCCTCTTGGACTTTGTTGATTCCCTTGAGGTACTTGAAAGTTTCTATCATGTCCCCCCTCCCTCCTTTCCTTGAGGGTATACATATTGAGCTCCTTTAGTCTCTCTTCGTATTGCCTCTGGTGCAGACCCTGCACTATTTTAGTTGCCCTCCTCTGGACTGCCTCCATTCTGTCTATGTCCTAGCAAAGATGGGGTCTCCAGAGCTGCACACAGTACTCCAGATGGGGTCTCACCAACTGTCTGTGCAGAGGAATAACAACTTCTGGTTTTCTACTGGTGATGCCTCTCCTTGCTCCCCTTCACAAAAGTGGGAGCAAGGCAGAAGCAGGAAACTACAGACCTGTTAGTTTAACCTCAGTGGTAGGGAAAATGATGGAATCACTTCTGAAGGAAAGAACTGTAGAGTGTCTAGAGGCCAGAGGGTCACAGGAGCCAAGGCAGCATGGATTTGCAGCGGGAAGGTCATGCCAGACAAATCTGATAGATTTCTTTGACTGGGTGACCAAAGTAGTAGATCAGGGAGGGGCTGTGGACATGGCCTACCTAGATTTTAGCAAGGCATTTGACACAGTCCCACACAAAAGATTAATATACAAGTTAGCCAGCCTGGGAGTGGGTTCCAAGAAGATAGCCTGGGTAAAGAATTGGCTGGAGAATAGGACACAGAGAGTAATAGTAAATGGAGTCCACTCTGAAGAAAGGGGGGTTACTAGTGGGGTACCACAGGGTTCAGTATTAGGACCGGTCCTCTTCAATGTCTTTATAAGTGACTTTGCAGAGGGACTGGAAGGAAAAGTATGTCTCTTTGCAGATGACACAAAGATCTGCAACAGAGTTGATGCACAAGGTGGGGTGGAAAGGATGAGAAGGGACTTGGCAAGGTTAGAGGAATGGTCAAATGTATGGCAGCTTAGATTCAATGCTAAGAAGTGCAAGATAATGCACCTGGGAAACAAAAACCCAGGGGAAGAGTACACAATGGGGGGTGAGATACTAACAACAACAAAAATGGAAAGGGACCTGGGGGTAGTCATATCAGATGACCTAAAGGTGGGAAAACAATGTGAGAGGGCAGCAAGGAGGGCTGGGGTGATACTGGGATGCATAGGGAGAGGCATCACCAGTAGAAAACAGGAAGTTATTATCCCTCTGTACAGACAGTTGGTGAGACCCCATCTGGAGTACTGCGTGCAGTTCTGGAGACCCAATCTCAGCAAAGACATAGACAGGATGGAAGCTGTCCAGAGGAGGGCAACTAAAATGGTGCAGGGTCTGCACCGGAAGACATATGAAGACAGACTTAAGGAGTTTAATATGTATAGCTTCGAGGAAAGGAGGGAGAGGGGGGACATGATAGAAACTTTCAAGTACCTCAAGGGAATCAACAAAGTCCAAGAGGGTAGCATCTTTCAAAAAATGAGGTGTGCAAGAACAAGGGGGCACAATTTGAAGATGAGGGGCGGCTCAGAGGTAATTTAAGGAAGTATTTTTCACAGAGAGAGTTGTGGATGCATGGAACAACCTTCTGGAGGAGGTTGTGAGTCAAAAACAGTGGTGGAATTCAAGCATGCATGGGACAGTCATAAGGCAATTCTAGGGGTGGGGTAGGAAGAAGTAGGCTGCTGGTTAACTAGGATCTGCAGCTTATCCATTAGGTAGGGAAATGGGCAGACTGGGTGGGCCAAGCGGTCCTTTTCTGCCGTCAAATTCTATGTTTCTATGCATCCCAGTATCACCCCAGCTCTTCTTACTGCCTTCTTACATTGCTTGCCTTACTTTAGGTGATCTTATATGACTACTCCCAGTTCCCTTTCCATTTTATTGTTGTTAGTACTCGCCCCCCTCCCCATTGTGTACTCTTTCCCAGGGTTTTTGTTTCCCAAATGCATCACTTTGCACCTCTTTGCTTTGAGTCTAAACTGCCATACATTTAAAATGTAGAGTGTTAAAATGTCCCCTACAGGAACACCACCGTAGTCTATATAAAAAGTTAAACTGGGATTGATTAGCAGAAATGGTAACAAATGATAAAAGAATACTTCACTTCAAATTCTTAGTGAACAAACTCCCAAATCCTGACTCTTAAGTATATGCTTCAAGAAACAAAACAACATGGATTTCAAATCACCTGGTCAGAAATAGGTTTGGTGTAATAACATTTAAATTTAAAGCTGACCAGTTGTGGAATAGTATTTCTACTGTAACTAGAAATGTGCTGTCGGGAAATTTCTAGTAGGGGTGATTGAACAGGGTAGAACTGGTTCTGTTGTCACCTGTTGGATTATTGAAAAATATAATTCTAGTTAAGCATCAGGATCTGGAATTGGAGCCGAAATCAGATGTTTTGATTTTGCATCCAACACTTGAACCTCCCCCCACACCCAAAACAGTATAGCAATGAGAGAGAGTACTACTCTTAGACTAGTGCACAAGAACGACCCCCCTCCATGTTCGCCCCTGGCCCTGGTGAATAATAGGGACACCTCTCTCTCTCAACTCCAACTCCAGTGAGCTTTCTCTCTTTCTCTTCTCCATCTAGGTTAGTTAGTAGGTATTGGAAGGGATGGGTGCTTGTGCCTGCCTATGTGGTGTTATGGTTAGACAGGGACTTGGCATTGGTGGTGTCCTCTCTTTTCCCCACTGTCTCCTCCAGGATTCTGAGTCCTTCAGGCATTAAATTTTATTTATTAAATTCCCTGACAGTACTTGGAATGGCACTGAAAGAGCGTACAAGTCAGGATTAACCAGGCGAGTCCAGCGGTGGGTGGTGAGACAGTGACGAATTCTGAGCTCCCACCCAGGCATATTTTTTCCTCCAAGGCTAGCTATAGGAAAAGCGGTGATGACACAGAGTCTGGCAGCAGTTATGAGCTGAGTGGGTAGGGTCAGTTCAAGTCATGGCTCTGATGGTTGGCCAATCAAACAAAACCTCAGGAAAAACAGAGTCAGACAAAATGCATTATAACAGTGCATGACTTATGGTTTACCCAGGGTGTTGTTATGGTTGACCTGACCACCCCATCTTCATCACATTTATCCAGAACTCCATGTGGAGACAGTGTTGGCCTGGCATTGAGTTGAGGATGGAGCAGAGAAAGTCGTCCTCCAGTCTGAAGTGAGTAGCATATTGTTAGATTAATTTGTGAACTTGGGGTGGGAGACTGGTTGGGTCAGGTGCTGCAGGACCAAGTCAAGCTGATTCAGATGGACTGGGTCAGCAATAGCATCTGAGTGTCCTGTCAGTGTCTTTCACTCCACTCCACTGCTCCAGGGAGGGACTTGATCAGAGGATTCGGCAAGACTGGAAGTGATGACAGTCACCGTCGCCAAAGGGCAGGCACGACACTGGACTTGGATATCTACCTGGACCTCTGCAGAAGAGGGGTTGGGATGGACTATTGGGCTGCAAGTCCAATTGCTAGTGTCACCAAGGAAGGAGGTACGGAGGAGTCAGGTGGGAGCAGTGGCAGGGGGTGGTGGGAAAACTTTGTTGTTATCAGTGTTTTATCAGGTGGGGAGAATTTGAACTAAATGTTGGATAAAAAATTGAAATCAGATTTGATTCTGGTTTAGAAATCATTTCTGTTTCCTCGTTTTTATAATTGGGATTTTCAGCAACAGAATCTGGCAATTCTAATCCCGAATTTCAGACTGGAATCTGGTTAAATATGGTTCTACATACTGAAATCTGATCAACCTTAAAGGTATCTATGTTAATAATATTGATGATAGCATTAACAAGGCCAACATACACCTGTCCGCTGATGAAATGGTCATATATATAAGTCGTACAACACTTGAAGCCGCCTGTGCAGACATTCAGGAGGAATTTAACCAGCTCCAGAACCAGCTTCTTCACAAAAAACTTCTCCTAAATGCTAAAAAAACAAAAGCAATGCTTTTCTCACCTCATAGTCATGTGGCTAACCCGGCCAACACTGAAGCAGTACCTAAGATCACCACAATTCTTGGAGAGAAACTTGAGTTTGTCTCAAAGTTTAAATACTTAGGAGTGTGGTTAGACCATAATCTCTCATTCACTGGGCACGTCGAGGCCCTATTAAAGAAACTGAGGCAGAGGCTGGGATTATTCTTTAGATATAACCTGTTCCTTACTAGAGATGTGACAATACGCCTTGTCCAGACTACCTTTCTCTTGCTGGTTGGTTATGCAGACTTCCTATATAGTCAATGCCCAAAAGCCTCTCTTGTTAAATCGGATACACTCTACCACAGGGCCACCAGGTTTATCACTCGTCTCCCCTTCTCTACCCACCATTGTTCAGCTGTACAAAGCCATAGGGTGGTCCTTACTCACATTTAGGCTAATAGAAATGCAGCCTTTTGGACTTATAGAGTCATCACGAAAAGCTTCCATAATATATATATACTGTCTTCCTTTAAGTGAGTCTGGAGCATATGCCTTATGAAGTTCATCGTACATCACGTTATGTATTCCTAAGGTTTCCTCCCACTATGGCAGAGCGGTTATTAGCTTCATGTTGCCATCCCTGTGGAATAAAGTGCAAAAATTATTAAAACTGAGCTGCCTTAACAGTCTGAATTCCTTCAAGACCTTATATGCTCGGACTGTGAGGGAGCCCTGCAGTTGCCTCCGCCACCCCTAATTTGTCCTGAAGTTTGGATGCTTACAATTGTTTTACTGTCTCGGGTGACTTCAGTTCTGTGGAGCTACTCATGACCCTAAGTTTCTTACTCTACAATTGTTCATTTGCTCCTTGTGGCTGTCTTGATTCCTAGACACCCTGCTGTCTGCATACTTTGTCTGGCTATATATGTTGCCTGACCACCTCCTCTCCTCCCCCTACCCTGGTCCAATTATCCTGCCCTGTCTTACCACCACTGTTTGTTATTCACACTATTACCTACCTCTGTCCTCTGGGAATTCTTTACATCCCCCTTAATTTTGCCAGGATATGATATCATTCCTGTTAACTTTCTTACCATCGCCCCCCCCCCCAGCTGCTGACCAATTATCCATCTCAAGATTCACCTATGCCACCTATTGCTTCATCGCTATATATAATAGTAGCACTCCAAGCTGTGCATGCTGCCTTGTTTATAACTGTTGTTACATTGAGTACTTACTTGATATTTAATTGTTGTCAGTTTGGGTTATTGGTCCTATTGTAAATATCTTGTATGTATTGTATTACTTGGCCGGATTTAACCAGGTCCATCTTGCAAATGAGCTTGCTCAATGATGTTTGCCTGGATAAATAAAGATTTTGATTGATTGGTTGATTGATTGATTGGAGATAAATAATTTTTTTAATTTTACCCATTTTAAAAAATCTTTAATATCAGAAATTGGCCTTTGCATGTATTTTTATATAAGACATTTTAAAAAGCATATTTGTATGCTGTCTTTGGCTGCTTATGTGCCTACCAGCTTGGCACTGTCTGTTTTTGTTTTGGGAGTCAGCACATGTCAAGCCTTGACATGCTTACGTCTCAAACTCTTGATACAGTTTGAAGTCTTTTGTAACTGATGCAGTAACTCAAGTAAATTGCTGATGCTGCACTCCAATTAATTAAAGGCTATGCCCCACTTGAAAAAAAATCACACATGTAAGTCCCCCCCCCCGACTGTCACATTACCAAATAACTGGTAACAGGCACACTGAATATTTTTAAATTCTAACCTTTCTTTTTGTAATTCCCTGGTGTCCAGTGGGTCCCTTCAAACCCCACCCTACCCGCTTGCCTAGTCTAACCAAGTTGCATTCAGTAACCTACTACATTACTTGCAGTAATATTCTGGTTATGTGGCAGCCGACACAGCTCTCCTTTTAACTCCTCGATGGCTGCCAACAAACAGATTCAAACCAGAAAGCAGAAAGTGCAGCGTGCATTGGTCGGCAGTCGACTGAGAGGAGGGCTATGTCAGTCACCAAATATTTACTGAGAGTAGTAATACATGCAGAAGATCTTTGTGGAATTGCATTTCTCCCCAAGTTAGGTGCTCACCGCTGCTCCTTAGTACCATCAATCTCCTCTGAACTCCTTGGATTGCGGTTGGCTGCCACAGGTGATCTTCGTCATCCTGCTCTCTCTAACTGAATCAGCACCACGACATGCACTGCTAACTGGTGCTAATAGTAGGTTTTCTGTGCTAATCTAGTGCTCCTTCCTGACACCATGCGATTTCTGGGGTGCAAGAGGATCTTGAGTTTCTCCATATCACTGGACACCTGTGATGGGGCTGGTGCAGGCTAATCCCACCTCCCCGCACTACTGGAATATCAGTGTCAGTGGCTCAGTAGGTAGCACACCTCGCCTCTGAGGCCGGGAGATCAGAGGGCTGTGGGTTCAGTTCCCACATCTGGCACTTGGGTTAATATCCCAGTACTGACACTTTAATGCAGCATGAGAGGGGTGCTGCACTTCTGAGGTGCCGTCTTTCAGATGAGATGTTAAACCGAGGTCCCATCTGCCTGGATTGGTGGTAGTTCAGGTGGATGTTAAAGATCCCATGGCACTTATCGAAAAGAGTAGGGGAATTTCCCCGGTGTCTTGGCCAAATTTCCCTCATTCACTATAAAGACCACCAACAGCTTAATCTGGTTCAAAGTCAGTTGGCATTCATCTGTATCCCCTTTCCCCGGGTCGTGCCTGAAAATAGGCAGAATTTGTCTAGTGCACTTACCTGGTCAACAAAAACTAAATAAATAAATAAAAATAAAATCTTCAGAGCCAGTGGAGCAAAAACATGCAACTTTCTGGCAGCAAAGAAAAGGTGGCAATTGGTACATTGTACTTATTCAGTTTAAATTGTTTTTGGCCAGCTTGCTCTGTGTGTGTGTGTGTGTGTGTGTGTGTGTGTATACGGGAACAGACCCCATGAATGGAATTGGCTGCAGATGGAATTTATGCTTTCAGCCACCGAGCCATTCCTACAGTCCGTAGCGCTGATTAAGTTAGGAGAGGGCAGGATGAGCGAAGATCATACATGGCTGCCAGCCACAAACCAGAGGAGTTCGGGGAAGACAGTCCCTATGCTTTTATCAACCCCCGAGATGGGAACTCTGCCTTGTCTGTGGACAGTTCCTTATCTGTTATTTTGTACAGTATGTGATTTTAAAAAAAAAATAGAATTTTTTTTTAAATACCTGAGCTGTGGCTGTGAGAAGTTAGGGAAATTTGAACCTTGGGAAACTTGATAATTACAGAGAAACAGTCAATCTATGAAATGGAATGGTAGACAGAGTCCAGGAAAGACTGCAGTCAATGACAGACCGGTGACCCAGACGTGGTGGTGAGTCTGCAGCAGTAGTTTTTGAAGAGCCACGCTAGTGTGAGTGCCACACAACAGACAGAGCACAGGCACACAGGACATAAAATGTTGCTGTAATATAGTACTGATGTAGCTGGTTACACCCATTGAGAGCACCAGCGTTAGTGCACCCAGTCATAAGGGTGCCAAGTCAGGATTTTGCCGACCCCTGTGTTTGAGGGGGCTACACCTTCCCCTCACCCCCCACACTCCCTTTTCTTAAGATTCTAACTCCAAGGGGGGTGAACCTCGGGAGGGGGCGCAAATCCCAAAATCAGGGTCCGATGCACTGGTGCACAAATGCAGTGCTCTAATGGCAAGAAGGGATATAGCTACTATACTACAACAACTTTTTGACCTTTCAACTGTCCTACAGCAGCTGGGAACAATCAAAATCCATCTACAATAAAGTCCTTTCATGTACTTTAAAGCTTTTACTACTAAATGACAAGGCATGTGCATAAAGGAATAATGCATGCCTTTGGTGGTTGTTAAGCATGAGTTATTTAAAAAGATCCACTCCAAACCTCATACATACCTGTGCCTGGTTCAATATAAACAATGAAGTGCAAGCACAAACAAACCGGCACCAGGTAATCGGCTGTAAAAAGCTATTTATTCGTAACAGAAGTACATAATTTCCATGTAAACATACACATTTTCTAAAAGCTCCTGACCAGGTTTCGCCCAAAATTGGCTTTTTCAAGGCATACTGGTGTGAAACATAGAAACACAGAAACATAGAAGTTGGCGGCAGATAAGGACCGCAAGGTCCATCCAGTCTGCCCATTTCTTTTTCTACCTTATAAATGTGCCATCGGCCTTTGCTCTGTCAGTGACCTATCTATTCATACTCATCTGTATTGCTCCCTTATGCCTTTCCCATGCCTGTTTGAAGCCCTGCACTGTATTCATGACCACCACTTCCTGAGGTAGGCCATTCCATGCATCCACCACCCTTTCTGTGAAAAAGAATTTCCTCACATTTCCCCTTAATTGGCCTCACTCTAATCTCATGCTGTGTCCTTTTGTCCTGCTATTTTTCTTATATTTAAACATTTTAGACTCTTTCACCTTGTTAATGCCCTTAAGGTGTTTGAATGTTTCGATCATATCACTGCTCTCCCTCCTTTGCTCAAGGTTATACGTATTGAGCTCCGTTAATCTGTCCTCATATGTCTTCTGATGCAGTCCCTGCACCATTTTGGTTGCCCTTCTCTGGACTGCCTCAATTTGGTTAATGTCCTTGTGAAGGTGTGGCGTGCAGTACTGCATGTAGTACTCCAGGTGGGGCCTAACCAGTGTTTTGAAAAGAGGGATTATCACCTCCCTCTTACGACTTGTGATACCCCTACTAATACGTCCTAACATCCCCCTAGCCTTACCTACTGCTTTAGAGGTCTGCTTGGATGATTTCAGGTCATCGGTGATGATGATGCCCAAGTCTCTTTCTTCCTTTGTGACTGCCAGCAACTCTCCTCCCAGCCTATAGATGGCTTCAGGGTTTCTCTTCCCTATGTGCATGATCTTGCACTTCTTTGCGTTAAATCCCAGTTGCCACTCTTCTGACCATTTTGCTAGTTTATCCAGATCTCTTCTCATTCTGCTCACCCCATCTGGATCATCTACTCTGTTGCAGATCTTGGTGTCATCTGCAAACAGACAAGTCTTGCCCTCTAGTCCATCTGCAATGTCACTAATGAAGATATTGAAGAGGACTGGCCCCAGGACTGATCCCTGAGGTACCCCACTTGTGACTTGCATCTCTTCTGACTGTATACCATTTACCACCACTCTGTTTTTCTGCCCGTCAACCAGTTTGCCACCCAGTTGACCAACTTCTGACCCACCCTGAGCCTACCCAGCTTATTTATCAATCTTCTATGTGGAACAATGTCGAAAGCTTTGCTGAAGTCAAGGTAGGCGACATCAACTGCTCCCCCTTGGTCCACCACTCTGGTTACCCAGTCAAAGAAATCTATGAGATTAGTTTGACAGGACCTTCCTTTTGTAAACCCATGCTGTCTTGGATCCTGTGCTCCTATGTATTCCAGGTGTTGCACTGTTCTTTCCTTAAGGAGTGCCTCCATAATCTTGCCCACTACTGAGGTAAGACTGACTGGTCTGTAGTTCCCTGCCTCCTCCCTGCTACCACTCTTGTGGAATGGGATCACGTGAGCCCTTCTCCAGTCTTCTGGGACCTCTGCTGTGCTCAGAGACTCACTAAACAGTTCTGCTAATGGCTTTGTTAGTTCCCCCCTTAGCTCCTTAAGTACCCTGGGATGCATGCCATCAGGTCCCATTGCCTTGTCCACCCTGAGCTTAGCGAGCTCTTGTAGGACCTTTTCTTTTGTGAAGGGAATAGTGCTCACCTCCCTCCCCCCTGTGTGCATGGTGCTGAGCTGTGGGCCCTGCGCTACCTTCTCTTCAGTAAATACTGAGCAAAAGTATCTATTTAGGATAGATGCTTTTACATGGTCCTCCTCCTCACACGCCCCCTTTTTTCCTTTGAGCTTAGCGATACCCCCTCTGGACTTTCTCCTTTCACTAATGTATCTATAGAATGTCTTGTCACCTTTTTTTACTATTCGTGCTAGTGTATCCTCAGTTTGGGACTTTGCCTGCCTTACCCTTCCCTGTTTCCCTTAGAGCAGTTTGGTATGCCTCTCTATCTTCATTCTGCTGTGTTCCATTATATTTCCTGAAGGCCATCCTCTTGGCTGTGACATTTTCTGCTACTGTATTTGAGAACCAAAGTGGTTTCCTTCTTTTGCACTTCCTTTTCTGTCTAACACAATGGGATGTTGCTTCAATTATTGCATCCTTAATGCTTGCCCACTTTGCCTGTACCCCCCTCACCTGTGTTTCTTTTTGCCAGGGATAGCTTAACTCTGTTCGCCATCTTATCAAAGTCGGCTACTCTGAAGTCCCATATTTTTGCCTTGGAATGGGATGATTTAGATATAGTGGCCAAATTGAACCATACCTATGTGATGGTCATTAGCCCCCAGGTGACATTCTACCTGGAGATCTGTGATCCCTTCCCTGTTAGTCAGTATTAGATCTAGGACAGCCCTGTCTCTTGTGGGTTGTTGTACCAGTTGTTTGAGGCCCTCCCTCTGCATGGACTCCACCATGTGTCTAGTTCTGGCAGATGTTCCTGCTGGTATTGACCAATCTGTATCTGGCATGTTGAAGTCTCCCATTATCAGAACCTCCCCTTTAGCTGTCATGTTTTGTATATCTTCTAACAGTAATGTGTCTATGTCCTCCCCCTGGTCTGGAGGCCTGTAGACAACCCCAGTTCTTATGGCTGTCCCATTTCCTGTTTCCAGGGTGACCCATAGTTCTTCTGGC
Source organism: Neoceratodus forsteri (assembly GCA_016271365.2). Classification (NCBI taxonomy): domain Eukaryota; kingdom Metazoa; phylum Chordata; order Ceratodontiformes; family Ceratodontidae; genus Neoceratodus; species Neoceratodus forsteri. The sequence continues at coordinate 118,585,307 of CM028129.1, read as the reverse complement.
TCCTTATGTGTATTCCGAATTTCTGTAGCTTTGATATTTTCATTGACATACAGGACCAATCCACCCCCCACCCCACCTTTTTGCACCGTGGTCTCTTCTGAACAGTACATAGCCAGGTACTGAAGTCTCCCAAGTGTGGTTACTGGTAAACCACATCTCACTAATTGCTACTATGTCTAGTTTAGCCTCTGACATTATTGCCTGCAGGTCTGGGATCTTATTTCCCAGGCTGTGAGCATTTGTGCACATGACTTTCCATTGGCCAGATTTTGGTATGTTAGTTGTTGGGTGAGGTTTGGCATTTCCCCTGTGTGTTGTATGGGGAGACGGACCTTTTTTCTTACCTGGTGTTGGAGGAGCCAAACTTTTAAACATGACTTGAACCAATCACAACACCAGGAACTTTTAAAGTGGCAATACATTTTTACAGTCTGTGTATACTAAAGTGCCTTACAACCTTTACCAATATTTTTATAATTTGTATATAAAAGCTTATCCAGCTATCTAAATAGGTTCATACTTAGTTCCTACTGGTAAATCTCAACACAGCTATTCAAAACTGTTTATAAATGGGTTAATTTAGCCCATTCATAGCTCATTAGAAATTAAAGTACAGTTTATTATTCTTATATATATATATATATATATATATATATATATCTAATCCAGTATTTAGTTAAAAATTTACTCATTAAGCATGAGGCAGAGCTGAGTGTTTCACCCACCTGAGATGTGCACTACTTCCTTATTAACACAATCCCTACAGTGTGTTTTCCTGCTCATAAAATTGGCTTTTGTTTGTGAAAGAAATACAGTGCAGCCAGTCAGGATGCAACCTGGTGCTGTTGCAGTAAATTACATGTCACAAAATACTGTACCAAAGAGGGTAATTGTCACTGAATACATTGTTCCTTGCAGTATATTGCAGCATTTGCAATAATACACAAGGTACTGCACTGCAGCCTGCTAGTGAGGCTGTAGTTCAGGTAAGTGGTGGTTGTAAGGGATTAATCTGTCATGTTACATGTTTTGACCAATGAGGTCATGTGACTTTCATGGCGCACATTATGCAGCTCGTGTAACACATGATGACTCCATAGTCCTGCTGATTTAGACATATTTTCTTCCCACATTGGGGTGGCAGGACATGGCTGTAGTACATGTAGCCCCTTACAAATGGGGTTCCTAAAACCTTCTTTGGGAGTGCCTAAATGCCTCTGCCAGGCTGGTGTCCTGTGTTTAGCTGTTAAAAAGAAATTGCTTGAGAATGCCTAATCGCCTCTGCACCTGTCTCTTTAAGAGATGCCTATTTTGCAGTGTATAATTGGTGGCGACCAAGTGTGTCTAGCTCGAGTCCGCCTGGGCTGCAGTGCCTTTGCTCCATTCTGCCATCGTTAATTGCGCAGAGGGAGCCCTATTGAGAGCTATGACTGTTTCTGAGTATTTTCTGTAGTAGTGATAATATTGTAGTTTGTTTAAACTGCTTTTCTTTATGACATGGACTTTCTGTATTGCACCACCATTTTGGTTTTGGACTGCCAGTCAGCACCAGTTAGTACCTTTGGGGACTCCAAAATGGAGGCTGCCCCCTGGGGTCATGTGGAAGCAAATTTCTGTAGGAATTGTAGTTTTTGCATTTTGGCGCCAAAACAGACCTGGAGGCGGAGCCCTTGCTTTGACAGACAGATGGATCAACCAACCAAACCTTTTGGATCAGAGGGAAATCCCCAAACCGTCTGCTGCAGAGAAGCAGAAGTGAGTTGGAGCTGAAGGAGTGAGCAGCTTGTGGAGCTGCTGCCCCACAGGGTAGCGTGGGGACTTAGCCAGAAGGCTGAGCATGGCCTGCCTGCCTTTAACTCTTCCATGTGGAGAGATAAGGGAAGGTTTATTTCGGACCATGTCTCCGAGCCATTTCATTGTGCCCTGATTTATGGGCATGGTGAGCAGAGAGTCAGTCTGCAGTTACAGTTTGAAGAGCAAACAGCTTGAGTGATTCGAGCAGCAGCTCCTGCATAGTTCACTCGGGAGATTGGTGGAAAGGCTGAGTTTGGCCTGTCTGCCTGCAGTCCCTCGGTAGGGAATCCTTTGAAAGGCTTAGCAATCGTACTATATCCAAAATGGAGTGTGACAAAGCCACTGAAAAGTGACCAGATTTGATCTCGAAGAAGACAGAAGATTCGCTGTATGCGATTGGCCTGTCAGGACATTCATTTACCACAGAATTCCCAGTTTTGCTCAGAGACACTGATATTGCGGCCAGACTGTCTTCCGCATTGTGGTATGGTGATTGCTTTACTATAAATGTGCTGTGTGCTGTTAGTGGTTTGGGATTTGGTTCCCCACTGTGTAAATGTGCCACGCTTGCTGGAAGCTGCATCCAGCACTACCGGACTCAAAATCCGAACTGTTGCACCTGGCCTGGGCCTTGCCACCTGGCCCAGCCAGCTACTTCAGGCACAGAAACCATCATCGACGAGAGTCTGGGTAGCGTGAGTAACCATCAGGGTAGCTCCCTGCAACAACAGCTAAATCTCAAGTGTTGTTATCTGATTGCATTGTTGTTTTTTCTTTCACGAACTGAGCCTTCAGGCTCTGGATTACAAATTGTGTGTGGTTGTGCATGCCTTTTCTTTTCATCACAGGCCCCAACCAGCTGTGATGCTAGCCCACACTTTCCAACTGGGTACCCAGAGCATGTGACTTGTAGGGACTAAATGTGCATGCATAATTGCCTGAATAGATCAGTTTTCAGATCAATCAACCTGATTACACCTTCCTTGTTCAATTCCTCTTAATAAATCAGATCTAACTCTTTTGCATTTAATCTGACTGTGGTTCCAGTTTGTACCAAAAGCACTGTACTGTTGTTATTTGCTGTGCCTAACCTTGTTTTACAGGGGTCTCTAGGGTCAAACTGGTGGAACCAGCCATGGTGGTAAGTCCAAACAGTGCGGGGATTTGTATGCTGAATAGGGGCTACTTTAAATGTGTTTGTTGCATATTGTCTAGGCCACTGGGGGGGGTTATAGTGTTCCACAGGGCTGTACCCAGGTTAGCCTTGTTATTAACAACCCTGTCCTCTGGGTGGAGGTCCCCATTTCAGCACCCAGGCCCCTTAACCTGCAACTAGCCACACAGGCAGGGTAGTAGCCCTTGGGATAGTGCCACCTATGGGTTACATAGATATTCACACCATAGTCATGCTGACTTTGTGGTGCAGAAATGCAGCAGTTACATCAGGCTGAAAAGAAACATTTTCTAAGCTTCCAGGTGGCCTAGTGCCTAAATTTGCCTTGCCTGGTGTTTAACACTGAACAAATGAGATTCATCTACCCCACCCCCCACAGTCACCAACTTTCTGTAGCGTAGTAAACCTTTTGAGGGTTATTGTTGGCTGGGCCATATGTGGAGATACAAATATGTTCTGTCTGCACATTTTATGGTTGAAGTGAGGATCTGAGTCTTTCATTCAGATAGAAATGATGACAAAAGCCTATAATCTCACTTTGACATACTCTTCAAATGTTCAGTATGTGTGATGTCATAAAATAATATATTGGAAAGATAGAATGAATGTATTTCTCAGAAGTTTCCCATGGGCCCTGTGTCTACCTATTTTGCAGCTGGATGAACAGGAGTAGTACAAGGTTAAGTGAGTCAGTCAAGGTCACACTGTGAGTATTTTAGTCCTAGCAGAGTTTGAACCTGCAATCTCCTGGTCCCAAAGCTGGTCCTGTAACCACTATACCACACCACACTGCCTCTGTAGGTGAAATTTAATGAATGCCATTACGGACTCCAAAATGAATTTGGTCAGCTTTGCAGTACATGGCTAAATACATGTGATCAGTTGTTGCCCAATTGCAGTACCAGTAGGTGTTAGAATGGAACAGAAGCTGCTGTAAGACAGGAAACCAATAGCAGGAAAAAGACAACATGGGAATATAAAACAAACAAAAAGGTCAAATGCACAATTTGTCCGCTGTTGCTTTTTCTCCTGAGAGTTCTCACCCACACAAAAATCTATGGCTGACAGTAGGTATATACAGGCTCAAGTACTTCTTGAAGAGTTCTGCTCTTTCTCTGCCTTCTGCAGCAAAAATAATTGTCTTCATTTTGTCAACTTTCATTGACTTGACAAAAAGGGGTCGGCAGCAGAATGAATGCTTTTTGCTGGAAATCCATTTTTCCTGCTCTCGCAGTACATTTCTTGAAAGTTTATTTAACATTTTTTTAATTAACTTTTTAATATACGGCAGCTTGGGTATATTTCATTCATGTCCTTAGAATTTCCCAACAGTAACATTTAATGTAATGTGTCTGTAGCTTGTCACTCTCAGCCTAAACTGGATATGATGTAAAGCTTATTTAAAGAATGACTTTTGGTAAACCTTGTCAATAAATTACCTTGTCCTCAACTCCCACAGGAGCCTGGCCATGAGTTTTGTGTCCACAAGTAAAATTAAGGTCTTGCACCACTGATTTGACATCCGCTGTTTAGATGGGTCCCCCGTTTCTGTGGCTGACTCTTTCAAATACCTAGCCCCTCATCCTTGATCCCGTCCTAGATTTTACGCTGTTTATCTCAAACATCTGTAAGTCTGTACATTCCAAGGTTGGGCTTGCCTACAGAATCAGCTATGCCCTGATTCCTGCTTCAAGGGTAGCAACTGGCCAGTGTCCTGCTTCCTAGCTCTTTCTATGAGCTTATCTCATTTTACCAGGCCAGTATTCCCAACCTATCTAAGTGGGATGTCACCTACAATAATATATGAAGGTCTGCCTTATCTGCTCTCCGTCTGACCCACCACAGCATTTTATACCATAAGCTGTGTTATTGACAACATCCAACCAAAATTAGAAACCAGCCACTCCTGGAAAAATAGTCCCTTTTTTAAGTAGTTTATTTCATTTTTCATACACTGATCCTCATCTCTGCCCATCATCAGGTCACCCAAACCTGCCACTCTTGCTGCCGGTCCTGTTAACATCTTCAGACCAAGCTGACACCCTGTGTTCCAATGATCTGTCTCTCCTAACAATACTCAAGTGTTCCTCTAAAATGTGAGAGCAAGCATTTGCCTCATTTGCTCCAAGGGTTTGGAACTCCCTCCCTCCTCGTCTTCGTGTTTATCAGTCCCACCCCATATTTATTTATTTATTTGAATTTTGTTGACCGGGAAGGTCAACTGAGACAAAGTCTCTTTTTCAGTGATGACCTGAGGAATAAAGTATTCCAAGAACAAACATAATACAGTAATGCACATAGAACAGTACAGTGAGTCACAATATACAGTTAAGCCATAGATAAATAACAACAATCGCTGAGTAGGCAATAACCAAAGGATTCAGTATTACAGGCAGTTTGCAGGTAGCCAAGAGAGGCAGGAGGCAGGATTAACGTTTTATACCATGTGCAGGAACATTCTGCTATTCGCATACCAGATGACAACAATGTAAGCAGCAAGATAATTAAAGATAGTCAGATTCAACTGCATTTGGTTAGAGACATAGGGTTTAGGTTGCAATCAGATGTTATTCTAGGTAGAGGAGGAGTGAGAAGTGGGAAGAGCAGCTTGTCTTTGAGATAGGAGAGACCTTCCCAATTTTCTGAGTTCCACAGGTAAATGTTCTTTTACTTGACTCTTTTTTGGCATTACTGCTTTGTAAGTTCTCAACCCATATGCTTGTGTATTATATTGCTCTTATTACCTTTGAGCCATTCTAACTCTGATTTTGGGTGGTATATTGCTTTTGCAGTATCTCTCATTGTAGTCTGATTCCATGCTTGTTATCCTTGCCTGCTCTTTGTTACTCTGTTATATGACACATATTGGGCTCTATGCGCTAATGGGTGGGCAATACAAGTCAGAGGCACGTATCCCGCCCATGTAGCTCCACTCTTGTGGACAGGTGCACACAGGCTGGTATGCACCATTGGCTGCCACCTGTCCACTACTCTGTCCCCCCACCAGCTGCAGTTCCAAGTAGGGCGGCCAAGGTGGAGCAGCAGACTCAGGCAGGTATGCAATCGGGTGATCATCCTGGGTCCCAGAGTGGATCCCTAGCACACCAGGACATAGGTTCAGGTCTGGAAATACCACCCACAGGCACCCAGACACATGTATCCATGCCCCTGTGTACTGCCATCCACTGGAAGCCCACCACCCCAACACCACACACACGTCTGGTGCCTGTCCCCAAACCTGTTTAATCACCCCTCCGCCCTAATGTAGAGCAGCCCTGACCCCAGTATTGTAGTGCAAGTGCCCCCCACATATTAGTGCCAGCATGGAGCAGGATATGACCCCCCCAACTAGCTCTACCCTATTCCCATCATGATGCCTTCCCCCGTGCCAGGGCAGTCATGCCCCGGGACACACCCAGTAGAGTAATACAACCCCCCCACCCATGCCCCTGGCTCTGGTCCAGAAGCTCACCTTCATTGGTGGGCAGTGGTTCCACACTCCCTGTGGCACTGCCAGCACCACCCCCCACCACCTTCCTGTGGGTGCCCTCACATGGAACTGCCGGCAGCACAGCCCTCCACACACCTCCTCGGCCACCGGACATCCAAGCAATGATGGGAGTGTGTCACTATATTTAGGTGATGTACTCCCAGCATCATTTGCATGACCAGTGACTGCGGAGGTGTGTGGAGGGCTGTGCCACTGGCCATCCTGGTCCATGGCACCGACAGGTCGGTTAAGGGTTTGGAGGGGCTGTCAGTGCCATGGGGGCATAGACTGACAATGGCCCTGCTGCAGTGTTGGAGTCAGACAGCTGCTGATGGGGACACTACAGTGTGTCCTAGGGGCTTCTTCACGGGGTCAGGGCACCTAGTACATCAGGTGTACTGCACGCCATACCAGTGTGTAGTGGTCTGGGTGGGTGGAGGCATGTGTTGCACTACCAGGGTGGACTGGCATGTGCTGGGCGGATGTTGGGGGTTTGTGTGAACAATAGAGACTGGATGGCCAACCCACTGCAGGGTGCAGATCTGCCACACTTGGACCCTGTTTGTCATCTGGGCAGCCCACTCACCCAATCAGCTGCCACTGCCCAGCCCTGTCTGTCTAGTGGGCCAGGATAGCACAGGGGGCCATATCCTGGTCCCGCCTCGACCAGCGGGTGCTGTCCTTGGGGGCATGCAGTGAGTTATGGCAGGGCCCCACGGTGTAGCCTGCACCCACCTATGCCCCCTGTGCACAGCACTATGCACCTTAGTGCATGGGGCATAGTGCTGGCTTGTCCCCGGAATGCACCTGGCACATTGCTGTCCACGGGACTCGGTGAGGAGCCACGCATAACCAACTTGCACCTTTATGAATGCCATGAGTCTGCTGCCTGTACATCATTCATGTAGTGATGCCTATGCACCAGTTTCATGGGCGCAGAGGTTTGTGCTTAGGGCCAATTGTACCTTTGTTGTTTTCGCCTCTTTTGTAATGCTATTGACATTGCTGCTTTGTGTAACTTCATTTTCCTTTGTAACCTCTTGGGTCATGCCTGAAAATAGGCATTTTCTTGTTTAATGCACTCATCTGGTCAACAAAAACTAACTAAATAAATAAAGCTGGTCCATGTAACCGATCCCCTAGGATGCATCAGAAAAAAGCGGTCACAACTCAGTGTGCCTTTTGTGGTCTGGAATAACAAATGAATAAAATAAACTGTCAGTTTATCTCTACACAATAATTTGCATACCCATTATGCAATGCACTGGGACTAAGGTTTTAAAGTGCACATGTGTGGTTTTGGAAAGAGGCACATGAACAAAACAAGTTGGATATCTCCTCTCCCCTCGCATCTTTTCATGATTCCCAAACAATGACTACTCTTGTAAACTGCCTCTTTGGTATGTTACCTACAAGTGTACTAAAATCCTGAATTACTGTAATATCATTTTGTGACAGATGTCTACTTTACTCTTACTGTGTGGTCACAAACTCAAACCCGAGAGTGACTGGACACCTGGAAGGGTCCTTGTATTCTAATGCTGGCCCCTCCTGACTGACTGATGATTACGGTATCTTGATCTGGTTCTCATGCCACTGCTGGTCACTGCCAGTGCTCACCCAGTGCAAGGCTGTACTCTTGACAACAGAGCCAACCCTGCGGTCACTCCCAGGAACCTGTCGCTGCTCTGTATCAGACACAGGCTACTTTTATACTTGGCAGTTTTGCGCTTTGGTAGCAGAACATCAGTTTGTTCAATAGAAATTAATTTTACTTGTCCCATAAAACACGACATAGTCACAGAGAATGATAACCCTTAGGCTACTGACAGAATTAGAACGTATAGGAATTCTGGACTGATATATCAGTCCACAGCACAGCAATACATAAACATTTAATATTACCCTACTAAATTACAGAATGTACAGTAAAATACAAAAGAGACAAAACACATTAGGGGATGCAACATAAAATAACTAAACAGAAACATTACAGAAAGAAAAACCTCTCTAATATCTAGAGTACAATCTAAAATAGCTTTCCAGATATATTGGGTTACTTCTCCTCTTAGGTTCCCATGAAGGCCTGAGATTTAGGAGACACAACACATTCTCTTTTCTCACAGCTGACATTGGATATGTTCTGCTCCCCCAATTGAATCTGAAGGGGCCTGAGCTGTGTTGCCAAGTTAAGTTTATCAGGGGTTCGCCCACTTTTACATTATCAGCCATTCCTATCACTCAGCAAGTTGGGCCCATTCTTTACTCTGAAGCCCTTTAGTTCTAAAGAACTTGCTGAGACCAGTCTGCAACTAAATTTCATATTTTACATGGGCAGACATGGATTCAATAGTATCCACACAAAGCCAGCTGCCCTGAGCTTAGAACAAGACACCAGCGCCATAAGGGTGCACCTCAGAAGTCTGTGTTCCTTCACACATTACATTCACATGGTAAACACAGCTATCAGTCAGTAATCCCAGTCCTGTTCTCCCTATTCTAATGCTGAGAGTACTCAGAGTTTGCTACTCGCCTCCCTTCCAGATAGTCATCCGCTCACCAGAGGGTCCTTGTAGTAGCCTTGAATGGAACTGAGCCATGCTCCCTGACATTCCTTTAATCTTGAACTGAGTTTGTGATTTTAACCTTTTCTGACTGCCTAATGAATGTGTCGGACATATTTCCCAACTAGGTCACATGTCTATGTTACACATCTAGGGCTATGTTACACTTGTGTTTAGTGTCTCCTGCTTTATTGGAAAATTGCTCATAAGGTAGTGCTCTCCTCTTTAGTGATAAAGTACTAGATTTGCAATTTACGTGAAAATATTTTTCATTTACCTTACAAAGTTTAAATAATCTCAAACAGTATGCGCCATCACTTCCAGTTTACAAGGCTGCCCAACACCATCTCGTGGGCAGCAACTCACTCCCTCAATATCTGTATGCTAAGCACAGCTGAACGAGCTGGAATGGTGCTCGGTACTGGGTGCTGCTGACAAGAGTCTTCCTTGTCAAGCAAAACACACAAAAAGGATTCAGCACACTCAGCGGAACAATGCCAAACAAAGTTCTTTACTTTCAGTCCACAACCAGTCATGAAAGCACACAAAAGCAAACCCTTTGTGAATGTTGTGGCTGGCATCTCAAGAAGACAGCAGAGAGAACAGCAGGAAAATATGCAGTTGTCTGGATGACACATCCCTAAGCATTCTTGGGTCTCATGACCCCAACTGCCCAGCATCAAGGCTCCTTCAGGATTCAGTCATCAGTAGGAGGGTGTGCCCTGAAAGTCTTCATAGTGAAAGGGAAATCCCCAAGAGCTAAGGGGAGACTCAGGATTTGGTTAAAAGAGACTAGACTAGAGGGTTGCCAGCAAGGGTGATTAGAAGGAGTTGGACTAAAAGAGGGGAGAAAATTGTGAATAAAAGATAATATAAGAGATTCAATGCCAAGAAGTGCAAAATCATGCACATAGGTAAAAGAATCCCAATAAAGTGTACTACTTAGGAGGGGAAAGACTAGCTGTTTCCAGCCAAAAATGTGATCTAGGACTCATAATCTCAGACAACTTGAAAGTGGGAAAACAGTGTGAGAAGGCAGTATTGGAGCCCAGTGGTATGCTGGGATGCATTGGGAGAGGAATCCCAAGCAGGATGAGGAAGTGGTCCTGCCACTGTATAGATCACTGGTCAGGCCTCACCTAGATGCAGGGGTCCAATTCTGGAGGCCTCACCTCAGAAAGGACATTGACTGAGTAGAAACAGTGCAGAGAGGGGTGACAGAGATGATTCAGGGATTACAAGGGATGTCCTAGGGAAAGACTGAGAGAGCTGTACATGTACTCACTAGAACAGAGAAGGGAGAGGGGAGACATCATTGAAACATTCAAATACATAAAGGCATAAACAAAGTGCATACACAGGAACTTTTCACTTCAAGAAGGAAGCAGAACCAGGGGACATGATCTAAGGCTGCAAGGAGGGGTTCTCTACCGATGCCAGAAAGTTTTCTTCACAGAGAGAGTGGTAGATGACTGGAATAGCCTGCCCCCAAGGTGGTGGGAGTTAGCAAGGTAGTAGGATTCAAGAATGCATGGGATAGACACAAGGGGGCCCTCACACCAAAGGGCAGCTAGATGGGTAGGATAGGTCTAAAATACTGGTCAGACTAGATGGACCTGGCAGTCTCCTTTTGCCATCAACATCTGTGTTTCTATAAAGAGCCAAAAGGGATGGAGATCAGCGAGGGACTGAAGAGACAGAGCCACACCTTGGGGAACAGGGCTATGAAGGGGGATTGTTTGGATACCAGGGACAGAAATGTGGGCCTGGGTTAGGGAGAGGGGCCAAAGGACTACCAGGGAAGACCAACAATGAACCGAGGTGGAAATACTGGCATTGCTTGCAAGAGAGTGTTGTGCTACTGGATGGGTTGGTGGGGGATGGTTATTTTGGCAGTAGCACATATGCCAGTTGCATCTTCAGTTTGCACAGCACCATTCCACTGGGGCTGTGCCAGCACAGAAGCCTGTGTATTCTTTTTTTTTTTTTGTGCCCCTCCTCCATGAATTTTCCTTGGTCACAGATCCCCCTGCTGCGGCATCCCCCTTGAGCCACGCCTCCCAGTACCTCTGGCTTGCCCCCACAGCGGGATGTGGCACCTCAACCCTTAGGTGCCACAAACGTAATAGGCTGGGAGCTGTGTTTTTGGGGAGTTTACTGCAGCCCGAGGGACGGGCATCAGAGGCGCCAGAGGTGGGCTGAGTTTTTTCCCCTTTTGGAGGGTGGAGCATGCAATGACACCAGTGTCTGCCCGCCACCATCTGACATCAGGCCCCGAGTGCTTGGGGTTCTCCCGGTCTCCACCAGGAGTCCACCGTGCACCGGCGACTCACCACACCTTCCCCCCGGATAAGGAGAGCAGTCGTGAGATGCTCAATCCTTCTCCCCCGGCCGGCCCTCCAGTCACCCGAGTCCGTTCCCGAACCCGGGTCGCCAGTGTCGCAAGCGGAAATCCAACCGCTGTGCCGGCAGGCCAGCAGCCTGTGTGTATTCTTAATCAGGTGTTACTATTTGCAAACCCTGTTTATACATGCTAACATTCAGACTACCTCATTTGCATTCTGACTTAGTTGCAGGGGGTACTACTCCCCACATCCTTCACAACTAAGTAAACACTTTGTGGATAGCCACAAGGTGTGTGGCTGCAACGCATGTCTGTCACACAGCATTTTGCTACTAGTCCACACCTATAATCGAATGAGTGAGCTCAGAAGCTATGTGTTTGATTCAAGTGGCACTCAGGAAGAATTAGAATTAAGTAAAATAGACTTTCATTATAATGCAGTGAGGCAAGACTGGAACTTGAAATCCACCAGGGGATCCCTGGCATTACTAATCTTTTAAGGTTGAATAAAGAGTTTTACAAAAACGTAATTGAATAATTGGGCCCATTGGGGATGGATTCTGCAGTAATTTGTAAAACAAAAAGCTGGCACATTTTAAATAAGTTATTAAATAACCTCCCTGAGGTCCCATGCTCTGCTGTCCATTTCAAGCATACTGTCTGCACAGTCATCCATCTGGACCAAGGAGAACTGATTTCATTTGGATTGCTTCACAGCAACATGTTGGGGGTGACTGCAGAGATGCTTTCACTCTACATGTTTGTTTCCTACTCTGTTCTACATGTCTGGGAGTTTTTACACACTGAAACGGGATTCAGAGACAGGGCTGTATACTGCTGATGGATTCTGGGAGTTCCAGAGCAGTGAAAAGTTTTTGCATTTAATAGAAACATAGAAATTGATGGCAGAAAAAGGTCCTGTGACCCATCAAATCTGTCCAACCCTACCTACCTAATGTTAATCGTGAGGGCCCTAGTGGCTGTTCATGCCCCCTCCCTCCATCTCCCCATTTGCAGTCTGCATTTTGCATTCTGGTGTAAACTCTCCAGGGTCTGATAAAAAAATGCTTATATTGTTACAAGTCTTCACATACTGAAATATATATACATAGAAACAGAAAGAAAATGACAGACAACAACAAAAAACAAGCATTTGTCAATGCCGGATTCTTGCCGCTGGTAATAATGTTGTGCCGGGTCAAGGTGCAGATCCCGGGTCATGCTGGAAGACTAAGGGTTGGACCTGGAGGGGGGGAGGGGGCAGTTATGGTGTGGCAACAACTGACAAACTGAAGGGAATTTAAAAGAATAAAAAATACAGTTTTCACCATTATCTGCTTGGAGTGGGGGCTGGACTCTCAGTGTAGAGGTTCCTCTGCAGCAGTGCTGGTGTAGTCTGGTGTACTTGGGTGACTTCAGAAATGAATGTGGCTTTTAGTCCCACCAGTCTGGTGTGAGAAAATCATAAAACTGAACTGCAGGCTGTGGTAGAGCTGTGCTCTATGTTAGGAATAATTGGAGCACCCATGGACATATTTTTCTAACCTTTCCCTTTTCTGTCTTAGTAGTCTGCTGCAGCAGTGCCATTTTCCTATCCTATTTATTCCCCATTTTATGCCTCAGTAGATTGGCCACTTACCTAGGTAGTCTCCCCTCTCACTATTCTTTCTCTTACCTGTACATTTTTTTTCCTTTTCTGTCCATATGTGGTGCTAAAGTGCCTGCCATGCTGAATAGAATACTTGATATGCATATGAATAAAAAAACTGCTTAAGACCGTGCTTATAGTGCTTCAGCAATCATAAAGTGCCAAGCACGTTTGCTGGCTGTTGATATAAATTGCAGAGGATACTTTCTAAAGAGTTTATATGTTGTTTAAAATCCTGATTCTAAAAAGCCTGCAGTGCTTGAATTCAGGATAGAAGCAGCTTAGCTGGAAGAAAGCTGGAACTTAATGAAAAGAATGTGCATGGTAAAAAATAAGCCTTTGTATGACACAGACATTAACCTTTCCCTGCTCTGACACAGAGAGAAACATAAGATCAGCTGTGCTTGCTGAAAGAGATGATTTATGAATGTGTCTGTTGGCACAATGTTTTGAAGTCCATGCACTTCATACCTGAGCAGTGTCATTATCTGGCTTATTGAGTATTGGTCAAGCCCCTTGTAGAATCTCCTGCATTGGATCACATGACACACCTCTCAAAGCCCTGTACCATACCAAAATGCTTTTGTCTGTTGGCAAGCATAAAAAGGCCTGGCAGCCTAGCCAGTATGTCTACCATATGTAGCTGCACTGAATTAGAATTGATGATCTGTAAAGGACATTATAGATCGAGAGATGGATCCAAGCCATCGGGCGCTCCATTCCCCTGTGTGAGACACTCTTATTCTACAAAAGCTGGCTGTTTTTAAAAAACAATAAAATTTTAAATTTTCTGACCCCTCTTGATGAACAATGTATGTCACCAGATGATGCCCTAAGGGTTGTAAGGGTGGTCTTACTTTCATTTGTAGGATGCCAGAACTGCTCAACTTCAGTTCCTGGTTTCTCACCTAACAATGCATTTAAAACAACTTTTAAAACCATAAGAGTGCCTTTGGGGATGTATTACTATATAGTGGGCCCTTGTTCTGTATGGGTTTCCTTCTCAGCTGAAAGGCTGTTGTAACGCAGTTTAAAGGTCATGGGACGTCCTTGTACCCCTTCTCTGGTACAAAAGTCTTTTAGTTTTCTCTAAAAACAAAATAAAAAAAATCAATGAATGGTTATGGAAATGGACATCAAAAAATAAAATCACGTGTATTACACATTGGGAGAGATTTTGTAACGATGATAGTCTGTTTACCTGGGATGGCTTACACCTCAGTAAAAAGGGCAGTCACATCTTGGGGAAAAAGTATCCTATCAGTAATTGACAAACATTTAAACTAGATACAAAGGGGCAAACAGGGCAGGCAATAATTGAGCCACCTAACATCAATGACAGTTCTAAATTCCTGTTGGCCAATGCCAGAAGCCTTAATGTCACAAAAGTGAGTGAATTGACAGAAGTAATGGAACAAAAAAAACATGGATGTATCTACCATTACTGAAACATGGTGGGATGAGGCTTCCTCATGGCATAATGCCCTATCAGGATATACACGGTATCGTATAAATAGGGTCTATAAGAAAGGGGGAGGTGTCTGTATAAATGCAAAAAACACCATTGGGTCACATGAAATACCAATCCAAGCAGACTTAGTTTGGCTCAGGTAGATTTATCTTTCTGTTGCTGCTAAGTTTCTGGAGGGGCAGGAGTGAAGGATTTAGTTGCCGGTAAGCGTGTAACTGTTTGTACTTGTTTGAATCTGTTACCTTAAGTGCAGTAGCTTCTGAGTTTGTTTAATACAGTTTATTTTTTTTGTGTGTGATTTCTATTGTGAGTTTAAGATTCATATATGTAAACAGGCATTGGTAGAAACCTTCTGGAAGTTTCTGTGCTTTGCCCTCAGCTAGGATCAATTTATAGCTAATTGTGTTTAAATACCAGTGGGTTCTGTCACATAGCAGCAGGGTTGAAGCAGACTTAGTTTGGTTCAGGTAGATTTACCTTTCTGTTGCTGCCAAGTTTCCGGAGGGGCAGGAATGAAAGATTTAGTTGCCGGTAAGCTTGTATCTGTTTGTACTTGTTTCAGTTTGTTACCTTAAATGCAGGTCTCATATTTTAACAGATTTGTTTTTATTACTGGGGCTTGTCCTCTGTGAACATAGGGTAAAGGGTCCTCAGCTGATTGTTTCTGGACACAGCCAGGGAAACTCCGCCCACCCTCCCTCAGCCCTCCCCCGGGCTAGTCCTCCTTTTATAGAGGCGTGGGCCATAGTGTTACACTCCTACACCACAGGAAGTTCCACACTGAGGACAGGGAGGAGCATAGGGGTTCATCTAGAGGGTGTACCTAGATTATATTGAAGGCCAGGTCATATCAGACATGACAGGTGGTGCAGTGCAGTGGCTGTAGAGCAGCAGTCTTCAGGGAGACATTCTGGAGGCTGTGATGCTGCCTATCTGCAGGCACCTTTCTGGGCTGAGGGAGGTTGCCTGTCTCTGTGCAGATGTGGTCAGGTTACAGGTGGCATCCACCCCACCCAGAGACCACTAGGTCCACAACATCAACTTCAAAGGTTGCCCAGGAAGAAGGGTGCACAGACCACAATGGGCTCAGGGAGAGTGGGGAGGGTCAGAGGCACATCCCCAACTGGTGCAGCTAATAACTCCTATGCTGTTTTGGAGGAATGGGAATGCCCCACACAGGCACCTACAGCTGGGACCAGGAAGGATGGTCAGGACCTCCAAGCTGGAGTCCCAGGGATGGGGAGCAATGGGCCCTGGAGGAGGGGGAAGCTTCTTCTAGTGGGGGACTTTCTTGTACAGGGTGTGAAATTAGGAACACCTAACGGGGGGAAAGGGAGGTCAAGTGCCTCCCAGGAAGTGCTGCATGGAGGGATGGGAAGTAAATTCATAGGATTGCTAGGGTGATAGCCAGGAAGGAGGAACTGGATGCCATTGTCCATCTGAAGACCAGTGACCTGGTGAGGAGAAGGGTAGAGTTAGCCAGAGTCCAAGAGGATTTCAGGAAGCTAGGAGGGACCTGAGACAGGTAGCACATTCTGTCTCAATCTCGGAGGTGCTACCAGTCCAAGTCATGGGGGAGACCAGGGCACTCCACATCCAAACTTTCAACTCCTGGTTGAAAGATTGGTGTGGAAGGGAAGGATTTGGCTTCAGAGGGGACTGCGGCCCAACCAGGCAGATGCAAGCTTTTATTAGGAGGATGGTCTGCATCTGTCCGGAAAGGAGACCTCAGTCCTTAGTGAGAAGTTGGAATGCTTCAGCAGAGAGCATTTAAGCTGGCCAAGGTGAAAGAGCCAGGACAGCCTGGTGACTTAGGACCCCCTTCCCCGCAAGAACATGCAAAATACAAGTTGACAACAGGAACAACTGAAGCGAGCAGTGAGCAGCAGGCAGTGGAAATATTTACAAGGGGTGATAAGGGAAGGCACATGTGCATGAATGCTGGGGCAGGGGAAGAGGCAAAGTAAGAAAACAGGAACAGAGGAGGGCAGGGAGTAAAACATGGAAGGTCACGTTCACAAATACCCACAGTCTGGGAAATAAGGTTCCAGACCTGGGAGCCTTAATGATGGATTCAGACCTTGACATAGCAGCAATAACAGAGACATGGTACTCTGCTAATGACAGCTGGGATGTCAATGTACCAAACTATGCACTGTTTAGAAGGGACAGGGAAGGTAAAAGGGAGGGTGGCCTATGCGTCAGAAAAGGCATAAAAGCTACAGAAGTACAGGGAAGGCGAGGGGAGGCTGAGGCAATGTGGGTCACCTTTGAACCAGGAAATGGTGCAGCAATACATACAGGTGTGATCTACAGACCTCCAGCACAGAGGGAGGAAGTAGACGTGGTACTAGTGGAGGAAATTCATGACATGGCAGCTAAAAGTGAAATCCTGTTGGTGGAAGATTTCAGTATGACAGATGTGGATTGGACCACCCAGGCAGCTGCTTCAGCCAGAAGCACAGCCATCCTGGAATCCCTGCAGGAGGTTGGACTCAGACAGCTGGTGCATGCACCCAGGGAAAAATCAATTTTAGACCTGGTATGGACCAATGGGAACAGAGTCAAAAGAATCCAGGTGGAAGGGCAGGGGAGATCTAGCGACCACTACATGGCGTGGTTTAACATGGAGACAGGGACTCAAATATGCCACACAAAGGAAAAAGTATTAGATTTCAGGAGGGCAGATTTCAATGACATGGGTAAATTCTTAAGAGCAGCCCTGGAGATGGTAGAGGTAATGGATAGGGTGGAGGAACAGTGGGAGACTAAAATGAACCATTATGGGTAACTAACAAAATGTTAGGATAGTAGCCAAGGGAAAATAAAAATAAACCATTATGGTTCTCTAAAGGGTGGGAAACAAAGTAAGGGCAAAATGAGCAAGTTTCAGGAAGTATAAGGGGATGCAAAGGAGGAGGACAGGTAGGTGTACCTTGAACATCTAAGAGAAGCAGGGAAGGCTGTTAGGAAAGCCAAGGCACAGACAGAGGAGGGTTTAACACTGACTGTGAAAAAGGGACAAGACATTCTATAGGTACATCAGCAATAGAGAAAACCCGGGGGTTGTGAGGTTCAAAGGAGAGAAGGAGAGTGAAAAGAAGGTAATCTAGACAAGGCAGAAATACTGAACAAATACTTCTGTTCAGTATTCACTGAGGAGGAGAGGGTCAAGGACCACAGTTGGGGAGCAAGGCAATCAGGGGAGAAGTGAACACCAGTCCATTCACAGTGGAGAGAGTTCAGGAGGAATTCCCAAAGCTGAAGGTGGATAAAGCCATGGGGTCAGATGACATACACCCGAGGATATTAAGGGAACTGCAGAGGGAACTAACGGTGCCTCTGGCCAACCTGTTCTGAGTCACTCAACACAGGCGTGGTTTCAGAGGACTGGAGGAGGCGCATGTAGTCCCACTGCACAAAAGTGGTAGTAGGGTGGAAGCAGGGAACTACAGGCCAGTCAGTCTCATCTCAGTGGTGGGGAAGATCATGGAGACACTGCTGAAAGAAATGATAGAAACATAGAAACAGAATTTGACAGCAGATAAGGACTGCTTGGCCCACCTAGTCTGCCCATTTCCCTACCTAATGGATAAGCTGCAGATCCTAGTTAACCAACAGCCTACATCCTCCTACCCCCTACTAGAATTGTTTTATGTCCGTCCCATGTATTCTTGAATTCCCCCACTGTTTTTGACTTCGCTACCTCCTCAGGAAGGCTGTTCCATGAATCCACAACCCTCTCAGTGAAAAAATACTTCCTCACATTACCTCTGAGCCATCCCCACTCTATCTTCAAATTGTGCCCCCTTGTTCTTGCACATCTCTTTTTCTGAAAGATGCTACCCTCTTGGACTTTGTTGATTCCCTTGAGGGACTTGAATGTTTCTATCATGTCTCCCCTTCCCTCCTCTCCTCGAGGGTATACATATTAAGCTCCTTGAATCTCTCTTCGAATGTCTTCTGGTGCAGACCCTGCACCATTTTATTTGCCCTCCTCTGGACAGCTTCAATTCTGTCTATGTCCTTGTGGAGATGGGGGTCTCCAGAACTACACGCAGTACTCCAGAGGGGTCTCACCAACTGTCTGTGCAGAGGGATAACAACTTCTTGTTTTCTAATGCTGATGCCTTTCCCTTTGTATCCCAGTATCCCCAAGCTCTCCTTACTGCCTTCTCATATTGCTTGCCCACCTTTGGGTCATCTGACAGACTACTCCCAAATCCTTTCCATTTTGTTGATGTTAGTATCTCACCCCCATTGTGTACTCTTCCCTGGGTTTTGTTTCCCAAGTGCATTACTTGCACTTCTTTGCATTGAATCTAAGCTGCCATACATTTGACCATTCCTCCAGCCTTGCCAAGTCCCTTCTCATCCTTTCCACCCCACCTTGTGCATCAACTCTGTTGCAGATCTTTGTGTCATCTGCAAAGAGACATACTTTTCCTTCCAGTCCCTCTGCAATGTCACTTATAAAGACATTAAAGAGGACCGGTCCCAGTACTGAACCCTGCGGTACCCCGCTAGTAACCCCCTTTCTTTGGAGTGGACTCCGTTTACTATTATCCTCTGCATCTTGGTGTCCAGCCAATCTTTTACCCAGGCTACCACCTTGGGACCCACTCCAAGGCTGGCTAACTTGTATATTAATCTTTTGTGTGGGACTGTGTCAAATGCCTTGCTAAAGTCTAGATAGGCCATGTCCACAGCCCCTCCCTGGTCTACTACTTTGGTCACCCAGTCAAAGAAATCTATTAGATTCATCTGACATGATCTTCCTGCTGTGAATCTATGTTGCCTTGGGTCCTATGCCCCGCTGTCCTCTAGAAACTCAACAATTCTTTCCTTCAGAAGTGATTCCATCATTTTCCTTACCACTGAGGTCCAACTAACAGGTCTGTAGTTTCCTGCCTCTGTCTTGCTCCCACTTTTGTGAAGGGGATCACATCCACCTTCCTCCAGTCCTCAGTACCACACCATCGTCCATGATTTGTTAAAAGGGTAGTCAGTGGTGTCACTAGTTCTACCCTTTAGAATTTTTAGGTGAATAATAGTGGCATACCTGGAATCCATTGATGTCCAGGATCTGAGGCAGCATGGAATCACATCAGGAAGGTCTTGTCAAATGAATCTGATAGACTTTTTGATTGGGTGACTAGGAAGTGAATCAGAGAGGGCCGTGGTCATTGCCTACCTAGATTTCAGCAAAGCCTTCAATACTGTCCCACACAGAAGGCCAATTAACAGATGAGTAGTCTGGGCATGGGGCATAGGTGATACATTGGGTTAGAAACTGGCTGATGGACAGAAGGCAGAGGGTAGTGGTAAATGGGATCCAATCCAGGGAGAGAGGGTGACCAGTGGAGTGCCACAAGGATCAGTACTGGGACCAGTCCTGTTCAATGTCTTCATTAGTGACATTGCAGAGAGGCTACAAGGAAAGGTCTGCCCTATTTGCAGATGACACCAAGATTTGCAACAGGGTGCATACTCCAGAAGGGTGCAGAAAATGAAGAGGGACCTAGAGAATCTTGAAAGAAGGTCTGAGGTTTGGTAACTGAGGTTCAATGTGAAAAAGTGCAAGATAATGCACCTGGGTAGGGGAACCCTGTAAGAGCTACAGGGATGGGGAGGTGCTGACCATCACCAAGAGAGGCGGGACACGGGTTTATCATATCTGATCACCTTAAGGTATCGAAGCAGTGTGCAAAGGCTGAAGGGAGGCCAGTGGCTTGCTTGGGTGCATAGGCAGAGGTATTACTAGTAGGAGGTGGGAAGTGGTGATGCCATTGTATAAAACACTGGTAGGGCCTCACCTGAGTACTGCATGCAGTACTGGAGACCACACATGCATAAGGGCATAAACATGGTGGAGGTTGTCCAGAGAAGGGCAACAAAGATGGTGCATGGTTTGCACCACAAAACATATGAGGAGAGACTAAGAGACCTCAATATGTACTCACTGGAGGAGAGGAGAGAAGGGGTGACATGATAGAAACTTTTAAATACCTCAGGGCATAAAAATGTGCAGGTGGGAGATCTTTTCCAACATAGAAATGATACCAGAATGCAGGGCGTATGAAATGTGAAGGGGGGATTGACAGGTAATGTGAGGAAGTTATTCAATACAGAGATGGTGGTGGCGCTTGGAATAGTCTGCCACAAGAGGTGGTGAGGGAGAGCACATTGGAGGGGTTTAAACATGCCTGGGATAAGCACAGAGGAACCTTGGGTGGGAATGGAGAGGTGAAAAGCCATTGACCACTTAGGGTGGATGCATACATGTATCGGGCTTATGGGCAGATTGGATGGACCTAGCAGTCCTTATCTGCCAACAGTTTCTATGTTTCTATGTATAGAAGGTTGGTATATACTACTTGAATTCAAAAATGGAAATAAATTAATGGTAGCCAACATTTATATATCACCAACAACAGATATTCGTTATGATAACAAACATATCAAGATAGTTACTGAGTTAGCAAATAGCCCGAATGTAGTGCTTACGGGTGATTTTAACCTACCGGGTATAGACTGTCAAAATTTGACAGCAAACATGCAATCTGAGCATAGATATCTAGATACATTCACATTCTTAACATTGGGTCTGGAGTAAATAGTGTCTGAACCTACTAAGGGCAACAATATTTTGGATCTTGTCCTAACTAACACTCCAATGGAAATAACAAATATGGAAACAGCTGAACCAGTAGATAACAGTGACCATAATACTGTTCTGTTTAATCTTAATAAACAAAAACAAAACACTAGGTATAAGACATACAAATACAATTATAATAAGGATGTTTACATTAAAATTAAAAAGTTCTAAACAACTATGACTGGATAACTCTACCTTCAGAGTTCCCAACAAACGAGTGTTGGGTATTGTTGAA
This sequence comes from Neoceratodus forsteri, assembly GCA_016271365.2. Classification (NCBI taxonomy): domain Eukaryota; kingdom Metazoa; phylum Chordata; order Ceratodontiformes; family Ceratodontidae; genus Neoceratodus; species Neoceratodus forsteri. The sequence goes on along the minus strand of CM028129.1, from coordinate 118,563,926 downwards.
AGATATCATTTATGAACTTGAACAGCTATATATCCCTTTGTAAAAGACAAAGGAAAAGTACCACCTTGGCTAACCCCAAGAATTGTGAGTCAAATAAGAAAAAGGAAAAGGCATTTAAAAAATTAAAGCAATCCTAAACGGAGGCAAATAGGACCAGATATAAGTATGAACTAAAGAAAACAAAATAATCCATTAAAAAAGAAAGGTGTAAAATTGTATTCAAGTTGTGGAATCAAAGGAAATACAAAAGCATTTTATGCATATATCAATTCAAAAAAAGTGATTATACAGTTTCTTCAATCATAAAAAATGGTGAGGAAATTAGTGATGGGGTGAAATAAGTACTAATTTCAATGAAAATTTTGGATGGTGTTCTTAAAAAATATAAAGTTAATATCATTATCTCCCAGACAGATGACTATATTGAAATAACAGATGAGAAATAAGAACTGTAATACTCTCCATCAAGGTAATTCATCTTCAGGTCCTGATAATTTAAATGGTACTTCATTAAACAGACTAGGAACAAACTGTTATGTCCCTTAAGAATCATGTTTAATAAATCATATAGAGAAGGTGTCGTTCCTGAAAATTTGCATAGGGCCATAGTAGTACCAGCACACAAAAAGGGAAGTAGAAATATAACTAATAATCATTGCCCCATTAGCCTTACCTCAACTATCTGTAAAATTGTGGAAAAATTATTAAAACAGAAAATTGATACAGAGATGAATCATAAAGGATAAATTGACAATTCGCAACATGGATTTCAAAAGAGCAGGTCATGCACCACTAATTTGGTTTCATTTTATGAGGGAGTCAATAATAGCTTAGACAAAAACTGCCCAGTGAATAGTATCTACTTGGATCTCCAAAAAGCATTTGACAAAGTATCCCATAACATATTAATTGAAAAAATAATGGAATTAAATTTGAACAGTTATACAGTTAAATGGGTAGAAAGATGGCTAAGCAACAGATTCAAGGTGTAAAATAGTTGATACCATTTCAAACAGCATAGAGGTCACTAGCAAGTTCCCCAAGGTTCTGTTTTGGGACCAACACTTTTCAGTATATTTATATTTATATAAGATCTACATAAGGGTATCAATAATCAAATTAATACATTTGCAGATGACACTAAACTCTCATCTGAAGTAGATACAGAATACAAGATTAACAAATTCAAATAAGATCTAAAGAAAATTGAAGACTGGGCTATTAACAACAAAATGACATTTAACATTGATAAATGTACAGTTATACACTTGGGCCCAGATATTCAAAAGGGTTGCACATGGCGCAACAGTGTTGCGTCATGCACAATCCACTGATGCGCCCCGGCAAGATATTCAAAAGGGAAAAGTGTGCCACACAAATCTCAATGCGCCGAAGTGCATCAGTAATGTCTGCAGACACAAGTGTGGGGGGGGGGCGTGCCCATGCATAACCTGCTGTGCCCAATATTCCGCCTGGGATGTGCAGAGTCATGCATGCGCAACCCCTACCTGCGCCTGCACAAAGTTAAGCCAAAAAAGAAAAGGAACAAGTGATGGCCACTCACAAGTGAGCTGCCGCATTGCAGGGCACAACATGGCGGCTGCCACCTTGTGGGTGGCCACCGGATACCGCACCTGGTCGGCGCCCCATGCCCATCACGGGCATCCATGTAATCCCCTCCTATATCATGGTGGTCCAGTGGATCACTATGTGCCCGATCGCGGAGCATTTGTCTAGAAAGAATAAGCCCCGTCCTATATCCCTGGTGGTCCAGTGGACCGCACTCTGCCCAATCACGGGCATCAGTAATATAACCCCCCCATCCAATATCCCTGGTGGTCCAGTGGACCTCTATGTGCCTGATCGTGGGCATCGGTAATATAACCCCCCGTCCAATATCCCTGGTGAGCCAGTGGACCGATCACTGCCTGATCGTGGGCATCTGTTAATCATAACATACTCCTACTACCCTGGTGGTCTAGTGTACCCCCTCACCACCCGCCTACTGAGCCCCACCGCCCCGCTCCCCCCCGTCAGACGGTGGGTGGCAGCACCACCACCTACCCATGCTGCTTGCAGACTGACAGCTCGGTGGGGCTGCACGCCGTGTTTCTGGCGTGAGCCAATGGGCGTGCAGCCCACACCATACAACACCAGTCCAGATATGTGGAAGATTCATTCACATATCTGAACTAGTATAGCTGTACAGGCTGCATGCCCATTGGCTCATGCTGCGAATCAATGGGCGTGCAGCCTACTGAGCTGTCGGTCAGTGGGCGGCAGGTGGGTGGGTGCTGCTGCCCGCTGGCTGATGGGGGAGGCGGGCGGTGGGCTCAGTGGTGGGTGGGGAGGGGGTACACCAGACCACCAGGGTAGTAGGAGTATGTTATGATTTACAGATGCCTGCAATCGGCACAATCGTCCACTGACCACCAGGGATATTGGACGGGGGTTAGGCCATCGATGCCCACGATCGGGCAGAGGCGTCCACTGGACCATTATTCTTCTAGACAAATGCCCACTGATCAGGCACATAAGCGGTCCACTGGACCACCAGGGATATTGGACGGGGGTTCTTTGAGCGAATGCCCATGATCGGGCTGCAGGGGCGATGGGTCCTAATGGCTGCTGCCTGGCAGGCGCAGGCATAGTCATCAGGGGTAGCACCTGCATGCTAATGGCATGCAAATTGAGCCATAATGAGATGCAAATGGCCCCTGTGTGCCTTGCATAAATTATAGCCCATTTACATGTCCACTGAATATACGCAGGTGCTGTGCATGGGCGCAATGGCACTAGCTAGCGCATCTCCATGCTCACTCTGGCCACTGCGCTGGCACAGTGCCACTGCACCATGCACAGTGGGGGTGGCCAGTGTACGATATTCAAAGCTGCTGTGCCATAGCGCAGCTCCGTTGAATATCGCCCAGGCCACACCCCTGCGCAACAAAGTTGAGCTGCGCCCAGGCTTGCGCCACAGCCTGGTGCAGTTTGAATATCCGGGCCTTGGGGTCTAAAAATCCGAACACCAATTACTTATTAAATGGAAACATCAGTAAAGTAGTAAAGTTTGAAAAAGACTTGGGAGTCATTGCGAATAATCAGTTTACATCAAGCAACCAGTGTAGGGAAGTTGCACAGATGGGAAACCATATTTTAACATCTATAAGGAGATTGTTTATCACTAGAAACGAAAACTGTATTCTTCAACTTTACAAATCATTTATTTAATCATATACAGATTACGCTGTCAGGTTTTGGGCCCTATATCTTAATAAAGACATTAAACTAACAGGGAGTATCCAAAGAAGGACCACAAAAATAATGCCTAGGGTTAAGGAACTATCATACAAGGATAGATTACCTGCTTTAGGTCTACATGACCTTCAGCTTAGGAAGAACCGAGAAGACTTGTTATTATTATTTAATATCTTAAAGGATACAAATTTAATGAATGATTACGACATTAAATATGCTGAAAAGCCTACAAATCTCAGATGTAACAACAAGCAGACTTTCATCCCTAGGGCGTGTACAAGCAAACATGGCCACTACTTTACAGTAAGAGCTGCCAGGCTATGGAATGCTCTGCCCCAATATATTGTGGGAAGCAGATGGGAGATCCAAGATGGCTGGCTAAGTAGTGCAGCTGTGTGCATCGGGCACTCCTAACTCTCCCTCCCGATATGTGAATTTGGGCTTCTAGTGTTAGTCGTGTCTTGGTGTTCCTGTGTATGTTCAGGCTGACTCCTGGTTATGTCCAAATGTTTTATGCAGACTCGGGGAAATTCTGCTACTGATGGAAGATAGCTTCCTCTGGGAAGGTAATGTAATTATTAACACCTGACAACTTGAAGAAAAAACCGGCACTTGACTACAACAAACATAGACCGGGTCAGGTAAAATAAGCCCTGTGAATGCAGAATAGGTATGTTTGTATTTTTCTATTTGAGTGGTTAATACTGATGTAGAAGAAGAGACCTGGTGGGAAGCAACACCGGCCTGTGGAGAAACACCGGATAATCTTTCAAAAGTAGGGAACAAGTTTTGGGCAGGAACCCCCTGTTAATTTTTATTCCCCAGCAGATATCAGCCCAAATTTCTGAACTCACTCACTGCTAAGGACGGCTTTAGAAGTTGAATCTGAGGCCTGTATACAGCAAGAGCCTGTTCAACTGAGAGGTACACTTGGGGCCCAGAGAATGGAGGAAGAGGTAGTCACCAAGGCAGTGGTGGCTTTGCTGGGAGATGGAGTGGAGGTAGCATATCGGAAACTAAAAAGAAAAAGGAGTCATCCAATTGGGGGGGCACTTCAGTTTCTGATAGGAAAGCAGATGTTGACACATCTAGGTCATTATTCCAGCAGTCCATAGTTACTTTTCTACAATCCCCCATTTGTAAAACAAATCTTTTTTCATGTTCTGAATTTTTTCTTTTTTTTTAGTTTTTGTTGACCGGGTAAGTGCACTAGACAAATCCTGCCTATTTTCAGGCACGACCCGGGGGAGGGGGATACAGATGGAACACCAACTGACCTTGAACCAGATTAAGCTGTTGGTGGTATTTTTAGTGAAAGAGGGAAATTTGGCCAGGACACCAGGGACATTCCCCTACTCTTTTCGATAAGTGCCATGGGATCTTTAACATCCACCTGAACTACCACCAATCCAGGCAGATGGGACCTCGGTTTAACGTCTCATCCGAAAGACAGCACCTCAGAAGTGCAGTACCCCTCTCATGCTGCACTACAGTGTCAGTACTGGGATATTAACCCAAGTGCCAGATGTGGGAACTGAACCCACAACCCTCTGATCTCCCAGCCTCAGAGGCGAGTGTGCTACCTACTGAGCCACTGACACTGATTATTGACCACTCTACTAAAAACAAGGTCAGCCAAATTGACAGAAAACCAAGATAAGGGTGGCAGGTGGGCTAAAACAGAAGAGCAAACAGATAAAGGAGACTTGCAGAAGAAAAATCACAACTAGCCAACAAATCAAGCTGATTCCCATTATCCAGTGGAAATGGAAGGTCAGGTTCGTCAAGACAATACTAAGAGCCTGGAAGCCCCTCAGGAGTCTACCCCTAACACCTTGACTACACAGTAGACCTTATTAGAGGAGCTCTGTGCTGGATTTGCAAATATAAATCTTACTATAGCTATCTTAGATCACAACCACCTGTCTGTGTACCTCGTAGCCCCCTGCACTATGAAGGCATGGGGGTCTCTGCACCCCCTGGGGTCTACCGCACTTATTCTCCCATCCACTGATCAAGTAACAGCTGCCCCCCTGTTCTACCTCCTGAACAAGGTCACCAGGCCCTCCGCCTCCCCCCCGTCAGCTCTTCCCCCCCCCACATGCAGGCACTTATTCGGCTTAACATATGACTGAACCTGTGTGCACTTGTCCCAACCCCTTTTGAGGACTATCAACCACCTACCCAAATGTTTCTAAAGTGTACCATCTCCTCCTTGAGTGCCATATTGGTTTAGCCTGCTCACCTGTTATATGTAAATCTTGACTCACTCATTGTTTTGTGTATGCTCTAGCTTATAACTCTCCCAGCTCACCTGTAACACCCCCCAGGTTCGTGACTTGTTACTGGTTGTCATTTTATTCCATCACCTGTTATCCCACTGTATGTAAGACTGATTTGTCACTGTACCTACCTACTTAAGTTTGTAACTCTCCCGGTCGCACCTGAAAATAGGCACTTGGCTGTCTAATGTGACTTACCCGGTCAACAAAAGCAAATAAATAAATAAATTTACAGGCATAGCTGAAAAGCTTAATGTGTTGCTATCACAACTGGAACAGTTTGAGCAAAGGTTGTCTAATGTGGAGGATGCAATACCCAAAATATCTACAGATTTGGGGGCAATAAACAAAGAGCTGGAATTTCTAAAAAATAAAGTCAAGGATTTAGAATCCAGATCATAACGTGTGAACATTAAGATTGGTAACCTACCAGAAGGCGTGGAAGAGGGACACCCATTGATTTACTGTGAGCAGATGTTGACTTCAGTACCCAGTTGGCTTAAGTACCCAGAAGAAAATATTTAATTGGACAGGGCTCGTAGAACCTCTGGCCTTAGAAGAGAAGGATGGTAAACCTAGATTTATGTTTATAAAACTTTGATTTCAGGACAGAGAAAACATCTAAGGCCAGAAGAGAGAAAGGGCTTGTGTATAAAGGGATGAAACTTCAAGTTTTTTGTGACCTGTCACCCCCTCACCCCCATTGTGGTGAAGTGTAAGGCTTTTGATGGTGTGAGGGACCAGCTACGTAAACAAGGTGTCTCATTTGCTCTTTTATATCCTGCAAGATTGCAGATATTTTTGGATGGAAAAACTTTTTTTTTCTACACCACTAGAGGCCACAGATTTTATGCATAATAAAATGCATTCAGAGTACAGCTTCATCAGTTTTTAATCCATAGGTATATAAGTAACTGCAACCAGTCTGAAGCTTTACAATAACATATATTTCGGTGAGGAGGTGGGGCAGTTAGCTCATCAAAGATAAAATGTTAATTGGTTCAGAGTTTAAAGGAATAGCCTTGATATTATGGTATAGTAATAGTAATAGTAATTGTAATAGTAACAGTAGGAGGGAGATAGATGGGATAGGCTCATGTAGTTAACATCTCTGCACACACAGATTAGGCATGTCGTCTTTAAAATTAGATGGGGTTGCACTTCTGAGTTTAGGAGAACATGATAATTGGATTCAAGTAAAGGCCTACAGACATTGGATTATGGGGTTGGGGGAGAGGGTCACTTTCTTTTTATATTTAGTTACCAAAATGAACACTAAATTAGCTTTAAGAAAGGAATGTTTCAATTGGGTTGCTGTCAATAAGATTCAAATTGAAATACCAGAAGGCAAATTTGCCCTGTCGCCTATCTATGGGATAGTAAGTTCTGTTTTGGTTTCACTTTTCAATAATAACAAAAATCATTTAGATTATTGATCTGGAACCTGAATGGAGCCAAAAATCAGGTCAAACTCAGACAAATAGTCAATTATTTAAATAACTAAAAAATTGATTGCGTTTTCTTTAGGAAACCCATTTTAAGAAAAGGGATGTGGTTTATTTTTCCTAATTTTTTCCAGGCAATATTTGTTTCTACAACTTTTGCAGGAGCATGAAAGAGCACAGATATTTTATTAAAAACATTTAAATCCAAAAATTCTTCAATCTGAAGTAGATACTGAGGGGAGATGTGCGAAGATTAAGGTCCTTATTGGTCAATCACAATTTTCTCTGTTAAACATTTACGCCCCCAATGATGAGGACTTAGAATTTTTTACAAAACTATTTCTACAGGCCTCTGCACTGGATGCTTCAGTCATAATTGGGGGTTATTTTAGCATATCTCCCCTCTTTTCTGAATAAAGCTCACTCAGCACCTGAGCATAAAGTAAAAATGGCCGCGCTCATTAATGCTTATGCTCAAGAATTAGCTGTACCCAAGTCTAAAAGAATTCTCCTTTTTCTCTAAGGTATATAATTGTCTGTCAAGAATTGATTTTTTCTGGTCTCTGCCTCTTTGTTACATCAAGCTAAATTTGTTAGGTATAATTCTATTTTAATCTCGGACCATGCTTCTTGTTATATTTGAAATAGACCTCATATATAGACAGAGCCCTCCCCAGATATGGAAGTTTAACAATTTATTAATAGAAGATATTCAGTTCGTTAGCCTCCTAAAAAGAAATTGAAGATTATTTGCACTATAACTCTCCAGATGAAGTCTCTTACCTAAGGGTATATATTATTTCTTATGAAGTTATGGTCAAGAGGAAGTATAGATTATTTTGGAACAACATGAGCAGGAGCTAAGTTTGTTAGAAGAGACATATGCTGAATCAGGAAGCAAGGAAGATAAAATCAGAATGATATTTCTTAAAGAAAAAATAGAAAGGATGTCCCAGATTAAAGCAGAGAAACAAATGTATAATTCGAGGGCTAAATATAATTTTTTTGCAGATTCGTCCTCAAGATTGTTAGCCTATCAACTGAGAGCACAGGATAGCCAGAATAGGATCGACTGTGTAACCACAATAGACAATAGGAAAGTGTGGGACCCAAACCAGATTAATATTGAGTTTATGAACTACTATAAATCTTTATATCAGGAGGCTCTCATAACTGATGCTGAGATTCGGGATTATATTAAGAAATCTGATTTACCCACAATCACACCCGTGGATAGGACTAACCTTAATGCGGTAATAATGATGAAGGAGATAGATGATGTAATTTTAAATATACCAATAATAAATCACCGGGACCAGATGGGTTCACTGTTGAATTCTATAAAGCATTCAGGGAAGTGCTGACTCCTTCTTTGGGCAGGGTGCTTAACAGTCTTCAATCTTTTGAAGACTTTCCATCCTTCTTTACTGAGGCTTCTATAATACTACTTTTGAAAAAAAATAAATAAACTTCCTGATCTCTGTGGCTCCTATAGGCCCATATCGTTACTGAATAACGACTATAGCATTTTTGCAAAAGTTTTAACTAATAGGGTTGTCGGTATATTACTCAAGATTGCATACCCAGACCGGTGTGGTTTTATACTGGGTAGGAAACTGAGCCATGGTGGTAGGAGAGCATTAAATCTGATAGATCCCTCCTTGAATTTAAATTTAGCACTGCTTCCCCTCGATGCCAAAAAAGCCTTTGATAGAGTGAGATGGTCATTTTTGTCTCTTCTGTTGGAGGCTTTTGGCATCGAGGGAAAATTTCTGGATTAAATAAGAATAATTTATTCCTCACCTAAGGCCTCATTAAAGATAAACCATAACTCCTCTCCATATTTTATTCTTCAACGAGGGACCAGGTAGGGATACCCTCTGTCTCCCCTGCTCTTTGCTCTTTTTTATGGAGCCTCTAGCTAACGTAATTAGGAATAACACTGGGATTAAAGGGATCAATATGGGGGACACATGAATAAGATATAGCTTTATGCTGACAATATTTTTCTTTTTTTGAGTGACCCCGTGCAGGATTATGAGACAGTACTTCAAATATTTGCAAATTTTAGCAGATTCTCAGGGTATAAAATCAATTGGGCTAAAATAGAAGCAATAACAACTATAAAAAAAGATGATTTTCCTCAAAATCACCCCTTACAGAAGTTTCTTAAACCACATATGAAATATCTGGAGGTTGTTATTTCCCCTGATAAAGATTCATTATATATTTTAAATTTCTTGCCTGTTCTTAAAAAAATAGAACAGGATTTTATCTGATGGCAGACACTCCCCGGGTCTCATTAGGTTGGATCAATGTTATTAAGATGGAGATTCTACCAAGGCTGCTCTTTTGTTCCAAACATTATCAATTACAATTCCCAAATCAATTTTGTCTCCTTAAACAGGGCTATTGGTAATTTCTTTTGGAAACAGAAGACTACAAGAATAGCTTATAAAATTACGGTTACCCAAAGAAAGGGGGATATGGCATTGCCCAATTTTGAATATTATTATTTAGCAGCACAACTAGAATGTCTGGGGCACTGGTTTCATGAAAATCAAGAGTTACCAGCATGCTTCCATATAGAGGCAGCGAGATCTCTATTTCTAGGTGTAATTCACTGTCTTGGTGTAAATATATGTGATATTAAATCGGGTTACTACTCTAATGTTTTACATTCAACTAAGGTGACAAATCAAGCTTGGCATACAGTTAAGAAGTTACTGGGGTAGGGCAGAATGTTGGCATTTTGTACCCCTATTATTAACAATATACACTTTACTCCATCTCTGGGGGAAGGGTTGAGTCAACAGGAGCTAGTGAATAAAGAAATTTATACACTGAATGATTTTTTTGATTTATGATATAATTGCCCCTTTGAAGAATTAAAAAGGAGAATTGGGCTATCTACAAGTGCTTATTTTCCCAATCTACAGGTTAAAAACTTTATTTTTTCGGAAAAAACAGGAATTCCCTGCACTTGAAAAAGGGAATGGTAGAGCGTTTTTTTTGAAAGTCATGAATCTCTGAAGCATCTAATAGGAGATGTGTATAGCTTGATTAACGAAATGTGCCAGCTACATCTTTGCATAAGCTTAAGCAGACCTGGGAAAAAGAAAGAGCCCACCCCATTAAGGATTTACTGTGGGACTTCTTAATCAATTTTTAACAATCCCCTATTAAGAGTAATACACTTAAATAAATATATATAAACATAATTCACAGAACATATTTAACCCTGGCAAAATTACATAAAATTGATAATAGCATTCCTGAAGTGTGCCAAAGATGCGGAGAGAAGAGATGGACACTGGACCACGTGTTAGTTTCCTGTAAGAATCTCAAATTATTCTCGAGAAAGATATTTACCTTTTTGGCAGACTCATTGGGTGGGATTTTCCATTTGTTCCTGGTATTGCTTTATTTGAACACAGGTATTCAGATATGGAACTTGGCTATTTGTCTGGGTTGATTTTTTAGGTCTGTTTGTTTCAAAAAAAATTATATTAATTCATTGGAAGAATGAGACCCCTTCGATTTTTACAGAATGGATTCAGAGTACGTTAGATCTTCATAGAGTTGAGGGCGTGTACTACAAACTTGAAAATCAAATAAATATGTTTCACCAAATTTGGCTTCCATTCATGTGGTCCAAGGGTCTATAATATAGGGAGGTTTAGGCGGCAGGGCAGGTGTTTCATTATGATGGGAAAAAAAAGGGTGATGTTTGTGACTATGATGAACATATCAACCCATATGTTCTGACTCAGACACGGAAAGAAAGAAAAAAATGTACATATACTGCACATATTGTGTAAAGCGATACACCTCAGAATATCAAAACTGAACTGCACAAGTTCCTTCTGGGAACAGATAATTGAATACACCCCACAGGTGTGGTAGGGTGATCTCAATGGGTCTAGACCTACTTTCACTCTTAAAATACCAAGTAATACTGAGTAACAACATTCCAGCTGATCGGAAATCCTCATGGCACCTGGTGTTTTAACCCTTGCTGTTGCGCGCAAAGAAATCTGTTCGAGTTCCGAACTGAAACCACTGGTGCGTTCACTGCTGCCGCAGAACACTATGAGGAAAAAAAAAAAAACTCAAACTACACTTTATAAAACAATGGATGGGCAACCTTACACCCAACCAGCCTGTGCTGCCGCCTCAGGGTTCTGATTAAATTAGATCTCTTGAGCTTTGCTCTCGAGGCCTGCTGTAATCCGAACCCCTCTGTGGCACCACGGGCTGGTTGTGCAGGGTTGCCAATCCAGTATTTACTATATATTTGGGGGTATATAGAGCACTCAGAGTGACCATACTAGAGAGGCGGTTTGCAGGGAAAGCAGTATCAGGCATCTGTAATCCATAATAGGATACCAGGAGAGAAGAACTATTCAAATTGCAAACTGCCTCTTCAGTATTCTCTCCTCAAGTGTTCTCAATGGGCATTGCATTGAAGTTCTGACATACTGACTGGTTGAGACATAGACTACAATATACCAAGGAGTCTCCCAAGAGGACAAAACACTTGCCTGCATTGGTGGTAGGGGCAAAATCAATGGTGGGCTTCAAGCACACATGGGATGGGCACAAGGGAATCTTTGTGGGAAGCAAGGGGAAAGATCAAGTCGGGTTTGCGGTGGCAGTATAGGCAGAAAAAAAATAGGCAGACTGGGTGGGCCAAGCATTCCTTATCTGCCATTAAATCCTGTGTTTCTATGTCTGTACTTTGTCATTCTCAGCCTGTACTGGATCAGATGTATAAAGCCTGTTTAAAAGGAAGCGATCTTGATATTCAGAGCTGGCTGATAGTGCTGCACAGCCCGTACCACTGTGCTGAAAGTAGTGCATGGTTGGCTCTGAGCTATATTCAGCCAAGTAGCATGTCCTAATGGAGCATACTGACTGAATATTGGGTCATACCAGTGCAGGGCTAAGTGAATATGGGCTGTGCCAACACAGCCTAAGGCTGCGTATGGCACACAAGTGATAACATGCCCAAATGGGGGTAGAGCTAGAACTTCTGTGGGCCATATTCAGCCCTAGCATGCAAATGAGCCCACTGGGTATGTACTGTCCTAAGGGGCCATTTGCATGATCATTATTGGCTCATTTGCATGCATGCAGCAGACCCCTAGCACCATTGTAGGATGGGGACGTACCGATGCCCAAGGAATTCCTGGTGTCTAGTGGACTCCCCTCAATCTCCCTATAGAAAAGACACACCCATAGTGTCTAGTGAACCCCCTCCCCCAATCACCCTACTGAACAGACACATTTCTGGTGTCTAGGGGTACACTCCCAGAAAACCCTACCAAAAAGACATGTCCCTGGTGTCTAGTGGCCCCCCATGGCACTACTGAAAAGACACCTGCCTGTTGTCTAGTGGCCCCCTCCTCCAATCACTCTACTGAACAGACACATTCCTGGTGTCTAATGGACCCCCCTCCCCAATCATCCCACTGAACAGGCACATCCATGCTGTCAAATGAACTCTTCTCCCCAATTGCCCCACTGATCAGACACACCCATGGTGTATAGTGGACCCCTTCCCCCAATCACGCAGGATAGAGTCATAACAGGTATTCTTGTGGAACTTCTGGTGATGTTATGGAACTTATGGCTGCCTAGCTTTACTTGCTCCCACACCTAAGGATAATGAAAACCCTCAAAAACTGCAAAATTCCAAAAATCTATAGCAGAATATCAAGAGGGGCTAAGGGGAAAGCCGGAGGCACAAAATCCAGTCAATGAGGCAGATCCAAAATGAAGGATGTCTGCGAATCACATAAGGATGCTTCAGATCGCAGCAGATCTCCCTCATTTGTTAGCTCATACACTGCAGATTATGATATGGGGGGAGAAAACGAGCAGCTAACTAGGTCCCGATTTCATACCCTCTTAAATGAGATCAAAACCTCACGATCTGAAAATAAAAGGGAATTCCGAGAAATTCAACACCAACTTGTGAAAATGGACACCCAACTTGAACAACTGGAGGAACGGGTTTCCAATGTAGAGGATGGAGCCCACAAACTTGTAGGCCTGGTAGAAACCTTGCTACGACAAACAACTGACCTGCAAGAAAAATGTCTCGATCTGGAAGGAAGGTCGAGACATGAAAACCTACAGCTGTATGGACTGCCTGAGGGCTCAGAAACAATGCCCATGCACTCTTTCCTGGAGAACCTACTATGCAACACACTGTATCTACCTACCACATACCAGTTCTCTATTGAATGGGCTCATCGCTCTCTAGTACCCAAGCCCCAGGATGCCCGGGCCCACCCTTGCTCTATAGTATTTAAACTCAGTTCTTATAAGACTAAGGAAGACTTGCTCTGAAGGGTTTGGGCTAAAAAGGACTTTACTTATGTGACGGCCAGATTAAGCCTAGAGCATGACTATCCTCCTTAAGTGCAGCAACAACTGTTGGAATACGCTCCTCTACTCCATCTTCTCAGACAGAAAGGTATTAGATTCCAGACCCCCTTTCTGGCAAGGCTATGAGTCTTCTGGGAGGAGGGGGTCAAAACCTATGACTCCTATCAGGCTGCCATCTCAGTGTTTAAAGTAAAGAGCTTCCCAGTTCCGAGCATTGAAGATCAAAGGAACCGTTACCCTGAGGAACCAAAGTTGGGCACAGGTGTTCCACGAGAAGCGTACGAAGGTGGCACACTTTTTACATTGGAGGCCTACACCCCTTCACAGGATCTGCTGAGCGCGCGCTGCGGGATCAATGCTCCACCCAAACGCTGAAGTCTGCAAATGCAGCCTCTCTTGTTGAACTGGCTGGCGGAGCTATGCAGCTATGGGTGAGCATTTTCTCAAAACCCAGCAAGATCATGTTTTAGCATTTGACATTTGATCAAGCAGGTACTTAGGCTGCATTCATGATGAAAAAAGTGGGTCAATTACGGGGACCATTTCACAGGAACTCTTTTATGGTGTCTGTTGTAGTGTCTGGTTCTTACATTGTTTTGTTCTAAGGGACACCACAGCAGGGCATTGAAGGGGCATCTGAACATAATTTTTCTGACTAGACACAGACTCTGCCAGAGTCCTCACAGTAGATGGAAAAAGCCCACACTTAATTAAACTTGACTGTGCCCTGGTATATTTTGACCTTATCCTTGAAACTCACTGAAGCTTACTAATCTGTCACTGGTGTTATTTGTTCTGTTAATATATTGATCTGCATATTATAAGGGGGGTTTCATACCCTAGCTGCATTATCCACATGGGTTAGGGTCATGGAGTTTAGAAATTATAACTCAAATAGAGAACAATCCTATCATATGGCCCCCATGAGGACAGCCGCCAAATATGGATCTGGCCTCACTGTTTAGGCATTTTGTTCCTACTTATGAACTGCGCCCTTGATTTCCCCGGAACATGAACGATAACAGAAACAGTATTCCTTGGGTCTGGGAAGCTTCTGGTCAGTGACCTTTTTGTTTCTGTGACAACCTAGTGCTGTATTGCATGCTAATTTAAGGAGCTGTAGTCACATCTGGCTCAGAGAGGCCTCTCCCTAGTCGGGAGAACATACACCCTCCTTCCTTCTACCCTAAAGATTCTTTGGGGTAGTATAGAATCAGAGTTTCTCTGGATCTCCTACCTTGGAAGCATGAGTTAGTTCTTTGTTTCTTACTGCCATGTTGGCAATGTTTCAGTTAATGCTTATTGCCAAATGAAGTGTTATGGGTGTGGACCAAACTTGGGGAGACGTTATTGGTTCTTTACATTTATACAAGCTGGAGTGGTTGTGGGGTATCTTAAGTGAAACTTGATGAGTTAGCAAGACAACTGCAGGGTACAACATCTGTTCTTACAATGTTAATGGTCTCACAAGCCCCATTAAATGTAGTAAAGTGCTTGCACAACTAGAGAAAGTTAGGTGTAGATATCTCCTTATTGCAGGAGATGCATTTTTCAACACAGGAGCACCAAAGCTGAGAAAGTTTGGATTTTCACATGTAGTCACGGCCTTGTATAAATGGGTCGGTGGTGAGGTGTGGCAGTCCTGATTCTCTCTAGGTTACCTTTGAATTCCTAGACAGGATAGTGCATAAGGAGGGTTGTTATGCCATGGTTAAGGGGAGACTGGATGGACACCTGATAACACCAGCCTCAGTCTACTTTCTACCACTCCCCTAGTCCTCATACCACAACTTTTTTTTGACACTGGTCTGATGGAGTGAGGGACAGACTATCTGTGAGGGAGATCTAAACCTTGTTTTTCATCTGAAATTAGATTCAACTACCTAGATTCCTAGGAGGGACCAGAAAGTTACCTGACAGGTCACCAAATTATTGAAGGAATTGGGATATTTGGACACTTGGCGCTCCATAAATGGATCAGTAAGACACTATAGCTATTACTCACCCATATACTCTGTTTATTCCAGATTAGACTATTTTTTGTCCCCACATGAGTCACTGATGGGGTTCTCAGTATCTGGATGGGAGACATAATAATCTTGGACCATGCTCCAATATTCTTAAAGATCAGGGTTGGAACCTCTCAGAGACCCACTTTTGGATGTTGAACAACTCCCTGTTGCATGACCCTGAGGTTGTGCAACAAGTAAGCTTTACTAAAATTTCACTATCTGCAAATGACACCCTGGAGGTCTTCTCATCCACAGTATGGGATATCCTCAAGGCCCTTCTGAGGGGTAAATTTATAGAAACGTCTTTTAGAAGGAAGAAACAGAGGGATGCACAAAAAGAAGCCCTTACAACACAAGTTAGAAAACTGGAAGACCATCAGAAAAAGAAAATAAAGGGAGCATGAAAGAGCTTATTAGATTGAAAAAACAATTAAATGAGATACTAGACTATAATGAAGAGCAGAAACTCATGTACCTAGGGCAATGGTATTATGATGGAGTCCAAGGGCGCTGCGTATCTTAGCAGGGCATTTACATACCCAATGTGCAAAGGCCACAATAACAATCATCAGGGAGCCTCGAGCTACCCAACCTCTTAGATCAGTAGATGACATCTCCCTGGCATTTCAAAATTACTATGCTAACCTATATGCATCTGCCCCCTCCGCTCCAGAAGCGGACCTAGATCAATTCTTCCAAACATTGCAACTCCCAACTTTGGCAGACCATCATAGGAAAAGCCTTTATCTGATCCATATCTCAGGAAGAAATCTTCTGACAGATTGGGAGACTCAAGGCGGGAAAGTGTCCGGGCTCGGACAGCCTTACAACAGAATTCCACAAAACATTCAAAGCTGAGGTAACCCCTGTTTTATGAACCCTTTTTGCATTTATCCTGAGCACTCAGGGTACTGTCCCCCCCCCCTCCCGGACCCAACTATTTCAGTTATACCAAAGCCAGGCAAGGACCCAACATCCTGTGCTTCCTAAAGACCGATCTCTATTTTAAACATAGACAATAAACTTTTAATGTCCATCTTTGCTACTCAGCTACAGCAGATGATTCCAGAATTAATCCATTTAGACCAAGCTGGCTTCATGCCAGGAAGGCAAGCGCAGGATAACATCAGATGAATGGTTTACCTAATAGGACACCTTCAAAAGCAGAAAACCCTAGCTCTTCTGCTCAGTTTAGACACTAAGAAGGCTTTCAATAGAGTTTCATGGGTCTTCCTTTGGAAGGTCCTTGTCCGCTTTGGTTTTCCAGCCACATTTGTTTCCTTTCTCTTTAAATTATATGACAAGCCCCAGGGCTACATGTGAGCAAATGGTCACATATCTGACAGTTTCCTGCTGCAAAGGGATACCCGGCAGGGCTTCCCACTCTCACCTTTGCCTTTTGCACTATATATAAAGCCTCTGGCCCAGAGCATCCATCAGCATCCTGACATTCAGAGCATCGATTTTAATAATACTGAACATAGTGTCAGTGGCTCAGCAGGTAGCACACTCATCTCTGAGGCTGGGAGATCAGAAGGCTCTGGGTTCTATCCCCACACCAGGCACTTGGGTTAAATCCCAATACTGTCACTGTAGTGCAGCATGAGGGGGGTGCTGCACTCCTGAGGTGTCACCTTCCGGATGAGACATTAAACCGAGGTCCCATCTGCCGGTTCAGGTGGATGTTAAAGATACCATGGCATATCTCGAAAAGAGTAGGGGAATTTTTATTAATGAAAAATGGGCTACATTACAAATCAAACTAAAATAAACCATTCAGTTATATTCCATACAAAGAAAATTAGAACAAATCTTATAAATCAAAATAATATTGAGACCTTGCAACTCTATAGAATGTTTAACCTTTACATACTTATAACCTTGCAGAGCAATGTGCCCATAGAGTATTGTGTTTAGCAATATCACAACACTTTTTATCTTTCTCAGCTATAACTTGAATTGACATATCAATATTTTTGCACATTTCACTATATGAGATCATTCTCTGTCGTCTAATCCAACAGCATCTAGCTTGCCAGATGTAGTATCTTATTATAGCAAATATTAAATAGGATTTCTCTATGATATTTTCCCCACCTTCCCTTTATAATACAATGGAACAAAGTCTCATATGTAAGGGAATTAAACAGTTTTTCATTCCAGTAAGTAGCTAAAAATTACCAGAACCCTTGTACTTGACTACATTCCAGAAATAAATGCTGCTGGGTCTCAATCAGTTGACTACATGAGTCTCTGGGGCAATTCCTGTCAGACAGTTGTTTGTGTTTTAGTGTTTCCCTTCACCCTTAATCTGCCATAGTTGCCTAGTCATACTACGTCCCAGACAAATATTGGTAGTCTGAGATTTGTCAACTGTTTTATACCAAGCCAACTGACTAGGGTACACAGGAAACACCAGATCTTCTGGGGCATCCTTTCCTACCAGCTTATTATAAATTGTTTTCCTATCAAGTGTCTGAATATGAATAATTGTAACCTTTCCTGTATCACCTTCTTTGCACTTTCTTTAGCGTAACTAGGGAGTTTAAAACTGCAGTCAGTGCTCTTGGCTATTATTTCTCCAAAATTGCAAATAAGTTCAGTCATTCTAAAACAAAGGTTTCCAAATGTTGTTCCCTGTCTTTAAAGCCATCCCTAAATTATACTCAAGAAAAATACTGTAATAAAAGGCAAGTGGATCTATCATAGCCACACCTCCCTCATTAATATTACAATAAGTGATGTGTCTTCTTATTAGGTTTAACCTGTTCACCCAGAATGCTTGGAAAAAAAAACATTATATAATGTTGTGATCAGAACTTGTGGAGGTGGAAAAACATAACAGATATAAAGGAATATCGGTATCAGTATGGTTTTATTAAAAACTATTTTCTTCTTAGCTAACTGCAATCCTTTCAAAGAGCTGACTAATCCAGTAGCTCTTTGCAAAGATGTTTCCCAATTAATCTTGGCAGCATTGTCTACCCTAAATTCAACACCTAAAATAATAATACTCCCTGTCTCCACCTGAATTCCTGCAAACTGCTGAGCATCTGGCAACGGGGTTAACCCCAGAGGTACTCTTTTACTTTTACTATAATTAATTTTGGATCCTGATATACCTGAATAAAATTCTAAACAGTCTTGCACTGCTTGTTTATTTGTAGAAGGAGCTAAAATGATTGTGATATCATCAGTGTAAGCCATTATAGAAACCTCCTCCTGTCCTTCTGCTGATAAAATCCCATGAATGTTCACATTGCTTAACATACTCCTAATTAAAATATCTATACAAAGGCGTATAGTAGAGGTTAAGGAACATCCTTGTCTCACCCTCCTCTTAACCATTATCTGCTTTCCCAACCATCCAGTTACATTTGGAATTAGGACTGCCTTACTGTTCAGACATTTAACCACCCATTAAATACTGGAGGAATATAATAAGCTTGCACAACATTAAATAAGAAGCTGTGAGCCACCCTATCAAATGCCTTCTCCTGCTCTACACTAATAACCCGACCCTGTGCTTTCCCATCCAAACCTTTCTGAAAGATTTCTCTTAATAATATAAGGTTGTCATGTTGAAATCTCCCTGAAACTGCACAGGTTTGCTGACTACTTATTAGATGAGAAGCCACTACAGAAAGTCTCCCAAGAAGAATTTTGCTAAGAATCTTAAAGTCAGTATTCAGTAATGATAGTGGCCTCCAGTTAGCTAAATCTGCTCTGTTATCTTTTTTATATATAAGAGTATTGATAAGGCCTGGTACGTAGTGTGTGAAAATTTACCTACCTGTAACATATGGTTATATAATATTTCCAAAACTAGGATTAATTCATCTTGAAAAGTTTTAAAAAATTCTACCCGAGCCCATCAATTCAAGGGGCTGCGTCATTTTTAAGAGATCTTATAGCCAGAAGGATTTCCTCCTTCGAGGTGTCCCTACCCATGTTTTTTGCCTCTCCTGGATCTATCTGAGGTAGAGCCAGGGATTCTAACACCTCATAAGGCTGAGTCACTTCAGGAATAATCCCAAAAATCCCTTCACTGTATTCCTCAACTGATTGCAATATGTCCCGGGGAGAGGTTACAACCTGGTTATTCATATTTGGTACCTCCATAATGACTCTCTGCTCCACTCTTTGGTTGCAGTCCTTGAATGGGTCCACTGACCATTTAGTAGCTTGTACATAAATCGTCTTTCCTGCTCCAAAGAGTTTGCTCTACTATACTGCAGTTCTGTCATTTGTTTCTTAATGTAATTAATTTGTACCCCATAATCTTTAGTAACCTCCATCTGGGAAATGAATCTTTGTAGCTGCATTCTTAAGTTTAAATATTTTAAGTAATCTGAGGTGGAAGACTCATAAGCAATATTCTGAAACAAATGTTTCCTGGATTGCTTTGAGTCATCCCACCATGCCTCCACATTCTCATATAAGCTAACAACCAACAATCTTGCTTGCCAGTTTTGTCTCCAGGCCTTCAGTGTGGCACTCTGGGAGAGTAAAGTGGCATTCAACCTTCATGTGCTTTTTTCACTTGTGGGAACTTGTTCCCAGGAGAATTTAGTTAAAACTGATCTGTGGTCCAAAAACTCCCATGCCTCTACTTTGCTTTCCAAAACTCTGGGGTGTTTAGAAAGACATATAAAATCAATTCTAGTGGATAAACTACCCCTAAAATATGTGTTGCCCCCTGTTGGGAAAAGCTACCTAAAAGAATCCTTAAGTCCTGCTATGGTTGTAATGTTTTTTAGTGTAGAAGAGTCACAAAACATTTTAGAAATCTGTAAACCCCTATCTGTCTGACGTGCTCCACAATTAAAATCTCCAACCCATATCACCATACAAGAAGTGTGCAAATAAGGCTGTATGTCTCTGATTATACAATGGAGTATGAAAATTCTGTAGCCTCATTGGTCAAAACACATCACATGACTATGGTATATCCTGTAATAACCAACGGCTGAGAAATGGCATTTATAAAAAACATACTTAAACACATTTAAAATTTATTTTACACATGGGTCCATTGTATAATACATAATAAGGCACTCCTGGGTGTAGGTTATTAGAGGATTTACCCACTTCTAGAATGGGTTAAGTCACTTAGCTGCGACTTGTGACACATCACATAAGGTGTGGGTAAATCTAACAACTAACCCCCAATCACTTATTGCTTAAATAATGAAAGCTCTTGATGCCTTAGACTGTGCGCATAGACTGTGATTATCTGAATCGTTCTTGGTTACAATTAATATCTAGCATTAGTGCATGCCCTGAGGAGATATCTACTAATCTGGATACCTTGAGCTGGGGATTTGAGAATAAAATACTAACACCATCACAAGGGTCCAGTCCTACTGACCAAAAGGAAGGCCCCTTCTTCCAAAGTGAAGCAGCCTGTTTTAGTTCTACATTCGTTTTTAACCAGGTATCCTGTAAACAAATAATATCCCCTCTAGCCCTTTCCAAAGACTACATGACTGCTAATTTCTTCCTCTGAGTTTTAACACTATTAACATTTAAGGAAAAAATTGATAAGGTAGTCATAATAAGTGAGGGAGAAAAAAAGAAGCTCATTTACTGAAATCCTATACTCAGAGGGTTTGTGAAAGCTTTCTGTGTCTAGTTCGTTTAGCTATGGAGTCAGAACCTCCATCCTCTGGGTCTGAAGTGATTTCAGAAGTGGAGGAAGCAATGGACGAGGATCCTGAGTCCTAGACATCCGAATCCCTGACAGCCCCTCTTGTGGGAGGACAGAAAATTTTTTTCCTGTCTTCCAACACAACTTTGCACCCTTTCTTTTTTTCTGTTCTGTTATTCCCTCTCTCTGAAGTAGAGGTAGACATTCTATCCTGCCTAGCTCGATTTTTGGTGCTGACAATGGTAAAAGGGGAGGTAGTTTGGGGAGGGGGAGGTTGGGGGAATAACATCAGTTTCTTCAATGCCAGACTTATGAACTTGGATTTCTTTTTCCTGAAAATCTGTGCTACCCTCCAGAGCACCTTGTTGTTCTGAACTATCCATGTGAACTTCTGTTGTCTCTATTTCTGGGGGAGAGGGGGGGTTCAGGGGCAGTTACACTGATCACTGGATCTTCAGTTTCTCTAGGGGGTCTGTTCTGCTTGTTCTGCACTTTTTCTGGTCTGAAGTGCTTGAGCTTTATCTATGAGACTTATGTGAGAGGGACAGTCCTCCCGATTATGGGCGGCCCAAGGACATTTTCCATAAGCATGGCCTGTTTTCTCACATAAATTGCACTTAAACAGGTTCAGGCAATTAGATGACACATGTCCATAATCAGAACAATGACTACACTTGGGAGTATCAAATGCTGAACTTAAATGGGTATAGCTTCCACATGTAAAACAGGCATTGGGTTGACCTGCATAAAACAATGTGCCCCTGTCCATGCCTAGAAAAAAACTGTTTGGTATGAAACCCCCCAACAAATGGGGGTTCCCAAAAAGTCTTCCTTGAGCTTGCCTAAATGCTAACTGCCAGGCTGGTGTCCTGCATATTAGCAGTTTAAATGTGATTACCAGAGCCTGTCTAGCCTCTGTGTACTGTCTTTTTAAGAGCTGCCTAATTGCAGCTTAAGTAATCTGAGAGAGAGCTCTGTTGAAAGATGTAACTATTTACTGAAAATCATTTAGAGCGATAATGATAATGTAGTTTGTCTAACCTGCTTTCTTTGTAGCAAGGACTTTGTTTGTTTCCACTATCTTGGTCCTGGACTGCCAATTGGACCAAAGAGTACTGGTGGGACCTAAAATGTAGCGGACTACAGGAACATTTTGGAGAGGTTTGAGAAGAGCTGTAACTGATTGAAAAGAGCAGAAAGGAAGTATCTGAATCGGGAGGACTGTCCCTCTCACATAAGTCTCATAGATAAAGCTCAAGCACTTCAGACCAGAAAAATGCAGAACAAGCAGAACAGACCCCTAGAGAAACTGAAGATCCAGTGATCAGTGTAACTGCCCTGAACCCCCTCTCCCCAGAGAATTCAAAATCTGTAGGAACTTTAGCTTGTAGTTTTTTGTGCCTTTTTGCAACTGAAGGGGCTCTTGCTTTGACTGACAGCCAAATCAGTCAACCAAATCTTTTGGATCTTGGGGAAGTCCCGGGCTGCTTGCAGTTTTCAGTTAGTTCTGAGCTGGGAAGTGAAATAAGAGGAGCTGAAGTGATTTTGGGCAGCAATCCTGAGTGGATTAGCATGGGGAAACTGTGAAAAGGCTAAGTGTTTGGCCTGCATGTTGGTGTGCTGCTCCTGAGAGGGAAAGAAGAGAATTATTTTGGACTAAATACAAGTTTGTGTGACTAAAGTAAGCTACTGAAGTGGGCCAGACTCAACCTGAAGAAGACCGAAGATTTTGCTGAATGCGATCGACCTGTCAGGAGTTCCAGCTACCCCTAAGCTCCCGGTGTGTGCAGAGACTTTATGATTGTGGACTGGGAATGCTTTGCCTGGTACAGTAGAATTCTTTCATGTAAATGTGCTATGAGCTGCTAGTGGGTCGGAGTTGAGTCCCCCACTGTGTGAACTGTGTTCTGCTTGCTGGAAGCTGTATCCAGCCCAAAACGGACTGCATCCGAATTTGTCTCCATGTGGTCTGGACCTTGCCAGACTGGCCCAGCCAGACTACCCACTGCACAGAGAGTCGAGGACGAGAGACCTGCCTGGGGATCAGCCCCTACTCCACGCTTGAAGAGGAATGACACCTCTGTGGCTCATGTGGGCCCTGCTTCTCCTGGCATTCCAGATCAACCATCTGCAGTCTCGATTTTCATCCAGCCTGTGTCTAGTCTTGGGTATCGTGAGGTAAATACCAGGGTAGTTCCCTGCAACAACAGCTTAATCTGAGTGTGTCATCTGATTGTCTTGTTGTTTCATTCCTTCTGAACTGAGCCCTCTGGCTCCGGATTACAAATATTGTGTACTGTGCATGTTGTGTTTTCCATCACAGCCCCAACCAGCTGCAACCCCGGGCATCGGTCCTGGCTAGCCCATCTCTTCTCCACCTGGGTACCCAGAGGTGGACTGTGTGGGGGGACTCAAAGTGCATGCATAACTGCTTAACTGATATAACCTTTAAGCTAATTAACCTGATTTTGCCCCTCCCTTGTTCAAGTCCCCTGAATAAATCAGATCTAACTTTTTCTGCATGTAATCTGAGTGTGATTCCAGTCTGTGCTCAAAGTACTGTACTGTTGCTATTTGCTGTGCATAACCTTGTTTTACAGGGGGTCCCCAGGGTTGAGCCAGAGGAACCAGCCCTGGTGGTAAGTGCAAACAGTGTGGGTACTTGTGTGGTGTACCAGGGGTATTGTGAAAGTGATTATTGTACAGTGTTCAGGCCACTAGAGGGGAAAGAGGGGTTACAGTGTCCGGGGGGCTGTGCCCAGGTTAGCTTGACCACTACCAACCCTCACCTCCGGGTGGAGGAACCCGTTTCAGAACTCAGGGCCCTTAACTTGCTACTAGCAAGAAGGCAGAGGTAGTAGCCCTTGGGATAGCGCCACATAGGGGTTACAGGTAAATGAATAGGACCCGTTTTAGTATTATACAGTTTTACCGTAATCCTCCACCCCATTCCATATTTGTTCACTATCAAGTATAGGAACTGATCTTTCAAGTATTTCACATCTCTGTCGAAGCTGAAGAGAATATCTTCGACATCGACACCTTCATTCTGAAAGAGAATTATAATGAAATTGACAAGAGGTTTTGTTAATGGAACTGCAAAAATGGCACCCATAAAGGAGAGTTCTTAAGGTTGTTGTATTGTGTTCAAAATCTGTCTAGCCCTGAAACCGCCTTAAAACTAATATCAAAATCTAAATTTCCAATATGTATGAGAGCAAATATTTCTGTGGAAAAAAATGTCATTGAATTTTTAAGCATGTTTCTGGCTACATAAAGTCTATCTGGTGGATGTTCAAGGCCTCCTTTGTAGATCAGGCACACTGCATTGTGCCTTGGTGCTGGTTCTCCTTTATTTTGAAATAAATCATAAAGATGAAACATAGGTTCCAGCCAAGCTCTCTTATTAGGGTCTTTTAACGTGTCTAGGGATGGGCCCATTCGCTGCGGCAATGACATGGAGGTAGATGGCCTACTATCTGGCCTAACACTCTGTTGTTCAGGATTTGCATGCAAGTTCCTATTTAGATATGCAGAGATATTGTCATTATCTCCTTGTGATGAATTCAGTATTTTATTTTGGCTTATAGGGGGTTCTGTTTGGGAGCCATTGTGTTCCAGACTCCCACTCTGAACATCCATCTGGTATTTTTGCACTGTAAAGTCAGTAGGGACCGGGACCCAAATTCCATCTGGGTTTTGTCTCCATCCTGCTGCTTTGAGAGCACCCTCAGGGAATCAACTATCATCCCTTATCTCTGTATCAAGGACCATTACACCAGATACAGCTTGCTCTATTAGTGAATGATCAGAATTCGTAAATTCAGCGGGCTACTCCAGTGTTTTACTACCATTCTAAACATCACTGCAGTTAATTGTCAAATCATGTTTTTTTGTGCAATGTTCCACTTGTAAATGAGGGACGCTTTAGGCCAAGCCATTTTTTGCTTGATTTGCCATTCTGGCGTTCTCCATGCGTTTTCACACTTGCGTATCTGAATTCTATATGACTGCACTAATCTTTTTGAGTGTCCCTCTGGGTTTTCTGCTTGTTCCATGTTTGCTTGATGGGAGTCAGTCTGTTTTTGACAGCAGGAATTGTCCCTGCTTGTATATCTTCTTCAGCATTTAGGGGTCAGTCTCAACTGCCTGTTCCAAAACTTCGATTCCATGTGCTCAATAGAAATAGCACTTAATTTTGCTGCAGCTCCTGTTTCCATTGCAAGGATCTCCTTTGCTTATTTCCTTAGTTAAAGCAGTAGCAACCTCAGTTTTCATCACTTCTGCGACAGCATCTTCCTCATAACCCACGATAGCCATTGCATTCTGATAGCCTCTGGTATATGTAGAGCAGGAGAGGAGGCTGTCTCCCTGCTCAGTCATGTCCATCCTCACCTCCAAGTGACGGCCATCTTGGTAGACAGAGGTTCTCCTACAGGTGAGTATAGAATTTCCCGGTACCCTGGCCAAATTTCCCCCCATTCACTAAAAATACCACCAACAGCTTAATCTGGCTGAAGGTCATTTTGCATTCATCTGTATCCCCCTTCCCCGGGTCATGCCTGAAAATAGACAGGATTTGTCTAGTGCACTTACCCGGTCAACAAAAACTAAATAAATCAATAAAATAGCTTTATATGCTGATGATGTTCTGGTGTGTCTCACAAGTTCAGATACTTCCCTTTCTGTTCTTTTCAATCAGTTACAGCTCTTCTCAAACCTCTCAGGTTTGCAAACTTAACCATGAAGGCTGAGGTCTTAATGTTTCTTTATACTACACCTCACATTTTCAAAACACCTTTCCCATGAAGTGGAGGTTATCTTCCCTCAAGTATCTAGGAATTAGAATATCCCTAGACCCCATCAGCTCTTTACCCTGAATTTTGTACCTTTAATCTCCCAACTGAAGAATGATATGGGTCGGTGGCACCTGCTAACCCTTTCTCTAGGTCAAAGGGTGCAGCTGATTAAAATGAATGCTCTGCCAAGACTCCTGTACCTTTTTCAATGTGTACCCTGTATGGTTTCGAAATTAGATTTACACTGATGACAATCATTGATGGTATCATTTATTTGGCAGTATAGGCGACCCCGAGTTCAACAGCAGCTCCTGGTCCTACCCAAGCAACATGGAGGCTTGGCCCTTCTGATTCGGTCAAACTGCTGGAATGTGGTTCAGATGAGATTGGCACTGCTTTGGGATGGTCTGTCCGACGCATTGGAAAATGATGGACCTCTCTAGGGTGGTCCCCATTCCCTACCTGTGGGTTTATTTCAGCTCACAGCATGGAAGAGCCTCAGCAGTCTCTCCCAGATGAGACCAGGGTGATACTAGAGGGCTGGAGAGGGGCACTTCATCTAGATGGATGAAGGGGCACTTCTGGACCTATAGGTGGTGGCTGAATAACCCCAGTTCCCACCTGCAAAGATAGACCCCTGGTTCTTGGACCAATCCTCAAAGGTTTCTTTGCCCCTTGGCAGCTTCTACAGAATCACAATATTATAACCTTTGAACAGGTCCAACAAATATTTGGTTGGAAGAACTCAGACAGACTTAGATTCTTCCAAACGAGGGATTACATATTTAAACATCAAAGACTTATAAGCACCAGCGATATGACTACCCTGAGGGTAGTCATATCAGATGACCTAAAGGTGGGCAAGCAATGTGAGAGGGCAGCAAGGAGGGCTGGGGGGATACTGGGATGCATAGGGAGAGGCATCACCAGTAGAAAACAGGAAGTTATTATCCCTCTGTACAGACAGCTGGTGAGACCCCATCTGGAGTACTGTGTGCAGTTCTGGAGACCCAATCTCTGCAAAGACATAGACAGGATGGAAGCTGTCCAGAGGAGGGCAACTAAAATGGTGCAGGGTCTGCACCGGAAGACATGAAGAGAGACGAAAGGAGCTTAATATGTATAGCCTCGAGGAAAGGAGGGAGAGGGGGACATGATAGAAACGTTCAAGTACCTCAAGGGAATCAACAAAGTCCAAGAGGGTAGCATCTTTCAAAAAAAGAGGTGTGCAAGAACAAGAGGGCACAATTTGAAGAATGGGGGCGGCTCAGAGGTAATTTAAGGAAGTATTTTTTCACAGAGAGGGTTGTGGATGCATGGAGCAGCCTTCCGGAGGAAGGTTGTGGAGTCAAAATCAGTGGTGGAATTCAAGTATGCATGGACAGTCATAAGGCCATTCTAGGGGTGGGGTAGGAAGAAGTAGGCTGCTGGTTAACTAGGATCTGCAGCTTATCCATTAGGTAGGGAAATGGGCAGACTGGG
This sequence comes from Neoceratodus forsteri, assembly GCA_016271365.2. Classification (NCBI taxonomy): domain Eukaryota; kingdom Metazoa; phylum Chordata; order Ceratodontiformes; family Ceratodontidae; genus Neoceratodus; species Neoceratodus forsteri. The sequence goes on along the minus strand of CM028129.1, from coordinate 118,536,602 downwards.
TGGGCCAAGCGGTCCTTATCTGCCATCAAATTCTATGTTTCTATGTTCTATGTTCTATGTTTCTATATGGCCATCAGTTGGGGGAGAGAGGGCAGTCTCTAGCTTGTATCAAACACTTCTAGGACTCTACTCCCACAGTGGGGCACCTGAGAGGAGGTGGGAAAGAGAACCTAGATAACACACTAACAGAAAACAGTGGGTGTACATCTGGAGAAGAACATGGAGTACTACCTCATCACCTCTATAGAGGAATACACCTGGAAGGTTAGGGCATGAATCTTCCTAGTCCCTCTTTCCTAGCGGATGGACCCAGGGAGCCCTTCTCAGTGCTGGAGAAACTGTGGATCAGAGCAGGCTACCCAGCCCATATTTTTATAACATGCCCAGATTTGGCCTTGCTCTGGGGAGGGATTCTCTCCAATATCCAGATTATGTTTGACATACCAGAGACCTTGCTCTAACAGCACATACTGCTGGGTCTGGCTCCACCCTCTCTTAAGGGTAAGGAAAACTTGTATATGTGGGATGTTTTAATAGCTGCTGCTTTTAAGGCCACCACCAGGAGATGGCTTCAGGCAGAATCCCCCACCTTGCTGGAGTGGAAGCAAATTATTAACTCCATTCTGACTATGGAGAAACTTACTTTTAATGTCCAGCAAAGACCTGAAGCCTTTTCATCACAATGGACAAGATGTGAACTCTACCAAGACAACATTAACTGAACTTTGGGGGGGGGGGGCCCACAAGGGCAACAGGAGTGTTTCCCTTTCAAACAGTTGGATCAATTTAGGTAGTTTATTCTCCATTGTCTACAGTATACCCACAGGAGTTAAATCTTGCTTCAAAGCATTACAATTTACTAGTCACTCTGTATAACCAAGTAATATTGATGCACTTCCACGCACCTCTTTTTGATTTATATGAACTCAGCCAGGGCTCTATTCTTAATGGGATAGGGAAAGTTTTCCCGAAGTGTACAGCTAGCCAGCTCCGAGCCAATACTTGCCTTATACTAGAAGGCCACTGAACACCCCCTTGTACAATTTGATGAAATATACACTTTCTGTTTTATTACCTCACTGGCAATAGTTTTTTTGTGGTTAGAGGTTTTGTTTTCTTTATCGTTGTGTCTCTGTTTTTTTAGAATGATGTTGCTTTAATTTTTTATACTGATTGCTAAAGTACATGTAAAGCAATTGTTAAGCTATGAAAACAAGGTGTTGTATTGTTGATGACTTTTCAATAAACATAGTACAAAAAAAATAACAGGTATCCTTGGTGGAGCTAGTGGTCCAATCTGGCGAGTCACACCCTTGTCTGTGTCCCAACCCCACCTACCCACCTTCTGAGGACACTCTTCCCATACCCACTTCATCGGTCACCAGAACTGTGGTCAATATGATGACTAGCACAGCCCTCCACACCTCCTTGACTGCCGTCTGACCTGCACAGAGTACGATGGTGAATACTGTAAAAAGTTACAGTACTCGTGATGGGAGGGTGCGTGTCAGAAATCCTCGCGATGGGGTGTGTGTATGGCAGGATTCTCTGTGGGTGAGTGGGTGGGCGGGGTTGGGTCTAGACAGGAATTGTGATTTGGTTGGGGGACTAGTCCACCAGGGATACCTGTTGTGACTTTACTGTGGGTGATCAAAGGGAGGTCCACTAGATGCCTTTGGTATGTCTTTTCGAGTGGGACAATTGGGGCAGGGGTCCCTCAGACACCAGGGATGTATTTGTCTAGTAGGGCAATGGGGGAGGGGCTCCACTGGACTACCGTGGTGTTCACCACAGTCAAGCTGCCCTGCCTTCCAGGGGGGGGGGAGCAGCCTAGTTCACAGTCAGGCCAGGGTTTGACAGCATTAATCAGCACCACATTGGTGGCTGTTTAACACCACCAAACCCTCTGAATATACTGTATTGCTGTGCTGATATGCATGAGGGATCTCTCATTTGCATAGGCACAGCAGTACAGTTAGCGTGATCACACTGTTAGGTTTGAGCAGTGCTCTAGGGGCCTCTGAATATGGCACTGCCGGAGCGCTACTCCAGATTAGTGCAGCACTAACCTGGTTAGTGCTGCGCTATCTTTTTGAATATCTGGGCCAGTGTCTGTTGTAGCAGAGCTTAGGCACCGTAACGTGCACAAGGATTTGCATATCCATGGTGCCTTGCTCTGGGAACAAGGCTTGAAGTACGTGTATTTTTTGGCAAAAACCAAGGAAAATATATTTTGGATGGGAGAACTTTTCTGGGAAAATTAACCTTTCTCAGATCTGAAGATTTATCCAGAACCCCAGATAAATCTGAACACCAAAATACCCAGTTTGGATCTGGAATGCTTTTTGTTTTGCAAATTGATATTTGGTAGCAGATTGATATGAGTATTCATTGCCTTCGGTTACCCCCCGACAGTGATATTTTAAGCCGAGGTCACAGTGACTGGCACACATGCCGCTGTGGGAGACCCACTGGAACCCGGCGCTGTCTGTCGGGGTCCTGCACCCCAATCAGCTCTGACTGGAGTTGAGAATCCCTACATGGGGTGTGTGGGGGGTGAAGCCCCTCCCGAAGAAAACAAGGAATTACAGTGCAAACCGGTACCGACTGCAGAACGCGGTCGACCTGCCGGTGTTGCTGACAGAGCGTTCAACAAAATATTTTTCGAGATCCTGTCGTGGATCCATTGCCTTCCATACCCATATCCTACTGTCCTCAGTGCCTTTCACCAGTGGGTCATTCTCTGCTCAATTGGGGAATGGAGGCTCACCCAATCTAGCTGATTGACAGGTTTCCCCCCTCATATGTGCCGGCTGTTCCACCCAAAATGTAGTTGTTCTTGCCTTTATAGGACAGTTGGCACACTTTGAGTGGGGGGGGCTATCTGTGACTTAGTTGGAAGGCTAGGGGACAGGTACAATTGGATAGGGCACTGTGGATTAGTGCAGTTTGTTTCAGGGTATTATGATGGTAAATTAGTCAGGGTTGATTTTTTTATAATGGATTTTATCTTACTGGCTCTCCCATTGAGGTCACTGTGAGGCATTGGTTAATCCTCCCTTGTAGGCTGTGGTCAGTGTTTCTTGTTTCATCTGTGCCCACAGCAGAGAAAAGTAAAAAGTGAGAAAGCTTTGGCTGGCTAGCTAGCAACAGCACAGCAGCTAGAGGAGTCTCATGTCATGCTGGTGGCCCCTGTTTGTACTCAGTGCCCTGTGGTGCCCCAGTCATTGCTGTGGAAGGCAGAAGACTAAAGTGGTGTGCACTCAGATACTCTGCACCTCAAGGGAATGCAGGCATGCTGGCTTGGGGTGTCTTTTTTTTCCTTGGTTGTCTGGGGAAGGGGAAATGTGATTGAAATGCCTTATTAAGAAAGTGTGTATAATGACTAGGCCTGTGTGGAATTTCCAAATTCCGTTTATGCCAGAATTCCACAGTATTTCTGAAATTCCACAAAATTCCACAGAATTCTAGCAGAAGGAGAATTTCAAAATTCTGAAAGTGGAATGTTAACTGTGGAATCTTATTCCACAGTGTTTGTAAACCATGGATACATTTTCTGCATTTTTGCCAGTTATAAAATACATGGAATATTATGGTGCAGATTTCATACTGTAGAAATGCTTGTCAAATCGATGGAATTCAAAAATAAATTTTGAAAAGCATGTCTGTAGTAGAATTGCCATTCCACACAAATTCTGCCAGTGGAATTTTGCATTCTGCACAGCTCCAGCACTGACATCCCTTGGTGGGTGGGATGGGGAAGAGATATGGAAAAGTGATACTGACCTGATCTGAACAAGTCACTGGAACTCTTGAGCCCTGCACCCCCACCTGCATATAGTAACTGCATCACAGAAAGCATGGAAGCTTGAAGAGCGGAAAAGGGCTGTTTGGGCATGGATGTCATCTGAGGACCTGAGAGAGATGGGCAGGTGTGTGGTGAAGCATAAATAACAACATATTGTAGAGGACCAATTTTCACTGGAACAAAATTTTAGCTATATTCACTATTTTGAAAATCTGGTGAAAATTATATGCCAGTGAAAATATATACTACCATTGACTAGTTAGCTTGTTCTTGTACTTCAGCTAAATTAAACTGCCATGAAAATGTAGGAGCAGAAACACTGAAATTTCAGGGCAGTGAATTCATTGTTCTCTACAGTAAATCAAGGAGTGGAGGTTGGAATAATCCTGGCGGCACCTATACTGGCAAGGAAGGATCAAGTTGCCAGACCTGCTTGACCTGAGAGCTGCCCCACCTCTGCGCTTGGCAGACAGGCCAGACCTTAAATTCAGGACCCTTTCTGCTACCCACAGTGCCATGGGCTCCAGCTGTTGGCCTGGAAGTTGAATAGAGCAGACCAACTAGCATGAGCTTCTCTCTGACCCAGTGATTGACATAATGATCCATTCCAGCAAATGGTCCACCTCAAGGGAAAACTGCAGAGTGTAGGGATGGTTTGCTGGGTGGGCCATAAACTGGGATTCTACTAGAGTTGGTGCAGAGTCCCTCAATTCCAGAATTTCTTGGTGGTGGCCTAGCCTTTGAGGTTTACATGTCAACTTCTATATTAAAGTTAAAGGACTCAGTACTCTTGGCATATCTTAAAGGGAAGGATCTGGTTCCAGATGGATCTTACCGCATGTTATTCAGTTCTTCAAAGCCATCTCCTAATGCAGTCCAGAGCAAGGGAGGTGATACCACTGTAGAATCATAACTTGGTTTGGGAGCAGTTCATGCTAGCTCCATTCAAGTCTTTGGTAGTGGTGAAATTCTGCTGGCAGACACATAATTTGGTATCTTAAGTAGTGATAACATCAGCACCCAGGTGAGAGAGCGGCTGGTGGCTCAATCGCAAGAAACCTTTTATGCTTCTTACTCCTGGACAGGGTCATGCTTCATACCAGGCTGAAGTTTGTGACTGATACCTCATTTCATTCTGACCAGGAGCTGTATTTTCAGGGCTTAAAATTGAAGTTGCGGTGGGGGGGGGTGGAGTGTGAAGTTTGTGCTCAACTTTCAAAGTAATTCTACAGTTCCATCACTCTGTGTGTGGGCTGCATCACTATTTCAGTAAAAACATGCAAAATTGTGGAAAACAGTGCTGCAGTCTGTCATTTTTTATGGCTGCAGTGAGTGTAGCCCTGCAGGCATCTTGTGAGCACAGTGGAGAAAAGGGAGCTTTCTGGATACCAAATTGTTAAATAGTGGCAGTGAACAGCAATACCTGCATGTTCACCACACTACCGTGTCCGTTAGTACCGGTGGAACATGGCAGTGTCCACAGCATCCAAGATGGTGGCTTGAATTCTCTGCATGTGCACGACGACATGCGCATGCGCACTGAACTCCAGCAGCATGGTGGCACAGTCTGCCATTTCCAAGATAGCCATTAGAGTTCTCTGTGCATGTGTGGCAACTTGCGGACACACACTGGGCTCCAGTGGCCATCTTGAAAATTGCAAACTGTGCCGCTGTGTCACTGGAATTCAGTGTGCATGCACGAGTCATCACAAGACAAAGAGAGAACTCTGGCCACCATCTTGTACATGTGGACAATTCTGTTCCACCTGCAGTCTCAGCTGTGGCCATTCTGGCTCTGGCCAATTGTTATTGCAGTCATGGTAACTTCTCTGCAACTGCAGTAATACCTCCCAGCAGCGGCAGAAGTTATGGGCCCTTTACATGGGGAGATGAATTCACCCTAGGGTGCACAACTGAATTTTAAGTCCTGTTATTGTTTATACCCTAAACTTGCTAATGAAGCAGCATCACAATGCAGTCTGGCCATGTGCATAGGACACTGAGCTACTACTGGGACAAGGTGGCAAGGACTACATAAATCTGTAGCTCTGTGTTGGTGCACAACAAAGGGCAAGGTAAGAAGATGCCTGCATCCCCCCATATCTGGGTAGCTAAGGGAGTGCATCAGGGTACTCACAAGGTAGAGGGGTGTGAGCTGCCGTATGCTCTAATAGGTAACTTGACAAGGGCAATGGCAGCCTCCTGGGCAGAGAGAATGCCTGCCTCTATGCTGCCACTGATAAGGCTGCTACTTGGGCATCAGTCAGTACTACTACCAAACTGGATGTGCAAGCCTTTGTAGGTTTGTTTCACTGTAAAGTCCTGTAAGCAGTACTCCCACAACAGAATACCAAAAAAGTATCAAAAGGATCCTTTTTTTCGTTAGGGTTAAGTTATGGTTGGTTTACTTGCCATGTTTTCTTGTTGGTCCCATTTGTTCATTTTTTCCTCATCATTTAACATGTAGACACCACTCTAGACGGTTAGGATATGACATTCCATGTGACACGTGATTGGTGCCATCAACTATGGAGGGAAGTATATGGGAATGATGGGGAATGGAGAAAATCTAATTTGGCCTCCCAGAATATCAAAAGAAAAGAAATAGTCACTCTGTCCATAGCACGGTGGTGCTACCAGTCACATTGTAAGTGCTAAGAAAAGTACACAGAACAAGAGACCAGGCACTCACCACTTGGCAAACTCTCATATAAGTCTCCAAAATATATATCAAGGTCGACTTACAACAAAGGTGCTTGTAGCATATCAGCATTTGATATCTTTTCAGGTGCAATTAAAAATATGGAGCATATCATTCCTGACCTGGTGTACAAAAACATAAAGTGCAATATACTGTATGCAGTACAGTTTTAAATAGCATTAAAAAGAAACGTGAGCTGCACACTGGAGCGTACCTAACATGATGCACTACAAGTGTGGGGGGAAAAGGCTGACGTGCATCTACTGGGGGGGGGGGGACTTTCTCAGAGCATTGCATCACTGCTAAGACCCATATTATATACTACACATGTACACTGATGCACACATATAAAACTGCATGTCTGGTTTCTGTGGCTCCTCAATTTCAATCTCACAGGCCCCTGTGGTGGGTCCTTGCCAAGCCAGACGAGCACTCCACATCTCCTTCTGAGTGTGAAGCTGCAGTTCCCTGGGTGCAGAGAGACATGCCCAGCAGCAGGGGTCTGGATCAAACGTGACCGGCATCATCACGATCAAGCCAGTGTGTTTCCTTATCATGGTGTGCACTACCGTGGGTTGTCAGCATGTGAAGGAATCCATGCTCGTGCATGCAATGCATGCTTGAGTGGATCCCACTCTGCATCCCCCTTCCCATCTGTACCTCCGCTGAGCTGCCACCCATGGGCTCTCAGGTGGCAGTGTTCTCATGGAAGTGCAGCCACCCTCCTACACTGGAGGAAGAGAGCACCCTCTGGGAGGCTGGATCTTTCTCCTCCAGCTAGCCCCTGGTACATGAGGCTTGCTGATGAACCCTGGTCACAGGCATTGTGAGTGTAGTGCTACCATTTCTCAGATGAGCGGCTCTGGGAGATTGTTAAAGCGCAACCCTGCATTTTTCTGCATGTACTCATATAAACTTGATGTTTCAGCTATAAAAATTTACTAGAAAATACATTTTTTATTTGAAAATTTCCTTCCCAGCATATATCTATAACACATTTGACCGCCTATCCAAAAGACTTGTATGAAAAACATTAGCCTATCCCGTCTAGATCTCCTAGCACCTTTGTTTATGACATCATAATGCTCACCATGGCAGCAGACTGTGATGTCACAGACAGCAATTGTGAAGTCAGCTGGAAGTAGTCAAATGCTTTTTGAAACACTCAGTGACATATACACTATATTTTCTGAAATATTTGGTAGACCAAGAACAAAAAGTAGAAAAAAAACCTAGAAAATACTGAAGTTAAAGAGCAGCCGATGCTCCCATTATTTATTACTGATGTAATTTACATGAAAACAGGATCTTTGCTCCAGAAGAGTTTATCTATTCCTGTTGCCTCTCCTACCTGAGGTTATAATGTTTTGCTTGTGACATCACAGTTACTCCATGGCAAGAGATTGTGATGTCACAACACAGGATTATGACCTAAAGTAGGGAGTAAGCTATAGAGACAGAGGAGAGAAAGAAGTAAGTGGCTCAGCTCAGACTTGAACCCAGGCCACCCAGAATACCATTCTGGTTGCACAACCAAGGCAACTGCTACCCGAGCCATCCCAGAGCACACATTACTCTTTATCTAGTACCAGACAGGGTGGGGGTGTCCACTAGAACACCAATGTACAGTGTTGCATATTGCAATGGATGGAGTTTGGGGATGGGGAGGGACCACTAGACTACCAGGGAATATATGTGTCTACTACGGGGTGTCGATCAGTTCCAGGGAGGAGGAAGGGACCACGACACTATGGAAAAAATTGTTAAACATTGTGTGAGCGATTGGGGAGGTGGGAGGGACCCTTACACTATGGAAACATGCATTTTAATATTGGATCAGTGATCAGGAAGGGGCGTCCTCTACACTATGGAAAAGATTTTTAAACATCAGGTGGGTGATCAGGGAGTGGGAGAGAGACCACTACACCATGGAAACATGTATTTTAATATCAGATAGGTGCCGGGGAGGGGGCACTACACCATGGAAACATGTATTTTAATATCAGATAGGTGCCGGGAAGGGGGCACTACACTATGGAAAATATTATGAAACATATCAATTGGGAGATCAGGGACAGGGAGGGGGCCGGAGTACCTTCACCAACCATTCAGGTTGCGTGGATTATCTCCAGGTTTTGGTCAGCAGTACTTTGCTCCACACAAGGGTCTTCATGAAGGCCCTTACATGGAGCAAAACCTTTGTGAATGGGATTGCAGGGATATGCAGGTCCCCTTCCCTTCATCTGCATTGCGGCCCCCTCACTACTTTGCCCAGGAGCAAACACAGTTTGCCTGAGCAAACTGGGTTTTGTGAATACCAGTTCTGGTCAAAACCCAGTTTGTCCTGGGCAAACTGGGTTTGTGCTCGGACAAAGTTTTGTGAATGTGGCCCCTGATCTTGTAACGTGTATATGTATTTTTCATTACCACTTAGTGTTTCTCAGTATTTCCTCAAATGCTGAATGTGAGTCTTGAAACAGAGTGATGATATATGCCAAGTGCCAACTTCATGTTAAAATATCCAGACAGTCGGCTCATTACTTTACTGTGATCAGCGTGCAGTCACCTGAGTCCTGAGTGGAACAGAACAGCTGCCAAACTGTGGCACAGAATCACTGTCGACACTGCTCCAGGTTTCTGCAGTCTTGCTCTGCCTTTTCCTACGGGACTTGCTCAATAAATCTGGTAGGAAAAAAAGAAAGCAGATGGTCCTGCTTTCATTTTGCGCAGCTGTTTTATGGTATCCTGTACCATTGTTCTTTTTGAGCAGCTAATGAAGTGCTCTCATCACAGGCCCTCACCCCCCCAACTACACAAACAAACAGGATCAGGGAGCTGAAGCGAGTGGAGACAGAAGTGTAGGCCCTGAGCCTGGCTGCAGGCAAGGCCTCATGCTACCGATGTGCACAGCGTTTTGGTAGAGTGCAGCAGGGATGATCTGCTGGCGTGAGGAAGCTCACGCTTTGATGCCTTTTGACAGCTGGGATCACATCCTGTAGGCATCTCAGTGGGAGGCCTGCAAAACATAGAATGTTTGATCTTTTCCTCTTTTTTTGTTTTTGTTTAGAAAGCTTGGTAGTTTTGGGATAACTGCCCAGAACATTCAATCCTGGGTGGAGAGGTAAGGGCTTATAATATGATGGGGGGGGGGGCAGTGTATGGCTATCTGTCTGAAGTATTAGGGCTGTTGCTGTGTGGATGCAGTATGTGTGGGATACTGAACAGACCCTGTTTTTACATCTTTTTTTTCTGAATATGGGGACTCTCCTGGGAATGATGCAGGTAGAAAAGAAAGGAGGAAGGGGCTTCTTTTATTGAGCACCTTTTATACAAGCTGTATACCAAAGTACTTTACAATCCAGAAGAGGATGGGAAGATAACCCTGGTGCCATGTTCAGTGCCCAGGCAAATTCAGGGAGTACAAAGGTAGAGAGATTAGAGAGGATAAGGCACAGGGAGGCTTTTGGTGCCATGTTTAGGATCATTCACACAAGTGAATAAGTGATGGATGTAGGATTCAAACCGGATCTCAGATTTATAATGTAGCTCTCTGCTGATGCTGTAAGCCAACGTGCTTTGTTTGTATGCAGCAGCTGTAACATTCAACTCTAAGAAAACCTAGTAACTTGAACTGAGCGTGTGGGTGTGTCTGTGTGTGTGTGTGTGTGTGTGTGTGTGTGTGTGTGCACCCTAGCTTTCGTCCTCTGTAGCAAACCTTCTGGTCTTGTCTTTGTCCTATCTCTCACTGGGAGTGCTATCTCCTGGTCACTGTCTCTCTGGATCCCTGAGATGTTCAGACTGCTGTATGCTCCATTTCTGTCTCTATCTTGCACCCCCCACATCTAAGTGTAAGCTCTCAAGGGAATTAGATGAATGAAAGCAGTTTTAATGGCTAAGATGGTCCCAGACATCAAAAGAGGACAGATAATGTTTTCATTTATTTTCTTTTACATTTTTTGGTAAGGAAAGATATACAAATCTGAGGCTTGTTTCCTGGTAGCACAGAGAAGTTGAGTGACTTGCTCATGGTCACACAGTATGCAAGTGATGGCTGTGGGATTCAAACCCAGTTTTCCAGATTTGCAGCTCAGTGCTCTTAACCTCTGTGCTATACTGCTCCTCTGATCACAGTGTATCCTTCACATTGTACCTCATCTACAAGAATGCACCATGCATTGCCTCTGCCTGGAGCCAGGAATCAGGAGTGGAATGGAATGTATGAGCCTCCCTCCCTCTCTCCCCACGCAGAAGAGTGCCCTATTCATGTTGTCAGCATGCCAAGTAGTCCTATTCCACTTGCGCACACAGTTGGCTCAGAACTATTTTAACCTACCCATCAGTTCAGCCTCTCACACCGAGAGGTCACCTGTCACAACTTATCAATGCTACAGAAATCCTCATTGCAGCATTTCAAATGTAGACAAGACTAGCTCTCCCACACCTTTTGTTTACATATACTAAAAACACCATCACAACAACCTCATCAGAAAGTCCATTTCTGTTTCTTACTATTCGTTCAGCCCCTTCCTCCCTCGGTTTCATAGCTCACTTCTACGACCTCTGTACTCACATTTGCTCATGTATCTAGCACCTTGCCTATTACTGCATAGAGATGACAGCCTTCCCACTTTTTTCTGCTCTTTCTCCTCCTTTCACAGTCTCAAACCTGTCCTCCCGCCCCCACTACACATAGGTCATTACTGTATATAGTGTAATTTTCATAGGGTCCATGTGAAGTATTCTTAATACTTTATTGCACCTCATTCATTAGTTTGTGCCAATTGTTATTGTATTTATTTGAAAATGGATGACCAGGAGTGGCGCATTGAGCTGAGGTTCATTTTCAGGGGTGTCCTGGGGAAGAGGGTACAATAGGGAGTGCTAGAGCAGAGTGGAAATACTTACAATGATAATAATATGAAAATCCAAAATATTTACAAGTGGTATAAAACACTGCAGTACTAATGAGAAGTTAAAAGAACAATGTAAATGGTTTGCAGAGCTCTGAATAAACAGAGGCAGACGTGGAAGTGGTAAGGGACAGGTGCCAGTGTGGGTAAGGACAACGGTTGCTCAGGATGGAGTTCAGAGAACATTAAGAGGGGGGAAAAACATATACTGCAGGAGCAGGAAGGTTATTCCAGATGTAGGGTAGGTGTACAGAGAATGTGGTTCCTTAGGCTGAGGTTCAGCAGTGGGGGGCACAAAAGGTACAAGAGTGAGAGGTACAGAATGAGTAAGAGAGGAGCAATGGGGAGCAGAGAGGGGAAACACTGAGGAGGATAGAGAGGAAACCCAGTACTTTGACAGGAAGGAGCCACAGCGTGAGAATTGTCAGGAGTAGGGCTGTCAGAACCCATTCAAGTTTTGGTACTGTTTCTGGTCTAGAACTTTACAAATAGAAGTCCAGCCCTTCAAGCCCAGTAATAATATTGTTTCACTGCATGTGCAGTATAGAGAAGCATGTGTGCTTTTTAGAATGTATATGCCAGGCATCACAGTTCCATGCGTTCAGCAAATAGTTGGTTTTCAGACTGGCATTTTCTGTTCTTGAAATGTCGAGGAGAAAATATTTTATTTAGAACCCACAAAACTTAAAACCCATGAGTGTTTTAGTTCAAATGACATAGGTAGGATTATTTAAAAAAAAGCCAAAGGCTTTACTAATTAAATTAATTAGAAAACAGTAAATAACATAAAGACAAAATGATTTGGAGACTGGTTACAGGATATTGAAAATAAAAGCAAAGTGTACATAAAGACCTATACTTAAAACTCTGAGGTTAGAAGTCTATCTTGAGTCCTTAATTGGAATTTTGAAGTGCAAAATTGTCCTTAGAAGTGTGGTAGTTGAAGTCTTGGCTCTCAGAGATCCAGAAGAAATTGTCTCTGCTCAAGACAGATAGGTAGAGAAGGTCCCAAATGCAAAATGGCAGAACAGAGGCTTCAGCAAAAAGGCAACAAAAAGGCCCAGATACCCCTCTGCATCCTGGTTTTAAAGGGGTTCAAGAGGGCAGGTCTAGTCAATGCGGCTGGCCCTGCAACTGGCTAGCATTTCACTTTCTATATAGTTACCCAATCAATCAAAGTTTGCATTTTATTACAATGACATGGATATGCAGTTTTCTGAACACAGAAAAAAACATGAGGTTAGCCGGCTCAAGTCAGATTTTCTGGGGAACAGTCCAGCCTCTCTCTGGGAGATGGCTGCTGTTACTCAACACTAACCCCCACTTAAAACCCATAAGTGTTCTAGTTCTAAATTAGGACATGAATTCCTACATTCTAAAAGGGTTCATATATTTTTAGAACTGGTTCTGACAACCCTAGTCGGGAGTCTGGGGGGGGCACAGAGTTGCTGATACAGGTGGCACTGAAGTGCAAGGGGAAGGTAGTTAGTGGCAAAGTGACAAAATAAGTGAAAACGAGGGTCCAGTCTGACTAATGAAGATTTAGGAGCAGTACCATAGATGATAGCCACAGAGTACAACACTGTCATGATCATTGTCACCAATCCACTCCCTTGGGGTGGGATTCTCTTCATCACAGTGAATCCCTCTTGTGATGGGGGGAGAATGGGGTCAGAGATACCCTTTCTCCATGTGAGGGGACATAAATACAGTCTCGAGGCTGTGTTCCTGGAGTAGAACCCTTTCAACCACTGCACCACAAACCAGAAAAGCCACAGGCATGTATAGGCTTCGGGGGGGGGGCTATACACCCAGTTACTGTGTCTTTCCCCAGAAATGCAGTGCTTGGTTCAAACCCCCACATGCTCCTCTTGAGACCCTTCATATTTCCTCCCCTTCTTTTTGTCACAAAGTCCCTAGTGATACTTCACTTTTGGTAGTGTCTTGGCCCTTAAGCCATCACACAGGCATAGTATAGTCTAAACAATTCTTACCCAGGCAGCACACACAAATGACATAGGCAGGATTATTTAAAAAAAGCCAAAGGCTTTACTAATTAAATTAATTAGAAAACAGTAAATAACATACAGACAAAATAATTTGGAGACTGGTTACAGGATATTGAAAATAAAGGGAAAGTGTACATAAAAACCTACACTCAGAACTCTGAGGCTAAAAGTCTACCTTGAGCCCTTAGTTGGAATTTTGAAGTACAAAGGTGTCCTCAGAAGTGTGGCAGTTGAATGTGGAGGGGTGGGGTTTGAAGCTGACTCAGGTGACATCCTGGTGACTAGCACTCAAAGGCAATTCCCAAAGGCTCAAAATAAACTTCAACTGCAGGCAACAGTTCCAGCCCTGCTTATAGCGGGACTCCCAGAGCATACTTAAACTAGTCTGTGCCCACTGACAGCACTTGAACTTCATGATCATTGCCCACCATTCGCACCCAGAAGTGGAATGCCTCTCAGTTAAAAGTTCTTTTTTAAACCCCCATACACCATTCCTTTAAAAAAAAAATAAACATCCTTACCACAGTGACTGTCTCTGAGTGCCCTCCTTCCCTGTCTGTGTCTCCGTGCCGCAGTCAAGAATATAAACAGAAGGGAAGTCAGTATCCTCAATGACAGTTGCTTGAAGCCCCCCCTCTTTCTCATGGCTTCCATCTTTTGAACGCACAACTGAAGTTCCTGACTTTCTCCTCTCACAGCTCTCTCTCTCTCTCTGAATGAAGTGACAAAAAAATCTCCATACTGGCACTGTGCCGTTCAGAGAGAGTGTGCGAGAGAGTGCCTGCAGGTGGCGTTTTTTCATGCTTGCAGCTGGGGGGGGGGTTGGACAGTGAGGTCAATGCTACAGAATGAAAAGTGCACCATACAACATCTTTAAGCAAAAAAAACAGGTTCTCTCCCTCTCGTACCCCTTTCTCTCTCTCTCATAGCTCTTTCTTTAGAAGCAAACATGGATAAAGATACTACTGTATACTTTCATTTTTTTTGTTTCTAAAACAAATATACAATTGTGTGTGTTTGTGTGTGTTTGTGTGGCTGGCTGGTGGGGTGGAACTACTGAACTACAACTATGGCATGTACATTGGGTCAAAAAACCTAAAGCAAATCAGTTAATTAAATGTAGTCCCAGTAGTGGTAGGACTACTTTAGCTAAGAATCACAGATAAATTATAATTTACTTAATATTAAAATATATACTATAATAATGCATATTTTTTAAAAATAGAAGCCCATTTTATAAGCACAATAAGACATGACTGGGTGTTGGTAGTACTGAGATACCCACACACCCATGATCTGAAGGCACTTAGCCTGTAGCCTTGTACCTCACTATGCCCCTGGGTATACAGGTATCTCAGTACTACCAACAGCCAGCCATGTTGTGCAAAATATTTTCTAGCTTGATAAAGTGTAAGGCTTAAACTATGTTCATAATTAAATGTAGTTATAAAACATGCAATAGGTACTTAATCATAAAAACCTTCTTGAAAAAATGACAAATAGTGAAATCAAATTACAAAATGAAAAAGTTTGAAGCAAGAGAAAAAAATAGTCAAATAGCAATTACCTTGAAGAACTAGCAAATTACTAGTTGCATTCTACAGAAACATTGGTTAATATTTAACATCACTATTTTCAAAATTAGTAGTACTGTTGAGGTCATGTATTGCCTTGAATTTTTAGAATTATATATATACTGTATATATATATATATATATATATATATATATACACACACATATATGTGTGTGTGTCTTTTAATGATATATGGCAGTTTTAAACAGCATGCTTATGAGTTCTGCAATAAAATGTATTTTATTAATTTATTTCAGAAATCTTACCAGGAAAAACATTCTGAGCTGATAAATGCTCATTTCCAGATGCATCTGAGAGGAGGGGTATAGGAGATAGTACAAGAGGAGAAAAAATAAATAGTAATTGGCAGCATTACAAAAACAGACTCTGGCCAGAGCCAGTATGGCTGCAGCCAAGATTGCCAGTTGAACATGGCACTTACCCGACGGTCAACATCTGACCCTGAGCCATGATCCGCATGGGGAAAATAAAGGACAAACCTTATCAGCAGATGGACTGTGACGCTGTCAGTCTCTAGTTTGATGATTTCTGTTAATTTCGAAGTCCTCGTAATATAATTTTTAGTCTGGAAAAGAAGTAAGAAATGCAACAGCCTTTATTGAGTATGGATGCCCAAGTTTGGATAACATTGTCACACAAGTAGAAGGACTCTTGAGTTTAAAGGAGCCTTTGATTCCTGTCTGACTGCTCCTTTTATATTATTTTAAGTTTTAAAAGTTAAAGTTTCATAAGGTATACATTTTATGTTAAAAGAGTAAATAGGCCTAATAACCATTGCATATCTGCCTATATTGTGGAAAATTACACAAATGTGAGTTAAGTGTTACCCATTAATATGTACTGGGACACAAACAAGATATGGGGACTAGAGTTTCAAAATCTAAATAGAGCTGGTCACAGAAGAAATGTAACTTAAAGCAAAAGTTATTATTTTATCTAGCTAACTATTTCTAAAGCAGTACCACTAAGTGGCATGTTTAGCATTACATTTATTTATTATATACTATTGTTAGGATGTGATTAAGTATTATTAATAGAAGTGGTATGAATACCAGTAAAGGAATAACTGTTTTAATTAGCCATCAAATTACGGGGTTATTATGTGCTAACACACATTATGCTCTTTTATAATTGAGATGATGGAGATAAGACAGCTTAAATATTGAATTATGGGATTCCAGACTCTTTTAGAAATCATAATGTGAATTTAGGGTGATGAGTATACAACAATAATAACGCTGATGAAGGAATATATAGTTGATAATGGATGCCTGCAGGAAAATGTTTTAAGACTAAGGGATGAATAGATTTATTTGTTGTTACATATTTATGGCTGTGTTTGGTGCTATGTACTGTTCTGACAGAGATGTTTGCTTTTATTGTGTTTTTGTTCTTAATTTGTAATGACCCGATCAGTCGAACAAATAAACCAAACTTGAACTAACTACCAGCTAGCTAACTAGTTATTCTATCTCCTGGGCTTCCTGCATGACCTTAAAATAAGCCCACAGCAATAGTTACAGCCAGGATCATCTGTGTGTTTACATGATCCACTGGTGTAATTTGTATTTTGCAACTGCAGCATCCACCCACTGCAACAGTGCTGCATCCGGTGTTCACTTGCCACAGGCCTGCAACTCCTTGTGTGCACACTAAGGTATTTGGGAGTTCCCACTGGGAATGTGGGCTTATCTGGTGCACCAGTGGGGGAGAGGGACTGGGACAGAGGGAATACCGTGTTGTGATTTGTTACTGTGTGTATTCCTATCTGATTGGTTACTGTGTTTATTCATATCTGATTGGTAAATATTTTACTCCTTTGTTTCCCTTGTCCCCTACCTTATTTTCCAGACCCCAAAATAACCCCTTTGGTTATTTATCTGCAACTGTTGAAGTATTCTCCATTATCATGTAGTGTAATATTTGCATGTTTAGAGTGATAAGTGGGCGGGACTGAGTCACTACTCTACCTGTCACCAAGGAGGAGGCTGTATTCAGTTTGCTGTTATAAGGATCCCATAGGTGGAGGCACCACACCATTTACAAATCCAGTTCTAACCACAAACCCAGGCACCAGCCTACATCTCTTAGAGCAGCACCACTACAAGTCATTGTGCAGATATGAGGGTAGGGATGCTTATAGTTCTGTCATGCAAGAAAGCTGTAATTAAATCATCCAGCTCATTACATTGCAGATGAGCTGAAAGTGAAGATATGCCCTTTTTCAGGTGACACCAAAATCTCCAATAGGGTAGATGATCCAGAGGGGTTTGAAAGAATGTGCAGAGACCTGGGAAAACTTGAGGAGTGGTCGAGGGCATGGCAACTAGGGTTCAATGTGGAAAAGTGCAAAATCATGCACCTAGGGCACAGAAACCCAAGGGTAGGGTACAAAATAGGAGAAGCGGTATTCATGGTCACCAAACAGGAAAGGGACCTAGGAGTAATCATATCTGATGACTTTAAGGTGGTGAGCCAGTGTGACAAGGCAGTAGGTAGGGCCAGTGAAATGCTGGGGTGCATAGGGAGGGGCATCACCAGCAGAAGGAGGAAGGTGGTGATTCCACTGTATAGATCTGGAGTGAAATTCTACCTGGAATACTGTGTCTGGTTCTGGACACCACATCTCAGATGGGACATTGATAGTGTGGAGGCTGTCCAGAGGAGGGCAACTAATTAGATATTGTGGAGGCTGTCCAGAGGAGAGCAACTAAAATAGTGCAGGGGCTGCATCAGAAACCCTGCAAGGAGAGACTGAAAGACCTCAGTATGTACACCCGGGAAGAGAGGAGGGAGAGGCAGAACATGATAGAGACCTATAAATACCTCACAGGGTTCAATGAGGTACAGGAGGGGCGTGTATTTCAGAGAAAAAGATGCATGAGAACAAGGGGACATGCAA
The DNA here is from genome assembly GCA_016271365.2 of Neoceratodus forsteri. Taxonomy (NCBI): domain Eukaryota; kingdom Metazoa; phylum Chordata; order Ceratodontiformes; family Ceratodontidae; genus Neoceratodus; species Neoceratodus forsteri. The sequence continues at coordinate 118,518,676 of CM028129.1, read as the reverse complement.
TGAAGCGGGAAGGAAAACATTTACAAGAGATGTGAGGAAGTACTTCTTCACTGAAAGAGTGGTGGATGCCTGGAACAGTCTTCAAGCGGAGGTGGTGGGGGCAAAAACAATGGTGGGCTTCAAGTATGCTATAGGATAGGCACAAAGGGTATCTTCCATTGGGAATGATGTGTGACAGCATTGCAACCAACCCACATTAGGAAGCCTCACATATTAATTTAACAGGAAGCTTGGGGTCATCATATACAGAGGAGAAAAGAGTGTGGCCCCAGTGAGAGAAAGATCATCAGTGAGAGCCCAGCTCTCCAGCTGTGACTGAGGCAGGGGGATGTGGCAGGGTCCCCGGGGTCAGGGAGCCCCGGGCCCCTGACAAGGTCTCTGAAGCAATACTAAGCACAACCAGGAGGATGGAGTGTCCCAAGATGTCTTCCTTGAGGGCCCCAAGCTCGAGACAAGCATGGTATCATGGGAGTTGTGGGACCACCTCAAGGAGGTCACGGGTCCATGAGGATCGGTTCCATGTCAAACAGCGAGAACACAACAGTGCCGATCATATGAGCGGGACACATCAGCTACCACACATACAGCCTATATCAATAACAGCAAACATCAAAACAGCCACTTAGTAACACTACACAAAACCATCCCATAATTCCAAACAACCCACACCTGACAAGAACTAAATATAGCACAGTAAACTGAATACACCTGTCCAAACCTCCAGCATAAAAAAAAAAATCCACACAACAGACTCATATTCTCTCAACTGTGGAGAACAACACCCACCTCATGCACAAACTCAACAGAGACAGTGACTGGTAGACTTGAACCCGCAACACCACATGACACAAACTTGCACAAACACCCTGCCTACCTAACACCCTGCTCTACCCACAATGCCAGACAGGACCATGATTCCAACCCAGTCAAAAAAGCGCACATTCTGAGAAAAGGACAGAACACATTACGTGGGCATGAAACTACAGTATATTTTACATGTGAGGCAAAGCCCACCACACACACCCTCACTATAAATATCTAACTCTGAGGCCGCACCACGACAATATCTGGAACTACCCCAGCACAAATCGCCCTCACAGCACTGATTCACTGAGTAACTTGCAATTATTCACCACTCGCTGGATGACAGGCGCTCAAACTGAGTCACTCATTTCATGAGGATACCATAAGGATCTGGTCCCACCATGAAACAGCTTGAAAAAAGCACAGTCTGAAAGAGGAACAGTTGTAAGAATGCCTTGCATTAAGGATGCTCTGGGAAAACATTAAAATCCTAGTTACAAAAGTGTAGAATCCCTAGCATGGTCGCGAATGAATGGGTCACCAGAAGGAGGAACTGGCAGGAGTTGGAGTCGATAAGTCCCGGGATGGGGCCAGGGAAATAAGCTTGATCATTGGGCCACTAGCACTATCAGTGTAGTAGCTGAAAGGAGGCACGCATGGCTGGATCAACTGTATAGTTCACAGTTAGGAGTATATCAGAATCTGACTTGCTGTCTAATGTTGTCCCTTGTGGGCACCGTAAGACAAGTGCTGCCACAGTTTTACCCCCAGGGGAGTGTTCACCCTGGCTGTGAGAGTGCCACTGCATTTGTGGTCTTTGGAGCACCAGGGCTGCAGGAACCCCAGCAGGTAGGTTAGGGATGGTATGGGAAAACTGGAATATGAACATGGACATGGATCTACTGAAACTGTAGCAGCAGCCCCCACACTTAGATCAAGGGAGATAACCTGGCATTCACTACGGGGAATTAATGGTGGGTTAATAGGCCCCAGGAGGACCGGTGGTGGTGGTGGTGACCAAGACCCCAGTGTAAATCCTATGGTATGGTGTAATGCAGTGAGCACCTGTGATTTGGTGAAATTACATGGTGATCAGAAGTGGCAAGGGAGATGCCCTTATGTCAGTGTAGCATCAGACAGCATAATACATACATTTAACTTGATCCCAGCTCCAGTTTGGATCTCATTTTGTGTGTGGCCTCATGTTCATGGTGCCACAGTCTATGGTTAAGGTGCCCCTGGCCTCATCGCCTCAGACCTGAGGTGGCAAGGTAATGGTAAGGTACTGTTTTGCAGCATAGGGCAGTTGCTCTTCTGATGAGAGATGCCACTATAAACACCTAGACGTGGGGATGACTGGCACTTACTGGGGATGGGGTCATTAGTCGTGAATGGGTCAGAGACATCCTGTCTTGACTCAGCCCAGCAAAGTCTTTCAGATGCTAAATAATCTTTGAGAGAAAGTTATTTCCTCAACCCCAGAGTGTTAGATAATATTGCAAGGTAGGCATCACCTAAATTTTAGGTCCAACTCAGCTTCAGCCAATTTGGAGTGCGAGGAAGGGATGTCATAGCTTCATTCAACCAAGGCACCAGGGAGAGATTGAGAGAGGGCATAATGGTCAAAATGCACCGCAGTTCTAGTGGGTCTCTTTCCCTCCCTCCTCTTTGTCTAGCTTAGCTGCTTACATTTTCAACCAGGCAAGCTCTGTTTCCTGCCCTTCTGACTTTCTGCAATGTGAGCTAATTCCAACTCACGCTGCAAGGCTGTCTCAGACTTCTCACTTAAGCCACTAAAGTCACCAAGGGCCCCTTAGTCCAACTATTTCAGAGCCTGAATCATCTTGACCCCGTTCAAGCCTTCATGCAGTATGCCTGTCTCTCACACAGCTGTTGGAGCTCTGGCAACCGCACTGCATCAAATTGCCTGGCATTGCTATCACTAAATATTTGAAAACTTGTCTAGAAAATAAAAATAAAAAGTTGGAAATGAAAGAAAATAAGACAAAGTTGTATGTAGTGTTTACTTTTGCATACCTGTTAATACTGCTTAAAGTTTGTGACTGTCCCTCTTGGGTACTGAATATCCAAACTGTGCTTTGTGAAAGTCAGTCCCGCTTTTCCATGCTCACTACTGCCACCATATGTGATGATCAAAGCACCATACAGTCCCCAGTGGGCCTCTTTATCTCTCTCAGGCTTTTGCCACTGAGACCATCAGGACCAGTGTTGATGCTGTCATGGTCCCTCTTTAGAGCACAGACCCTGGTGCCCCTTTCCCCCACCAACTACCCTTTGGACTCCCCATAGTGAGGGTCTCTGCTCTGGGTAGGACACATGCTGCTCTCTAGAAAACCTTTACTATGCAAATAACCTACCCTAGATATGCAGTCACAAACCACCAGCTACTCCAGTCTTTAGCAAGAAAACAAATTTATTATTATTAAGGACTAGTTGTCCAAATACAGTAGTAAAACAGAGTAGTTGTGACTGTCTGCCCTAAGTTACCAGACTCTCTGCTACCTTACTAATTACCTAACGCCCCCAACCATCTCCTCTCCTCTTCCACCCTCTTCCTGTCACCCTCTTCCCTCTCCTAGCCTTTTGTCCCCCCCCCCCAACTCCCTACACTCCCATTATGGTTTTCGGGCTACCATCTCTGGCTTTCCTTTGTTGTTACGTGACCCCGCCCTCCTCTCCTGCCCTCCCCTTCCCTTTTCCCCTACTTTTCCTTCTTATTTCCACCTACCTCCCACCCCCTCCTTGTCTCCTGCACTGATTTTCCTCCTTTCCTTCTGCATCTCCTGCCTCTTGGCAGTTCCTTCTGCTGCTTTCCCCACTCAGTCCTTCCACCTGTTCCCCTCTGAACCTTCTTCTGATTTCTTAGTCATACAACCTTTCCATGTCAATGCCCCCCTTGTGTTGTTCTTACCATCTCATCTCACTTATTGGTCCTCCCCCAGGTCTTTGCCATTACTCTTGACAAGGTCATCCCTTGGCTGCATATTCTTTGTATGGAAATATGGTAACAATGTGTATTTCTGAATCATTTGAGCTTGTTATTTTGATCTTTGACCTTACAATTTGACATAACCTTGTAGCACTTGTTTAATATTTTTCTTGCCCTCAGTGTTGTACTCGGTAGCCAATGCTCACGTTGTTTTACTGAACCCTGTTATTTTCCTTGTCTTACTCCTGTATGACATGGAGCCTTTGTAAACGAGCCACTGGCTCAAAGGTTGTAATTCTGAGATTTGAATAAATAAATTGAGATATACACTTTCACATAGTCAAATAAAAGTACACATACAGGATTAGAAAAGAAAGCTTGCACTCTCGTTTAGGTAAATGCTTCTACAGTACCTTCCCTACAAGTTAGTGTCTTCTTGACCCAATGTCCACACTTCTCTTTGTTACCTCAAGTCTATACATGCACATCGTCTGACTCTTTCCTTGAAACAAGCTCACATGAAACCCCAGCAAAAAAGAGAGAGGAGAGCAGAGCTGGTCTGTAGGATTTATGCCCCCCAACCCCTTCTCTTTCTGTTTCTCTCTGAGGCTGTGACATCACTTTCCTGTACCCAGATTCATCCAAATGACTGAAGCTGAGTTGGACCTGGAATTTGAGTGACGTCTACCTTGTGATATTATCTGACACCCTGGGTCTCAGGAAACGACTTCCTTTCGAAGATTATTTAGCATCTAGAAGACTTTGGCTGGGCTTGGTCAAGACAGGATGTCTCCAACCCATTTAACACTATAATGACCCTCCCCCCTTCCGGAGGCCTTATACAACAAAGGTTTAAGCACCTGTTAAGATTCTCTTGGCATACAGCTTACACAGAGAGGAAGTTTGGTCATCTCAACAAGTATGATCCATTTGCTAATTGCTCCACTCACTTCAATAAGCGTGAGATAATATTCCTGCCTCAAGCATCTCTTCTGGTGTACTTTCCACTTTGAGTCTCAGTGCATTAGCATGTGCCTAGCCCTGATGAATTTCTATGCATGTCTTTTTTAATTATATGTTTGGTTTTCATCCCTCTTATCATTCCTAGGTCCTTCTGAAACACTGGTCCAGCAGCCCTCTGAGCTTTGTTGCTGTTTCTCTGACACCAGCTGTACACCATGTATTATTCTATACCAGCCTAGCTGTATTGCTTGTAACTAGTCTGTCCCAAATAACAGTTGCCCCATATTCTCCACCACATACAAATCTAAGTATAGTTCTAGTTATTTATAGTCAGTCTTAACTCAGAGAACTCCCAAAGGTGTTCACTTTTTCCCCCGATTAGGTCTTTAACAATATATCCATTTTCTGTAATAGTATTTTCTCAAAATAAGCCTTCTACACTCACAGCGGTGATACAGAAGCTAGGCCCCCTAAATTGTGGCTTACTTTTGCAATTGGGAGTCCTGTTGTCTAGTGTAGACACCCTCTGATTCCTTGATCCTGAGGGATTCAGCTGGGGACTGGCCGGGTACAGTGTCCATCACATCAGGGGTTCATGGTGCAAGTTGTACTATAGCTTCCAAAGTCATTGCAGCTGTTGCCGCACATCTTGTATGCTACCTTGGCTCCAGGATAAGACATGAGCCAGGATTCTGTGAGTACAGCCCTCTGCACATAAGGTAAAGCAACAGGAGGCTGAAGGACTGTAGAGAACAGCTGCACAACGTAAACAAACATGGCATGCTGCACTGTCAGAGGTGTGCTGTGGCATGGTTGCTGCACTGTCAGAGGGCATGCTGTGGCATGGCTGCTGCACTGTCAGAGGCGTGCTGTGGCATGGCTGCTGCACTGTCAGAGAGGCGTTAACGTGGCATGGCTGCTGCACTGTCAGGCGTGCTGCGGCATGGCTGCTGCACTGTCAGAGGGCGTGCTGTGGCATGGCTGCCACACTGTCAGAGGGCGTGCTGTGGCATAGCTGCTGCACTGTTAGAGGGGCACACTATGTCATGGCTACTGCACTGTCAGAGGGCATGCTGCGGCATGGCTGCTGCACTGTCAGAGGGTGTGTGCTGTGGCATGGCTACTGCACTGTTAGAGGGCATGTTGTGGCATAGCGGCTGCACTGTCAGAGGGCATGCTGTGGCATGGCTGCTGCACAGTCAGGAGGCTGCTGTGGCATGGCTGCTGCACTGTCAGAGGGTGTGTGCTGTGGCATGGCTACTGCACTGTTAGAGGGCATGTTGTGGCACAGCTGCTGCACTGTCAGAGAGGCATGCTGCGGCATGGTGGCTCCGCACTGTCAGAGGGCGCACAGGCATGGCTGCTGCACTGTCAGAGGGCGTGCTGTGGCATGGCTGCCGCACTGTCAGAGGGCGTGCTGTGGCATGGCTGCTGCATTGTTAGAGGGCATGCTATGTCATGGCTATTGCACTGTCAGCGGGCGTGCTGTGGCATGGCTGCTGCACAGTCAGAGGGCATGCTGTGGCATGGCTGCTGCACTGTCAGAGGGCGTGCTGTGACATGGTTGCTACCATGCACCAGCAACCTCTTTGACCCCACAGAGACTGATGCAAAGGTTTCAGAGGCTCATGAAGTTTTGCTCAGAGTCAGTGGGGACCAATCTCTGAGCTTAGGTTTGCAAAGGCGTGCATGCAACCTGGCTCAGCTGGCTCAGGATTCTAAAGCATGTTTCACGGAGAACATTTTGTCCAGTTAGATGTCGAGTTCAGAACTCTATTGGGAGTGAAACCATGAATCTGGGCTCAGTATCTTTAGCCTGCATGACCAGGGATACTGTTAGCCTAGGAAAGACTATCTGTCAAGGAACTGCAGTCCTGGTAGGCCACTCATGTGTGCACATTGAATTTGTGAAGGAAGCAGTTTCTATTTCTACCTGGGCAGGAGAACAAGGTTTATGGGTGAAAACTGGACCACTGGAACTGGACCAGACCAGATCCACAAAAGGTGGACTGGGCACAAGTTTCACAAATTGTTCTGGTTCAGTCACTCTGGTTGGATGACTACAGCTTTTACTGATCTTGACTAGTTCAATTCTGACTGTTTGGTTTTCCCCAAGTTCTGGGCATGGGTGAAAACCAGACTGCCAGAACCAGACCCAGTGAGATCCATAAAAGTCAGACTGGCCCATCTAACCAGACTGTCCAGACCAACAAAACTCACACAATTTGCGCCCAGTCTGGCTGGACCAGCTGGTCTGGCTTTTACCAATCTGGTCCAGTTAAGTTCCAGTGGTCCAGTTTTTGTCAAGTCTGGAGAACAGGGCATTTGAGTGGAACTGGGTGAGTTTTGCCCCAGGAGACTTCCTCAATGAGTGACTCCAGACCATCTGCAACTAGCGATTCCCCTTGCCTGACTGAAAGGGTTCTGCTGAGTCACACACACAGATTGTTACTTTTGTAAGTGCCCTGTGTTATAAAACACATTTCTGTGCTACTCAGGTAATTTAAGTTTCTCCAACAACCTTAACTTCTATAATGAATATTATCCAAAAGCTTTCTTTCACTTACTCATTGCCACTGTTGTTCCTCTAGTGATTACTTCTAATGGAGTAATTTTTCAGTCATAACTAACATAATGGTCTAATTTCTATTTATACCATCGTAAAATGAAATTCTGTCAAGATGTTTGGAGTTCACATTTTATTTTGTTATGCTCAAGGAATTAATTTCCTTGTATAAATCTTATTTTCTCTTCATAAGTAACAAAACAATTTTATTATTCTGATTATTTATATAAAGCGACAAATCCTGCATTCTGATATGCAAATACGTTATGCAAATTTGGTTGCTATCCTGTGCTCTTATGCCCATCAACAAACTATGGTCAAACATTTATTTATTTATTTATTCACGTCTTGGATTACAGATCTTTGAGCTGGGATCTCATTTGCGAAGGTTTCACATCAAACATTAAATGATCAACAGGTACATACAGGTTACATACAAGGGTTACATAACAAGTTTCATTGGTGGTACAAACATGAATATGAGATTCAGGTAAACACTTGGTACATACAAGTTACTGTACCATTATAGTTACACCACAAGTCACATAGTAGGTTCAAGCGTGATAATGAGATTCAGACATGGTTTTAGGATGTAAATGGTTGTACAGAAACCAAGAAAGATTGTTTCACTACACAGGATGAGTTTCTATGCAGGATGAGTTTCGCTATGCAGTTCATCCAAACATGGATGAATCATGGTTGACCATGGTATGTCCATTACATTCAGGAAACATACTGCATTTAGAAAGCATACTGGGAAAGACCATAATTCACCAAGATTATGCTTAAAGAACTCTATAGCAACTTTAACCAAAAACAGCAGCCCAATGGAAACACAACAATTTGTTAATTAACATGGTGATTTATCTATATTTTGAGGAGCTGGTACGTGCTGTGAGAAACACAATATGCAAGGTAGCTGTCATTTGCGATAAGATCCTGGAATAAAAGCTGGCATACCTGTGTCCTTGCACAGCTGTTATTTATAATGCTTACTTACTTATTTGTATTAATTGTATATTTTTATTGTTCTTAGTGTACCTCTGTCCTTCCCCCCTCCCCCGGGCAGATCTGGAAACAAGCTGTTACTAGCTTAGTATGCCTTTCTTGGTAAAACATTGAAATATTTATTTACTTATTTATTTATGTGTTTGGTAACCGGGTAGGTGCACTGATCTAGAGGACCGTTCTCAGTCACAACCTGGGCCACAAGGTGGCAGAAACAACACAGATACAATAGTACATACAAGGTACAATACTTGCACACCCATCATGTGGTGGTGGGGAAGGAGAATGTACAGTGGATAATCTAGGTTATACTATGACAATATACTTAAGCAAAACACAAGCAACTAACACAGATGGTGCAAGATACATACAATGCCATTGTGTAAATTATATGGTCCAGGTCAATATAGTTGCATTAACAATAACGGTGCAAATTCAAACAGATCAGACACCTTATTGTATCATTAGGGATAAGGAGGAGGATTGAGGAGGTCAAGGGTAGGCTTGGGTTATGGGGTATGGGGGTAGGTAAGGAGAGACAGAGAGAAATAAATAAATAAATAAATAAAACTAAAAAGTGTTCAATCTAATCTTCAGCTCTTTGAGTTGATACCTTTAACACTGTATCAGATTTTCTAGACCCCTGTAAATGGCTTAAGTGGACCCGTATTAAAATTAGGCTAAAGTGGCAAATGGAACTGTTTTACTGGTTTTGGAATCTCTACAGTACCATAAGCTCTGTGTGCACCTGCTTCTCCAACAGCTGATAGGCTGGATAACCAGGCCTGGCTCTGCTAACTGCCACTATTCTCAGCACAAGCCAGAAGCCACTCTCCCACACGCTCCTTGACAATGCCTCTGAATCACTGTAAGGGGCTGCTCCTGTACACCCCTGCCCCCCTCTCTCCCCCGTTTCCACGCTAGGATGGGTCTTTGCCTCACTGACCTCAGCCCTGCCTCCTTGACCACTTTTACTAGAGGCCCCCTCTCCTTCCCTATCAAAATCCTGTCCTTACTAACCCTCTGCCCAACTTAACCTAACCTCTAGTGCCTCTGCACCTTACCTGCTCTTGTAGTCAACTAAAGTTGATGTCCATATGCTGTATAGTGTTTTAAATGTCTAGGAAACTCTGTAACCTTTTCCTGATTGTTATGCTGTTCAGTGTCTCAAATGTCCTAAACTCTGTAACCTTCTTGACTGAATGTCTATACTCTGTTCACATGATGTGGAACCTTTGTAAAAGCGCCTTGGCTCAAAGGTTATTTGCTGAATACCAAATAACTAAAAAATAAAAATAGTCAGTTTAAGTGATGGAACTACCAAAATTATAAATATGAAGTTTCTACTTTAACCAGGATGCTATCCATAATATAATCATAACCAGAAAACAAGAATACATTTGATTGCTTTCATAATTAAAAAGCAAGCCATGAAAACCATTATCAAGAAAGGACACTGAAAAAACCACAATGAGATCATGGACATGGCTACTTCCAGAAATAATTTAAATTGTTATTTTAGCAGCCTGTCTTTTTTTATTACGAAACTGAAAGTGGATTCAGTTTCTCATGTTTGTGTGTTTTTTCAGGCATTTGCACGTGTTCATCAAACTGGGATATGATTGTCCATGAATCATGGATGGACTTATCATGGGGAAAACTCACTGACGGAGCAGAGACGACAATGGATGTCCATTGACAACCATATCTATCCATGAAAACATGGACAACCAGAGCGTAGAGTATATACGAGTCAAGACATTCTATGCTCCAGCGTATTCGGGAATGGCCACCACTAATATTAATAAACAATTAAGTATTATTATGCTTTGCATTATTATTATACAGACACAGTAGTGCCAGTATAGTGGCACTGAGTAAGCACTTTAATGTTAAACCCCAATTTATGTATCATAATAACTTTACCCCCGTTCAACTGATTTACATGGAATTTGGAATGCATAGTGTTGGTGCCAGGATCTGTGGATCCTGGAAAGTTTGGTGGCAATCGGTTCACTATGGATAATGTTACAGCTGGCAAAACCCCCAAAATGACCACTTATAACTAAAAACTAGGAGATTTGAAACTGAAACTTGTAGGTTTCATAGAGTTTGGCCCAAGGTGTGTGCTTTTGTGTTTTTATTTCCCAAACTTAAGTAAGGAAAACAGTTCCATTTGTGAGCATGTGCAGTTTAAAACATCAGTGTTCTAAAGATAACTGAATTTTCCATATTACAAAGCTGCTTTTGTTTATCAGCTAGCAAGACCAGTTCCTATGCGTATGCCTGCTGCTGTTTCGCTCAGCATAGATGGGGCTGTTATGATACTGTAGGTAGGGGAAAATGGGCAGACTGGGTGGGCCAAGCAGTCCTTATTTGCCATCAGATTTTATGTTTCATCATATATGTAACATTGATTGCAAAAAAATGATGTTAATACAGACATTAGGGTTAAAGAATGCAGAACTCACAAGTAGGGAAATTAAAAACATTAGGGTTTTGGGACGCTGGAGTATTTATTTATTATTCTTCGGAAAATACCTCTGAGCCAAAGGCTCATTTACAGAGGTTCCACGTCAAGTAACAATTTGTACAAAAGACTAAACTAAATGACACAAACAAAATTTAAGCATTAGAGCGGTAGGGAGAGAAGGGGTAGTGATAGCAAGATGGGGAGGTAGGAAGAAGCGAGGAGGGTGAACGGTAATGCAAGATCTGCTATAGAATAGCTCTGTTGTCCGAGGGTAGGCATTTTTTTTTTTAAGGAATAGTAAGGTTGGGGGTTGCTGAATTCAACCGGGAGGTCTGTGTTGGGTTGGGTGCTCCCAGGGTTGATTGGTAGGACGAGACTATGTTAGGTCACATGCCCTTTGTGGCTGGCCATACTTAGGTGAGCACAAAGTTTAGATTTAAACAGACTGAGCTTGGCTTCCTTAAGGATATCTTTGCCTAAGGTATTTAACCTGAGAGAAGCCCAGTATTCAAAGGAACATTGCCCTGGGAGGTGTGACGGTAAGGAACTTTTAGGGAGCCGGGTGTTTAAGCCCCTGGTGAGTCTGATGGAGTCATGCAGTCTTAGGAGGTTCTGTAAGCAGGGTGGGTTAGTCCGAGGATGGACTTTTTAGCTAGCAGGCAGACTTGATATTATACTCTATTGCTGAGATTTAGCCTGCCCGAAAGGGAGTAAAGGTAATTTGTGTGGGTCCTCTGATCAGCACTTAGTAAAAGCCTGCAGGCCTTGTTAAGGGTGGTGTTTCGATTTGTTTTAGAGTCAGGGGCTGCATACTATATCACAGGCCATAATCTAGTTGACAGAACAGAGCTAGTGATAGCAGCTTTTATGGCCTCTTTGGTGAGGTAGGATTTATTTTTGTAGAGCAGGCCCAGTTTGGCATTGGCATTTTTGGCAACTAGGTCGATGTGCTGGTTATAGGACAGGGTGCTGTCTAAAGTGATACCGAGATATTTGAAATGCGGTACTATTTCGATGGGAGAACTAAGGTTGTTGAGTATATGTAGTTGGTAGGACTTGTGTTTGTTTTGGGCAGAAGCGAAAAGCATAGTTTTCGTTTTGTTATAGTTCAATAGCAGCTTTATTGATAAACCATTTCTCAGCTGCTGAGAAGTTTGCCTGCATTTGCCCTTCCAGCACAATGGGATTAGCATGGCTTGTGTACAGTACTGCATCATCTGCATGTAGTAAAATGTTGTCTTTACAGAAAGAGGAGGGTATTAAGGAATAGGCCAAGAGAAGAGGCCAAGAATGGATCCTTGTGGCACACCTGTTGTAACCATCCGACTATCTGAGAGAATGTTTTGGATTTTAACTTTTGTTACCTTTGAAGAAGTAGCTTCTGAACCAGGCAATGGACTCTGGAGAGAGTCCCTGGCGGTAAGTTGGCTTAGCAGAGCTCATGATTGACAGAAATGACGTTTGGTGAGGTCAATGTATGTTGCCCGCACTAACTGCCCTTGGTCTAAAGCATTGTGGATATAGCCAGTAAAATTAACTAGAGCAGTAGTGGTGCTATGCTGTTTTTGAAAGCCGTGTTGTTGCGGACACAGTAACTGGTACTTCTCCAGGTATTCCACAAGTTGATCAGCGACTATGCGCTCACATGCTCTTGAGAGGGGAGGAAGTATGGATATTGGACTGTAGTTTGAGTGGTTGAGCTTGTTGCCACTTTTGTGAACAGGTGTGACCACTGCAGCTTTCCATAGCTGATGGAATTTGCCAGTGATTAGGGATAGATTTAAAATTTTGGTAAGGGGGGTTAGGATGGTATCAAGAGTGGGTTCAATGAGTTTGAGGTCAAGACCGTCACTGCTAGCCCTGGACTTGCCTAATGCTTTGAGAGGCATTTTTTGCTTTAGCAGGGGAGATAACTTTCAAGTAGAAGGGGTAAGGAGAGAGCGTGTTGGTTGGGGCTGCATATGTGGGTGACGTCATCCGAGGTGTTGGGTGGTTGGGGCAGGATTCCACTGAGGTCGATGAAAGCGTTGTTGAATGTGTCTGCAGTCATTTTAGGATCCACTGTAGGGGTACCCTGGATGTTTAACATAGTAGGAGGGGCTTTACTGGGTTTTCCTGTCAAGGTTTTTATGCAATCCCAGAACCTACGGCTATTTCCCCAGGAATTTACTAGTTCTGTTTTGAAGTGCTGGCTTTTTACCTTACGGTGAATGGTATTGGTGAATCAGTGGTGGGGTCTTCACTGGGGTTGTCAGCCCTAATACCCACCACCTCCCCTGAGCACATGAGGTCAGATGTGATCGCTTTCCTTTACACAGGACTCTGCATGCAGAACGCTGTGACAGATTCTGGTGGCAACATGTAGTGAGCCATACTTTTCTATCTTCGAAGAGTGTATCTCTAGGAAGCACTGGTTTGGAGCTGTACCTTGTGCTTCAGACAGGAGGATACAGGGCTGGGCATTCCAGTCAACAAGCCCAGGAAGATCCACCACTGATTTGCCAGTACTCCGAGAACCAAAACCCTAATGTTTTTCATTTCTCTACTTTGTACGTTGGGTTCCTCTACTCTAATGTCTGCATTTACATAGTTTTTGCAATTAATATTACATATTTAATGAAACATAGAATTTAATGACATATAGAAACATAGAAACATAGAATTTGTGGCAGATAAGGACAGCTGCCCACCTAGTCTGCCCATTTCCCTGCCTAAACGGATAGCTGCAGATCCTAGTTAACCAACAGCCTACTTCCCTCCTACCTTCCACTAGAATTGCCTTATGTCTGTCCCATGCATAATTGAATTCCACACTGTTTTTGACTCTACAACCTCCTCAGGAAGGCTGTTCCATGTATCCAAAACCTCTCTGTGAAGAAATACTTCCACATTACCTCTCAGCTGTCCCCCTCTATCTTCAACTAGCCCCCTTGTTTTTGCACATCTCTTTTCTGAAAGTTGCTGCCCTCTTGGACTTTGTTGATTCCCTTGAGGTACTTGAAAGTTTCTATCATGTCCCCCCTCTCCCTCCTTTCCTCGAGGCTATACATCTTTAGTTCCTTTAGTCTTTCTTCATATGTCTTCTGATGCAGACCCTGCATCATTTTGTTTGCCCTCCTCTGGACAGCCTCCACCCTGTCTATGTCTTTGTGGAGATGGGGTCTCCAGAACTGTACACAGTACTCCAGATGTGGTCTTACCAACTGTCTGTGCAGAGGGCCAACAACTTCCTGTTTTCTACTGGTGATGCCTCTCCCTATGCATCCCAGTATCCCCCCAGCCCTCCTTACTGCCTTCTCACATTGCTGGCCCACCTTTAGGTCATCTGATATGACTACCCTCAGGTCCCTTTCCATTTCTGTTGTTGTCAGTATTTCACTCCCCATTGGGTACTCTTCCCCTAGGTTTTTGTTTCCCAGGTGCATTACTTTGCACTTCTTTGCATTGAATCTAAGCTGCCACACATTTGACCATTCCTCCAACCTTGCCAAGACTCCTTTCATCCTTTCCACCCCACCTTGTGTATCAACTCTGTTGCAGATCTTTGTGTCATCTGCAAAGAGACATACTTTCCCTTCCAGTCCCTCTGCAATGTCACTTATAAAGACATTAAAAAGGACTGTCCCCAGTACTGAACCCTGTGGTACCCCACTAGTACATAGATACATAGACAGTGTCGACAGATAAGGGCCTATGGCCCACCCAGTCTGCCCATTTGAGCTTGTAAGTTCAGTTTGTTTTCCTAGAAGTCTGTTGCCCCTTACCCCTGACCTCCAGAATTCCTTTATGTCTATCCCATGCATTCTTAAATCTCGTGATTGTTTCAGCCCCCACCACTTCCTCTGGCAGGGTGTTCACTTGTCCACCCGTTTTGTGAAGAAATTCTTTCATGTTTCCTCTGAATCGTCCTCCCTCCAACTTCATCCCATGCCTCTAGTCCTGGAACATCTTTTCGCTTAAAATAGTGTTTTCCTGCACCTGTTCCTCCTCTAAAGATACTTGTATGTATCTATCATATCCCCTCTCCTCCTCTCCTCCAGGGAGTACATGCTCAGTTCCTTCAACCTGTCTTCATAGGACTTGTGATGCAATCCATGCACCATCTTTGTTGCCCTCCTCTGAACCTTCTCTACCCTGTCTATGTCCTTACGTAGGTATGGTCTCCAGAACTGTACACTGTAATCCAGTGGGGCCTCACTAGTGTCTTGTATAGCGGAATTATGACCTCCTTTCTGCTGGTGATGCCCCGCCTATACATCCCAGCATCCTATTTGCTTTACCTGCTGCCTTGTCACACTGTTTCCACCTTGAGGTCATCAGAGATGACAACCCCAAGAACCTCTTCCTGCTTGGTATGCTATATCCTCACCCCAACTGGATATATTGTGCCAGGGTTTGTGCCCCATATGCATTATCTGCACTTCTTGCATTGAATTTCAACTGCCAAACCCTGACCATTCTTCAAGTTTCTGCGGTCACTTCATTCTGTCTACACCCTCTGGTGTGTCTACTCTGTTACAGAGCTTTGTGTCCTCAGCGAACAGTGAAATTCTGCCCTTCTAGGTCCTGTGCAATGTCACTGATGAGATGTTGAATAGGACCGGTCCCAGCACTGATCCCTGTGGTACCCCACTGGTCACTCTTCCCTCTGTGGAGTGACAGCCATTTACCACCACCTCTGTGTCCTGCCACCCAGCCAGTTACCTACCCACCACACTACTGTCCTGCCCACACCATATTCCCCAGTTTGTGTAATAGTCTTCTATGTGGCACAGTGTCAAAGGCCTTGCTGAAGTCCAGATAGGCCATGTCCACTGCCCTTCCCTGATCCACCTCCTAGTCACAGTCAAAAAATTCAATGAGGTTGGCTGACATGACCTCCCCTGGTGAAACCATGCTGCCTTGGTCCTGTAGTCCATTGACAACTAGATGTTCCACCAATCTCTCCTTCAGTAGTGCTTCCATGATCTTCCCACTACCGAGGTGAGGCTGACTGGTCTGTAGTTCCCTGCTTCCTCTTTGTTTCCCACTTTTGTATAAGGGGACTGCATCTGTCATCCTCCAGTCTTTGTGTACCTCCCTGTTTCCAGTGATCGGTTAAACAGGATAGCCAGAGGTTCAGCCACCACTCTCTTAGTTCTTTTTAAGGACCTTGGGGTGCACCCCATCTGGCCCCATTGCTTTATCAACTCATTACTTCCAGTTCCTTCAGGATCCTTTCTGTGTAAAGGGACTTGTGTCCATTTCTGCACCATTCTCACCCTTGTACTCCCTTCAGACCATTATCCTCCTCTTCCTCAGTAAAGACTGAGCAGAATACCTGTTCAATATGTCAGCTTTACTGTACTCCTCCACGACCTCCCATCCTCCCTTCAGTCTCATTATCCCTCCCTTTGTCTTTCTTTTTTCACTTATGTACCTGTAAAGGTTTTGTCCCTCTACCCACTGATTTTGCAATGTGTTCTTCTGTCCTAGCTTTGGCTTCCCTTACTGACCTCCTGCCTCCTTTGCTTCTCCTAGTGCTTCTCCCTATCCCCTTCTGCTATGTCTTTTTGTATTGCCTGAATACAATCTTTTTGGCTTTCACTTTCTTTGCTACCTCTTTGGAAAACCATAATGGTCTCCTCTTCCTTTTCCTCTTGCTAACCTGCTTAATGCATAATTCTGTTGTTCTTGTAATCCCCATTTTAAATACTGCCCACTGTTCCTCAACCCCTGATTTCTGTCCCATTCCCCTTAATGCCTCTTTCAAGTATCTCCCCATTTTCCCAAAGTCTGCCCCCCTAAAATCCAGGATACGTGTTTTTGTGTGGTTTGGTTCTGCTCTTTCTGTGATTTCAAACCACAATAACTGGTGGTCACTGTTTCCAGGGTGCTCCCCCACTGTTACCCCATCACACTGTCCCTGTTTGTGAGCACAAGGTCCAGTATTGCCTTCTGCTGAGTTGGTTCCATGACCAGTTGCTTGAGGAAGGCACCAAGGAGTCCAGGATAAATCTGCTCCTAGTTGATGCTGCTGCTGGGCTGCTCCAGTCCACGTCTGGAATATTGAAGTCTCCAACCAGTACTACCTCACCTTGTCTGCCATCCTTGGATGGCTAGCATCGCCCTATCTGTTTCTTCCTCCTGGGCTGGTGGTCTATAGACCACACCTGTGCGGATGGCTGTCCCATTTTCCTTTCCAGCTTAACCCACAGTATCTCTCCCCATTTTGTTCCTCCTGGATCTCTGTGGCCTTATGTCATTTTTTCACATACAGTGCCTCCTCCTCCTTTCTGCCTGCTCTGTCTCTTCTGAATATGTTGTCAGCCGGTATAGCCATCTCCCAGTCATGGTTATCATTACACCAGGTTTCAGTGATGGCCACAATGTCCAGGTCTGACTGTACCATGACAGCCTCCAGATCTTCCATCTTGTTGCTAAGGCTCCTGGCATTTGCACACATGGCTTTCCATGATTTGACCTCCTAGACTGTTTCACTGTTCCTACTCCAGCCCCTTCCTTGGTTGTCGTTTATCCCTGGTTCTCCTTGCTGTCTGCCCTTCTGCTGAATTGTGCCCTTTTCTGCTTATCCACCTCTGGGCACTAATCTCCATCTTTGCACACTGCTTGCAGAGATAGCCACTCCTCTGGTTCACTGGTTCCACTGCTAGCTGTGGGGGTGAGCAAGCAGGTACCATCCTGGCCTGCTTCCTTTGCTAGTTTAATGCTTATCAATGTAGCATTTAAACTTATCATTGAGTGCTTGGATTCCCTCCAGGATGGATGCAGGCCGTCAGGCTTGAACAAACCTCCATCCTCCAGGTGGGTCCCCAGTCACCAATGATCCAAACCCTTCCTCACAGCAACCAGTTCTTCAACCATGAGTTAAAGTTCCTGGTGCATGCACTCCTATGATCTCCCTTGCTCTCACAGGTAGTACTTGAGAAAGTGACAGAAGTAGCTACTTGCTTGAGACCCTCCCAGTTTCCTAAACTCTTCCTGAACTTCTTTGGATCCCCATTTGCCAGGTCATTAGTACCTAGGTGGATAATGACATCCAGCTCACCCTCCCGTCTTGTCTTCCCAGTGATCCCCAGGATCTTCCTTCCATCCCTCCATGCCGTGGCACCTGGTGGCACCTCACCTCCCTGTCCTCCCCCTCCTGTGTTCCCTAGCTGGATCCCTCTTGCTGGAGTCCCCACCAGGATTGCTTCCTCCTCCTCTGGGGTCCACTGCTTTCCCGCTGAGGTCACCTTCTTGGCTAACCTCCACATCCTTTCCTTCCACTTCTCTGGGTACCTCTATTTGGTTGTCCTCATTTGCCAGTGTGGCATATGAGTTCTTGAGTGGAATAGGATCTGGGATGTGCCTCTGCCTGACTTCTCTAACCCTCCCTGAGCCCACTGTCAACCAAGTGCTCCTCGCTCTTGGCATCCTTTGAGGAGTTGCATTGGACTGGGTGGTCCCTGGATGGGGTGATGGTACTCTGACCCAGTTTACTTCCTCTGGGAGTCTGGCTACCTCATCCCGCAGTCCAGAGAGATGCACGCAGATAGGCAGCACCTCAGTGTCCAGAAGGTCTGCCTGAATATGGCTGCCCACAGCCACTGCATTGTACCACTCCCCACATTATACTGCAATTCCACTACTTGTCTGCTACTAAGCTCTCCTAGTTCCCTTTTTATTAATTTACTGTACTAAAAATCCTGCCACTGATCCTCAGATCATTTTTTTAAAGAAAAAGAAACCAATAAATAAATAAATGAGTCAAAACACTTGTCGTGCTGAGGGTGGGCTTCTTCCCCCTTATGCCCCTCCTACTTCACACCCCTTACTATACCCTGTGTTTAGGGTAACCCTCCTTTCTTCACTGTGGACTCCATTTACTATTACCCACTGTGTTCTGTTGTCCAACCAATGTTTTACCTAGGCTACCACCCTGGGACCCACTCCCAGGCTGGATAATTTGTTTATTAATCTTTTGTGCTGGACTGTGTAGAAATGCCTTGTTAAAATCTAGGTAGGCCATGTCCACAGCCCCTCCTGGTCTACTGCTTTGGTCACTCAGACAAAGAAATCAATTAGATTTGTCTGACATGACCTTCGCTGTGAATCCATGCTACCTTGGGTGCTGTGTGCCACTGGCCTCTAGGTACTCAACAATTCTTTCTTTCAAAGTGATTCCATCATTTTCCTACCACTGAGGTCAAACTGACAGGTCTGTAGTTTCTGCCTCTGTCTTGCTCCCACTTTTATGAAGGGAATCACATCCACCCTCCTCCAGTCCTCAGGTACCACCTCATCCTCCCATGATTTATTAAAAGGTAGTCAGTGGTGTTACTAGTTCTTCCTTAGTTCTTTTAAAATCCTGAGGCTAATTCCATCAGGCCCATTGCTTTATCCATCTTCAGTTTTAAGTTCTTTCAGAACCCTTTCTTCTGTGAAAGGACTAATATCAACCCCTATTCAGAGTGCTTCTATTGACCAGATTAGGTATTTCCCCCTGCTTTTCTATTGTGAATACTGAGCAGAAGTATTTGTTCAGTATCCCTGCTTTTTCACTGTCGCTTTCTGTCCAACCACCTTCCCCTTTGTTCAGCCACAGCATCCCTGCCTTAGTCTTTCTTTGCTCCCTAATGTACCTATAAAAGGTTTTATCCTCCTTCATAAGCGAGTTGGCTATCTTTCCTTCAGTTTGGGCCTTTGCTATTCTGACTGCCTTACCCGTTTCCTTCTGCTTTAACTGGTATAGTTCTCTGTCCTGCTCCTTCTGTGTTTCCTTATACTTCCTGAATGCTATCTTTCTTTCCCTTACCTTCCCACCACTTATTTTAGAGAATCATAGTGTTTTTTCTTTTCATTTTGATTTGTTTATTTGCTTCACACAAAGACTTGTTGCCTCTGTGATGGTGGTTTTGATGTTTCCCGTTGTTGCTTCACCCCACCTTCTTGCCTGTTTGCTGAGTGCTTTTCTGAGGCACTCTCCCATTTGACAAAATCAGCCCTCTTGGAAGTCCAGTACCTTCACTTTTGTGTGGCTTCACTCTACAGCTAAGTTTATTGTGAACCACACTGTTTGGTGGTCGCTTGTTCCCAGATGGCTACCCACTTCAAGATCAGAGATCCTCTCTCCATCCCCACTTGAGAGTACCAGGACTAAAATTACTCTCTCCTGAGTGGGTTCCAAAACTAGCTGTCGGAGGCATGCCCCCTGTAGGGCATCGAGAATGGCCTTGCTCTTGGATGTGGCTGCAGCAGAGGTGCTCCAGTCAACATCTGGCATATTCAGGTCCCCCATCAGTAATATCTCCCCTTTCTCTGCCATCCCAAGGATGCCTTCTATCATTTCCTTGTCCATTTCCTCCCTCTGAGATGGGTGTCTATATACAACCCCTGTGTGGATTGTGGAGCCATTTCCAGTCTCCAGGGTGACCCACAGTGCCTCCTCTCCTCCTTGTTTACCCTTTAGTGCTGTTGCTTTGATCCCTTCCCTTAGATAGAGAGCTACTCCTCCTCCTCCTCTTCTTCCCTCCCTGTCCCTCCTGTAGATTGTGTACCCTGGTATGTTGACATCCCAGTCATGATTCTCTGTGTACCATGTTTCTGTGATCCACAATATCCAGGCATCCTCTTCCATGAATGCCACCATTTCAGGAGCCTTTTACCTAGTCTATGGACATTGGTACCATTACCCTCCATTTTTTATGGCTTTATTTCTTTTGCCCCATCCTGTCCCTACTGCCTTTGTATTTTTTCCATTTACCTGCCTTTCTCCGTATTGACTGCTCTATTTTGGTGTTTACCTCACTAATTACCCTGATTTTCTGCAGGGGCTAGGATTCCTACTCCTCTTC
The DNA here is from genome assembly GCA_016271365.2 of Neoceratodus forsteri. Classification (NCBI taxonomy): domain Eukaryota; kingdom Metazoa; phylum Chordata; order Ceratodontiformes; family Ceratodontidae; genus Neoceratodus; species Neoceratodus forsteri. The sequence goes on along the minus strand of CM028129.1, from coordinate 118,498,076 downwards.
AGTGCCTCCCCTTGGCTGGTTTAAATGCTGCCACTGAAGCATTTAAACCTATCATCTAGGATCCTGGTTCCCCTCCAGGATAGATGCAGACCATCACGCCTGTATAGGCTTGCATCCCTCCAGCTGGAGCCCCAGTAGTGAAGCCAAATCCCTGAGCTCTGCACCAGCTTTTCAACCAGTCATTGAATCCCATGGTGTGGAGTGCCCTAGCCTCATCCATGCCATAGACAGGTAGCACTTCCGTGAAAGTTACAGTGTGCGCTACTTGTCTAAGGCCCCTCCCCAACTCCACAAACTTCTGTTGCACTGCTCTGATCCCATTCTCAGCCAGGTCATTCGTCCCTAGGTGGATAATGACATCCAGCTCCCTCCCCTTGCTGCTGCTCCCAAGATCCTGAGGATTCGTTTCCTGTCCCTCCAAGCCTTGGCGCCGGGCAGGCACCTTACCTCCCTTTTTCCTCCCTCCCCCAGTTCTAACCCCTACATTGAGTCCCCCACCAGGAGTGGTTTCCTTCCCCTGTGGGGTCCTGGGCTACCCTCCTGTGGGTCTCCATTGTGGAGGTTCCCAGCATCCTC